>OY970828.1:5178902-6397110 GCA_963853835.1 Calendula officinalis | reverse complement strand
CCAAGGTATTAACCTTACAATTTCTGTTGCACCAAAAAATGTGCAACATAAATGGGAAATTAAATAAATAATTTGTTAGTTAAGAGTATTAGTATTTTTTTTCTATTATTTCTTTTTATTTATATTTTTATCTACTTGATCATAACAAATTTTAAAATTAAGAGATGATATGAGGAAGAATTAATCAATAACACATATCAAGTTTAAAAGTGAGTAGATATATGAGTATAAAAAAATAGAAAAAAATATCAATTCTGGTTAACTAATTATTGTCTACTACGAGTAAGTAATTTGCAAGCTAATTGCCTAAACTAATCTAACACAAGGTTATTATAGGACATGGAGTGGTAAATATTGTTTTTATAGTGTTCACACGGTAATACTATTATTTTAAATTCAAATAATTGAAATAAATAATAATAAAATATAGGGTAAATTACAGTTTTTGTCCCTGACCTATGGCCAATTCGGGGTTTTTGTCCCTAATGTTTTTTTGTCGGTTTTTTTGTCCCTTAAGTTTTTCAAATTCTGGAAATTTATCCTTCCGTCCAATTTTGACCGTTAACTGACGATTTTTTTGTCAATTTCCCCAAATTACCCTTGCATCATCTTCCTCATTTATGTGTTCTTCCCCAGTTGAACCCTAATTCTGATTTGAAACCCTAATTGTAAAAAAACATCAATCTAAACCGTCATCTTTGCAATTTTTCATCTTCCAAATTACACAAATCTCATGGAATCAGAAATCCCGTTACAAATCGAAAATCTGAAACGCAGTCAACTCCGTCAACCATTGCGATCTCTTCATCTGCGACAGTTCCATGGATGTTAACAACTGCGACTCACCGGAAATTCCAGATACACAAAGCATGAACACCGTATCACATCACTATTTCGTGGATTCAAATGGCTCCGACGGTGCTATCTCCATCACTATCATCGAGGTTAATTTCCCTTCGCCGTTCTTTCTGTAAAATTGATAAACATTTTGAACTAGCTTGCGTATTATATGTGGTTGATTCTCATTGTTTCGTAGCTTGCAACTAAGCTGTGAATTGTACCAAAACACCGAATTAACGAATATCATTAATTGTACAGAGCATGAAAGAAGAGTACGGTTTGTTGGGGTCCGAGATCCAGAGCTTTCATTTTAGTTGCTTAATTAGTGATTAATGTTTCATGTTTATGCTTAATTGTGAGTTCGTATTCTTGAAGACGATTTAATTTGATCGGGGATTAAGAAATTCATATATTTGGGTTTTTTATTTTGTGATTTTGTCTGATTTCAGATTCAAGAAGGGGGACAGATC
This sequence comes from Calendula officinalis, assembly GCA_963853835.1. NCBI lineage: Eukaryota > Viridiplantae > Streptophyta > Magnoliopsida > Asterales > Asteraceae > Calendula > Calendula officinalis. Next base: position 6,395,800 of record OY970828.1, on the reverse strand, counting down.
TGGGTTTCTTGAAGAACATGAAGAATGAGGAAAAAAGACGAAAATACCCTTATTTTTTTTGCATTTTTAGTCACTTAACGGCCAAAAATAGACGGAAGGACAAATTTCCAGAATTTGAAAAACTTAAGGGACAAAAAAACCGACAAAAAAACATTAGGGACAAAAACCCCGAATCGGCCATAGGTCAGGGACAAAAACTGTAATTTACCCTAAAATATACCAAATAAAAAAGGGTTTTGCTAATGACAGCCCTTAGGGCTGTCAATAAGTGCATTAAAACTTGTAAATTAATCAACAACCACCTCCTGCATTTTAGGTATCTCTCATCCGGTAATAAAAATACAACATTTTAATGCATGTTATTGACAACTCTAAAGGCTGTCATTAGCAAAACCCAATAAAAATATGCTAGTTATAAAAAGATCACAACTCCTAAAAAATGCATAATTTGAAGAGAATATTTAAAAGACAAATGATATATACTATTTAGTCATACATTTTAGTCCTATTTATAATTAATTGTACTCATAATTGATCATTGTAAGTGTCTAAATCAAGGAATATGCTGATAGAAAATTAGTGGAGGACTAATGTCAAATTTAGATATAGATATGACTATGGATAGGACTAAAAAGTAGGAAGAAATACCATTACTTTTTTAAAAATCCTAAAAATTAAAAATGTGTTAAACAATCTAATGAAGCAAAAGTAAAATAATGAAATATCCAAAATTTTAAACATTTTTATTAATTGCATATTCTTTTTATACTATTTAGAATAATTTAATAATTTATATTTTTTAACGACACTTAATTTACTCATATTTCGACAGGGTTTAGGTCTCTCTTAACCGTGACACGTTTTATAACTCGTCAGTAGCGTCACATCATTCTCTTTATCTATCGAAGAGTTGCTGACAAGGTTGTGCCAAAAATAACTAATAACTAAGATCGGTGCCAATGGTGACGGAAACTGACGCCGTCAGTTTCTGCCAACTCAGCGCCACGTCAGCAGACAAACTAACTAACACTAAACTGACGTACCCGTGCCAACAGCACTCCTTCACTTCACCAAATTTGGGCTCCACCATTTACTTTTCTTTTTCTAATAAAAAAATTCAACTAATTAATTGAAACATATAACTAAAATAAAAATACATTTCATTAATTAAAAAAACATTAGATAAAAAAGACATAAATAAAAAAAAAGACATTAAAATAATTAAAAAAAAAAGACATTAATAAAAAAAACTTAAAATAATACAAACTTAAAAAAACTACTAGTCAAGAGATTCATCGTCGTCTTCGTCTTCGTCAACCGGTCCTTGTGCTCCCGAACCCTCACCGTCGCCCTCCTCGTCAACCTCGTGAAAAATCGTCAAATCCTTATGAAATTGCTTTGCAATTGATTCTTGAGCGCTTTCAAGCATTTGCTTACGACTTTCGTCAAGGTCGTTCGGCACTTTTGTGGCTAGGAATTTCCAAGTTTTCAAAATCAATTTTTTATGTGCCATTTTTGCAACCTTAGCGATAATGTTTGTATGCTTATCGGCGGTTTTTCTAACCACGTCCAAAGTGTCCAACTTAATGGACCTTCGGGAACTTGCGGCATCGGACGAAGATGAAGTTTTTTGGCTTTTCTTGCTAAGACTGCGGCTGGGGGGCGCCTCAACGGGTCATCTTGGAACAACGCATGCATGTTAGCCGGTGCCGTTGTCCTTGGTGCCGTCGTCGTCCCTGGATCCATGCTCGCCGGTTCGGTGTCTTCATCGAGGCTTATCGGCTCGGTATCCATGACGCCCACTGAAAAATAGAACTTTGGGCTATCTCTTACCACTTCCCAACAGGCTTCGTATATAAAATTACGGCCAACATTTTCACGGAATTGTTGACGAGAAGCTTTTAGAACGTCCTCGTCTCGCGTACCGCTTGCACGCATCTCGTTTAAAGAATTGTATATAGCACTGAAATTTTTCACGTCATGCGCTATTTTGGACCATTTGCCCGTGAGTTGGTTCATGTTACGCTTAACAGAAGCAGCCGAGTTGAAGTCTGCGAGAATTTGACCCCAATGGACGATACTTTTTTTGTTATTCCCCCTAACACCATCCTCAGAATTATGAATCCAACGTTGGGCCAAAATCACCTCGTCAGGGGTTGACCACTTTGTTTGTGCCCTTTTTGGCACCGCTTTTTCTTTCCCCTTTTCCACCCTTTTTTCTTTCCCTTTTCTTGTGGGTGTCGGTTCTGGTTGGGTGTCCCCCACATTTTGGGTGTCGGTTGGTGATGGTGATTGAAAATTTTGTGAATAGAAAGGTGTTTTGGAGGAGGTTGTTGGAATTGGAAGTTGGGTGGTGGTTGTTGGTATTGAAAGTTTGGTGGTGGTTGTTGGTATTGAAAGTTTTGTGGTTGAGAGTAATGGAAGTTGGGTGGTGGTTGTTGGTATTGAAAGTTTGGTGGTGGTTGTTGGTATTGGTAGTTTGGTGGTGGTTGAGAGAAAGCCCCAAAACCAAGCGATGGGGCCGGGTTGCTTGTTTGACCCGACGAAGAACGTCAATCGGTGTTGAATTAAAAAGCTCCCAAACGTCGTTGGATACCGATGATGGACGTCTTTTCGACATTTTTGAAAAATTTGGGAGGAAGTATGATTTTTTTGAGAGAGAAAGAAGGTGAATGTGATGTAAAAATAGAAGAAATGAGTGGGTATTTATAGATGTAAATGGGGGGTATTTTTTTTGAATTTTTTCGGATTTTTTTGAATTTATTACCGTTTTTTTTTATTTATTACCATTTTATTTGAATTTATTACCGTTTAAAAAAAAGTTTTTTTCTATTGGCAGGAAGGTACATGCGGGACCCACATGCACGCTCCTCCTCCGTCTCTTCTCTCGCCACTTTGCCGACTGGCGGAAAACCGGCGGACCAACCGCCGGTCCGTGCCAACGACGTCGGAACCGGCGGTGGCCAACCGGCGTAGCGTTGGCACACGTCTAAGTCATCAGCATTTAAAAGAAAATATATTAAAAAATTACCTTACCATTGTTAAGTCAAAACATTGTTTTTTAAAGAGTAAATTACTGTTTTTGTCCCTGTGGTTTGTCCGATTCTGCGTTTTTGTCCCTGCGTTTTTTTTTTTCTTTTTTTTGTCCCTGAGGTATGCAAAATTCCGTTTTTTGTCCTTCCGTCCAACTCTGTTAAAATTCCACCGTTAAGTTGTCTCATGTGCCAAGCACATAAGGGCATTCTAGTCTTTTACCATCTTTCTTCTATGTTCTTCCCCAATCTTCATCTTCTTCATCCCAATTGAAACCCTAATTATAAACTAATTGTTTATAACAGAAAAGAAATACATAGCCTTGTTACAGATCTGATTCATCTGAATTCATGGAATGAAAAGAACCACCGCCGCCTGAAACCACTGTAAGCCTTGTTACAGATCTGAAATTCCGGCGAATTTTCGGTTCACCCGCCATGAGCATCAATCTTCTTCGTCATGAACGCAAACAACACATGGAGTCTCCAGAAATCTCTCTCGCAAATCTTGACGAAGGGGTCTGAAACCCTTACAACCACCATTGTTTTGAGGTTTCTGGAAGATGAAATGTCAAGAAGATGTAACTCCATCTTTTTAATTTGGTCGCCGGTGAAATACAAACGTCGCCGGAATCCCCAAACATGGAATCGCCGGAATCCTCCTCCACCCTGGTCTTCTCCGGAGATGAAGACCGTCACTTGAGGTCTGATGGTGGTTTGAGCTAGGCTGTGAATATCTTGAAAAACAAGCCTTCAAATTTTGAAGCTTACTTGCAGCACACTTGAGCGTTAATGGCAAAAACCAAATACCCATACATGAGATCAATTAAGGATATGAATCAATTAAGGATTTCAAGTTTTTGCTTATGATTTTCAGATTTAGTTTAATAGAGATGAAGATGATTTTGATTTAGTTTTTGCTTACGAAGAATTGGGTGACTGGTTATAATCATAAATTAGTATTTCAAGATATGTGTTTGTTCCCAAATATGCATATTGTGATTTTGATTTGGTGTGGTATTTGTTTCTTTTTCTGATTTTGGAAGAAGAAAGATGAATTTTGGAGAAGAAAGATGAACATAGGACAAGTAGGAAGTTGGGGAAGAATGGTTTAAAAAGACTGAAATACCCTCACGTTTTAAGCACGTGAGGGCTTTAACGGAAAAAACGAGACGACAGGTGGACGGAAGGACAAAAAAACGGAATTTTGCATACCTCAGGGACAAAAAGAAAGAAAAAAAAGCACAGGGACAAAAACGCTGAATCGGGCAAACCACATGAACAAAAACTGTAATTTACTCTTTTTTAAAACTTCTTTCGAAACCAAAAGCCCGATAAGATAAGCCCTTTTACTTTGAAAGCACTTTTTCGCTCTGTTCCAGAGATATTCATTAAAAGAAAAGAAAAGAAGAGGAAAGAAGAGAAGAGAAAAGATAGAAAATAGGAAAGAAATATTTTAAGTTTTTTATGTTCCTGAGTTAGAATGAAGAGAAAAGAAATTAAGAAAAAAAATTAACAAATTACAAATTTACCCCTAATATGTAAATTAATTATGATATCATCCAAACATAATAATAACAATAATAAAACCGGTTCAACACAAAACAATTCCACTAAAAACATCCAAATATAACCGAAATAAATTCATCAAGTAAACCGAAAACGTGCAACACATCAAAAGGTAACATAACACATTCAATTTCTTTCTCCCATCATTTTTGTTAGTAATGTCGCCCGCATTGCAAGAGGAATACCAAATAATAGACGTGCCTTTTTGGATTATCAGTTAAAAATATAAGAGCATTCGCTAGGACATCGGGCTCCAAATCCATTGGCAACAATTCATTATAAATCTCATCCCCCGTATATTCTCGTTGATAAGCTCTTTCCAGTATGGTATTCCCTTCCCTAATCGCATTGGCCACCTCATGCACATAACTCATAATTTTTAGATCAAATGATTCTTCATTTTTGAGCTTTCTTTTTTTACTTTTGTATTTGGTGGTTTGTGAAGGCTGCTCTGGTGATGGCGTTGGAAATTCAAGTGGAATATCATCAACATTGTTAAAATTCTCCAAAGTAACTTCATTAGTACCTACAAAGTGATCAATATCATCTATTGTATCTATTGTTATATCTTCAATGTTATTCATGCGGGCATTCTTCTCTTTTGCAGTTTCAGCAGCACTACCATTTGCCCTATCTCTAGCAAATAGTTCTAACAACTCACAATAATTATGCATTTGTTTCCTCTTCCACCCTGAAGCTTGGGGCTTTTTCTGTTTAAAATATTAAAAAAAACGTATTACAAAGATAATTGATTCAACATGCAAGTAAAGATTAATTGTAAAATGATACATACCTCTATCAAAGCATTCCATAAACTATCTGAAGCTTCAAATAATTTAGTACTTTCATTCCATGCAAAACCACTTAATGAATCTCCTTTAAACATGTCATAGCATTGAGAAAAATTATATTTCAGCGTTTTGAGACGATTCTTCAAATGGTTTTTGCTTAAATCTAAGTTAAGAGATTCTCTCAGACGAATTACCATATTAGCATATGCATGTGTTGTAAATGTTCCATCAACCCTATTTCCTTTATCTTGTTCAACAAGCATTGGTTGAATAAATTCAGAATCCATGTGAGGACTCCAATTCAATTGTTCCTTTTTCACGTCTCCAACTTTTTTGTTCACGTCTCCAACTTTTTTGTTCATGATTAGTTGCTACATAGTAAATTAAATAACAAAGTCAACAATGTCATAATAAGTAAATACTTTTAACATAAATGATATATATTATGAAAAAAATTACACATATTGAATAGCATAAAAAGTCTCATTTATTAACAATAAAGAAAATGTCAAATTCAAGCACTCGCTACTATGATTGTAAGATTGTTACAATACTAAATTGACATATTAACTTCATTGTTTGGATGTATCAAATAATTAGCCCACATTTCATTTGCAATTGAATTTCTTAGTTGTTCTCCTCTCGTACTACCATCACCTATATCTCGTGGATCATGTCGTGCTTCTTCATGGGATGCATTTAAAACCTCTTGCATTACCTCATCTTCAAGATTTTTATCGCGGTCTTCCTCAAGTAGAAAGTTGTGCAGAATGCAACATGCCAAAAATATGCTTGATTGTGTTTCGCACGGGTAAAACGGCCCAGTTGTACTTCTTATAATAGGAAACCTTTTTTTAAGCACACCAAATGCTCGTTCTATAACATTACGTAATGATGAGTGGCGAAGATTAAATAACTCTCGTGAATTCTCAGGTGCACGAGTTGAATACTCTTTTAAATTATATCTAACACCTCTATAAGGTGCTATTAGTGTACTTCCATGAGGTAGACCCGCATCAACCAAATAATATCTACCTATAATAAAGTTAAATTAGATAGTTTAATCCTAAAATATTATGCACACAAGAATTATTAGTTAAGATGTTACCCTCTGGAATAACTAGTTTGTCTTCTCTGGTGAGTGCGTCTTTTACTATTCTCGAGTCGGACGCAGTACCTTCCCAACCGGGCAAAATGTATGTAAATTTTAGATCAAATGTGCAAGCGGCTAAGACATTAATTGTTGGGTATCCTTTGCGGCCACGATATCTTGGTGCATCTTTCTTAGGTACTCTCACGCGGACATGCGTTCCATCAATTGCTCCTACACAATCCTTGAAAAAAAGGATAAAATCTCCTTTTTTCTTGAATTTCTTTAGGAACAATTTCACCAGTGGGTTGATGAAGATAACGATCTTCTAACAATATAACGACACGTAAAACTCTATGGAAACACCTACTAGTTGTTGATCCAGAGCGACGATAAATCCAAGAGGCAAAACGGTTTCTCAAATCATTTCCTACAATATGTAAAAATCTAGCAACGTGTTCTTCGACGGACATGCGTTGAGTTGGTCGGAGACCACCGTGACATTCTAAAGTTGTGCATAATATCCTAAACGCTTTCTCACTCATTCGGATAACTTCACGACATTTGCCACTGGTTGAGATGTTGTTTAACAACACTTCTCGTACAATTTTTCGATGTAAAGTAAGAGATCTTGTTGGTAAATTAACATGTTTCGTGTTGGTAAGTCTACGACGTGCAATGAAAGCCATGAGTAGAAAAATCAAGTGAACTGCTGCCAATTGCCGGTCTCTCAACACACGACATATGCTGAGATTTCTATCGATCACGAAGTTATTCATTTCTTAGTTTGATTGCTGTTAAAATTTTATTTATCAGTCCACATTTGAAACTTTTGTTACAGCAAAAGTAGTAACCATTGATATTAATAAAACAGCATACATATTCATTAAAATTTTACAACACCTATTAATTTATTACTCCCTCCGTCCCTTAATAAAGTTCCCATTTGTGTTGGGCACAACATTTTAGGAGATAGTTAGTGGTGGGGTATTTGGTATTACTTTTGTTTAAAATATAAGGTTTGATTGGAGAGAGAAAGTGTTTTAAGAGATAGTTAGTGGTTAAAGTATTGGTAATAATATTATTATATTAAGTGGGCCCCTTATATTTGAGAAATGAGAATTTTATTTAGGGACAAAATTTGAAGGCAAAATCGGAACTTTATTTAGGGACGGAGGGAGTATGAGGTATGAATACTATCAACACAAAAGGACAACAAACTCATAGCATATATCTTTATATTGTTCTATTCTGGCACATAGTTGAACAACTTGTATGACTTTCTGGGAAATCTCTTATTATTATTATTACATTATGTTGCATGCTCTATTGTTCTATTTCCTAATGCTTGGAAAGTAATTTGTACAAACGAGCACCTTAAGGGAGCAAAAGTATTTAAAAATGGATATACTTCGTATAAGCCTTTCCAATGGGCTCAATTTAGTAAATTACAAGACAACTACATTTTTATTTCTTTCGGGGCAATAAGATGGAATATTATCGTTTTCAAGTTACTCGATTATCAGTTTCAGCTTGAAAGATTTAGGCATCATAAAAATTATTGTGACTGCAAAATTATTTCTAATGTACAAAATTTTGAAGATCGAATAAGGTATTTTACCGAAGTAAAACTTTATGAAAGTGCACGTGAAAATATTATGAAAGTTAATACAAGCCGTCCGTGATTCATCACGGGTTATAGGCTAGTATATATATATATATATATATATATATATATATATATATATATATATATATATATATATATATATATATATATATATATATATATATATATATTAAACTACGAAGACTTATTAACACAAGTATTGGCTATTACCAAACATCAGGATTTACGAAAAAAACAAATGAGTTATCACAAGTATTGGCTATTAACACAGATCAATAATTACGAATAAACAAATGAAACAAATAAAATAAAAATAAAATATTATAATTGAAACAAATAGAATAAAAATAAAATATTATAATAGAAAAGTAAGACAAGAGATTACATGTGTTGAAGATTTGAAGACGTAGGGCTGTGTTGAAAAGTTGAAGAAAGCTGCTGCTATGTTAACAAGAAGATGATAATACCGTATATGTAGAATGAGATAATATTTAGGTTCAAGGGTAATTTGATACATGATATTGTATTAATTTATTCAAGATGATATTCCATCCAAATCTTCTCAATATTGGGAGGAAGTTTAGGAAGGAAAATCTTTAAAAAACTTCCTCCCATTTCTCTTCTTTTAAAAATTTCTTAGGAACGTGACTTTCTCCGAATCTCTTCTTCGATTCAAGCAAGTCGACCATAAGGTGAATGGATGACCTGACTGAAGCAATTCCTAGCCACCATTGCTTTCGAAAGAGTCTTGTCTTTACTTTACCAGCTTCTCTAAGATATCAATCACTAAACTTCTTTTCCTTCAAAAATTTAACTCTGTTTAAGTTCATAAAGCACCTTCAAACATGCCCTTACCTACTGTAGAACTAGCATTCAAAACCTCCATGCTCGCACTAAATTTTCGTCGTTCAGAATCAATTCCTTCACGTTTGTAATGCCGTTCATCGATTCCCCTTTCGATTCATCTCTGTTGTTGTTTCTTCAATCAGGTAATTAAACTTTCTATTATTTTTTTTAATTTTGATTTCTCTGTAGTGTAATTTGAGAATGGAACAATTTCGTTTTAATTTTGATTTCTATATTCAGATCCTTTTCATTAAGAATTGTGTATACTGTTCATAATTTTGCCAAATGTATAATAAAACGAACGTTACCAATATAATTTTAGGTTTTACTCTCCAACACGAGTATAAAATCATGTCAATTCTGTGAGAAGAGAAGTCTATTTCGTCACCAAGTAAAAGTTGCATTATTAAAAAATTGGAATGCAGATTTAGATGTTATTATATTTTTGTCACATTTTTATGCTATAATGTTAAATGATGGGTAATTCTTAAAATGAAGGAGTTGGTTATTCATTGATGTACATGTTCTTAATATATAACAGCCCTACAAAACTAATTATTTGAGGGAAAACTAAAAGTTTTTTTATATACCCCTCTTTTTTTTAAAATCATTTTCTACTATTAATGTATTATGAAAATTAATGTAGTAATATTAGACGATAATTTTATAGCTTATGCACATATAATTTATAAAAAAAATCATAGTTTGTAGATAATATACATTATAGATTCATACTTTAAAAAACAATAAAAGAATACTCTTTTGGTAACTTTATTAATTAGTTACTTAAATAATCAGAATTCTCAAACAGTCGATCAATTAATTATCTGATTATAGAAAACCTCAAACAAAGGTGGGAATTATTCCGAGTAGCCTGTGATCAAGCTGAGGAGTTTGTTGAATAAGTCAAACTTAGAATCGGGTCCAAATGTTTAGTTGATGAGGCCACTGGGTCGAAGCCAGCTCAGCATGTGACACCTGGCTTGCCACCTATTAGTGCAGTTCGGTTGGAACAAATGAGTAAAGCGGTTAGGTGGTTGGTTATTTAACTTCAACAAGGTTCAGGGTCTGCGGGAAATTTAGGAAATTCTCAACATTATTCTGCACCTTTTGATGCTCGGTGAAGATTCGGCTCAATAGGTACTTTACAATTTTTTGGAATTAGTTTTAAGTCTCACTATGAATGTGATCTAACCAAATGTTTTTTACTTTTATTAAAACAAATTGTATTCCAGATTATAGAGCATGTATATTGTGCGTCAAATACGATTAGAAAAAAAAAATTTAATTCCATAACAATCTGAGTCTTTGTATAAAACAATTTATGATGTTTTATACATTGAAGTTAATTCTCAATAATTTGGATACGATAAATAATTTTAGCTGTAAAATGAAGTTGGTAAATGTTATATTACTAATTTTCATATTACAATTTTTGGACAAAAAATCAATATATCAAAACAAAAGGGGTTAAAATGTAAGTATTCAAAACCTAAATGTCAATTAATGGACAATTGGGCAAGTTAGAACATTTGAAGTTTGAATTATGAATCAAACAACAAAAATAGAATTACTGGTTTCATATTTTTGTTGTCTAATTCTCAAATACAAAAGTTTCATATTTGTTCCAACTGGATATTATTTGCTGTTCAATTTTATTTGCAGTCTAATTACTGGTTTCAATAATAGAAGCAACAAAACTTACTACTATCATTATCATATTTAGTAATGTTCTTGCTGTCGATTTTTTGATCATATTTAGTATCATACTCTTTTGCTGTCAAATTACTGTCTCTGTTTAAAACAGATTTTTGTCTACTGTTCTCTGTTAATTTGAATTTTATTATCATTTTTATTTTTTTGAAAAAGAGTATAAATTTTCTGTTCTACCCGGTTCTAAACCTGAAATAACCAGACTTATTTGAATGATACATCGCCCAATATAGTTTTTAAAATTGAAATAACAAAAGAGACAACTTAAATATTATTATTTCATAAGCGACTGAGTATCTGTATATTTATTGCACACATACAACACAGTCGCAATTGCATCTAAAATCTACAATTTTGGTATCCAAACGATATTATCAGCTGGAAGAAAATGGCACACCGGCGCACTGCCAGGCTGGATTTTAAGCACGCGAAACGCCACGTGATCAGTATCCCACTTACTAGTATCCATGTGGCAAACCGCAACAGCATCCACAATATTTCCATTTTCACCCCCTAAACTAATCTCAAAAACCCGATTATTCCCCCTTTGACCATGACAGTAAAAAACAGCATAAGGATAAGCCATAGTATGACAAGCCACCAAATCAGGAACATGAATCTCCACTGGCTCCTTCAAAAAAGTATACCCTTGCAAAAGTGTATCATTGTTGGAGATTTTTGTGGTCAACGCACTAAGTTTGACCATGCCCAATATGCCACGTGTCAAGTCCAACATGGACTCTAGTGAGCTTGCACAAAACCTAACCTCACCGGGTGTCGGTTCAAGCTCGCATTGTTTGAGTGTTTGCTCCATGGCTAGGGCTTGTGGCGAACCTTTTGATACGGATACTAAGTCGAGAAGATACGGGAGTTTTGATGAGGAAAATGGTATTGAATCGGCTTCTTGTTTTGATAGTAATTGAGGAGTTGTTGATGGGTCGTTAACTGCGAAATAAATTTTCATTTTTTTGCCCGCGTATAAATCGTTTACATGGAAGAATACTTGTAAAGCGGGATCGATACCGGCTTGGTTCTTCCCGTAAATATTTGTATTTTTTTCTTCGGGTTTTGCGTTGTTGAAGATCTCACGAGCACTGCAAAACTGTCGCACAACAAAAGATTCTATTGAAATTAGCTTCAAGTTTTGGATTTTTTTCAGTTTTAACAAATTTGACCGTGTTATGAGGACTCACAAGCTAAAATAATTGAATAGAGACTTAATAGGCATGTTCACAGTCCAAGAACTAAATCCAACTGCTCTGAACCGAACTGATAACCGTTCGGCTGGACTGGGGACCGAACCAATGACATCTTAGAACAGACCGAACCGGACCTAGAACCGGCCGGAACTAAGCCGAAATCCTAGAAAGTTTCTTCTGACTTTTTCAGGTTAATAAAATTGACAGGTTAGCTCGGTTCAGTCCGGTTTGATTGGTTTTGATAGTTCTGGTCAATTCGGTCTAGGTTTAAACGTTAACCCCTACATTTGTTTACCATTTAATGAATGGTGCACCAAATGATATAGCGAGAAGAATCTGTAAAGTTAGTATAATCATAAATTACAGAATCATTTTGTAATTAACTCACCATCAAAATTTCTAATTAATAGTGGTGTTTAAAAGAATATAAAATTATACATTCGCAATTTAATTTTCTTCCATTCCAAATTACAAAACTAATAATCATTTTGCAAAATTTCGCTCTGTATTTCATCGATGCGTCAGCTATGCAAATTCAATCTTAGATATGATTTCTCGAATACTTCTAAACATGGTTATGAAATAGACCTCTGCACAAGCTAAAAACCGAACCGCCCGGAACAGAATTGAGAGAAAATGGTATCTATCGGACCAAGAACTTAGGAGTGTTCAAAATCGGGTACCCGGAAATCCGGGTACCCTAAAACCGGGTACCCGAAAATTCGGGTAGTAGATTTAGGTACCCGTATCAGTACCCGAATTTCCGGGTACCCGGATTTTCGGATACCCGGTTTTCGGGTACCCGGTATCCGGAAATATAATTTCTTTGTCACAAAAATTACATAAATGGAAGTCGCCATTGTTTATATATTTAATTTCTTTAAATCTTATTAACAAATTTGTTATTAAAAATTTGCGTTATGATATTCTTTAAAGAAAAATCGTTACTAGTAATGAATCTGACCAAATCTTTAAAGACATCCAGTGATTCAAAACCATGATTCAACGACGGAGGTGAGAATTAGATGGGTTGTACGTGAGAATTGAGATAGAGTTTTAAGTTTTAGACATTTGTCAAAATGAGCCAAGCATATGCACATATCTAATGATAATTAATGTCTAATAATAATATAAAAAAATATATAAAAATAAGTTGGAAAAATAAAATTCGGGTACCGGGTACCCAATTACCCGGTTTTTTAGAAAAACACTACCCGTATTTGATACCCGGAAACCGGTTACCCGAAATTCGGGTATCCGGATTTTTGGGTACCCGGATTTTCGGGTATCCGGATTTCGGATATCGGATATTTTTTCGGGTACCCATTTTTTCGGTTATTTTTGAAACACCCCTACAAGAACTATCCCAAACTGTATTGAGAAGCAAGAAACTTTTGAGTTATTTAGGTTTTTTTTCCGGTTTTGGACGAAATCGCCCCCGAAAAATTAGAATCGAGAAGCGGAGCGTTATAGCTCGGTTCCGTTCGGCTGAGTCCGGTCTATTCTCGGTCCATATTGTATTATGAAAAGTTTATATTTTTCTTTCAGGTTGTTAATTTTTAGCAAACTAAAATAAAATAAAGAATTGTTATGACAAAACGATGCATGAAATTAAAGCCAACGTACCTGTATAAGCAGTAGAGCGTAGAAGATGAGGCTGCAACAGGAAGAAGAAGAAGCCATAGCTGGTTTTTCAGAAAATAGACAAAGATGAAAAGTGAACAATTGTGAGACTTATAGGAGAGGCACTCCAATTTAATTGTTGTTACTATTATTATTTTACTATTTTTAAACATTTTAGTATTAATTACATTACCAATGAAACATGATATTATTATTATCACCATTAAATTGTGTATACCCGAAATTGGGTTTTTTTTTAATAGCAACAATAACGACATGCTTCGGCAACCCGAAACAAAGCTTTGCAATACTATTAACGACCTATAGCAACTCAAAAGTTGGTAATGGTTAATTGATTTTATAAGAATTAATTACTAATTTAGACTGTGCGACTGGTTCAATTCTCATATAATACTGATAGACTTTAACTTTCACAAAATACCCTCTGCGACTGGGCGATTTCATGGAGCAGCAGTAACTTTGAGTAGCAGCAACTTTGAGCAGCACTAAGTGGTGAGAGTACTAACGAGCAGTAGTAACAAGGTTGAGCAGTATTAACGAGCAATAGTAACAAGGTTGAGAGCAGTAGTATCAAGGTTGAACAGTACTAACGAGCAGTAGTAACAAGGTTGAGAGCAGTAGTATCAAGGTTGAACAGTACTAACGAGCAGTAGTAACAAGGTTGAGCAACAGTAACTCAGACATGTGGCGGCGTTCTAGTGGAGTAGCACGGTCGCACAGTCTATTTTGAGAATAATTGAAAATACAAGACTTTTTTAGGGGAAGTTTGGTTTCATTTAATCTATATTAAGAAATTACCCATTTTATAATTAGGCGTAAACGGGCTTGGTTTATATGATTTACTTCATTTTATTAATAATAGAATGTCTAACTAATTTAACAAGGTATGATATACCCAGCTTTGCCCGGGGTTGCAATTTTTATTTTTTAATAATCATGAAACCCACAATGGGTTAAAAAAAAAGAGTTACTCTTGACAGGAATTGAACACGGGTTGCCTGTCAAGAAGGTTGTAATGTTTACCATGTGATATAAACAAATATTTATGGAATCTTCTCTTTATCATCTCTATATATAACAAACAAAAACAGTAAAAAAAAAAAAAAAAAAACTATTATGAACAGTAATCTGGGATGGTAATTGTATTATATATATAAATATTATGAACAGTAATCTGGGATGGTAATTGTATTATATATAAATGATAGGGAAAGGTTCATGGAAAAATCATAAAAATGCAAGAACCGCGAAACTATTATAACGTGTTAATTCACATGCTATTAAGTGTCGGTAATCTTAGTATCACAAATTCAATGTATAATGGAAATATGTAACGTGAGTTAGAAAATGCATAGTTTATACTTGTATAAATTCAAGATAATGATGGTATGATTTGTAAAACACACGAACAATAAAACAGGGTCAACGACTCAAGGGGGCCCCGCTACATAAAGAATTGTATTGGCAACAAACATTTAGATGTATAGTGTATAATAATGAGCAGCTAGTTGCGACACTTACAACAACGACCAATTGTTGCATAGTCCGTTTGTGTAACTAGCTGCTGCAACTATTTTTTATTTTGAACCATAGTGGTATATAAATAGAAGTATAAATCTAGCAATTAGAAGCTAGATAAAATAAAATAAAAAACTAATCGATTAACGAGAGTTGTACATGTACTAAAATCGGTTGCTGCTTTCACAGTGGGCTGAAAGGGAGGCCCAACAAAGTGACCAGGCCCATATACGATTATACGTGTCTTTCTCACATATATACTCACTTTCGTTAATTTATCAATACTAGGATAATATGTAATTAAAATTGAAATAATACAAGAGCAAAGCCTAAAGGATCCTAGAATTACTAGCAACTAGTCTACACGTTACACACATACAATGTTTTACAATCATTATATATCACATACAAACAGTCACTATGCATCTATGGTGACACTATCCAAACGATGTTATCCGTCGGGAGAAAATGGCACACCGGCGAGCTGCCAGGCTTGCCTCCGAGCACACGAAACGCCACGTGATCAGCGTCCCACATAGAAGTGTCCATGTGGCACACAGCAATAGCATCCACTCTATTTCCATTTTCACCCCCTAAAGAAATCTCGAAAACCCTATTATACCCCCGTTGACCATGACAATAAAAAACAGCATAAGGATATGCCATGGTATGACAAGCCACCATGTCAGAAGTGTTAACCTCTAATGGCTCCTTTAAAAAGGTGTACTCTTGCAAAAGGGTATGATTGGAATTCGACACGTCATGGATCTTCGTGGTCAACGTCTTGAGTTTGACCATACCCAATATGCCACGTGTCAAGTCCAACATGGACTCTAGAGAGCTTGCACAAAACCTAACCTCACCGGGAGTCGGTTCGAGCTCGCATTGTTTGAGTGTTTGCTCCATGGCTAGGGCTTGCGGTGAGCCCTCGGGTAAAGATATAAAGTCAAGAAGGTATGAAAGTTTTGACGAGGAAAATGGTATTAAATCGGCTTGTTCTTTGGCTAGTAGCCGAGGAGTTGTCAAAGGGTCGTTAACCGCAAAATAAACGGGCATTTTTTTGCCCGAGTATAAATCGTGTACATGGAAGAATACATTTAGAGCAGGATCCAAATCATTAACTTCTTTCTTCCCATAAATTTCAATATGAATCCCTTTCTTGTGATTGTTTTCTCTGTGGTCGAAGATTTCCCGACCATTGCAAAACTGTCATGAATCAAAAGATTAGACTCAAATTATAAGCTTCAAGTCCCATTGTGGACAAAAAAGAGTATATTAGGTGATGTTCATAAAAATATTATAAACTTCAAGTTTTAGATCTCATTAGTTCTTGGCAATTTCATTGGTAAAAATTATACCCATAAACCAAACAAAGAGAGTTGATAGCCTAAAAATGCATGCTATATTCATGTCTTTCTATAATTAACAATACAACTCACAAGACAATACATATTAAGGTTCAATAAATGGATTAATGAGTTTTTAAGTTATTTTAATTACACTACTTCCTAGCTACAAATTAAGCAAGCCCAATCAACCGAGTTGTATGCGTGTGTGTTTTTTCTTTCTACAAGCTTGCCGACCGTTTTTGTAATAAATAGATGTTACTTTTTTTGTGAACGGTAAATCTTAATCTACTCCTAATTATCACATATGTCATGTTTAAAGACTTTAGTATAATTAAGAACATAAAAAAAAAAACCATCATCAAATCTTCGATATGATTTCTCGGGGCTTAAAACAAGATCATGACAACATCTAATTTACATGTAATGAAAGGGAAATTTTAAAAAGAAACAATAACGACGATACTTAATCCCTTCAAATGAGAGTTACGTAATCAATTATATATCTGTTTGGAGGTACAAAGACTCCTTCCAGAAACTTGTAAAAAGAAAAGTACCTGCGTAAGTAATAGAGTACACAACAAGAGGCTACAAGCTGTTGACGAAGAAGTCATGGCTGGCTTTCAAAAAAGATGCAAAGAAGAAATGTGAAGAAATGTGGGAGTTATAAGATAGGCAGGCTAGCTGTTTCTATGTGATAAGCATGCCACTTTCTTTATTATATTCTTCCTCAATTTTTTTTGTATTAATTTCCCAATAAAATAAAATTTCACTATTGAATTTGTTAAGAGTCGAATATATTGAGATATTTTATTTCTGAATATAGTATTGTTCAATGATATTGCAATACTTCTGGGATTTATTACTTTAATACGATTGTTAAATCTTGATGGTTAAGATATAAACTTATATATGTACTGATATACTGTTAGAAGTATTCATATTAATGAAATATACCTGAATGTTAATATTGAGAAATTAAAATGTAATATTATCAAGATTCGTACAATAAAAATAACTTGTAGTATGTTTAATTTGTTTAAATGGTTGACTTTTATATTTTTAAAACATATAGACTAATAGCATCCGAGTAAATCTCATTATGAGTTGTCTAGTGAATAATAATGATAATATTACCTATTTATTTATTTTATAATAATAATAATAAATAATGATTATTTGTATTATTATTATTATTATTATTATTATTATTATTATTATTATTATTATTATCTCGTTAAAATTTCCAGTGACAATTTGCTTCTCAAATGTCGTTTAGTTAGAGGTGCATAATCGAAATAATATGCTAGTTATAGCATGCCACTTTGTTTATACATTTTCATATCATTTGGTGATGAACTAGAAGATGGGGATCACTTATTTTGACACTATCGTAAAACCCGAGAAATTTGGCTTAACTTTTGCAATTGGTGGGCCATTAACATCGGACAAATCAGTGGGTTATATCAACTGTTGGAGTGGTATGTACGAGCAAATTTTACAAAGGAGAAGGTAAAACATTATTTAACAGCTCTCATATCAACATTGTGGCATATTGGGAAGGCGAGAAATGAGATCGTGTTCAATAACAACATCGGGGCATTTCAGGCAATTAATATGCAATCACAAGCCCAAGCTTTCTATTGGTTAAAACACCGGACGAAGTTAAACTGGAACACAACTGCATGGGGAACTTGGTGCACCGATCCAGTCATAATTTAATGTAAGATACCCTTAGGTTAGGATACAAACGGGTCTAGGGGTTTGGTGTATTTTAAAATTAGGAGTTTTTTTTGTTTGTTTGTGGCTTGGTATGTCAGACATTTGTATATGTAGAGGTGGTTTTGTGAACTTTGTAATTTGTACATAATCATTTTATTTTAATGGAATTTGGGGTCTTTTGAGGTGGGTGATTGCAATGCTGAAGCTCGTCTTGTTTGATCTTTTCTTTGTTGTTAAAAAAATGAACTTAAAGTAAAAGTGCATATTCGAAATAGAGTTTTACTAAACAATGTCCTACAATAGTTAAAGGGTCATTAAAATGGTTAACGTATAAGTTTTTATGTATGGTTAACTCATGGATGGTTAGTGATTTTTAGTAGGTAGTTTTTATTGTAGTTAATGTCAATTTTTTAATGATTCAAACCATTTTTAATCATTGCCCTAAGTGCATTATTTAGCAAAATCATTCGAAATAATATCTTAAAGGTTATAAGTTCAGAATTCTTCTCTAGATAAACGTTATCAGAAGACTAGGAGAAGGTTCATAACAGCTAAGACAATGATTAGTTCGCGTACATCACAAAAAAAATTCAGCTGTCCGAAAAAAACCCATTATACGAGAGAATATTTAAAAGATAAAAGAAAAACTATACACTTTGACTACATGATTTCCTTTTACAACCAACTTGCAATCCGTAAGCAAAAACAAATGTTGTATTGGTAATTAATTTTGTAAGGAAATTCTTGAAGCCTTATAGGTGTTTGGTTTGCTGGAATATATGGGAATTTAAAGGAATTGAAATCCAATTTTTATAGATTTCTATGTTTGGTTGGATTGAATTGGAATTTTTGGTTGGAAAATATTCCATCAAACAAGGGAATGTGAATTCTTTCCAAAGATGGAAGATTTTGAGATCTCATTAATGAAGGAACGTATAGATTAATCATTAATATATTACCCTTAAATACATTTAAACCTTAAACCAACCACCACCCTCCACCGCCACCCTACGACGACCACCACCCACCGCCACCACCCATCACCACCCGCCGCCCACCACCACTACCGCCAACCGCCACCACCACCGCCACCCATCACCGCTATAACTACCCTCCACTACCACCGCCACCCACTATCTCCACCACCACCCGCCACCACCACCTCCATCACCACCACCTCCACCACCTCCCGCCACCACCACCACTGCCGCCACCCAGCGCTACGACCACCCTCCACCGCCACCCTCCACCACCACATGCCGACACCACCACCGCCTCCACCACCCACCACCAGTACCGTCACCCACCGCCTTCACGACTACCGTTGTCGCCGCCGCCACCACCACCGCCACCCACTGTTACGACCACCCTCGCAACCAAATACAATATTGAATTGAATTTAAATTCCATTTCCCGCCAACCAAACAGAGTACGGAATTGGAATCTGATTCCTGACAATTCCAATTCCTTCCTAAATTCCATCAGAAATATTACAGCAAACCAATGTTGTATGAATAGTGTTTTTTTTGGCATTTAATGAAAATTTTCTTTTGTATATATATATACTAGCTACAAAACCCGCCCGATGGGCGGGTATGCTGTAAATTTTAGTATGTAGAAAAATGTCCAAAAACTTTATATATTTCTAAATGACATAATAATCGATAGATGTGATGATGATTTTGTACAAAAAAACGGTAAATGAAGAAATGTTACACGTGCATTTTATTAAATGAAGAATCCAGCTTTTTATGCCGTAATCCGTAATATCTGAAGTCTGGTTCCGTTGCACAATCCAGCTTTTTATGCCGTAATCATAGAATGCCGGTTTTATGGAAATTATATTGAGTCGTGTATCACTTCTGAATAAATACGATTGAGTCGCTGATTGATCTTTTAAATATTTATTTGTTTCCTTGTATGTAGGATCTTTTAAATAGTTATTTATTTGTTTCCTTGTATGTAGGAAGCCGTATATGGAGCATATGAATGTAGACCGTAAGTCATATCAGATTCGTTTGCCGTATATGGAGCGTATGAATGTAGACCGTAAGCTGTACCAGATTCGTTTGTATTAGTGCAAATGACGTGGACCAATCAGGGAATTCCAAGTGGCATTATGGACGAATAGGAATACTTGGAATTGCCATGGTGTCAAACCCTCTTCAAATTTAGGCATCATATATAGGGTAGTATTGAAGTAGGAAATTAATATACAAATGGATGCCAGCTAAGTTTGTTCGCCCCCTTGCCTATCATCTACCTTTGCTTAGCAGCCCGTGTTCGAGTCCATGTGGTTGCCGATTTTTCATTTCTTTTAATTTTTCTCTAACATTGCTTGATCTTTATTTTACTACCCTGAGCTTTAAGTTATTTTAATTAGCAATTTACTCATATGAACTATAAATTTTTAAAATAACATTTTACTTTCCTAAACTCTAATATTTAATAGTTATATTTTTTTTATAAATAATTATTAACCATCAAAACTTTTATCTTCCTATCTAACTAATAAATTACTATGTAACTAAAAATGATTTTTAACTACTATTACGACAATAACTTTTATCTTGAATAAACTAAGTATTATTATATTTTTTAAGTATTATTATTAACAATTATCTATCCAAATTATTTTAATATAATATAATATTTTATACTACCTATGTATCAAAATAAGTGATACATTTGGGAAACACGGTTTGGAGGCAAAAGATTAAAAAGTGGTTTAAAATAGATTAAAGTGAATAGTTATTGGAGAATGCGTCTCACTTTCTTTAAATTAAGTGATACGAAGTATTAATGATGTTTAAAAGTAAAAGTAATGGTAAAAGAGTAATTTCATTTTATTAAAATAGATAGTTAGTGGATATTGAGTCTGACTTTTTTTTACCAAATAAGGTAAGTTTTAAAGGTGTATCACTTATTTTGTTCCACCCATAAATAGAAAGTGTATCACTTATTTTGATACGCAGGTAGTATGTTGTACGAATATCGATAAACAATTCTTTTTGTATCAAATGCAATTACCCCGCGGTATCGCGTGGGGTAAAACCCCACTAGTTAATATACAATTTGTAATGATAAAATATTTTTTAAAGCAAATTAGTAATTAAAAAAGCGTTTTGAACGTGTGTAAAACATGATATGAAGTTATTCTCGCCACTTTAGGAAATGAGTGAAAGATTGTAATGAAGATTAAATTAGATAGTTAGTGAGTGATGTGTCCCACATATTATGATTAAAGTGAGTTTAATAATATTTAGAAAGTAAAAGTAAAGGTAAATGACTCATTTCACTTTATTAAAGGAGATAATTAGTGGGTATGGGTCCCATTATATTTTACCAAATAAGGAAAGTTTCAAAGTGTATCACTTATTTTGAAACACTCCAAAATGGAAAATGTATCACTTATTTTGAAACGAAGGAAGTATACACGACAGTGTTTTCGTGACGGGGTCGGACCAGACGGTCAGACCGGTCGAACCGGAAAAGGCAAACTACACCGGCCCGATATAGCCGGGCCAATAAGCTATAACTGGGCCGGATTGAACCGACCGGTTTTCTACAAAACCGGGTTGGACTGGGCTTGAAACCGGGTTTGGCCGGACTCAATTTGAACCACGCCAGAACTGGGTTGTATTCTAATTGAGGTGCGTGTAAGGTTTCATGCATGTGGAATATATATATTGATCCTAACTAGCATCCTTTCACCTCTGACAGCAATGTGGGATAAAAAAAATTATATTTTACTTTTTTCTTTTCCTTTTCTAATTTGCAAATGATGTGGGAAGATAGCATATTACGTATATAATGTATAGCTAGTTAGCTACTATGAACAACATAACTTTAATTTCCATTTCTTTTTTTCTTTTTTTTTTTAGATTTTCAAAGTTTTAGAGGTGTTTTGATTATTTAATTACCAATTGCCTTTATATTATTTAATATGCACCATTTATATGATTATTGTATCATAAATATATGAATAATATAGTAGTCCGGTTCAACCAGTTCGACCGGTCCGACCGTTTTAAGGACATGTTTTAAGGACATCGACTGGTCCGGTTCAAAATCCGGGTTTTAAAACATTGATACACGATCTAAAATCACATAGTTCTTACCATGTGAAAAATAAGTACTGTAACTTTTTTTAGTGTCTTTTGTCATTTACTTTGGGTTGCTAAATGGTGTCTTTTGTCATTTACCTCCGTATTAAAATAAGTGATATATTTAAAATTTCATAGTTTTTTAGGCAAAATATTTAAATGTAGGTTAAGAAAGATTAAAGTGGATAATTAGTAGAAAATGAGTCTCACTTCATTTGAATAAAGTGATATTAATGATGTTTAAAAGTAAAACTAAAGGTAAAAAGATAATTTAACTTTATTAAAGTAGATAATTAGTGGAGTATGATCCCCTTTATTACCATATATAGTAAGATTTAAAAGTGTATAACTTATTTTGATTCACCCCTAAATGGAAAGTGTATAACTTATTTTGATACGGAGGTAGTATGTTTATTTCGTTTTGAAAACGCAAATAATATGAAATTCGTGTTTGATTGTTTGGCAAAAAGTTTGAAATAATCAATCATTTGCGTTTTGAGTAGGGGTGAGCATAAAAACCGAAAAACCGAACCGAAACCGAAAAACCCGAAAAAACCGAACCGAAAAAACCGAACCATTTGAAAAACCTTTATCAACGGTTTTGATTTTTGGAAAACCCGAATATTTGGGGCGGTTTTCGGGGGCATATGAAAAACCAAACCGAAAACCCCGCCCCACCCCACCATTATATATATTTCAAGATTTATAAAAATATTCTTATATTTTTAAAACATTTGATATAGATTTGTTTGCAAAAGGAAAGCAACCATATAATGAAACTTCTATGGATGAAGACATAAACTAAGATTGTTGCGAAAGATTGTTGGATGTTATTCTATTGTTAATATTATTCAAATTTTGTTAGTTGAATTTATTATTACATTATATTAAACTTACTAATTATTTTTTATTTATAACGAAATGAGTTAAGGTTTGGGAGTTTGAATCATAATATTAGTTTTTAAGGTAACAAATTGGTAAATTTGAAGGAAATCAAAAAACCGAGAAAACCCGAAACCGAACCGAAAAACCCGAAACCGATCCGAAAAACCCGAAAAACCCGAAAAACCGAAACCGAAAAACCCGAAACCGAACGGGGCGTAATTCTTAAAACCCGAACTTTCGGGGCGGGGTTTGGTTTTAGTGAAAAACCGCCCCAAACCGCCCCATGCTCACCCCTAGTTTTGAGACATCCAAATCAAAGTTTTGAAAAAACATGTGGGAAGATGTTTATTGCGTTTTGAAAATGAATTAAATATGAGAAAACAAGACATAACCTAGTTATATGTCATATTTTAAATGGAGTATTTTGATTATTAGGCTGATTAATTAAGTCACTTTAATATGTTTAGAAAAAAAATCTGAAAGTAAATGCAATAATGCTAGTTAGATTGCTTACATAAAAGTAAATATGATAATGGAGTAGATGAACCTAAATCCAAATCTTTTTAGTAAATTTAAAAATATGATCTAACTCGCTCCGTGACTCGCAAAGTTCTAAAAAATCAAAGTCACACTTTTATCCATCGAATCAACACATTAATAATAATGAATCACAAATATGATCCAAATCCATATAATTTGTGTGAGTTTCAATAGAATCAGAGTCAAAACTAAGGATGGCAATTGGGAAGGGTTTGGGTTAGCAGGTTCGGATTGACAGATCGGCGGGTTGGAATCAACGTCTAGAACCTGACCTGTTGGGATTTTGGGTCAGGAAAATCAACCCTAACCCGAACTTGTTTAAACCATGATAACCCAGACCCCATATGTTTGACTCATTTATACTAAAGTGCAATCATATGAAAAGTAAGATGTGATGTTGAAATCTTGATGGTTATGCAGTAAAAAGAAAAGGAATTTGTGATTTTGATTTGAAATTGAGATTATTAATGAAAGTTTATTGGATATCCCAAATTTACAATCAATTTTGTGATGGAAATTCAGCCAAATTTTAAGATTATTCGTAACGACTAGAATTGAAAGGTCAAAATTTAGGCGGGATTTAGGGACTTTGTTTGTAGTATTTATATATATTTTTTTAAAAATAATTTACAAATCTAAACGGGTTGGTGGGTCGACCAGTTTATACATAAGTCAACCTAGACCTGACATGATTTATAAATGGTTTGAACAGATCAACTTGTTTTGACCCAAACTCATTTATTATCAACTTAAACCTGATTTTCTTCACGCTGGATTCATGTTAAATTACAAGTCATGTTGAAAATTATCACCCTAGTACGCCTTCTAGATACACGATAAAGTTAAAGACTCGACTCTGGAGTTATCTTTGATAAATTAATATCATTTTTAATTCAAAGAGATATAAAAAATTGCAAGAATTCAAGGGTTGTGATTGGAGGTTGACTTTTGATATAGTTGAAAATGCTTTAGTTGCCGACAATTGAACTGTAAAGAGACACATGCGCACCATACACAACTTTTAGAAATTCTATATTAACCATCCATCTCCAAAGCAGAAAATACATTGAATAATATATTCCTTTACATAATTTAAATGCTAGATTTTAGGTCAAAAGTCTTTGATCATTCAAAATCTATGGGTTAGACGTCAAAACATGTTCAAAGTTAAAATAAATAAAACGTTACTAAGAAAATGTAATTATGCTTGGAAATGATGACCCACCAATGTTTTTCACGGAGTTTTGTACTATAATCGACATATAAATACAATTACAAAAGATTATCAAACAATTAACTTTAGGAAAAAACTGACCATGAAGATGAACCAAATTTAAAAATTGTATGGAGTTAACCAATTGGTCTAGATCAATTAGCCACCAATGGTAGCCTTGGGGTTTTTCTTTAAAAGATCTTGGCTTCAAACCTTATTGGAAGTAAAACTTGGAGATTTAAAGGTGGTGTGGTTTATTCCCAGTATGTGAAGGGTTCGAGGGAAGAGATACTACCCTTTGTGGATGTCACTGTATAAGCTCGAACCACTAACTTACTAACTTGCCGTTCAAAAATAAAAAATAAAAAAATTGTATGGAGTTCTTCCAACCCATTGGCTGGTGAATTTGACCCGCTTTACTCCAGTTAGGTTTTAAATTTTTCAACTTCCTTCGCTCTAAAATTATTATCCGCGTGCATAAATCACACAATTTTAAACTTTTTTTTAATAAAATTGTGCAACCAATAAAATTATATCTTTACCAATTAACTATTTTTATACTATTTTTTTACGGTCTTACTTAGGAGCGTAAACAAACATAAACTTACCAACATTTATAAGAGTAATAATCAATTTGTGAGACTCGGTTTCTGCACATTTCTTCTATGTCGTAGAAAATCATTTAGTATGTAGTGCCCCCTAACAATAGATCAGATCCATCAGATGAGAAAGAAAATTCCTCACTGCTAATTTTGGCATAACAAATTGATTTCCACACTTATTAGCGCATACAAGTTTTATATTTCATATGTGCTTCTAAGTGCAATTTTTTTGTTATTTTTCAGTAATTTCTTGTATTTGTTTGCAATTATAAATCTGAGCTTGTTGTACTTGGTATAAGTATGATTTTTTTAACGAAAAATCTTAATCTACTCGTAAATGTATCTATGTCCAGTATGAGACTTGAACCCTCAACCTTAAGGTCGGAGGCAAACATCTTTACTGCTGGGCCCATAGCTGTTTGGTCGGTATAAGTACAAATATATTGTCTAATTGCAATGCGAAAATACAAGAAATCGGTAACTTCTATCTAATCGGATTTATTTAACATATGCCCAAAATTATAGCCTAACCTTAAATTCTAAAATTTGAAGAATCCATTAAAATTTTGATGAGAGTTCTTATAGTAATGATTTTAATTTTGATTCTGTTTTATGGATTTGAAATTCAGTTATGAAGTGGTGGACCTCCAATGGATGTCATGTACAAACAAGTACATATGAAAATGACTCTTTTCTCTTAATGGATGATATTAAACGTCCGGTATCAAATTTTTGATAGAAACCCTTTTTTAAAAACAAATTACACCACTCCCCATCGGGCACTTCTCTTTTGAAGTGAGTAGGCGTTGGTTTCCTCCGACCGATGGCTCGGGGGAGTCAGTTAGATTTTGCGCAACACTGAATAGTGGAGATGAGTTTGCGGTGGTACCAAAGATAATTTAATAGAGTATTTGATATTTTGTGTGTTTTTATGTATATTTTATAATGACGGTGTCCAAAAAACCAGCGAGAGAGGGTTATTAATGACATGCATATGGTAGTTATATGTCAGTTAGAGTGTCTATTATGTGGCGCTGATTTAACAAAAACTAAGTATCAGCTGGTGTCACCGTTACGAGTGGTCTTAATGACAAAAACTAAATTTTTTTATATGTTAGTTTTTTATAAAATACTTTTTAATTATTAATCAACCCCCTTTTCTCCTATTATGTCTTTAATTTCTTTGTTAATTATTTATGTTATTTAAAGTTTGTTATTTTGAAGTGAGATCGGGTGATGCTTTTTTTTTATATCGGGTTTATTTTGTAAAATTCATCAAACTATTAGGGAAAAAGGAAAATTAACAATATTAAAATAGTTTTTGGCCAATACCCTTCTCTCCAACTGCCACTTTTCATATTCTGATTGGTTGGGGTTTTTTTACCCAAACTTTGTTTTTCGATCATTACCTTTTTACTTCTTTGTAAAAAAATCTAAAAATATCAAAAATTTTATAATTAAATTCTCTACATAATTAATATAGTATTGAAAAAAGTAAAAAAAAAAATTAAATGGAATTTTGGATTATTTTGTTAATTTTGGGTCAATCTGTAAATTTTAGATTATTTTATTAATTTTGGATCATTTCAATTTTTCATAAGCATAACTTTAGATTAATTATTGTACAAATTTTTTATTCATGTCTTGACGTATTATTAACATCCCTTAGGGTTATAATTGTCGTTTTTCTAAATAAATTCATCTTTTCTCAAATACTCTTTAAACGCGTGGAATTGGAACCCTTTAGACTGGGGTGGCTAGCGCCAAAAAGTTGCAGCTTATTAAATTCGAATTTGAAGCTTTGTTTCTTATCATTTCAAACTAATTACCTTAACCACCTCTTAATATTTTCTATAGCAATTGTTCATACAATTTTTATTACATTTTAATATAGAAAAAGCCAAAAACAATTTCTAGACATTTCATAAGTCAAGACGACACCCACAGTTTGATAAAAAATTAGTTTATTTTCAAGAAGCTAACCATAGAGAAATACAATTTGGTGGTCAAATAACTAAAAAATAAAAAGAAATGTATGGTCATAGGCTGTAAAATATTCTGTCAGTATCACCAACGAGTCATGATTTCGAAGACGAATATGAAATTTAAAGAAACGTTGTTATGTTGAATTTATAATCCAACATTATATATATAAATAATATGGAATAAAACAATCATGATTAATAAAAACATTAAAAATTAGTCTAGGTAGAAACTAAATTCACATAAAACCAAAAGAGGAACGAAAAAAAAACTAGTTTCTTTATTAAAATTAAATTTAATGCAACTATAAAAAAAAAAAAAATACTCCGCATGACACGAAGATAGTTGATAAACACCAAACGACATCACCCCACTAAAATAGTTTTGAAAGATAAATTGAATTAAAAAAGTCAACTACAAATGTATCCCATCTTATATGTTGACTTTATTTTATCAAATTGTGTAATATATATTTCTCTAAAAATATCTATTTGATGTTTGAATATATGATATTATTATGTAAGACAAAAATGCCATGTGTAACAGAAAGCATATGGGGTGAACTTTAAATTTAGAAATAATTACTAAAATAGACTGTGTGATCGATCTAATCCTCAATTAAGAGTGGTCGACTTCAAACTTTTCAAAATAGACAGTGTGATTGTAACAACCCGAAATGTTGTGTCAAATAAATTATGTAAAATTATGATAAATAAGGATAAATCATTTAAAATATGTGAGAACTGGTTTCGTGTCATTTGGACATCATTTGCTATGTGTAATCCATCGTTTAAGTCGAAACCGGGTCGAAAAGAACAACAAAATGTGCAGCCATAACTGCTACGCAAAGTTCACGGCGCGAACTTGAGTTCGCGTTCGCGAACCCTCGACAGGGTTTCAAACAAAAATTTGTTTTCGCGAAACGCGAAGTTTTTAGCGGGCGCGAAGTAAAGTTCATGTGGAGTTCACGACCCGAAGTAGAACGCGAGAAACGCGGGTAGGGGAAGTTCACGGCGCGAAGTCCTGGACCGTGGCACGAATTATGGCAGGGCACAAGATAGGATACAAGAATTCTTCATTTCTCTCACATTTTCACCCCAAAACTCTTTCTAGACTTTTGTGTGTGATTTTTGAGTGGAAAGGGATGTTTGGAGCTAAATCTTCAATAAATCTTGTGATATTTCACTCCTAGTGCAAGATTAAAGATAAATCTTCACTCCTTAATAGTTATAGGTTTAGATCCACGGAAGTAAAAGCTTATACTATAAAACCCTACTTCTTGGGTTTTGCTTTAATGGTGGAATAAAGGTTGCTTATGCTTAATAGATGGTATTTTAACAAAGGAAACAAGCGTATGCTTAAGATTTATAAGAATCTAAACATTTGTGAAAACCTAAGGTTTTGGAAATCACCAAAATTGGGGAAAATTATATTAAAGGGTATCCAGTGATAAAAGGGTTTACTATTAGTCAAGGTTCTAAAAGGCGCGCCATGGCGGCGCCAAGGCGTCGCCAAGGCGTGAGGCGCGGCGTCGACGTTACGAAACAGACCATGGCGGCTAGGCTAGGTGTGGCGTGAGATAAGGCGTGATAAGGCGCGATAAGGCGCGCCTTATGGCGAGTTTTCTTGAAGGCGGCTGTGAAAAATGAATTTTTTTTTTAAAAAAAATGATAAAATATATAATTATAAATTTAGATGTAATATTTTTTTATGAGTTTTATATATGAATTGTTATATAAATCAATAGATCTATATAATTTTTTTAATTTAATATATGTATATATATAAATTATACAAAAAATTTGCCGCCTTAAGTCACGCCTTGAAAAACGCCATGACCCGCCATGACTCGCCTTGGCTGAGGCTTGATGGTGCCGCCACGCCACGCCTTACGCTTTCTAGAACCTTGCTATTAGTAGTGTATGTTGTTGAACAAATTGTGAATGTTATAATAGGGCTTTTGGTAAAGTCTTGGAAAAGTGCTAACTTGTTGGAAAAGGAGGATTGTGTTTGAGGAACACATTTGGAGCATGCTTCGCTAAGGTGAGTACATGAGACTTTTAAATTGGGTATATAACAAAGAGTTTTGAAAATGTATAATGTTTTTATGAGCCTTTATTAATAAATAATTTGATAAAGACAATGATTGAAAAGATAAGAAAACATGTATAATGTGTTATCAGAATATGTCTAATATAATTTATGATTTTGAAAGCAAGTATGATGAAATAGAGTAACGATGGAATAATTATTATTAAGTCATATTAATAAAGATAATGATTAAAGGAATACTATTTGAGTTTTATTAGTAAAAATGTATTAATAAAGCTAATGACAAGATTTTAAGGTAATTAGTGATTTTTAGTAGAATATACTAATGAAAGTGATGAACGAATTGGTAAGGAAGTAAGTATGGTTGACTAGTAATAGAAACGTATTCTAGTCAATATAAAGAGAAAAATGTTTATGAATATGATAAAAAAGAAATGAATCTTATTAGTAAATTAATTGATAAGGTCTGTGACGGGAATATGAGAATAGATACATATTCTCATTGATGAATGAATGGAGCTATGTCTCATATATGTGAATGAAATTGACGTACGTTTTGATGACTGACTAGATAATATTGTCCCAGGGCTGTGATAGATTGGAGCCGTTCTAGTTATCACAGTACCTTAGGGCCGTGATAGATTGGAGGCGTTCCAGTTATCATGGTACCTCAGAATCGTGGTAGATTGGAGGCGTTCGAGTTACCCGATACCGTATCGTCTTGGTAGATTAGAGGTGTTCCAGTTACCTTGACCATCTCGATAAATTCGAGGCATTTTAGTTATCATGATGACTTGACCTGATGATTGACTATGGACTATCTTTGTAGAGTGGAGGCTTTCCACTTACCTTGGTAAAACGACCAAGCTTATGAATGATACTGACGATCTATTAAGATGAACGAAATTTACTTGCGTTAATATTATTATTAAATGATTTTTTTGTCATGATGGGTCTAAAACCCATGTATCTCACGAGACTATTTTGTCTCACGTACTACTTTGTTTTATGGCTATGTACTCAGGTTCAGCATTGAAGGATTAGAAGGTCGCAAATAGAAGTGGCCTAGAGATGATTAGCTCGTGAGCTCTTAGGTAGATCCCGTTACCCTATGGTTATTATATTTTATTGTAACACCGTGTTCTGTAACTCTGATAGATGTTTTAAAGTTTTTGTTAAACTGTATTTTTGGACAACATGCAAAATGTTGGAAATTGTATTTTAAATGATTTAAAAGACGTTTTGAAAATTGAGGTGTTACAACTTGGTATCAGAGCTATAATGTAAGTGAATTAGGTAGGTTTGACCTCCCTAGTCTTAAGCTATGCTTGTAGGACCATATGTTTCCATAGGATGTTCATGGTTGGTCTTTTAAGACCGTAGAGTGTAAGTATGATAGGTGATAGAGCTAAAACAATCATAAACTCAATGATCCATGAAGATTTGAAGATTTAAGTATGTGTAAGTGTGTGTGTTTTTAAGAGAGAAGATGGAGGAGGGAAGGAGCTTTCAAAATGTTAATTCATTTAGAATGAATGAAAGCTTACATCATTAGGCTCAAACCTTCCTATTTATACCATCACCTCTAAACACCATTAGACTAGTTTAATTAGGCTAATTACAAGTGTAAAGCTTAAAACTAGTCCTAATAATCTCCCCCTTTTTGAGCTTTAGCACCTCATTACAGTCTTCCTTCTTCAGTTTCTTCTCATGGCCCGTTATTGTATTCATTTACTCTCAAATGTGCTTCAAAATGTTGAATTACTTTTCTTCAATTTAATTCTTCGTCAAAAACTGTAATCAACAAATCTATGTTTCGCGTTTCAATGTTTACATCTGAGTGGCTTGAGAAGCAATTGAGATTTCTGCTTTGGCATGAAATGTTTTATGAATTTCAAGAACATACCATCACAGAATTTTGAGGTTTCAAACACTCAAAGGAAATAATTTTGTTTCGTTGAATCTGTTGGTGTAAGAAAGACCTAAAACTGGTTTACTAAAGATTTGAAAGTTCTGGAAATGGAATATCAGTTAGGTAAGGATTTGTCTGGAATTTCAAATAATGGAGAGTTTGTTTTGGATTTTGTGGTAGAGGTTTTTGACTTTGTGCATAAGTCAAGATTTGTCAAATTGGTGAAATGTTGACTTGTGGTCAAGGATGGGCTTTGACTCTCGTTTTAAATGACTAACAAATGAAAATAGCATAATGTATCTAGTACATGTACATGAGAAGGTTGATAGAATAGTTGGAAGAGTTATGGTCGAATTATGCGACTTTGACCCGTTTGGGTGTTTCGAGTTGGATTTAGGGATCGAGCATATAATTATTGATGAATCATAATCTGAAGGTCGATTGCGAAGGAAATGGTCAATAATAGAACCTTTAGCGAGTAAGGAAATTGATAAAATATGATTGACTTAGTACTTAAGATAAAGACTAGACGATGTAGTAATATGATGACTGGTCACGAATAATGTGTGCACAAAAAAGAACTTCCACCTTTTTCATAGTTATATAAATAAATTAAAGTTGGGTTCATACTATTATTCTTTTCCGATCCTGAATTGAATTAGATCCAGTTCACATTTCGATTTTTCCAAATATATAGTGGTAGTAAACCATTTGTCAAAAAGTTATATCCACAAAAGCGAAACCAAAGCATACGAAAATTTGGAATACTTTCAACTAAATTTGCATACTTAACTTTAAAGTACTACATGAGAAACGTATGGACAAAAAAGCAACTTCCACATTTTCTATAATTAAACAATAAATTAAGCAGACTTCACACTAATATTTCATCCCGGTCCTGAATTAAATTAGGTCCAATTGTATTTTGAGTTTTTTCCAAATATATAGTTACATAGGGGTGCCCATCGGGTTATCAGGTTGGGTTAGAGATGTTGGAAAATACAATGGTATTTGCAAGTTGGCAAATTTCCTATTTGTTGTGGGGAGTTGTGGAACTTTGTTTTTGGTTAAGCCTCTTGAATAGTCATAATGTTGACAATAATGTTTACACTAATGTTGACACTAATGTTGACAATAATGTTACATTAAAATAATAAGAGTTATTCTTTTCTCTCATTAATTTGAGGAAATGCTTGTGCCTATAAAAGGAACACTTGAGATGAAAGTTCTTACACACCAAAACCAAAAAGCATAAGCTCTCCCTCTCATGATGTTGTGTTTTGATATCATCATGTGTTTCCAAGTAATCACTTTGTGTTGTCGGTAATTCTAGTGCTGTAGAATAATACCGATAAACTGCATCAAATCCTGGGGTTCTACGTTGAGGCTTGCAGCATATAGAGCGCGTAAAAACCTTAAAGGACAGGAATTACAATTCTGTGCGGTTCGTTCTTCATCAACATTCAGGTTTGATTGTTCCATTTGGTTCTTTCTTATTTGTTGGTTATGATATTGAATTATCAATATCAAATATGGTTTAAAATCGTAATTGTCTAATTATTTAATTACCGAATATATAAAGTTTACAACAATCTTTAAGGTTTTTATTTTGTTATATATTATTGTATATATATAATATATACACATATTTTCTTTTATAAAATATTCGGTGATTAAGCTTCCATGGTGATTAGATAAATATATATTCGGTGATTAATAAAAAAAATTGAGATATTATGTCAATGTTTTATATATATATATAGTTATGTTATGAATTAATGGTTTTAAAAGAGAACATTATGGCTATTTAGTTTAACTTTTATAAGTTACATATTTACTAATTATGCCTATTTAATATATATATTTTATTTTGACATATTTAAATATCTATTTTAATCTAATGGACAAGTTAAAACAAGAGGTTTTTTTCTGATCTAAAGTGGGTGTTATATGAATTATCATGCTTATGGTTGAAGCATTATAATTGAGTTAAATAATTATTTTTTGTATATAGATTATTTCAAGATACTTTTATATTTGAAAAGTGTACTATTTGAAAAATCATGATTATACAAAATAGATAATTTTAGTGTTAAACGGAATCTTTCCAGCTGTGTATCATTAAGCATTGTATTGAACCTATAAGTGGAATAAATTATTAATCATCCCCAAATAGGCTCACCTATTCTTAATACAATGTCTAGGAAAGATAAAAGCGGTTTTTCTGACTCCAAATGGGGGTGGTTCCGATACGCACTAGCGCTGTCTACCTTCAACGTCTTTCCTGATTGTATTCGAATAGAGCTACCTAAAAGGGTTGACTAAATAATGTTTTCCTTGAATGTGGTTAAATACTTGGAGTTTCACAAATTTGAGGACTACTCTTTAAATGTTTTTGTTGAAACACTTCCTTATTGAGAAGGAGAATCTCATAAGAGATCAAAAGAGTAAAGTCAGATTGAGTGCGTACCACGTGTCAGGTGGGGACTCGGATATTGCTTATGTAAAAGGAATTGCAAATGTTGTTGCAAATCTAACCCACTTAGGTGCAAGTATGGGTCATGTAGGAGTCAATATGACTACCTCAATTACTCGGGTGATAGAGGCCCGAGGCTGGTTTGTGGATTCTAGAGAAAACATCCCTGTATGTTGAAATCGTGATGTTTTCGAAATTTATAGTACGGTTCGAGAAGGAACTGTGGTGACATGTGCTGGCATGTGTTGATGGCCATATAGTACGTGTTCATGGCATTGGCATAGTGGTTCTAACATCCCGAAATGGAATTATGGTTACCTTCGAGAGGTCGTACATGTTCCTTGAATCTCCAAGGGACTTATATCGGAGAACAAATATGACAAAAATAGTTACAAGCTGGTAATAATAAAAAATATCATATCATGTTCTCCAAAGATGGGTTATTGTGGATCAAACCATCAACACGGGTGGAATGTTTATGTTTGATCTATTTGGTGATGGATAAGATAATGTTGTATCTATATCCAATGATTATGTGTTAAATGTGGATCTATGTAATCGTGAGAATATGATACTGTCAGCGTTAGTGACAATATCGCTAATGATGATGTAACTAAGTTTCGAATTAATGAAATAGTTTTTCAAATTATATTGTGTGTTCAATTTCTTTGTGCCATAAAAGGTTAGCTCACACTAACATTAAAAAAGAAATATTGAAAAGACACAATCTAAAGTATTGATAAAAGTAAATAATAAAGATTTTGACAAATGTGAAACTTGTATAAAATCAAATTTTACAAAGAAACTTTTTCAAGTGTCAAAAGAATTACATCATTACTAGAGTTGATCTATTCAGATATTTGTGAACTGAATGGAATACTCACGCGTGGAGGTAAAAGATACTTCATTATAATTTGTGGTGACTATAGCTGCTATTTACATGTTTACTTGTTGCATTCAAAAGATGAAGCTTTTAATGCATTCAAACTGTATAAGTGCAAAGATGAAAACCAACATGACAAACACATTAACATTCTTCGCTTGGAAAGAGGCGGAGAATACTTTAAGCATGAGTTTGATACATTCTGTGAAGAGAATGGTATAAAGCATGAAAGAATTTCACAATATACTCCCCAACCGAATGAATTAGCTGAAAGAGAGAGTTAAACCCTTGTTGAAATGGTCAACCGTATGTTGAATCAATCGGGTTTGCCACACAATCTGTAGGGGAAGCTTTGTTGAGTGCATGTTATGTGCACAACAGAATCACTAGTCGTGTGATTCCTTCTAGCCCATATGAGTTATGGAATGAAAGAAAACCTAACTTAGATTATCTAAGAATGTGAAGGTGTTTAACTTATTATCTTACACCTGATCCTAAACGATCCAAGTTGGGAGCTCGAGCTATGAAGAGTATATTCATCGGGTATGCTCGGAATAGAAGGGCCTACCGATTGTTGGATAAAGAATCAGGTGTCGTGTAGAATCCAGAGATGCAGAGTTCTTCGAGGATAGGTTAATAGGAGATGATGAAAACTCCAATCCCAGCTTTAATCATATTCTAGCACCCAGTACTTCTCGAGATATTATCTCATCTTCTTCTGTTGTAGAAGAACCACATTCTTCTGTTGTAGAAGAACCAAAGAGAAGTACAAGGGTTAGAAGGGAAAATAATTTTGGAGACGTTTTCTTTCATACTTGGTTGAAGGATCTCAATCTAAGGTGACGAGAGAGGTCATTTTAGCTATTAATTTAGATGATGATCCTAAGATTTTTACTGAAGCCATAACATCGCGAGATGCTCCTTTATGGAAGGATGCCATTAATGATGAAATCGATTCAATTATGGGAAATGTAATTTGGAAGTTAGTTGATCTTCCCGAGGGTATGAGACCCATAGGATCTATAGGGATCTTTAAGAGGAAGTATCATCCATATGGATCAATATCTGCCTAGAAAGTGAGATTAGTCGCTAAAGGTTATAGACAAAGAGAAGGTATTGATTATTTCAATACATATGCACCGGTTGCTAGAATTAGTTCTATTAGAACTCTTATAGCAATCTCAACATTGAAAGGATTATACATTCATCAAACTGATGTGAAGATAGCCTTTATAAATGGATATCTCAAGGAGGAGATATACTTGGAGCAACCTGAAGGTTTCATTGTATCCGGACAGGAAAACAAAGTTTGTAGACTTATTAAATCACTGTACGGTTTGAAGCAAGTTCCAAAACAGTGGCATGAGAGGTTTGACACCATTGTATCTGCATTCGGTTTTAAGCATAATAGTGTTTATAGATGTATCTACACTAAATGCACACCTGAATACACCGTAGTTATCTGTCTTTATGTTGATGATATGTTGATCATTGGCACTCACCTACAAGGTATTCTTGATACGAAGATATACCTATCCTCGAACTTTAAGATGAAAGATTTAGGGGAAGTGGATACCATCCTTGGTATTAAGGTGAAAAGGACAGAGAGTCAAATTTCTCTAAGTCAATCTCATTACACAGAGAGAATATTGACAAAGTTTCATCACTTGAATGTTAAGGAATTTAACACTCCTTTCGATTTTAGTGTAAAACTTGAAGTGAACTCTGGTAGAGCAGCGGCTCAACTAGAATATGTTAGTGCAATTGGAAGCATGATGTATGCTACACATTGCACTAGACCTGACATTGCTTTTGCAGTAAGCAAACTAAGTCAATATACTGTCAACCCCGGTACAGAGCACTGGAAAGCAGTAGGAAGAGTACTAGGATACCTGAAAAGGACTAGTAATCTTAAGTTGACTTACACGTCAAAATCTAGTATACTAGAGGGGTATTCAGATGCCAGCAGGATTGATAACAGAAGTGATTCTAAATCCACAAGTGGATGGATTTATACACTAGCTGGTGGGGCTATTTCTTGGGCGAGCAAGAAACAGTCATGTATAGCTCATTCAACAATGGAAGTTGAGCTTATTGCTTTAGCCAATGCAGGCAAAGAGGCAGAGTGGATTAGAGATCTACTCTTGGATATCCGTTTGTGGGATACTCCGATGCCTTCAATTCCCATGTACTGTGATAGTGAGGCCACACTGTCTAAAGTATATAATTATGATTATAATGGGAAGTCGAGACACGTAGGTCTTCGTCATCATTTTGTGAGACAACTAATTGATAGTGGTACCATCAAAGTTGTTTATGTCAAGACAATGAAGAACTTGGCAAATCCGTTTACCAAACCTCTGACGAGAGATTTGGTTATATCTACCGCGAGAGTCATGGGTCTAAAACCAAACTAGAATCGCTAGTAATGGAAACCCAACTTGAACTTAGTGCTCCTATTTTTCAAGTTTAATGGGTAATAATGAAATTACTAATGATAGAAGGTACTATCAATCGTGATAGATCCATGTGAGGTAGGATAGTACGTCGTTGCCGAGAACGAGGATGAGTTAATACTCTTAACAAAAATTTGGAGACATCTAAGCAACGAATATGTTGTAAAATTTTGCCTATCTGATCTAGAGGTGGTGCCGCCTCAAATGAAGACTTTTGGTTTGTCTTCTAAAGGATCATGAAAAGGATTTTAGCACATGGCCATATTAGTGCTCAGAGAGAACACAAAGATGACATATGTTGTGTGGGGGTAAACCGATGAGGTTATTAAGGTTCTTGGTTTAAACCTATTAGGATACCATTGAATCAGTCTCTTCTTGTTTGCTCACATTAAACTTGGGTTTAATCTTCGTGACACCCAGGTGACAACATCTGTCTGAGTGAAAGGAAACTTTCCAACTTGGTGGGGGATTGTTGGAAAATACAATGGTATTTGCAAGTTGGCAAATTTCCTATTTGTTGTGGGGAGTTGTGGAACTTTATTTTTGGTTAAGCCTCTTGAATAGTCATAATGTTGACAATAATGTTTACACTAATATTGACACTAATGTTGACAATAATGTTACATTAAAATAATAAGAGTTATTCTTTTCTCTCATTAATTTGAGGAAATGCTTGTGCCTATAAAAGGAACACTTGAGATGAAAGTTCTTACACACCAAAACCAAAAAGCATAAGCTCTCCCTCTCATGATGTTGTGTTTTGATATCATCATGTGTTTCCAAGTAATCACTTTGTGTTGTCGGTAATTCTAGTGCTGTAGAATAATACCGATAAACTGCATCAAATCCTGGGGTTCTACGTTGAGGCTTGCAGCATATAGAGCGCGTAAAAACCTTAAAGGACAGGAATTACAATTCCGTGCGGTTCGTTCTTCATCAACATTCAGGTTTGATTGTTCCATTTGGTTCTTTCTTATTTGTTGGTTATGATATTGAATTATCAATATCAAATATGGTTTAAAATCGTAATTGTCTAATTATTTAATTACCGAATATATAAAGTTTACAACAAGAGCTATTATCGGGTCGGGTCCGTCGGGTTATCAGGTTAGGTTAGAGCTAACCCGAAACCCGACCCGATAAGGATTCGGGTTGGTCGGGGTTTGGGTTGGTCAGTTTTCGGGTTTGTCGGGTTGACCGGGGTTCGGGTTGGTCAGGTTTGTCGGGTTGACCCGAATTTTAGGTAAAAAAGAAAAAATTATCTAATATATTGAATTTTATGAGTTTTAATTTAACACTTGTAATTATTAATTGATTTTTGTTGAACAATTTATCATACAATGTGCTAATTTATTGATTTAATAGTAAAAATATCTTAATTTTTAGAGGAAATAAAAATCATAAACTTTAACCTGGTCTAATCCATCAACCCGAAACCCGACAAAGGAAAAAAAAAATCTCGATGCCCGACCCGATAACGAATCGGGTTAGTCGGGCCAGGTTTAAGTAAAATTTGACCCGAATGGACGCGAGCCGATTAGCATAATTGGGTCGGGTTCAGATTTGAGACGAGTCGGGTCGACCCTTTGGGCACCCTAAGCCATAATCGTAGTAAACCTTTCGTCAAAGTGTTATATCTACTAAAGCGAAACCAAAACATAAGAAAAATTTGTTGGAAAATTTTGGAAACATATAATTATATGTATATTTATTATATATGATTAATGGTTGGCATGCCCAAAATGTAGTTGTGGTAAATAAGATATCGACTCTCAAAGTGAGATATATGGAACAAAGAAATCAAACAAATGAACTAGTGGGAACTTGAACCTATTCACGCTCGTCTCCTGGGTTTTATGGGGGTTCGTTTTTCCACTCGGTTTAGCACAATGTTGATCAACTGAAAATATGGCCAACCTTCAGGACTTGATCAGTTGTAACGATGGACCATTATATTTGGTTAAAAATTCTTATAATATTATTGATAATTTTAACGTTTTAATTCATTAAAAAATATATATTATTATTTATGAATTCAATGGTTTTATTTCTTTGTAATGAATATGTATAAAGACAATTATGATTTTCATTAACATGATGACCCATTTCTATTACAAATAGAAGAGTTTGAGTTCATTTTTAAGTACAATTATATCACACTAAAAAGACATACACTTTAAAATGATGTTACACTCTTACACTCTTGAAATGCATTCTCTCCTAAAAAAAACACAGAATTTATTGGTAAGTGTTCGAGCTTGGATGATATCCGGTAGTGTAAAACCCCGCGTTTGTTTTTTCATGAGAAATAGACAACAAATTTATTTTAAGGGGATCATATTCTTCAAGAGACTCAACCAAACTTGGTTTTTTCATCTTTGTTATATATATATATATTTTTATTTCAATCTTGTAATGGTTTAGTCATTTCCTAAATGTATTATATTTAATTTAATGAAACAGATATTATCTCCTAATAAATTGTATTATTTCCTTCTAAATCTTACTACTTAACTTTGAGGACTACATGAGAAATGTATGCACAAACAAGCACTTCCACATTTTCCATAATTAAATACTAAATTAAAGCAGGTTTACACTCACATTTTTTTTTCCAATTATGAATTGAATTAGGTCCAATTCACATAGTGAGTTTTTCCAAGTTTATAATGGTAGTAGACCTCTCGTCAAAAGGATATATCAATAAAAGCGAAATCAAAATATAAGAAATTTATATTATTTTCTTATTAAGTCTCTTTACTTAATTTTAAGGGACTACATGAGAAATGTGTGCAAAAGAAAACAACTTCCACATTTTTCATAGTGAGGGTTCACAACAATAAGTTTTTCAAATCCTGAAATAAATGAGGTCCAATTCACATATTAAGCTTTTCCAAGTATATAATGGTAGTAAATCTTTCATCAAAATGTTATATCCACAAACGCGAAACTAAAACATAAGAAAAATTATATTATTTTCTACTAAATTTTACTATTTCATTATATCCTTCTACCCATAAAATAATTAATATTTGAAATCCATTTATTTTATTTTCTAATCTCAACATTTATTCACATACTTGTATTGATCAAATGATTAAGAAAAAAATTTAATAGAAAATAATATCATCTCTCAAAACATAATGGTTGCTTCTGATTTCATTATTTTAGAGAAATGGTTACTGCCGTTTCAAACTTGTCATAGATACCATTTGCTTTTAAATTATAAATGGCGTCAACATCTGTACTTGAGGAGTCAACATTTTCATTCCAACTTCAATCCTAATCTTCTCTTATAATTATTAGGTTTCCATCGTGTTAAACGTGTTATGTGAACATGTTGATAACAAATTAAACCATTTTTATTAAAATTATTTAACTTTCTCCATTGTTAATTTGGGATGTTTTCATAATTGGTAAACACTCGTACACTCAGTACGCTTATTAGATACTCGAGTTTATTAATTAAAGTATAATGAACTTTAGACTTTTTTTTTTTTTTTTTTGAAATGACAAATCTAATATATTCCTAATTACCACATATGTTTACGACGGGACTCGAACTCCTGACCTCAAGGTTGAGAGGCAAACATCGTACCGTTAGGCCAAAGACCTTTTTATTATAATGAACTTTAGACATAGTTCAATTGCATGTAACGAAGTTTTAAATTAACCATTTAATGTATAATATATCTACTCATTAGATTACCACTCATTTGCCAATATTGTGTAGCCTAGTTAGTAATGGGCGTAGATATCTTTGCAACAATAATTAAACACAAGGTCGCGAGTTTAATGAAGATGACGACGTGGATCAGGGATCTAATCCGTGTTTTGTAACTTTCGGTAATGAGAAATATTATTTTAGACAACAATTTAAGCCTATAAATATGCTTAACCAAAAGTTTTGAATGTGTTCAATATTTTCACAGATAAAACAGCACAACCAAACTTACGGCATGAATTGTTCAGAAAATGTTAGATTTTTTTTACAATCATAACTATAATTTTTTTTAATAATCAGTGCTAATTTTTTAATAATCAATGTAAATTGTAAAAATATATTAAGATGTTTTTGGAGTTTTATGTCTATGAATGACAATGCCCACAGAAGTAAAACTACTAATTTAGAGTGACATTATCTATAATAAAAAAATTTAAGAAAAATGTTACTATTTATCAACAATTAATTAATTCTAGTATATATTTTATGATTTTTTTTAATTTACAAAATTTAGTATGAATATATTATGTTTTCTAAGTTTCTAGGTCTATTACTATTAATATTAATATATACATACATTTGCCACTAGAAATTACTATTCACTAGTATTTTAAACACAGTTTCGTTGAATTCCGTTAAGATCATGTGCTGCTCTAAATGGTTATTGGAGTCTGAAACTTTATCGTTTAATTATTTTATTTATAATGGCTGTAATTATTTATTTAAAGAATGTTTTATTATATTAACTGACATGAGGGTATTAGTAAAGTCTTTCATGACTTTCAGTTTACCTCCCGCTAATGAAAGTAAGGAAAATCCAAAAAAATATATTTACGATTTAAAATTATCATTTCACATGTCCATTTTTTTTTCAGTTTAATGTTTTTCATATAATAAAAAACAAATAATTTTACGTACACCAATTTCTTAAAATTAAATCTGACAGGAACCTTTCGGTTAGGAAAAAAATGCTTTAAATTTTCGCTGCAACGCGCGAGCTAAATTTCACTCGTTAATGAATATTAATAGTGTTTTTTTATGAATAGTGTTTTATAATTTGCAAACTTGTAGTGAAACATGAATGTATATTATTCATTTAAAAAGCAAATTAGAAGTAGTGACTGATATACCCACAAAAGTAGTAAACAGGAGGTCAATATCCACCAAATATCACGAAACACGGAACATGGTTTTCGATGTGTCATAAGCTAATTAGAGCCGTTAGTATTTGAGAACACAGCAACACAAATAAGCTGATAATATTCATCATAGATAACAAAATACGATTTGATTGGAAAGAAAGTGGAATAGTGTCAAAAAGCATTCGTAGTGGGGAGTCATGCGCTTCACATGTGGTGTAAAGCCAACATTTGCTCCTACCCACTAAAGTTCAATCAATTTTGACTATTCCTTTTTGAAAGTCAACTAGAATATGATGATCCCATGCTTTGTCGGCTTTATAGACCAAGTTGTCACGTGAAAATAAAAATAAATGTCAAATAAGAAAAAAAACTAAGTTGGAGGGTCGCTAGTGAATATATTAATAAACTATTTTGTTAAAAGAATATTTCAACTTATGGTCCTTATGGAATCCCAACTCATCATAAATGCGCCATTTAGTGGTAATCTTGTTGTCGAAATCTAAGCACCAAGGGACCACTTAAATGGCCTATTTGCCTTTTTGTTATTGGGTTACAATATAAAGTTGACTTCCAATTATGTGAAGCCATTTTGGTATTCAATGTCACAAAGGAGGATGGCCAAAGTGATGCCTCTCTATTTCAAAATGTGGAAACACTATTTGTCTATTTATTTGAAGTATACTTTAGATATAGTTTTGGGGATTTTCTAATGTGCTAACATGTAGTTAATAAATAAAGAAAAACATTTAAATCATATAAGTATTTAATATATCTTCCAAAATAGTAAAAATTAGAGTTTATTAATGTTATTCAATATATAACTAGGAAATAAACATTTTATTAAACATAGCTTAATGTATGACATTATGACACTAGGGCATACATTAGAAAATTCATACTTTTATTCATTTATTTAGTAATTTAAACATAATTTATAAACGTAGAAAAAAAAGGTTGATGGAGGAAACATGGTTTAAAATGAAACCATGACTTTCCAATAACTTGTCTTAAAGAAGAACCAAACGTTTGTGACTGATTAAACTAGTAATGTTCAACAAGTGTACTAATAAAAATAAGAAAATAAATTCTATTACAAATAAAGCACAATTAAAATAAGATGTAACTAATAATATATAGAGGTCGATCGCGAAAGAATGGCCTTTTCGGAGTCAGAATGGCCAAATTGATGTAGTATTGTATAATTTTCGAGTTCTCGTTTACTTCTTTTGTGTTTACTCTTTTCTTATAATTTGTTCGCCGCAGACTTTTCGGAAAATAATTTCTCTACCTATGGATAGATATATTACTTTGTACATCATACCTTCTCATACATTTTATGTGAAGGGATTAAATATTGTTATAGTTGCGATTGCAATTGCTATATTATGTGTTAGAAATTTGAAAGATTTGATGTTAGTTCACAACATCCACATGTAGTCATAACATTTATTGGTTTCATTTTCAAAATATATGTTCGTAGTATGACTCTGACTTCCTTTTGAGTGGATCCCACTTTAAAAATTAAAATTGTTCTATGAGACATCAAAGTCCAAAATAAACCACAAGTTGACATCTAAGCTAACATGGTTGATGGTGAATAATCTAAATTATGAGTATTTTCTAGACAACAATGATGACAAGATTATAGTTATAGATCAGTTTTTTAAACACGATTTAAAAATCTAACACATTGTCGGCATCTATATCAAGATTATGCAAATGGTTGTCAAAGTACTTAACATGGGACCCATCATTTAGATATAAAGAGTTTTAGGTCAAACTATTATCAATCTATAAATAATAGTAAACCCTAGCAAAGGACAACATCACCATACAAGACTAAGGCATGATGAAAACTCTCTCAACTTTGCTGATCATCTTGTCCCTTCTCTTGGTAAGCACTAATCCTAACTTGATCTTCATAACAATTTTGTCACAACATCCGATTCATAAATCATTTCCTTCGGGGTTTTTTTTTGTCAATTTTATCGTTTGTCTATTTACGTTCCAAATGAACAAACACTAATTTTGTATTGTTATATCCATATGTTTTCGTGATCAGTTCTTGAGAATTAACGAAGCAAGAAGCAATCCCGAAGAATATTGGAGAAGCATAATGAAAGATGAATTGATGCCAAAGGCGATTC
Source organism: Calendula officinalis (assembly GCA_963853835.1). Lineage (NCBI taxonomy): Eukaryota > Viridiplantae > Streptophyta > Magnoliopsida > Asterales > Asteraceae > Calendula > Calendula officinalis. The sequence goes on along the minus strand of OY970828.1, from coordinate 6,351,579 downwards.
AAGATGTTTTGCCTCGTGGAGATTTTGAGAAAGTAAACCAAGATTTATTCCTCAGAAACTTTAATCTAAAACCGAATCTGATAATTTATCGGTCTCATGTGGTGTATAGTGAAAAAAATCATCACATAGTTTCTTCTTCCTCATCATCCGATGAGTTGAATTAATTAGTTTATGTTTTGTGAGTAAATAATGGTCTAAGTATTGATAATTAAGAGTGTATTGTAGCTTTGTTGGTCTAGTTTTGATGAGGGTTTATTTTTGTTTATAAATAGTGAAACTTAATTAGCAAGATTTATCATGGCTCCGGTGTATTTGGAAGTATAGAACTTTTCCAGTTTAGTTAATTTTTAATATGAATTCAATTTTAGTTGTTAATATATTTTTAGAATGAAAAGTTCACATATTTATACAACCTAATGAGTTGCGTTCAAGGAGCTTCATGATTTTTACAAAATCCCGAGGAACAAATCTCAATCATTGATCAATATGATCTAATGGTCAAGATTAATCACATATTTTATACATACAGAGGTATTTTGGTCATTTGGCACTAAAAAAAATATATTTTCTTTTCTTTTTTATTTTAATTTTTTTGTATTTTTTTAATTGTTAATTGAGGGGTATTTTGGTCATTTTGAAAAAATTATTTTTATATTTTTATATTTTATATTTTATATTTTATTTTTTATTTTAAAATTTTTATTTTTTTTATATTTTTATTTTTTAAAAAATTATTTATTTATTCTTATTTTGTTTTAAATTATTAATTTTTCATTAATAACACATAATATGATTGCATAGTGAATCACATGTGATTGTATTCTGAATCAAATGTGATCTAACTAAAACATGATTTTACACTAAAATCACATGTGATAAAGTTATACACGTAATTATCAAATAAATATTATTTTTTAATAAAAAAATAAAAAATAAAAAAAATTGAAATTTTTTTAAGTGCCAAATGACCAAAATACCCCTTCATAATAAAAAATAATAATTCTAAAATAAAAAATAAAAAATAATAAATAAAAAAATATTATTATTATTATTATTTTTAAAAATGACCAAAATACCCCTCAATATATAAAATATGTGATTAATCTTGACCATTGTATCCTATTGATTAATGGTTGAGATTTGTTCCTTAAGACTTTCTAAAGATGATGAACCTCTTTGAACGTTTCTCACAACCTAATATATGACATATGTTTAATTTAAACTAACAACCTCACTTATAGATCGCTATACTGAATACCCTTTGATAATTTTACTTTTATTGTTAGAGTTGTCTTCAATTAAGTCCAAATGATTTGTATAGTCCCAACGGATGAATCTTAGCCATTGGATCAAAATGGTCAAGTTCAAATCCCTTAGCCACTGCCACTTATAGCCACCGCCGGCCCCGCCGGTGGTGGTGGCTGACAGTGAAAGTGTTGGTGGTAATGGGGGTGGTTGTGATATTGATGTATTGAAACACATGTGCTTCACTAAAACACAGATGTTCCAAGATACAAACGAGCATATTACTTCGAAGCACATGTGTTTCAAGTCACGAAACACATGTGTTTCAAGTCACGAAACACATGTGTTTCATGTCACTAAAAACATAAGTTTCGAAAACACAGGGGAGCATACGAAGCACATGTGTTTCAAGTCAGGAAACACATGTGTTTCAAGTCACGAAACGCATGTGTTTCAAGTCACGAAACACATGTGTGTTCAAGTCACGAAACACATGTGTTTCAAGTCACGAAACACATGTGTTTCACTAAAAACATGATTTTCTCAAACACATGAGAGCATACGAACTACGAAGCGCATGTGTTTCAAAAGGTGAAACACATGTGTTTGAAACACATGTGTTTCAAGTCACGAAACACATGTGTTTCAAGTCACTAAAAACGTTAGTTTCTAAAACACAGGGGAGCGTACGAAGCACATGTGTTTCAAGTCACGAAACACATGTGTTTCACTAAAAACATGAGTTTTTAAAACACAGAGGAGCACACGAACTACGAAGCACATGTGTTTCAAGTCACGAAACACATGTGTTTCACTGAAAACATGAGTTTCTAGAACACAGAGGAGCATACGAACTACGAAGCACATGTGTTTCAAAAGTTGAAAAACATGTGTTTCAAACACATGTGTTTCAAGTCACGACCACCACCGCCGGTCACCACCGCCGGCGGCCACCTCCAGTCGCCGCCCATCGCCGCCGTCCGCCCCGCCGGCTGCCGTCTCTGGCCGCCGGAGGTGGGTGGGGTATTGATGTACTGAAGCACATGTGTTTATATGATTTGAATCTTGATCTTAACCTTTGACTTTTTCTTGATCCAATGGTTATTAATTATCCCTTGGAACAAGCTAAAATCCTTATACTACCTTGAACATTTACCTGAGTTGTCTTCAAGGAAGTTCAAAGGTTTTGCATAGTCTCAAGAGACAAATCCTAGCCATTTGATCAAAATGGATATGATCAAATCCCTTAGCCACTGCCACCTACAGCCATCGCTGGTCACCACCGCCGGCGGCCACCTCTGGCCGCCGTCGGTCGTCGTCTCCGGCCGCCAGAGGTGGGTGGGGTATTGATATACATGTGTTTGTATGGTTTGAATCTTGATGTTAACCTTTAACTTTTTCTTGATCTAATGGTTATTAATTATCCTAAGTAAAATTTCTTAGAATACTTTGAACACTTACCTTTATTGTTAATATGATTTGTGTAAGTTTTCATGTTGTAATTTTATTGGTTGTTAATATGGACCACTCTCATTTATGTTAGTATTCAATTATTCGTTAATCAATATTAATCTTTAACTCTTTCAGATTGTAATTTCTTTTCAACAAATATATAGATTAGAATTCAAATTCTATATTTATTCCGCTACCTGCAACCAACTATTTAAGGGAAACTTTTTGGAAACGAAAAAAAAAAGAAAAAAAAAAGAACAATACAATGTAGAAAATGGCCAACTCATCCAAATGACTATAAAATTGATTATACACTTAGAAATTAATTTATAATATAAAAAATAATAGGACAACTTGGGGGTTGAATTAGGAGATATTTTTATTAAGGTCAGATCTCTCTCTACACATGAAAATAAAGTCGTATAGTATTTTATTAGTTTCATTCCGATTAATAGTGTTAGGACTCAACGTTGACTTTCGTAAATCAACTTAAACTATACTATGACGTCTTTTGAAGATCGTGATAATTAACAAAATATGAATATTATTAGAAAGGGTATTATAATTTGTTGGTAGGAAACGTCTAAAGAGTTTCATTATTTTTATGAAGCCTCGAGTAATAAATCTCAGCCGTTGATCAATAATAAGCAATGATCATGATTAATGACATATTTTATACGTAAATGGTATTTTGGTCATTTAACATTTAAAAAAATTTCAAATCTTTTTATTTTTCGTGAATAAATAATATTTATTTGATAATTACGTGTAGTACTTAATCACATGCGATTCTAATATAAAATCACATGTGATTGTATATTTAATCACATTTGATATTTTAGTTCAATCATATGTGATTTAGTACACAATCACATGAAATTCAGTATGCAATCACATTATGCGTTATTAAAAAAATTATAATTTAAAAAAAAAAGAATAATAATAATAATTTTAAAATAAAAAATATATTTTTTAAAATGACCAAAATAACCCTCAATGTATACAATATGTGATTAATCTTAACCATTATATTTTATTGATCAATGATTGAGATTTGTTCTTCGGGAATTCGTAAAAATGATGTACCTCCTTGAATGCAACTCTTTGTTAGTAATGTTTAGTTTGATAATCTTTCATATATATCTTTGTAAACTTTTAATATTACGTATATGACATTGCAAACTTTATTATTATTTATGTATTCTTTCAAAACTTCAAAATTCTCACATATATCATTTTACCTAATTTAATAATAATTAAATATTTTAATATTTAAAAAACATAAATCCTAATCTTAATTACTGGTAAAATACTCTAAATACTCTTGACGAAAGAAAATATAGTTGTTGTTTATCAAGAAAATACTCTTAACGGCCGAAAAAACCCTTCACCTTTTGAAATGACATATACGTAATATTGAAGTTTACAAAAAACACATATATGTAATACTAATTTATAACTCATGATAAATCATGAGCGCCTTATAAAAATTCTTAATACAAAATTAAATTTCAAAGGGACACACGTATTGAACACGTAGTTGACGTCAACGTTAAAATAATGTCAAAAGGTCCACAAATGAAGCACAAAATTTAGACATGGTTTTCTTATCCGTTTGAAATTATGTGTATTAAGTTTCATCATTTAGAAAAATATATATATTAAAAACATAAAAAAAGACAAATTAATATAATTTATGTGTATTTTTTAGTCTCGATCTCCTTTTATTGGTTAACAATAATTATACCATGTTTATCAATTTGCAAAGTAATCTCATAGTTTCACCAAAATGTTTGACTTTATGTTTATCTCCATGTATTCATTTGGTTAATATATCGTGATAAACATATATCATGAGATTTTAGGCTTGCAAAACAGATTTGAAGTTGTTAATTTTACTATGCTTATTATATAAATGCTATATAAATATTATTATTAAAATTAACGTTTAAATGAATATGTAAAGCATTTTATAGCAAAATTAGGATGTACGGTTCTAGTCTTTTAGATGACATTCATCGAACACTTAGTGTGCATACGTGGAACTCTCCAAAGTGATTGGTACATAAACAAAGATAATCTCGTAATCAACCTTAAAAAGAAAAATAGAAACCAAACCTGTTAATAGCAAAAAGAAAGTTTATGGTGGATAGGAAAATGGAGTTTATGAAACATTAAAAAGGGGGAATTTAAGATGTGTTTGAGATTGTTTATTAAAATTAAATTATGTGTTTTTATAAACAATGGTTAAAAAACATTTTTTTGAAAAAATTAGTGTTTGGATTTAACTATGTTATTTGAGATCGCAATTATCAGATAATCAGTTTTTTTTAGTGTTTGGCAAATCTACTTATTTGATTTGTAAACAGAAAAAATTTTATATGACTAATTTTAGATTTATTGAGTTTTCAAAATACAATAAGGCCTCTCTCAACCCTTACTCATCACTAAACTCATCACTAGCGACACGTCATCGCATCCTTACTGACCCGCTACTGACACGTTCGTGCCAACCCTACCCATCACTAACCCATCACTAAACTCATCATTTCCACATCATCATTTTTATTAATAAAATAATTATAAAATAAATATATTACATTAGTTTAAAAATACATTGTTTAAATTAAATAAAAATAATAGTAAAGTAAAAAAAATATTACATTTATTAAAATTTAAAGAACAAAAAATAATAGTAAAAGTTATATATTTTTATTATTAAAACAAATATATATAAAAAATATAAATTAAAAAAATAAATTAAAAAAAAGAGAAAAAGAAAAGATTTTTATTAAAATGTACAAGTGATAATGCATGTGGTACAAGTCCCACCCCCCCCCCTTCCTCTTCTTCTCTCTCTCTCTCTCCTCACGACGCCTCCGCCCCACGTCCTCCTGCGGACGAGTTCGCACGACGCCGGCGTGCCAACGCTACGACGCCACGACGGCCCCCGATGTGTCCCCGACGGCCCCCGTTGGCACGGGTCTAAGTACTTCATCACTTGTTTTTCTAAAACTGCATTTTGCGGTATCAAAAAACAAATAATCTTTTATTCCTTTTGCCGCACACTTATTATATATTAATTGTATTCTCAAAACGTTATACACAAATAATGAGTTGTAAATCGTAATCTCAAATACCCCTAAATATTAGAATATCTTTCCTTGTGCATGATTTGTGTCTTCCAAAATGTTCAGCAGAACAACTAATTTAATCAAGAAAATAATGAAGGAATCAAATCTAACAAGTTAACCATGATTTGGGCCAATATCACGGATTAGTGATTAGCTAGCGCGGGATGAAAATACAAATGGGCTTAGCTATATTGTTATTCTGGGCCGCAATAAAAATGGGTTTTTGCTAATATATACTTCCTCTGTTTCTAAATTAATTCATTTCTCATAGATATAATACAGTGGAATTTATTTCTAGGGAAAATTGGTTATATGTCTTTATAAATATTATAAATTATTTGTATATCCTTGTATAATTTTAAAATTATCTTTATATCCTTTTAAATCTTTTAATTACCTTCATATCCTCCTAAACTTTTAAAAGTCACTTTTATGTCCAAAAACCTATTTTATAATTTATTAAATCATTTTAATATTAATAACTATTATCATTAAATGTGTTTATTTAAACAATTACTATATTACCCTTATTCTATCTACACTTAAAGCTAACCCTAAACTAAATTAATGATCCACATATGTAATAATTGAAGTCCGGAAAACAAACATAACATATCATTATCTGAAATAAACCTCAATAACAATTTCGGGCATTACATTCAAGGGGGAAGCTAAGCATAATTAAACAAGGGACTTCTCCTAATTGGATTCACTTAACATCACAATGAACGTAATTAATAAGTTAAAGTCCCTCTTTATTGGACATATATAAAGGTACATATGACATTAATTATATCGCCGCCGAAGAAGGTATGAAAACGAAATGATCGCTAGGAAAGAAGTGGCAAACCGAGGTGGTTCCCGGTTCGACCCCAAGCACGCTAAAAGAGACATGATTACGGCTCCATTGAGACGTGTCCATGTGGCAAACACTCAAGGCCTCAACCAAATCACCATCTTCACCTTCTAATGACACCATAAGCACCTTGTTTTCACTTTCTTGGCTATGGCAATAGAACACCGCATATGGGTACGGCATAGTGTGACAAGCCACTAGTTTTGGAGATGGTATGTTTTGTGAGATTTCAATGACTTTATAGTTTTTTAAAAGTCCACTTGGTGGATTTTTGAGGTGGGTTGTGGTCAAAGTTTTGATGTTGGTGTCAAATCCAAAGATTCCGTGTGCAAATTCGTGCACGGATTCCATTGAAGTTGCACACAATTTGGTCTCACCCTTGATGGGCTTGACTTCACATTGTTTGAGTGTGTTTTCCATGGCTATGGCTTGTGGAGAGCCTTCTTTGAATGAAAAAAGGTGAAGTAGATTTGGGAATTCGGCAAACGAAAATGGGATGTTATCGGCTTCGTGTTTGGATAATAGTTGGGACGGGGAAATGTGTCGGTTTGGGAAGTGAATTGGCATAACTTGTCCTACTTTTAGATCTGGTAACATGAAGAAAACCATGAGTTGAGGGTCTTTTTGATTAGATGGATGATGACCATGGCCATGTTGATGCATATGATCATGATGATGGACAACATCATCCATGGTATTGAGTTTTATGACATCAGCTCCATCTACTTGCACATGCATCTACAAAACAATCTTACAAGATGAGTTAAGCATTCATGTATGGGTTTTAGGCCAAAATAACACCGGCGAGTGAGTTTATGTGTGTGTGTGAGAGAGAGAGAGAGAGAGAGAGAGAGAGATTACTATAATAACAAGGAAAATAGCACAAGATGCAAATCCAGAACCCATGACAATGCTCTTTAGCTTATGTGTGTGTTTCACTTGATATCCCAAATGAATGAACCTTTCTTCTATGCCACAAACGAAAGGAAGTAGGAAGCTAAGATCGCTCCGAATAGTGAATAAAACTGACACCTTCACTTTTGTCAAATCAGCGTCATGTCAGCTCTACCAAATCAGCGTCATGTCAGCTCACACTCCAACGGGCATTAAATTGACATACTCATGCCAACAATGCATCTTTCCTTCAGTTTTTTAGAACCCACCATTACAAAATACACACACAAATACCACTTTGGGCCACCTGCGCAACCGAAGTCACCCCTCTTGTCTTCCCCAAACCGAACTCAGGAAACGAAGGCATCAAACCGAATGGTCATGCCAACGGTAAGATGCCTTCGATTTTCCTTCCTCCTCAGTCGATCGAAGATAACCGTTAGCAGCGGTCTAATTAGATGGTGGAATTTCTAGAATTACACAATTAGCTTATTGAAAATAAATATGTGGAAATAAAAATGAAAATCTCATGTTACACAAGCTTAATTTAAATATATATATATATATATATATATATATATATATATATATATATATATATATATATATATATATATATATATATATATAGTAGAGAGTTATATAGAGAACCCATATACCCTTATTAGCCAATCAGAAATTAGATAAATATTTTCCATTTATTTAAATGTAAAGGGTATTTCCGGTATTCCATGTATTTCGGATTCTATGGAAACAATTAAATTAATTCCTATAATCATGGAAAGTGGAGATTTTCCATATATTTCGGTCTTCCTTTTGATAACCGAATTCCACCATATCTTCCACATTAATTTCGGATTTTATCACCTACAATTCATATTTTTTCCATAAAAAAGAGCAATGTTTCTTCTTCTTCTCCATCTCCATCGTTCTTGAGTAAAGATCTTCATCCGCTTGACAAGTTAGATACTTTATTCCTGTCAGAAAATGTTGAATGAACAAGACCTCAGAAGTAATCAAGATCATCGAATATATTTTTAATCCCAGATTTGAATGCCGAATTTAAATCTCGAAAACACTTCAATCCTGTAAATTCATGTATTTTTAAGGTATATTTTTTTAATAAAAATATGTTTTTAGATGAAGATGATCCGGAAGAAGATGTTGACGAGATGATCCGGAAGAAGATGATTTTTCTTCTGAATAATTTATTGATCCTCAATACTAGAACAATTTTTTTTTTCATTTTCCAACTATATCATTACGTAACAATTAATTGCTTTGTTTATTTTTTTTCATTCAAGAACATATTCAGTATCATTAGAAAAAAAATGTTACATACTTGCTATTTTCATGATTATTATGCGAAGATGTTTTTTTTTCCTCATTATAAACTAACCATACTTCATAAACTAACAGATCTTGTACATGTATGTATTCACTATGTTGTACATGTATGTATTTATCAATTCCGTACCATATTGTACATGTATGTATTCATCAATTCCGTACCATATTGTACATGTATGTACCATAATTCATCATATACAACATGTATGTATTCATCAATTTCGTTGTCATTAGTGAAAATATTTAAGCAATCAGAAAAGAAATTTCATGACATACATGTATGTATTCATCCACATTCAATCAAAATATAAACGTAAATTAAATGTTTCATGAGTAGTTTTGGGTGTGATCACGCAAATTAAGGAACAACAGTTATTGTGAATATAATTTCCATTTTTAAATGTTTCTTTTCTAAACAATAAAAACATAAATTAAAATGGCAGATTACAAAACTACCCTTTTTATTTAATTAGAGAGTTCTCTATATAACTCACCCATATATATATATATATATATATATATATATATATATATATATATATATATATATATAGGGGAGGGTTCCATTGAGAATTGAAAAAACTGTAAGAATGTGAAAATTAGTGTAATCATCGATGATTAAATAGGGCACATGTGCCCCCTCCCGCCCCACGGCAGATTTTGCCGGGGCCTTGAGCCCCAAATCCACCAAGATCAATGGTTGAGATCTATTCTCACATTCTCACCCAATATATCAATTCTCAAAGGAACTCATTCATATATATATATATATATATATATATATATATATATATATATATATATATATATATATATATATATATATATATATATATATATATATATATATATATATATATATATATATATATATATATATATATATATATATATATATATATATATATATATATATATATATATATATATATATATATATATATATATATATATATATATATATATAGTGAAGGGCTAGTTACAGAACCTTTTAGGCTACGGAACCCGTAGAACTCAATCTAAACCATTGAATTTCAAAAATGAAATGATCATGGAAGATACTTGAAGTGATTTAATGAGGGATCCCCATGCATGTATGTTATTAATGCACAAAAACATATATGTTTTTGTGCATGTATGTTTTCATGTATGTATACATAAGTGTTATTTTTGTATTATTTGAACATATATGTTTTTTGATTTTTTTCTTAAAGTATATGTTTGATCTGGGTTAAATGTTATTGTTTTGCATATTTTTTTTTTACTAAATTCTAATATTCTTAAATGAATTCTGCTTGGTTCTACGCAAAAAAATGGGTTCTGTAAATAGCTCGCCCCTATGTTTTTCTTAAAGTATATATATATATATAAGGGCGAGCTATTTACAAAACCCATTTTTTGCGTAAAATCAAGCAGAACCCATCTAAGAATATTAGAATTTAGTAAAAAAATATGCAAAACAATAACATTTAACCCAAATCAAACATATACTTTAAGAAAAACATCAAAAAAACTGAAAAACATATACGTTCAAATAAGGCAAAAATAATACCTATGTATATATACATGAAAACATACATGCCACAAAAACATATATGTTTTTGTGCATGAATAACATACATGCATGGGGGTCCCTCATTAAATCACTTCATGTATCTTCCATGATCATTTCATTTTGAAATTCAATGGTTTAGATTGAGTTCTGCGGGTTCTGTAGCCTAAAATGGGTTCTGTAACTAGCCCTTCACTATATATATATATATATATATATATATATATATATAATGGATGGTTGTGTATAAAAGATTAAAAGATAATAATGCAGTCGACGGTTCATTCAAAATATGCATGTGCACAATGCACATAATCTCAACCCTTGTTTTATGATCCGATGTGTTGGGATAAATATGAGTTAATACTGATGTTGCAGTTAGTACTGACAAAGTCTTAGAGCTGCTATCAAGACTTAGTACTGATGGGCAGAATTACAAAGATACTACTGATCTTGGATATACTACTGACGATGGCGTTTACTACTGATGACGATATTTGGAGCTGATCGTGTCCGAGATCTTAGCAAATTTAGTTTAGAATTTAAATCTTTTGTAATTCGAATTGTAATCTAGTCCTAGAATAACTAGGGTAAAATTTTAGGCTTCAAGGATTATTATATATAGTTCCTTACGAATTGTAAACGTACGTGTGTATTATCGATTATTAATATACATTGAAGTTTTTTGTGATAAATTGTGTTGATAATTCTTATACGATTTACAGTTTACATTGTTCTTAATCAATAACAAGAGTGTTAATCCGATGTAACTTCTCCTTGCTAATAGATCTGTGATTTAATAACTTATTGAGTTATTCGATCCTGACAAGTGGTATCAGACTTTAAGATTCTAGATCTACGAATTAAGAACATCAAAAAGTTTCATACTTTCGAAACTAAAATTGTTAATCATGTCTGATAACAATGAAAGCACACAGGCAAACAAGATCTCAATTCTCACTCCCAACAATTTTGGGATGTGGAAAAATAGAATTAAGCAATATATGCTTATTATTGATTATTGCATGTGGGAAGTTGTACTTGAAGGCAACAAAACCATTCCAATCCAAATCACTAGCTCATCAACTGAAGCAGAGAAACTCAAAAGTGATAAGAAAAAGAAGGACAGGGGCATTAAACTGAAGACATTAAGCACTCAGTTGCTTGCTATTCCCAATGACTATCAACATCTATTTGTTGAATACGATGATGCTAAGAAGCTGTGGCAGGCACTGGAGAAAAGGTTTGTTGGTACCAAAAGTACAAAAAGAAACATGAAGTCTGTCCTGAAACAAGACTTTGAAAACTTCAAAGGGCAAAAGAATGAATATTTGTCACAAGTTTTTGATCGATTCAATAAACTTATTGCTGAACTCAATCAAGTTGGAGTTAAACCAGACAATGATGATGTCAACAGAAAGTTTCTCAGATCTCTTAGAAAAGAGTGGTCTATGTATACTGTGATATATAGACAAGGAGATGCATTGGAAGATAAAGAACTTGATGAACTGTACAATGAACTACGAGTTTTTGAATCTGAGGTAAGTCAGAAAACTCCTAGTCCAATACATGTACAGGTTAGGATGCTACAACTGGAAAACATAAAGAAACTGAAGACATAGCAAGAGAATCCTTCTTTACTAGTCATGTGCACACTGCACTGATTAGTGAAGACTTGGAACAAATCAATCCTGATGATCTGGAAGAGATGGATATAAAGTGGCAGATGGCGATGCTGAGTTTGAAGACCAAAAGATTCCTTCAAAGAACTTAGTAGACAGAATCTGAACTTCAACAAAGGTGAACGTGCTGGATTTGACAAAACCAAAGTCAAGTGCTACAACTGTAGTAATTTTGGTCACTTTGCTAGAGAATGTCCTAGCAAAGATCAAAGATCAAGCTACAACAAGAATAGTTCATCAAACTCAACTGCTCTTGTATCTCAAGAGGGACAAGGTTATAATTGGAGCTTTCAAGCCGAAGAACATGCTCAAAATCAAGCACTCATGGCCTTCACTGAGGTACATTCCAAATCTTGCACTCCTGAATGCATTAAAGCATATAAAGAACTAGAAAAACTAAATAAAGAAACTCTTGATGAGATGATTTTAAATAGAAACAGAAGAATAGAATTTAATGGTTGCATTGCTGATCTTGAAAATCAAATAAAAATCTATAAACTAACTGATCAAAAATGCATAGAAGAACTTTTACAAGCAACTTATGATAAAGAGCATTCTGAGTTAAAATTAAAAGAAACCTTAACCAAACTAGAAGAATGTCAATTAGAACTAGAACAGAATAAACTTACAATTAAAAAATTTGAAAGAAGTTCTAGGATAATTGATGAATTAACCAGCAATCAAACTACAGAAAAGGTTGTTCATGGAGTTGGATATCATGCAGTCCCTCCACCATCAAATTTTATTCCTCCACTTAAGTCTAGTTCTGAAAGAATATTAGATGAATTGAAATTAGAAAGTCAAACGGAAACAAGTAATGATTCATCTGATGATGAACACACCATTAAATCAACTGATACAAGTTTTCACACCACACAAAGTCAAGAATCCCCTAAATACAATTCTGAAAATATACCCATCATATTAAGAAGGGGGAATCAAATAAACTTAAATCAGTTAAAAGAATAAAGAAAGCCTGAAAGTGCTAAAACAACAAAATTAACATGCTTAATTTGCAATAAAGTTAACCACTTAGCAAAGGATTGTAACTTCAATCCAATCAACTGCAAAGAATTTAAAGAAAATAAAGAAAAATTAAAAGACTCCAAATTAAAACAAATTAAAAAATTCAACAAATTAAAAATCCACATGTTGAAATCCCCAAATTTGGAAGATTCGCACAAAGATTTGAGCAAAATATCGGACATGGAAGTCCAAAAAGAAGTAATTATTTTGAAAATAATCGGAAAAAAATCAATTTTCAGGTAAACCAATTTTGTCAAACATCAGTAGTAACAATCAAAGATTTACTACTGATACTAAACCTACTTACAATGTTGTCAGATATAACTATTACAATACTACTGATTATCCTTAGAAGTCATATCACCCAAATACTACTTTTCCTTCAGTAGTAAAATATTTAAAAGAAAAAAAATCATGGGTACAAATCTAAATCAGTATTAACTACAAACAGCAGTAACAACAGAAAATTGAATACCAACTCCACTTCAAAAGTTCAAACTGTACGAAAATTTATTCTTCAAAGGATGAACCCAAGACAAAACAAGCTTGGATTCCCAAAATGAACTAATCCATTTCTTTTTGTGCAGAGCATCCAGATCCCTGAAGAAGGAAGAACATGGCATATTGATAGTGGGTGTTCTAGGCACATGACTGGAAATCTTCAAATTCTTAGAGATTTCAAGTCTTTTGAAGGAGGATATGTTGCTTTTGGTGAAAATCCAAGAGGTGGTAGGATTACAGGTAAATGTACAGTATCAAATGGTAAGATTATTTTTGATGATGTATTTTATGTTGCTGAGCTTAAATATAATCTGGTTAGTGTCTCACAAGTATGTGATAAAAAAACAAAATTCTTTTTACAGATACAAAGTGCATCATTCTTTCTCCTGACTTTATTTTAGATGAAAAATATGTTGTTTTAAGAACCCCAAGGAGAAACAGTGTGTATTGCCTGGATATATGGGAGAACTCATTTCTTCAAATGAGATCAACTACTTTATATCCAAGGCAAACACAAATGAATCATAACTCTGGCATAGAAGGATGTGTCACCCAAATTTTAAAAATATGAATTATTTAGTCAAAAAGAATCTGGTAGTTGGTTTACCTCAAAAAGAATTCATGTGTGATCACCATTGTGTTGCATGCCTGAAAGGTAAACAACACAAGACTTCTCATAAGTCCAAAGCAATTAATTCTATTTCTGATCATTTGCAACTCTTACACATGGACTTATTTGGTCCTACAAATGTAATGAGTATTGGAAAGAAATAATATTGTCTTGTTATTACTGATGATCTTTCCATGTATACTTGGGTTTTCTTTCTCAGGACCAAAGATGAAACAAGTGAAATCATAAAGAATCTGATAGTCAAACTGGAAAACACAAGAGATCTCAAAGTGAAAGCCATTAGATGTGATAATGGCACAGAATTTAAAAATGCTAATCTAATTTCTTTTTGTGATCTTAAAGGTATTGACAGACAGTACAGCTCACTTAGAACTCCACAACAAAATGGTGTAGCTGAAAGGAAAAATAGAACAATCATTGAAGCAGCCAGATCCATGCTTGCAGACTCAAAATTACCAATAACATTTTGGCCTGAAGCTTGTTATGTTCAAAACAGAGTATTAATAGTTAAGCCACATTTTAAAACACCATATGAACTTTTTAATAAAAGAAAACCTTCAATAAGTTTCTTAAAATCTTTTGGTTGTCCTTGTACAATTTTAATTACAAGAGAACAAATTGGTAAGTTTGACTGCAAATCAGATGATGGTATCTTTGTAGGATACTCAACTCAAAGCAAAGCATACAGGGTATTCAACAAAAAACTGAGGATCATTGAAGAAAGTGTGGATGTATCCTTTAATGAAAACTTGATGAATGAACAGGGAAATGGTCCAGATTGGCTATTTAATATTGATAATCTAACCAAATCTCTTGATTTCAGTTATGAGTTTAATGCAGGTGAAACAAGACCTAATGGCAGTCAAGACCTAATGAAGTATATCATTGTCAATACTGATCCCATAGTTAACACTGAGGACAGTAGTAACTCAGACAATACAAGCAATAATGATGCCAACAACAACTCAAACACACAAGATACTACTGACACAAGTAGTAATTTAGAAACTCAAAATGATAATGATGAACCAATCAATACTGATGTCAGTATTAACTCTGAAACACATGATTTAAATGAAAATCATGTTACTACTGAAGAGACTCAAGATGATTCAGAAAATCAAGAAGAAAACTTGACAGATGCACAAGTTCCTGAATCAAATGAACCAAATCTTGGAAATCAAATAGTTGTTGATAAAGCTTCCAACTCAATAATTTAAAAAGAATCATCCCTTAGACTTAGTAATAAGTGATGTGAACTCAAATATGCAGACAAGAAGCAAATTTAATTCAACTTTATATTCAAATATTTGCAATATAAGTCTAATATCTAATGAATGTATGTTTGCTTGTTTTCTATCTCAGGAAGAACCTAAAAAGATTCAACAAACCAAGAAAGATTCAAATTGGATTGAAGCAATACAAGAAGAACTTCTTTAATTCAAATTACAAGCTGTTTGGACACTTGTACCTCTTCCAAAAGGAAAAAGACCCATTGGAACATGATGGATCTTCAGAAACAAGAAAGATGAAAGAGGTATAGTGATCAAAAATAAAGCCAGACTTTTAGCCCAAGGATACACTCAAGAAGAAGGTATAGACTATGATGAAGTTTATGCTCATGTTGCAAGAATTGAAGCAATAAGGATCTTTTTGGCATATGCTTCATTCAATAAATTCAAAGTCTATCAAATGGATGTTAAGAGTGCATTCCTATATGAGAAGATTGAAGAAGAAGTATATGTATGTCAACCTCCGGGATTTGAAGATCCTGAACATGATAATTATGTGTATAAACTAGACAAAGCTCTATATGGCCTTCATGAGGCACCAAGAGCTTGGTATGATACATTATCATCATATTATATGAAGAACAACTTCAAAAGAGGTGTCATTGACAAGACTCTGTTCACAAGAAAAGTCAAAGATGATATACTACTGGTCCAAATCTATGTAGATGATATCATATTTGGATCAACAAATGACAAACTGTGCAAAGAATTTGAATAGCTGATGCAGATCAAATTCAAGATGAGCTCAATGGGTCCAATGAACTTTTTCCTTGGACTCCAAATCAATCAAAGATCAGATGGTATTTTGATTAATCAATCAAGATATGTCAAAGACATCTTGGAAAAATCTACAATGAAAGACTGTAAAAGTGCAAGCACACCAATGGAAACACATAAACACCTACATCCTGATGTTGAGGGCGAGGATGTAGATGAAAACTTATATAGATCTATGATAGGTTCTTTAATGTACTTAACTGCATCAAGACCTGATATTATGTATAGTGTTTGTGTGTGTGCCAGGTATCAAGCAAGACCAAAGGAGCTTCACTTGTAGGCAGTCAAAATAATCTTCAGATACTTGAAAGGAAAACCATCACTTGGTCTTTGGTATCCACATGACTCACCATTTGAGCTTGTAGCCTACACTGACAGTGATTATGGTGGTGAATGTCAAGACAGTAAATCTACTACTGGTGGATGTCCGTTCTTTGGATCAAGACTGATGTCATGGCAATGCAAGAAACAAACAAATGTTTCAACATCAACTGCTGAAGCAGAGTATGTAGCTGCATCTGCTTGCTGTGCTCAAGTATTATGGATTCAAAATCAACTTTTGGACTTTGATATATCTAATCCTAAAACTCCTATTTTTATTGATAATCAAAGTGCAATTAGTATTGTGAATAATCCAGTAAAAGACTCAAAAACTAAACATATTGAAATCAGATTTCACTTCATAAGAGCAGATCTTTTTACTTAATTAAAGTGGAAAAAATTTATACTGATAATCAAATAGCAGATCTTTTTACAAAAGCATTTGATGTAGGGAGATTTAGCTTCTTGGTTAGCAGTACTGGAATGATTTTAATAAATTAATTTCATGAAGAATTATATATGTAAAGTAGTTGTATATTATTCTTAATTTTTAGTTTTAATTTTTAAGTGTTTTTACCATGGGTTATTCATTACTACTGATTGTGGGTAAGTGTTTGTAAGTTACTACTGATCGGATGTTACTTAGATTTAGGTTAAGTATAAAACAGCAGTTACTACTGATGGTTTACTATTGATACCCTTAAAACGTAGTTACTACTGATCGAGTGTTTCCTATGAAATACGCAGTTTTACCAAACTAACCCCCATGAAAATAGCCGTTATGCTATGATTCGAAGGGTATTCTTGACCTTTATTATAAATAGCTGAACTCGATTAAACAAGCATTATCCAAACCTCGATCTGCTAAACCCTACGATAAACCCTTAAATCGGCAATCTCGATCATAACCCTACACCAGTAACAAAATTCTCTCAAAACAAACTCTCAAAGGTCACAATTTCTAAGAATTCTATCAAGCATCAAAATCAAAATGGCAATGACAAAACCAATAGGCGTACAAACTGATCTTCTATACTCGGAATTCCACAACATGTTAGCCTTTCTAAGAAATCCAGATGGAACAAGAGATTTCAGACCTATTGTGATGTTCTTCAAGAATTCATACATCAAATTTGCATTAACCGTTAATCCTAAGGTATATGTACATCATCTGGTACAATTTTGGGAAAATGCAGAAAGAAATCGAAGAGGACAACATTTCAAAAATCAAATTCATTGTAGATGGAAAAACTATAATAATCACTGAACAATCTATCAGACAACACCTACATCTCAATGACGAGTCAGGTAAATCTCTTCTTGAAAAGGAGGAAATTGTTGAAACTATTTTAAGAATGGAGTATGAAGGAAGAACAGACATACTAACTTTTCATAAAGGTCTTCTTTCACCCCAATGGAAATATTTAATTCATCTTATTCAACATTGCATCTCTCCTAAAAAGAGTACTTGGAATGAGTTCAACAAATCAATAGCATTTGCTGTTGTTTGTTTGTGCACAGATCAAGTATTCAATTTTTCTAAAATGATTTTTTTATGGAATGCTTGGAAACTTATCACATACTAAATTTTTGATGTATCCAAGATTCATTGCACATATTTTAAACTGTGAAATCCCAAATCTTTCCAAATTAAAACACATTTTTCCTACATAAGAATTAAATAAAAATGTGTATTCAAACATGAGGAAACAGTTCAAATTTTCTAGGACTGTAACTCCTTTCTTTTCAAATATGATCTATGATCACCCCCTACTGGAGAACGTTCCAGTCAACCAACTGAACCCCAACTCACTCCATCACTAAAAAGAGCCCAAACAGAATCCCGCTCATCCACTCAATCAACCACACCTTTAGATGTAGGGATGTCAATTTGACATGCGGATTCGGGTACCCGCTGGTACCCGGTCATAACGGGTCGGGTGTTACCCATCTAAACGGGTAACGGCCCGGGGACGGGTGTTAAATTTCATATCCGGTGCGGGTACGGGTCGGGGACGGATATTGCACTACCCGAACCGTTTATACCCGAATATATATTTATTTATTTGTTTATCTATATACGTAACATACGAGATGACCATTTAGCCAATGGGCTACTGGATTGATTTATGCATTTAAACTTTGACCACCTATTAGTTATAGTCCATTAAAACTTTTATGATTTTATTTATGATTTAAACCTAAACTGCGATTGTTGCTCTCCGCCTCTCCCTACGCGGCTATTGCTCTCCCCCACACGTTGAAATCTCAAAACTCGAATCTCATTCCTCCATAACCATTAATCAATTATCACTTACCACTTTATTCAATAATAGTCTCTTCAATTACCAAGTATCACCATCGACTCTTCTACCGAAGTATATAAAATGAAGCATCACTTTCTTCAAGCATCAACTCTTCTATTCAATGAATACCCGTCGGGTTCCTTGTACCCGGCAGGGATTTTTCTACCCGAACCTGTCGAGGAATTAGGCGGGCGCGGGCGGCCACGAGTTTGGGATTTGATTTCGGATGCGGGTACGGGTTTTGCAGTATCCGCTACTACCCGCGCCCGTTGGCATCCCTATTTAGATGTCCTGAATGTGTCCCAGGTACATGAAACAGAACCTCAGAGTGCTACTCTTCACTCTGAGGTAGACCAGCCAAAAGCCAAACAAATCTCCAAAACTTATAAAAGGAAGAAAACTTCCTTAAAGGACACCAGGGGACCCACTGCGTTACACCCCAGACTCAAAGAGGTGCCCTCCAAAGAGGAGAGAGTGCATGAGGAAAGGGCTCCTACTACTGATGCACCAAAGGTTGGTGCACAGGTTAGTAGGAACATCATTAGGACCCAGACCTCGACAACTTGAAGTGATGACTCATCTTTTGAGGCAGCACTTAAAGGACCCCGGTGCCAAGAAACCACAAGGGGAGATACTACTGCTTCTTTTAGGAAGAAGAGAGTATCTAAAACACCCAATGAATCACCAAGAAGTGATGATGGTAGATTGAAACAACTTGAATTGATGGATATGATGGAAAACCTCAAAGCCAATGTGCCAAACAAGCCCGATGATTTACCTAGAAGTAATGAGGGCAGCATGGAACAAACTCAATTGACGGATAGGATGGAAAACCTTGAAACCATTTTACAAAACTGTCATGTATTAATCAACAACCAAGGAAAGACCATGAGCTACATGAAGCACTATATAAATGTCATGAACAGAAGATAGAAGAGGTTCGATTATAGGCTTCAAAGGCAATCAAAAATCATTAGAAAATTAAAAAGGAAGATTGCTGATAGTGAGGCTCAACAAGTTGAGATCACTAAGGGGGAGAAGGCTCACATACAGGGTGTGATTGACACTTCAATTGCAGCAGCAACAGCCTCCCTCTTAAACCTCAAAGAAGCTCATGGTGAAACAGGTCAAGGTTTTGGTGAAGACCTGGATAGAGGAGTTAGAAGTATGGATGAAGATGTATTTATGTCTGTAGAACAATCACCAACAGCAGAATAAATACCTTCTCCAATTACTACTGAAGTCATGGGTACTACTGATCCCATGGATACTACTGAGGTCATTGAACAAACAGAGGTTCTTACTACTGATCCCATTGAAGAAGAGATCCAAGAAGTAACATCAGTAGTAAATACTTCAACAGCAGCAACAAACATTCCAGTTACTACTGATGCCCTAAATGTAGTAACTACAACTAAAGCCTCTCCAGTAGCAGACTCCTCAAACTTGCAACTGGTAAGTTACAGACCCTTCAACTTGCAGTCATTAATACCAGTAGTAACTACTTTGGCTACTAATGAGTCTGAAGAAATACCAGAGTTAATTAAGCCAGCGGTAGTAATTCCATCTGAAACAAATACTGTTGAGTTACAACCACTGGAAATCCCAGATTTTGATGATGATGTTAACTGGGATGAGGTAGATGAATGTGCATTACCTCCACATCCAAAGATCTTTCCTGAATCAAGGATTCATAAATTTGATCCTAACATTTGCATTACCCATGTGGTTGATATGAAGTATACTCCACTTCCAAAGTGTGTTGGTAAAGGAAAAGCCAAATTTGATGATGACTACCCACACAGAGCTTTAGGTCATTACATGGTAAACAAAATAAATATGGTCAGACCTTTAAAGCAAGATGTATGGAAGGTGAAGAGAATGAGGTACCAAAGGAAGTGTGCTAAAACTCAAGAACTTGAAGATAAGAAAAAGATTTAAGACGAAAGACTAAAGAATGCAGCTATTCAAGAAATAGAAGAGTTTTTAGAAGAAGATTAACAAGAAGAGCTAAATAAAATAAAAAAATATTGAAAAAGAAAGCATAGATCTTCTTGAAGCACAAGTACAAGAATGAAAACGTCTGAAAGAAGACATGCCTGAACAGTTTGCAGAAAAGAAAATTGAAATGATCTCCTACTTAAAATCAAGAGGTCACAATGCAAAATCATTTGGAAGAATAAAGCTGATAACAATGATTGAAAGATATTGCATTGAAAAGAAGAAAGAACTAGCAGAACCAGAGGTCAAAGAAGTCAAACTAACTGAATTAATAGATATTGATCCCAAAGAGGTACTCAAAAGAAAACCTATTACTGGTGAATCTTCAAGTTTGACTGCAAAGAAAAGACAATTAATTGAAAATGAAGAATCTGCTAGAAAGAAAAATAAATTAGACTTCCCAATACTTGATCTCCCTCAAGCTCTTCAACAGAATAATCCAATTATTAATTGGAGGGTTGTTAATAATGTACTTGAAATAATCAGAGAAGATAAAACAACTCAAAGATTTAGTGCTTGGGAACCAATGATTATGTCACTATCCAGAAGTGATGTAATTAAATTATTAATTATTGGAAAACCAAGAATGACTAGCAAATACTGGAAGAACTCAGGAGCTGGATATTTAACAGAAATGATAGATGTTGCATTCTATCCAGATGATTTGTAATGACCCGAAATTTGTAGATAAATAAATTTTATAAAAATATGATAAATAAGGATAAATCATTTAAAGAACGTAGGAATTGGTTTCGTGTCATTTGGACATCGTATGAGAAAGTTATGGACGAAACGGGTCGAACCCGGGTAGTAAACGGGAAGGAAAAGAAATTCAAGGAATGTTGGGCAAGATCGCGAACACGAGTTTTAGATCATGACACGAGTTTCAGATCATGACACGAGTTTTGGATCGTGAACACGAAGTTTGCGAACAGCAACTTTGGTTCATGAACACGAGTTTAGGGTTCGTGTCACGAGTTTGCGTGGGGTGCAGGTTCGCGGACGCGAGTTTGGGGTTCGTGACGCGAGAATTGGCTGAACAGCATTAAATACGGGATTTTGGCTCATTTATTGCTATTTCAAAACCCTAGCTTCTCTCTTCAAGTGAGTATACGATTTTGAGTGGAAAACATCATTTGGAGCCGATTTCTTCATCAAATCTCGTGATTTTTCACTCCTAGTTGAAGATTAAAGGTAAATCTTCACTCCTCCATCTTTGTAGCTCAAGATCTATGGATCTTGAAGCTTGGGTTTGAAACCCTAGTTCTTGGGGTTATGGTTTATGGTGAAATAAATGATGTATACACTTAATAGATGGTGTTTTAACAAGGGAAACAAGTGTATGGTTAAGATTGGTGTGAATCTTAAGGGTTGGTTAAACCTAGGGTTTGGTAAATCAACAAAATTGGGGGAAAGAGATAGTAAGTGGTATCTAGAGATAAATGGATACATTATTAGTAGAATGTGATGTTGAACATCTTGTGATTATTGTATTAGGCTTTTGGTGAAGTCTTGGAAAGTTGATTGATTGTTGGAGCAAGGAAACCGGCGGAAAGAATACGGTTGGAGCATTTTATTGCTAAGGTGAGTACGTGTGGACTTACTGAGTACATAGCCTATGAAATACATTTTTATTACTTGTGTTATGGTCTATTTGTTTATTTGTGTAGACTAGTAGTTAGAAGTTAGTTATACCGATAGTTGTATTGAACTAACTTGTTTGATGATAGACGTGATAGCCGAGAGCTAGATTGACATAACCATCGGGTTATGATATGTTGAGATGATGTGATGATGCGGGGGATCCCCGGTCATGAGGTATGGAATGGGGAGCATTTGGGCGGATCCCCATCGGCCCATTCCATGATAGTAGTCTTGCTAACTGGAAGTAGTCCGGCGAGTAAGGCAGGTATAGGTAGATTGGGCGATTCCCTCTTGCCTTTACCTTGAAGCTTGTTAATGCGGGGGATCCCCGGTTAATAAGTTAATGTGGTTCTAGTTGGTTGGGGATGTCCCGACAACTAGATATGATTGCTAGGAAAGCAAGGTATTAGAGTCACAATAGGGTGACTAGATAGATGGATGATTGCTTACTTGTTGTTTGTTTGTCATTCGATTATTATTATTATCATTTGGGTCTAAACCCATGTAGCTCACGAGACGTTTTGTCTCACGTACTCCTTGCTTTGTTTTGCTATGTACTCAGGTTCGGGATCGAAGGCTTAGGTACGCATGGATAGAGATGCGGGACCTAGATTAGAAGAACACTAGATTGGATTTAGTCTTAGCTTGGTGATGATCTGTTTTGTAACACCTACTTTTATACTCTGATTTCATACCAAGGTTTTTGTAAATCCAAATTGGGGATGTTCTTCTATTTATAAAATGTTTTATTTTGGCCAATATTTGGCATTAAAATTTGAGGTGTTACAATTTGGTATCAGAGCTATAGTTTAAGTGAATTAGGTTGGATGACCATCCTAGTCTTAGAGTGTAGCATTAGGAATATAAGATTCCTTGAGATCATAGGTTGACCTTGAGACTTTGTATTAAGTTTAAGGTTGAACCTAGGGGACCGATGAATTTGATATGATTTTGGATATTGAGTCTTATGCGACTAATGGGTTGTACACAAGGTACTAAATGTTTAATGTCTTTCGTATAGTCTTGATCGAAAGCGATGGTGAACACTCGTAGAAGTGGTAAAGCCCCGGAGGGCCGGGAGGAAGAGATACCTCATGTAGAGGTTGTGGTTGAACAGGAAAGTCAACCGTAGATGCACCGGGATGGTGAATCGGAAGTCGGAGCTAATAGAACTCCGGTAACCATGGCGGATATCCAAACTTTCCTTGATCAAATCAAGGGAACGGTGGCCGATGAAGTGCACCGAATTATTGGGGACCGTGAAAGGTCGGGTGGAGACCGTGAATCCGAGGCTAAATCGGAAGAGAGAACTGGGGGTAGTGGCACCGGGGAGGGGAAATCCTCCACGGGTGGCCAAAGTGATGCTAGGGCTAGGCCCATTGTAAAAGAAGGTTGTTCGTTTAAATCCTTCATGGCTTGTAAGCCAAACGTGTATACGGGTAGTTCGGACCCGAAAGTAACCATGAGGTGGATCCGAGAAACCGAGAGGGTTATCGGAAGTAGCAAGTGTAAGGATGTTGATATGGTGACGTATGCGTCACAATTGTTAAAAGAAGATGCCATGGTGTGGTGGGATATTGTGTATGAGACCCTCGGGAAGGAGGTGGTTGAAAGGATGTCGTGGGATGAGTTCACCACGAGATTGAAAAAGAAATTTTGTCCCGAAAGGGATTTGGAAAAGATGCACGAGAAATTCGTGACCCTCAAAAAGGGTGATATGTCGATTGAAGAGTACTCGAGAGAGTTCACGGGATTACTCCCGTTTGTTGCTAAAACCTACTCGGATGAGAGGTTGAGAGTGGTCCGGTATGCAAGTGGGCTACCGTGGGATTATCAGTTGGAAGTAAAGAGGGCGGTTTCACTTGATGAAGCTATTAGTGCCGCCCGGAGTGTCGAGGAAGTGAATGAGGCACGTGTTGCCGAGAGGGCCCATGTGGGCGAGAAGAGGAAAGCCGAGAGCGGCTCTAGTTCGTTCAAGAAGGGGAAGTTCACTTCGAGCTTCTCTAAACAAGGAAGTGTTGGCTCGTGCAAGAAATGCGGGAAGACTCATGCCGGCGTGTGCCGAGGGGAGTCGAAGACTTGTTATAATTGTGGGAAACCGGGGCATATGGCCCGAGAGTGCAAGTCTAAATCATTGGCCGAGATCGAGTGTTTCTCGTGCCACGAGAAGGGGCACTATAGCAATGTGTGCCCAAAGAAGGGAATCGAGTCGATGGTATCCACGGCTCAAAAGAAAGTGGAACCGGCTAAGGTGAAGGGGCGATCCTTCCAACTCACTAGGGAGGAGGCGA
Source organism: Calendula officinalis (assembly GCA_963853835.1). NCBI lineage: Eukaryota > Viridiplantae > Streptophyta > Magnoliopsida > Asterales > Asteraceae > Calendula > Calendula officinalis. The sequence goes on along the minus strand of OY970828.1, from coordinate 6,326,624 downwards.
AGGAGGCACACGATGTGGTGTCAGGTACTTTATTCATTAACTCCTTGCCAACTCATATTTTGTTTGATTCGGGTTCTAATTATTCGTTTGTGTCTTATGAGTTCGGTTGTAAATTGAATGTGCCGTCCGAAATGTTAGATGAGGTTTATGAAATAGAAGTAGCCGACGGGAAAACGTCTATGGTTGAATGTATTTATAGAAATTGTGAAATAGAAATAGACGGTAGAAAGTTTAAGGTGGATTTGTTGCCCATGGGAATTAGAGCGTTTGATGTGGTTATCGGTATGGATTGGTTGGGTATGCACCAAGCCAAGATTTTGTGTGGAAAGAAAATAGTGTCGATTAGGACACCCGAGAATGAGAAAGTGTATGTGTATGGGGAGAAACGACATCACATGCCTAATGTGATTACCGCCATTAAGGCGAGGAAAAGTATATCGAAAGGTTGTGCATCGTTTATTGCATATGTATTAGATGGCCGAAAAGAAAAGAAGTCAATGGATGATGTCAAAATTATTCGGGATTTCCCTGAGGTATTTCCCGATGACTTGCCCGGTTTGCCACCGGAGAGACAAGTCGAGTTTAAAATTGATTTAGTTCCGGGGGCGACGCCGATTGCTCGTGCTCCCTATCGTTTAGCTCCCACCGAAATGCGGGAATTGATGACTCAATTGCAAGATTTGTTAGATAAGGGATTTATTCGTCCGAGTTCGTCACCGTGGGGTGCACCGGTGTTATTTGTTAAAAAGAAAGACGGTTCGATGAGAATGTGTATCGACTACCGAGAGTTGAATAAGGTAACTATTAAGAACCGTTACCCGTTGCCGAGAATTGACGACTTATTCGACCAATTGCAAGGTGCTAGTTATTTCTCGAAAATTGATTTGAGGTCGGGTTATCACCAAGTTCGGGTGAAAGAAGGCGACACCGAGAAGACGGCTTTTCGTACACGTTATGGTCATTATGAATTCCTAGTGATGCCGTTTGGTCTTACAAACGCGCCGGCTATTTTTATGGATTTGATGAACCGGGTTTGTAAACCGTTCCTTGATAAGTTTTTGATCGTGTTTATTGACGACATTTTAATTTATTCGAAAACCGAAGAAGAACACGAAGGTCATTTGAGGCTTGTTTTAGACGTGTTGAAACGGGAGAAGTTGTATGCTAAATTTTCAAAGTGTGAGTTTTGGTTGCGGGAAGTGCAATTCTTAGGTCACGTGGTGACGTGTGATGGTATTAAGGTTGACCCGTCCAAGATTGAAGCGGTGTCAAATTGGGAGCCTCCGAGGACTCCTACCGAGGTTAGAAGTTTTCTTGGATTAGCCGGTTATTACCGAAGGTTTATACAAGACTTCTCGAGAATCGCGATTCCACTCACGAAATTAACGAGAAAAAGTGAGAAGTTTGTGTGGGAGAAGAAGCAAGAAGAGGCGTTTAAGTTGTTAAAAGAAAAGTTATGTAACGCGCCGATACTTACGTTACCGGATGGTATGGAAGATTTTGTGGTTTATAGTGATGCTTCGAATCAAGGGCTCGGTTGTGTGTTGATGCAAAGAGGAAAAGTGATCGCGTATGCCTCGCGACAATTGAAGAATGCGGAATTGAGGTACACGACACACGACTTGGAGTTGGCGGCGATTATATTTGCCTTAAAATTGTGGAGGCATTATTTGTATGGCACTCGGTGTACGTTGTACACGGATCATAAAAGTCTACAATACGTGTTTACTCAAAAAGACCTTAATATGCGACAAAGAAGGTGGATCGAGTTGATTGCCGATTATGATTGTGAAATCGTGTATCACGCGGGAAAAGCTAATGTAGTGGCCGACGCTTTGAGCCGAAAAGTCTATGAGAAACCGAACCGAGGAATTTTATCACGTATAGAAGTCGTCTCGAGCATCATCGAAAGAATCAAGAATGCCCAACGAGAGGTTATGGGAAAATACGAGTTAAGACAAGAACGGTTAGGTAAGAACCAACATTTCCTCGAGAATGCACAAGGGTTGAAGACCGTAGGTGGTCGTATTTGGGTTCCTAAGTTCGGTGGTATCCGAAAAGAGTTGTTGTATGATGTGCACAAATCGAAATATTCGATTCACCCGGGAAGTACAAAGACGTACCAAGATATGAAACGGGTTTATTGGTGGCCCGGAATGAAGACGAAAGTGGCCAAGTATATCTCTAAGTGTGCCACGTGTGCACAAGTGAAAGCCGAGCATCAAGTGCCGTATGGGGTAGCTCAATCATTAGTTGTACCGGTCGGGAAGTGGGAAGATATAACTATGGATTTCATAGTAGGTTTACCGAAGACGAGTAGAGGTCACGATGCCATTTGGGTCATAGTTGACCGGTTGACCAAGAGTGCGTTATTTTTAGCAATTCGGGAAACGTTGCCACTTGAGAAATTGGCTAAGTTGTATGTTGATGAGGTGGTTCGACTCCACGGGGTTCCGTTATCGATTGTGTCTGATAGAGACGCGAGGTTTACCTCGAGATTTTGGCGATCTTTACAAGAATAGTTGGGTACAAAGTTGCGGTTGAGCACGGCTTATCACCCGCAAACCGACGGTCAAAGTGAAAGAACAATTCAAACGGTTGAAGATATGTTGAGATCGTGTGTGTTAGATTTCGGTGGTAAATGGGATGAACATTTACCGTTAGTCGAGTTCTCGTATAATAATAGTTATCACTCAACTATCAAGATGCCGCCTTATGAGGCATTGTATGGGAGAAAATGTAGAACTCCATCTTGTTGGTTAGAAGCGGGAGAGACGAAACTTACGGGTCCCGAGATCGTAAAAGTAACGAATGAAAAGATCGGTATAATACAAGCCAACATGAAAGTCGCCCAAGATAGACAACGAAGTTATTCGGGTTTGAAGAAAAGGCCATACGACTTGGATGTCGGTGATATGGTCATGTTGAAAGTATCACCTTGGAAAGGTGTAATGCGGTTTGGTAAGAAAGGAAAGCTAAGTCCAAGGTATGTTGGACCGTTTAAGATATTGAAACGGGTCGGGCTTCAAGCGTTTAAGTTGGAACTTCCACCCAAGCTTCAAGGTGTGCATGACACCTTTCACGTGAGTTATTTGAAGAAGTTCATCGGGGAAGTTGAAAACATTATTCCATTGCAAGAGTTGCGGGTTGATGCCCCAAACCGGTTGATTGAGGAGCCCGCGGCTATATTAGAAACGAAAACGAAGAAGCTTCGAAATAAAGAGATCGAGTTGGTATTGGTCAAGTGGAAGCATTCACTTGGGCCAAATTTGACTTGGGAAGTTAAGGACGAGATTCGGAAGAGATACCCGGATTTCGTGAACTATGATGAGATTCCGAGGACGGAATCTTCTTAAGGGGTAGATAGTTGTAACGACCCGAAATTTGTAGATAAATAAATTTTATAAAAATATGATAAATAAGGATAAATCATTTAAAGAACGTAGGAATTGGTTTCGTGTCATTTGGACATCGTATGAGAAAGTTATGGACGAAACGGGTCGAACCCGGGTAGTAAACGGGAAGGAAAAGAAATTCAAGGAATGTTGGGCAAGATCGCGAACACGAGTTTTAGATCATGACACGAGTTTCAGATCATGACACGAGTTTTGGATCGTGAACACGAAGTTTGCGAACAGCAACTTTGGTTCATGAACACGAGTTTAGGGTTCGTGTCACGAGTTTGCGTGGGGTGCAGGTTCGCGGACGCGAGTTTGGGGTTCGTGACGCGAGAATTGGCTGAACAGCATTAAATACGGGATTTTGGCTCATTTATTGCTATTTCAAAACCCTAGCTTCTCTCTTCAAGTGAGTATACGATTTTGAGTGGAAAACATCATTTGGAGCCGATTTCTTCATCAAATCTCGTGATTTTTCACTCCTAGTTGAAGATTAAAGGTAAATCTTCACTCCTCCATCTTTGTAGCTCAAGATCTATGGATCTTGAAGCTTGGGTTTGAAACCCTAATTCTTGGGGTTATGGTTTATGGTGAAATAAATGATGTATACACTTAATAGATGGTGTTTTAACAAGGGAAACAAGTGTATGGTTAAGATTGGTGTGAATCTTAAGGGTTGGTTAAACCAAGGGTTTGGTAAATCAACAAAATTGGGGGAAAGAGATAGTAAGTGGTATCTAGAGATAAATGGATACATTATTAGTAGAATGTGATGTTGAACATCTTGTGATTATTGTATTAGGCTTTTGGTGAAGTCTTGGAAAGTTGATTGATTGTTGGAGCAAGGAAACCGGCGGAAAGAATACGGTTGGAGCATTTTATTGCTAAGGTGAGTACGTGTGGACTTACTGAGTACATAGCCTATGAAATACATTTTTATTACTTGTGTTATGGTCTATTTGTTTATTTGTGTAGACTAGTAGTTAGAAGTTAGTTATACCGATAGTTGTATTGAACTAACTTGTTTGATGATAGACGTGATAGCCGAGAGCTAGATTGACATAACCATCGGGTTATGATATGTTGAGATGATGTGATGATGCGGGGGATCCCCGGTCATGAGGTATGGAATGGGGAGCATTTGGGCGGATCCCCATCGGCCCATTCCATGATAGTAGTCTTGCTAACTGGAAGTAGTCCGGCGAGTAAGGCAGGTATAGGTAGATTGAGCGATTCCCTCTTGCCTTTACCTTGAAGCTTGTTAATGCGGGGGATCCCCGGTTAATAAGTTAATGTGGTTCTAGTTGGTTGGGGATGTCCCGACAACTAGATATGATTGCTAGGAAAGCAAGGTATTAGAGTCACAATAGGGTGACTAGATAGATGGATGATTGCTTACTTGTTGTTTGTTTGTCATTCGATTATTATTATTATCATTTGGGTCTAAACCCATGTAGCTCACGAGACGTTTTGTCTCACGTACTCCTTGCTTTGTTTTGCTATGTACTCAGGTTCGGGATCGAAGGCTTAGGTACGCATGGATAGAGATGCGGGACCTAGATTAGAAGAACACTAGATTGGATTTAGTCTTAGCTTGGTGATGATCTGTTTTGTAACACCTACTTTTATACTCTGATTTCATACCAAGGTTTTTGTAAATCCAAATTGGGGATGTTCTTCTATTTATAAAATGTTTTATTTTGGCCAATATTTGGCATTAAAATTTGAGGTGTTACATGATTACCCTGAGAAATTTGCAAGTAAAGAAGCTGTTTATGCCTGGAATGTTCTACCTTCAGTAAACATGTATTTCTTTGAACGAACCAGTAAAAGATTTGAGCTATTTCTGATGGAAAAAGACTATAATCATTCAGAAGAAACAATGTATCAAGCTACATGTTGTTCTTTTATCAGACCTTATGATGGTGCTATGTTTTCTTAAAAATACAAGTATTTTCTTGAAAAGAACAAAAGATACATAACTGAACAAAGAAGAATTAGAAATCAAAGAATAAAAGAAGGTGATGAACGAAGAGCAAAATTGTTAGAAGAGAAAAAGAGAAAAGAGAAGGAAGAAAAGAAAAAGAAACTTGTTTAATTCAAAGTGAATTAATAAGTTTAGGGGGAGATTGTTGGGATAAAATGAGTTAATAGTGATGTTGCAGTTAGTACTGACAAAGTCTTAGAGCTGCTACCAAGACTTAGTACTGATGGGGCAGAATTACAAAGATACTGTTGATCTTGGATATACTACTGACGATGACGTTTACTACTGATGACGATATTTGGAGCTGAACGTGTCTGAGATCTTAACAGATTTAGTTTTGAATTTAAATCTTTTGTAATTCGAATTGTAATCTAGTCCTAGAATAACTATGGTAAAATTTTAGGCTTCAAGAACTATTATATATAGTTCCTTACGAATTGTAAATGTACGTGTGTATTATCGATTATTAATATACATTGAAGCTTTTTGTGATAATTTGTGTTCTTGATAATTCTTATACGATTTACAATTTACATTGTTCTTAATCAATAACAAGAGTGTTAATCCGCTGTAACTTCTCTTTGTTAATAGATCTGTGATTTAATAACTTATTGAGTTATTCGATCCTGACACGATGGTTCACGAAATTTCGTTTTAATCAAATTATATCGTGTTATTCTTTACTAAACAGAAAAATATGTTGAAGTTATTATTTATGTGCATACTTACTTGATCAAAATAAATGTTAAAATCAAGGATGATATAAGAAAAGAAAATTAATATATTATAAATGTCATCTTGTAGTGTATCAACATAAACTAGACACAAATAATAGATATTAATATCATTTCTCTTATATTTTACATTTTTACATATACATTATAGAGAAACGTTCAAGGTAGTTCATCTTTTTTGTAAAGTCTTAAGGGAAGAATCTCAGTCTTTAGATCAATCAACCCCCAAATCACCACCATCACCATCACATGTGATTCAATACATCAACACCGTCACTGTCACATGTGTATTAAATCACATGTGATTGCACATTGCGAACCACAATCACCACCACGCCATATGTATTAAACACATGTAATTCAACCCTGCTGACCACCACGCCATATGTATTAAACACATGTAATTCAACCCTGCTGACCACCGCCGCCGCCAACCTCTGTCGGCCACCATCTCTACCACATGCAACCCATCGCCACCGTCGGCAGCTTTCAATCACATGTGATTGTGTGTCCAATCACATGTGATTGCGGTCGCTGGAGACGGCGGCCGGCTGCGTCGGGCCGAGGGTGGTCGGTGGCGGCAGTGATCGGCAGTGGTGGTGGCCAGCAGTGGTAGTTGTGCATTGGTTCGGTTTTTCCTTCTTATCAGATTAAATAAATTGGTTTTATCAAGTTTAATAGATTGATTTCGATTTTTTGATTTTTATGCCCACATATGTGGATGCTAGGGATGCCAGTAATATTAATGGTCAGATGAAAATGATAACTACGAAGATGTGGCACAATGATGTCTACTCGTACCTTATTCAATTATGTTATAATGAATTATGATTGATCAAATCACATATAAAACGAGTGAGTTTATGAAAAAACACCATATTCGAAAAAGACATAACTTGCATTATCAAAAAACAAGAACATGTTGGAAAGTAATAATTTGTGTCAGCGTTCAATAGCATCATAAAAAGCGCTACTATTCAAGAGAAATGATACTAATTTTTATTTTTATATTATCTATTTATGTGTTTATTTATTTAAGAATATTACATATGCATAACAGATAAACACTTTAGTAAAAAATCAACTATATTTAGCTCGAAAGAGAAATGATATTGATTATTGATACCTACTAATTGTGGCAATTTCATTTGCCTACGCACCACAAAGTGATATGTATAATGTACTAGTTATGTTTCTTCACGTCATCCTTTGATTTTGACACTTAGCATGATCAAGTAAGTAGATAAATAATTAAAGCATAATTAATAAACACCAATACTATTTCTCATCTCGAAAACTATAATTAACAACAAATGAATTGTACATGGATATTCACAATTCTTTAGGAACTAACAATCGGTTTTTTTTATCATTTTAAATGAGTGCTATTGTTTGAACACTTTTTAATGCCAAAATAAATATCTTAATCAAAGTTACACCTTTACAACTGTGATTATAAACAATTAATTAAAATAGTTATACATGTTTTTTTTAATTTAAAATTGATGGTCGATGGTGGCGGTGAGCGACAGATGCGATGGTGGTGACGAAGTTAGTTGGTGGACGTAGAATGAGCGGTGGGGTGAGCAAGAGAGCGAGTTGGTGGTTGTGGTGTGAGCGGCGTCGGCTAATTCCGGTGTGTGTGAGTTGCTAGCAGTGGTAAAATTTTATTAGTTAATTATTAGGAAATTATGGGGTGTTCAAATAGTCAACTCCAAATGTAATCTATAAATTAAAAAAATTAACCTTTTATTTAAATTTAGTCATTATTGTCTAATATAGAGTATTATTAATTTGTAGTTTGGAAAAATGTGGTCATCATTTTTTTATTGGAAATTATATGACACTTATAAAGTAATTCAATTTCTCTTATACTCGTAAGGTTTATTGTATTATTTAACACAATCCCTTTAACATAGATTTGTTCTTTATTTTCTAATTTACAGTAGCCGGCAATAATAACTGTCGAATATCCTCGCTTGCTTAAATTGTATTTATGTTATATTGTTTCTCTCGACTATTTTCTGTGCATTAATTTTTTTTATTAGCGCCCAACCTATTCCAATTCATTTATAATGGGACTTAAATCCATGATTTACAGGTCATGGACAATAAGTTACACCTTACATTAATACTACTAGGCTACAAACCTTGGGTATATGTGCATTAAGTGGATCTCCTGGGAGACAAATTTATTCTTTACGTAATGCTGAATTTATAACCTATCATATAAGACGGGTGTCAACAGTGACGCAGTTAACGCTGTTAGTTTTTGCCAAATCAGCGTCACATTAGCTCACATTCCAACTCACATTCAATTGACATACTCATGCCATCAATACACATTCTCTTCAATTTTATAGGTACCACAATTATAAAACATACATGCACAATATACCTTGCGCCCCACCATATACCCGTCTCCTCTCTTCCTTCAACCGCAAAGTTTCACCGACGGGTACAATATGATGTGTGGTTCCATTGGGAAGAAGTCATCAGTGAGTGAAGTGATGGAGGGTTCCCTCCCGTTGACACAAGCCTAATTATTCATTATTCTTAATTGAGAGTTAATTGTCCAATTAACTGTCTTTAACTTTATAATTTTACTTTATAATTAGTTAGTATTAACAACTTATAATGATTAGATTATTGAAGTGACTTACTTATGAAAATTCAAGGTTCTAAATAAAGGGAGATGTGTCGTGATGACATGGACAAATCTCAAGTTTTAGAGGTCATGATGAGATTGTGACGTTTCTTAAGGCGTGATGTAAGACGTTAATTCGTATATAAATTATAGTTATATGTATATATACTTATATAAACAAAGATGGAAAAACACATAATTATGATTCTATAACATAATTCATCAATATTTTTCTTCATTTCAACATATCTAATCCTTTTTATAACTAAATAACAATATATATCTGGCTCATATAGCGCAGTACCGTTAATACGTCTAATAAACAAAACTTATGACGGATATATGTGAGTCAAGTTGGACTTTAGCATAAGTCAAACCTTACATCCAAGCTTTGTACCATGAGTCCGTGACGTGACAATATAATCAAGCCTCAAAGCTTAGCAGTTATAGCAAAACTAAAGCGAACTTTTTACAACAATGTCCGAACCAAACAAGACTCAAAACCTCACGGGTGAACCAGTTTCTTCCCAAGATGCCCCCTTCCCTTAAAGAGTTAGTCATAAACCAATAGCTATATATCAAGTTTAAATATGCATAATTAAATGGAGAGTTAACTGCAAGAATGGTCCATGTGGTTTGGCCAAATTGCACGTATGGTCCTTGTACTTCATTAAGTGCAGGCTCAGTACCCAAAGTATGCCTTTTTTTTGCACGCATGGTCCGTCCCCCTAACTCTGTTAGATTTGAGCTGTTAGTTAGGGGCAATTTGGTTTGTTACACATATTTGACCCCATCCACTCTTACCCTTCACCCTCTCTGTGTATGTACCATCTTCTTAAAAAAAACTCATTACTCGATTAGGGTTCTTTAATCCACCAACGGAACACCCACCGATGAACACTGCCGGAACGGCGGCATCTCCGCCGGCATCGTGAAGGTTGAAGACAGCCAGGTCGGTGATCTCGTCATCTTCCAGCAATTTCGAGAGTGGATTCAGAGACGTCGATTGCCAGTGGAGAAGTAGTGGTCGGAGTTAATTGAAGCCTGAATTTGTCGTCAGATAGGAGTGGTGCTTGTGGAAGATGACAGTTGAATTGTAGCCTGCATCGTTCCGGCGATTGTAGCCTGAATTCGTCGTTGGTTGGAGTTAATTGTAGCCTGCATCGTTCCATCGATTGTAGCCTGAATTCGTCGTCGGTCGGAGTTAATTGTAGCCTGCATCGTTCCGGCAGTTGTGGAAGTAATGGAGTTGGTAATGGTGCTTGAAGTTGAATTCGAGGAGGCTTGAAGTTGAATTCGAGGAGACCTGTGATGGGTGTTCATGTTGTAATGGGTGTAAGCTTCCATTGATACATTAAAAAAGCAAACCTTTAAACCCATGAACTCGTGAAATTGATTGATGAAATTTACCTGCTAGTAACCCTAATTCATTTTAACTGCGAAACCCTTCTCTTTAATAATTCATACAGGAGGTAGAACACTTCATTTCAGAGGTGGTGCAACCAGTGGATGGGATGAAGGGCGGCGCTGGACGGTGGTGGAGGCGGCAAGCTGGCAAGACTGGTGGTGTCGGGCTGGCGGTATGGTGGGGTTTGGTGGTGTAACGACCCGAACTTTGAATAAAATAAATTATGGGAAAAATATGATAAATAAGGATAAATCGTTTAAAACACGTAGGAATTGGTTTCGTGTCATTTGGACATCGTACGAGGAAGTTATGGGCGAAACCGGGTCGAGATAAAGTTGAAAAGTGCAGCCCTGCTGCTTTGGAAAGTTCGCGACGCGAACTAGTGGTAACGATCGGGAAGTCGGGCCAGGTAGTTTGGCTTTGGGTCGCGAAGTAGTTCGCGTTGAGTTAGCGATCGCTAAGTATGCGTACGATATGCAGAGTTAGCGACGCGAACTTAGTTCGCGCCGCGAAGTCTGGTCGGGCAGCAATAAATCGGGTTTGAGCTAGGGTTTCTTCATTTTCCACCCAACTCTTGTGCAGCCGTTTTAGAGAGAGAAAGGGGGCGATCTTGGTGTTCTTGAGCTCAAATCTTCACCATCTTGAAGGATCTAAACATCAAAGGTAAGATTTCTTGATTGTTGATGTTACCTAGCTAGTTATGAACTTTGTTTGGGTAGAAATGGTGGTTTGGGGAATCATTCATGTCATCTTTGGGGAAGATGACTAATCATGGGTGTATAACACTCATAGTAAGCTTGTAAATGATGTGTACAAGTTGGATTTGGGTTTATTGATGGAAATCTGGAGCTAGGGTTTTGGGGTTTCACCAAGTTGGATGAACTTGGTGGCCAAGAATGTTGTTATGGGTTTATTGGTAGCTAGTTATGGATAATAACTAGATTTTATGATGATATGGGTGATAGGTCAAGAAGACCTAAAGATTGGTGACATTTCACAAGTTGGAAAGCAAGGATTCGTGTTGATAGACACGATTTGGAGTTAGCTTGGCTAAGGTGAGTACATGTGACTTTTAAACTGGGTACATAGCTAGTAAATGTTTTTATGATCTAATGATTTTGTCGAGTCTTTAAGTAATTTAGTCATTTATGTGATTTATGATGAATTGCTTGTTTGACAACGAAATGATTGATTGACTGAGAAATGATGGAGCTATGAGCTCATAACGATAAAAGATAAATAATGATGATGATGTCCCTAGGGCCGTAGTAGATTGGAGGCATTCCGGTTAATACGGTACCTTAAGGTTAGTGGTAGATTGGAGGCATTCCGATTACCCAATACCTATGAATCCCGGTAGATTGGAGGCATTCCGATTACCGTGGAAATGATGGTCTTGATAGATTGGAGGCATTCCGATTATCTCGACATTGGCCAATGATGAAAGTGATAAAGTGACCCAAAACAAACTTAGTAATATTATTTTAAGATTAAATAATATTATTTGACTAATTGTTTATTGGGTGTAAAACCCATGTATCTCACGAGACTATTTTGTCTCACGTACTACTTTGTTTTTGGCTATGTACCCAGGATTCAGGATCGATGGATTAGAGGGTCGCGTTAGAAGTGGCCTTGTGTTGATTAGCTCGAGAGCTCGTAGGTAGTTCTCGTTTATCCTATGGTTATGATATTGCATTGTAACACCGGTTTTAATAGTCTGATAAACTCTTATTGGTTTTTGTTAAATCGTATTTTGGGAATGTTGGACTTGTAATATTTTTATTTAAAAATATGATTTAAAAGGTGTTTTAAAAATTGAGGTGTTACAACTTGGTATCAGAGTTATAGTTTAAGTGAATTAGGTTGGATGTCCATCCTAGTCTTAGACTGTAGCAATAGGAATGTAAGATTCCTTGAGATCGATAGGTTGACCTTGAGACTTTATATTAAGTTTAGGGTTGAACCTAGGGGACCTATGGAAGTTGTTATGCAGGGTGCAATATGAGTCTTTTGAGACCGTAGGGCATTAGTATGATAGGGTCGACCCCTATGATAAGTGCCATGTTTTGATCTAATCGTGTTGTTTTTGACTGTTGAGCTGACCGTTTGAATCTTGTTTGTTGAATACGTTGGTATGGCGAAAGAATGAATGTGAAAAGTGGACGAGCTCCACTAAATTGGGAAGAGTTATGAATGAGAATGTGAACTAGACTATTGATGACCGTATGATTAAGGGTAGGAGGAATGATTCCAATACCCGTATGAAGGAAGAGTCATCGAATGGCGAAGCCCGTAGTGAGAAGTAGCTACATAAAGTGGTAGCCAGACCTAGTCGGAAGAAATGGAAGGACGTTGTATAAGGTTGTCATAGCATGTAAGACCGTGGGGTAAATCGGAAGTTCTGAACCGGAGGTCACGATTGGTGGATTCGGTGGATTGAGCAAGTGCTAGAGAGTAGCAAGCGAAGAGAGAAAGATATGATAAGTTTGACATCCATATAATTAAAGGGTGAGGCGTCGACACGGTGGAATGTGTAGTATGAAACTTTTGGAAAGAGAGTGCGGTACAACATGTTGTGAAAGGAACTCACGAGTGAGTTGAAAAGGGAAGTCTTCCCGGAAGGAAATCTAGAGGGGGTTCATGATGCAACCTCGGAGATCTTAGGTGAAGATTGATGTTATGTGATTATGGCTTAATTGTTTGGTTGTTGCACGAATTGGTGCTTTTAGAAATTGGAGACGAGTCATACGACATGGGGATTTATTTTTGGGAATGGCCTTCCCGGTTAGTGATGTGTGTGGAAGAATGTATTTGAAAAGATTATAGACAGGTGTGTCGCAGGAAGTAAGGATATAAGGGTTGACACTATTATGTAGTACCAAGGGACGAACCACGAGGATGGTAAATGTGTTTCAACAAAGGATAGAGGTACAAGGAAGTACTAAGTGTTGGTAAGAACGTTAGTGTGGATTGAAATTCTAGAAATAGAAACCTTGGGAAATGGAACTTGGATGTTGGTGAGAAGTCGGATAAGTAACATAATGGTTGTTACACGTGAATGGTAAAGACAAGAATGACTAAGGTATAGTGATGTCTTAGAACCTGTAAATGGGAAATATGTGGAAATGAATAAGTGTCGGGAACGACGAATTTTGATTGTCAAAGGTGATTGAATAAAAAGTTGGCATATAGCCATGTCAAGTTTTATGACAATTATGATGAATTCGATATCAACGCTAAGGAAATAATTATTGGTTACATGTCATGGTAATGGCATGACGGTATGGGACATGGGGAAGTGTGAGACTACGAATGGAAAATAAGTATTTTAAGTATCGCGATGTATAAAGACGAGAGTATGGAAATTTGGGCCAATGTGTGCCAAGTCATGAGTTACAAATGTGGACCGGAGTCGAATGGTCGACTTAAGATGACCGGGTTGACCGGTGGACTATGGTTGAAGGAATAGATTGATAGTTACCCCGGTGGTGACAAAGGATTTGGAAGGTTGATTAATAGGGAAATGAACCATTTAAGGGTGATTAGTGTGTGAGTGAGACGGTAAATGGGAATCGGAAATTTTATTGGTTACCCGCGAGGTACAATGCTTGTGCATTATATGATGGCCTTATAGGCATGTGATAATGAAAAAGGTAATGTTATATGAAACGTATTAAGTCCAACGAGAAATGTGCGAATATGGAAGAAAATGATAGCGCGATGTTATGAAAATGTGCTGAATTGCATGGTGAATAAATGGACGATTAAAAAGGGTAAGATAGGGGTAAAGTAAGGGATGTGAAAAGGTGTATACTAGTGAAGTATGCATGGTAGAATAAGAAAGAAATGATGAGATTAGCTCGGGGGATCCCCGGCTACTATGATGTTTGGGGGTGGAATTGGCTGGGCGAATCCCAATGGTTCCATTCCGAGATTGGAGATGTTCCAATCACTGTGACAGCTTGGATCTTGATGGATTGGAGGCTTTCCAGTCATCTTGATGTGATAGTTGAATTACGGATTGTTATGTCCGTATGATAATGTTTATGTATTAATGAGATGAATGTAGGATCGTGTGGTTGATTTGTATTGTTATAGTTCTACGTGTTATATAAGAAGTTGGTTGCTGGTGCGGGTTGCATTAGGTCATGTATGGGTAGGAGATGCCTACGGTTTATAGAATATGAGGAAAGAGAACTCCTAGAGACCAATTTATTACTTGGTAACCAAGATATGGTAAAATTTCGTGAAAAAATGTAGAATGTGTTGCGGTAGAGGATCTAATACCGATGTTTGAGAACAAAAAGTTATGAAGTTGATCGGTAGGGTACAAAGATGGTTGAAGGAATACTAAGTGATAGTATGAGTGACCAAATGAAGGTCAAGAAACGGTAAATGTTAGTGTGACCTTTAAGTAAAGGTGCGACTCTCGGATTATTTGGGGAGGGCCTTAAGTAAAAAGGAGACGGGAACAATTATTAAGGAAATAATGATGAGTAAAACCGGAGGCGGTAAATTGCGGGTAGTACCTCGTGAGTAGAGAAATTGTTAGTTGGGAGAAGTATGGTTGACTTTATGCAAAAGTCAAGGTTTATCAATTTGTGATTGGTTGACTCATGATGACCGGGTGAAAGAAAAGTTAGAAGTTTTAGTAATAATAGAATGGATCGAATAAGGACGGTTGATAATTGAGTAGATTGGTGGGAAGCACTAGAAATGATTATGTGTATATCGTGTGGTATGATGTATAAGTAGGAAAAATTGAAAGTAAATTTGTGAAAGGAAATGATAGCATGATGCTAAGTGTAAAAAATGCATGCATGAATTGTATGCAAGACGGAATAGTTTTGTATGAGTCACTTTGGATTGGAGGCTTCCCGATCATTGTGACAGTTTGGGCCCTGATGGATTGGAGGCTTTCCGATCATCTCAGTGGCATAGTTAATTATGATTTGATGTAACAGGAAGGTGAGGTTATATCTGTTGTATGTAGAACTTTATGGTTAATTATCATTATAATTTTATGGAAAATGGGAAATTGTGTTGTAAACACGGGTCGTGTTTAAGTAAGAGTCTGAGTAGGGGATACCTACAAGTTAATGGTTCATGAAAAAGGAATGCTTTAGAAAGCACAGTGGTTAGTAACCAATGAGTTGTGAAAGATGTATATCGGGTGGTTAGGCCACAATTGGATATGATTGAGGCTCTAGAGCCGGTAATCGGGAAATCCAAGTATGGTATGAGGATGCTTGAAGGAAATTATAAAAGGTATAAGTAATTGAATGAAAGTTAAAAAGTAATAGAGATTTGGTATTGATTTAAATGGAAGTTGTTAATCGATTGTGGAAATCGAAATCGAAGAAAAAAGGGAACAATTGAGAAAGGAAATCTAAATAGGAAATCGGGAATGAAAAGCTTGGGAAGCGATGCCTTAGTAATAAAGAATATGTGGAATTTAGCAAGGTAAGTTGACCTTATTCATTAAGTCAAGGTTAGTCAACTAGTAGATTGTTGACTTTAGTCAAAATTGGGTTTTGACTTTCGTTTAAAATGGTTAGCCAAGGGTAAAGACATAATATACCATCTACATGGGTATAATAGTGGTTAATGGATTAATGGAAGTAATAGTAGTCAAAGAGTACGACTTCGACCGCTGGGTACTTCGGGTTGAATTTAGGAATCGGGTATGATTGTTGTCGGACCATGAATGTAAAGTCGATTGTTAAGGAATTGATGATTAATGGAACCACTAGTGGGTAAGAAATTGTCAAGATATGGTTGACTTGTGCTTAAGTCAAAGATGGGACAATGTTGACAATTTGGTCAAAGCGATGGGTTGACTATCATTATGGTCAAATGGTCATTAGTAATGATTGGGTCATATCATCCCAATGGGAGTAAGGAGTTTGGTTAAATGATGAGAAAGGTTAAGGTCAGATTGTGAAATTTTGACCCGTTCGAGTATTAGGAACTCAAGTTTGGATCTTTGGCCCGTTTGGGTATAACGGGTCGAGTGGGCGAGTAAATGCATAAGTATTATTGAATCAAAAATTGGGAAGTGGAATGAGGATTGGAAATCCTTGAGTTGATTCCGAGGACGGAATCCTTTTAAGGGGTGGATAGTTGTAACGACCCGAAATTTGAATAAAATAAATTATGGTAAAAATATGATAAATAAGGATAAATCGTTTAAAACACGTAGGAATTGGTTTCGTGCATTTGGACATCGTACGAGGAAGTTATGGGCGAAACCGGGTCGAGATAAAGTTGAAAAGTGCAGCCCTGCTGCTTTGGAAAGTTCGCGACGCGAACTAGTGGTAACGATCGGGAAGTCGGGCCAGGTAGTTTGGCTTTGGGTCGCGTAGTAGTTCGCGTTGAGTTAGCGATCGCTAAGTATGCGTACGATATGCAGAGTTAGCGACGCGAACTTAGTTAGCGCCGCGAAGTCTGGTCGGGCAGCAATAAATCGGGTTTGAGCTAGGGTTTCTTCATTTTCCACCCAACTCTTATGCAGCCGTTTTAGAGAGAGAAAGGGGGCGATCTTGGTGTTCTTGAGCTCAAATCTTCACCATCTTGAAGGATCTAAACATCAAAGGTAAGATTTCTTGATTGTTGATGTTACCTAGCTAGTTATGAACTTTGTTTGGGTAGAAATGGTGGTTTGGGGAATCATTCATGTCATCTTTGGGGAAGATGACTAATCATGGGTGTATAACACTCATAGTAAGCTTGTAAATGATGTGTACAAGTTGGATTTGGGTTTATTGATGGAAATCTGGAGCTAGGGTTTTGGGGTTTCACCAAGTTGGATGAACTTGGTGGCCAAGAATGTTGTTATGGGTTTATTGGTAGCTAGTTATGGATAATAACTAGATTTTATGATGATATGGGTGATAGGTCAAGAAGACCTAAAGATTGGTGACATTTCACAAGTTGGAAAGCAAGGATTCGTGTTGATAGACACGATTTGGAGTTAGCTTGGCTAAGGTGAGTACATGTGACTTTTAAATTGGGTACATATCTAGTAAATGTTTTTATGATCTAATGATTTTGTCGAGTCTTTAAGTAATTTAGTCATTTATGTGATTTATGATGAATTTCTTGTTTGACAACGAAATGATTGATTGACTGAGAAATGATGGAGCTATGAGCTCATAACGATAAAAGATAAGTAATAATGATGATGATGATGATGTCCCTAGGGCCGTAGTAGATTGGAGGCATTCCGGTTACTACGGTACCTTAAGGTTAGTGGTAGATTGGAGGCATTCCGATTACCCAATATCTATGAGTCCCGGTAGATTGGAGGCATTCCGATTACCGTGGAAATGATGGTCTTGATAGATTGGAGGCATTCCGATTATCTCGACATTGGCCAATGATGAAAGTGATAAAGTGACCCAAAACAAACTTAGTAATATTATTTTAAGATTAAATAATATTATTTGACTAATTGTTTATCGGGTCTAAAACTCATGTATCTCACGAGACTATTTTGTCTCACGTACTACTTTGTTTTTGGCTATGTACTCAGGATTCAGGATCGATGGATTAGAGGGTCGCGTTAGAAGTGGCCTTGTGTTGATTAGCTCGAGAGCTCGTAGGTAGTTCTCGTTTATCCTATGGTTATGATATTGCATTGTAACACCGGTTTTAATACTCTGATAAACTCTTATTGGTTTTTGTTAAACCGTATTTTGGGAATGTTGGACTTGTAATATTTTTATTTAAAAATATGATTTAAAAGGTGTTTTAAAAATTGAGGTGTTACAGGTGGTGGGTGTTCATGAAGATCGGACATTTTGGGTTTGGTTGAAAGGCTTCAGGGAAGAAGAGAATGGAAGAAGAACAGGTGCGACCTTTTGGTGGACCCAAAATGAATTATAAAATGACCAAATTGCCCCTAACTAACGGCTCAAAACTAACAGAGTTAGGGGGGAAGGACCATGCGTGCAAAAAAATGCATACTTTGGGCACTGCGCCTGCACTTAATGAAGTACAAGGACCATAAATGCAATTTGGCCAAACCACATGGATCATTCTTGCAGTTAACTCTTAAATGGATAAAAAATATTAATAACATTATTTTCCAAAGATAATTTTATTATGTTAGTTTCTTTTTTCCATCTCTGTTATCAGTTTTGTTGTTGTGATTCTTTTCGTTTGGTTGTGTGTCGTGTGTGGCTTTTCTATAGTCGGTGATAAACCTGTTTGGGTTGATTTTTGATGTGGTAAATATTTTTCGCTGAATAAAATAAATTTGTGAGTTTTCCAACTGTCCAATCGTACAAATGTTGAGTATGTTTATGAAAGTTTCTTTTAAGTACTTGTAAGCTCATTAATTTGTATAATCTTATAAATATTGTAATAAAATTATAAATACTTTAGATAAATTTTTGCAAACATGTGCTTAGTAGAAAGACTCTCCAAACAAAACATGCATAATCAAAAAGAGAAAGAAAAGATTAATTATTTTGAAAAGAGAAATTAATACATACATAATTTTTTATCAGATTACAAGTGGATTGTTTGGAAACGACTACGGGGAATGGTTGTGTCCGTAACTACGAACAAAACTCGGTTACCTCGAAGGAGACCATTATAATAAGAATACCTTTTGTAAAATAAATATTTAAGATAATGTTCGAACTTTCAAATCAAAAGGCAAGAGTATATTTCAAGACAAATAAGGCTAGAAACACCTTATTTTTTGCTTCAGTTAAATCAAACACGCAAACACTTCATACTACAATATTACAAGTTGATCATCAACCTTTTATTTCACGAAACACCTTACACTCGTTGCACACTTAATTTGGATTTAAATACATATTGGATAAGTTCTCACATCTTTAAGGCACAATCAATTATCATAAACCGAGATATTTGGCCTTGGTTCAAATTCTTCTTCTGATGCCCTCTTACCTTTCAAGCTTGCACCATCTTCATAAACCGAGATATTTGGCCTTGGTTCGAAGTCATCATTAGATGTCCACTTACCTTTCAATGACACCTCATCGTCATAAACCGAGATATTTGGCCTTGGTTCGAAGTCATCGTTAGATGTCGACTTACCTTTCAATGACATATCATTGTCACAAACCGAGATGTTTGGCCTTGGTTTGAAGTCATCGTTAGATGTCGACTTACCTTTCAATGACACATTATCGTCATAAACCGAGATGTTTGGCCTTGGCTCGAAGTCTTTTACCGAGGTCCTCCTACCTTTTAATGATGCATCATTGTCATAAACCGAGATATTCGGCATTGGCTCAAAGTCTTTTACTGATGTCCTCTTACCATTCAACGACACATCATCGTCATAAACCGAGATGTTTGGCCTTGGCTCGAAGTCTTTTTCTGATGTCCTCTTACCTTTTAAGCTTGCATCATTGCTATGAACCGAGACATTTTCCCTTGGATTTGGCCTAGCATCTATAGTGAAGGCAATCTGCTCAAACAATACACAATATAATAGGTTACCATACAAAAAATGTAGCTAGAATAATAATATTGCGCCATAAATTTGCTGTAGGTATAAATATATACAACTCATAATTTTATATAAAATATAAAAAAAATTGTGTGCGTGTGTGTGTCTAATACCATGATTGAAAACAGAGCCAAGAAAGATAGTGGTGACTTCATGATTAGAATGCTTGTATATATCTTTGAAGCTTTTGGTATATGCCTCTCATGGAATGGTGGTTCTATTTATAGGATAAATGAGACGCTTCTGTAAATAAATAAAAACATAAATATCGATCTACCATTTTGATACATAAAAATGTAATATTAATTATTGGCTTTCTGTTTTCAGAAATTAACACGTTTCTATGTAAGATAAGGCTTTGACGACGAAACAAAAAACAATAATTTCATGAGTTTTTAAGCCCATGTTAACATATAAATAAACTTAAATTTTTATTTAAATTGAACTTACATTTAATTTATCTTATAAAATGGAAGATTATACTTATTAATGTTATTCAATATATAGTTAGGAAATACTTGATCCATTAAGTAAATCATAATCTGTACTCCTATGGCATACATTATAAAAACTATAATCCTACGGCATAATTCTTCTTTTGAACTGTGATTTAAAACATTTTTTCTAAAGTGATGCACAAAATTTTTAATACACTTCTAGGGTAAGAAAAAAAGTTCTTACACTCAAATTATACCTCGACGTATGATGGGTAGTCATGGGTGGATCGACTTTGATGTGTTCTTGTGTTTATTTCTCTCATGCATGTCACTATTTCTCAACTTTTGTTAATGACACTTGATCCACTCCAATTTATTTATAATGAGACTTAATCCATAATGATATTAAAATTATGAGTAATATTTAACACCGACACCATTAAATTATAAGTTTTAGTTTTAATTTTATTATTTATCAAGTGTGATATAGAGATCCAATTGCAACATGTTTAAAGCTTAATTTGTATGGAGTAATTATTAAGAGTGTAACATTGAGTTACGACACTAAGTGTGGGCGCCACTCACTTTGAGGCGAGGGTGGCCCCATGATACTTAAGGCTCTTATTTTCATACATGATAAACGCTAGACATGTAATCGATCCATATCATAAGATATTAAAGTTGCCATTTCTATATATAAATCACAAAAAGTTAAGAACTATAGTGTTGATAAATCCTTTTAATCGAGTAATATGTACAACAAGTTTTAAAACCATTATAAAATGAAGATCATAACATTTTTTTTTGTAATTCCAGAATCTTAAACCTAATTAGTGATTAGATGATTAACAAAGAGTAACTTTAGAAATAGAAAGTAGTGAGAGATAGATGGTATAATTTCATTAAGATAAGCAATGTTTTACAATAACCATTAAAGGTACAATAACCAAATTCAAAATTTTGGAACGTATAATGATCAAAATCAATTTTTTTTTTTATTTCTTTCCAAAAGTCACTTTGTGCTTAACATTATTTTATATTTACTTGACATTTTCCTTGTAGATAAATAATACTTCCTCAGTACCTCCGATTCAAAATGAGTGACACACTTTCCTTTTTAACATGATTCAAAATAAGTGACATACTTTGAAAAATTACATTATTTGGCAAAAAATAGTGAGATCCACACCTACCAACTATCTACTTTATCAAAGTAAAATTACCACATTACCCTTATTTTTTACTTTTAAACATCAGTAACCCCATTTTATTCAAAAAGTGTGGGACTCACTCCCCACTAACCATCCAATTAATCTAACTTAACCATCATTATAATCTTTTGCCTCAAAAATCGTGAAACCCAAAGTGTGTCACTTATTTTGAATCAGATGAAATAAGACGGGTGCCAACGGCACCATTTCTTTCCGCCAGTTGGGTGATATCATTGGCACGCCCCCGTCAGTGGTTCAGCCATTTTGGAGACGAGAGAAGGGGGATGCGTGAGTTTGGTAGGTGGGCCCAAATGAGTATTTTGTGTGTGTGTGGTTTTTAATGGTGAGTCCAAAAAAATTAAAGGGAAGTGGTATTGTTGACATGGGTACATTAATTTATTGTCGGTTGAAAGATAAGATAATATGATGCTGATTTAAGAACAACTGACAATATTAATTGAGTGTACCATTAGGAACGGTCTAATAAAGTTATCATTACATCAGCTAAAAGTAAAATACACGTTCGTCTAATTTACTCAAAAAAAATTACAATTACCACTTTGGGTAAAATTGAAAAAACAATAATTTTTTAACATCAACGATTTTTAATTGGTTTTCGCACCAAAATTCTAGCGACCATCGGATCTAGAAGCAGTCGCAATTAAAGGTACCGATTTATGCAGAACATCTTAACAATGGTGAGGTGCGATATACAGAATAATACATCAAATAACAGAGTTGGTGTGTAGATCTCTGAAGACGATCGTGTTGAGTGAGTTACCAAACAAGCCCTAAATATGGAAGAAAAGCACAATTCATCGGCGACCGCCACCGAACCACCACCACCATCGTTGGCCGAGCTTCCGTCTTCACGGAGAAGAGGCGGAGCGTTGAAGAGAAAAGCCTCGAATCTCAGCAATAGCAACACATCGACTCCGCCACCGTCGTCGTCGTCTTCGAAGCGTCAAACTAGAGAGAAACCCTCGCCGGTGTTCTTCCCTCAGATCCACAATGGTCCGTTAACCAGAGCTCGTCTTCAACCTAATTATACTGATTCGAATTCGTTTTGGGACGCCGTAATTGTGAACGGCGAAGGAGAAGGTTCTTCGGCGTTGCCGACGCCGGTGGGGGCGAAGTCAGAGGCGGAATTGAAAGCTCGGAAAGAAGCTTGGGAGGCTTTGGAAGCTAAAATTGAAGCTGAATATGATAATTTAAAATCGCGTGATTCTAATGCTCATATTGTACCAATTTCTTCTGGTAAGTGAATGTAGTTTGTTACATTTACTTATTATCATAAATTATTTGTCTGCATGCTTAATTTGGTGGCAGAAAACTTTGATTGCTTTTGTTATGTTTTTAACTTTTTTGTGATTCATATAGAAATGACACACTGTGGGTTTTGTAGGTTGGTTTTCATGGACAAAAGTTCATCAATTAGAAGAGAAAGCATTACCTTCTTTCTTCAATGGAAAATTGGAGAATCGAACTCCTGAAATATACCTAGAAATACGGAACTCAATCATGAAAAAGTTTCATACAAATCCCAACTCTCAAATAGAAGAAAAAGATCTTTCTGAAATAACAGTCGGAGAATTAGATGCTAAGAAAGAAGTGATGGAGTTTTTGGACTATTGGGGGTTGATAAATTACCATCCATTCCATGAGACAGAAACTGCCAGCTCAGCTATTGCCACATCAGCAGATGATCCTAAACAAACTGAAAAAGTAAATTCATTGATACAGAAACTGTATGAGTTTGAAGTTGAGCAATTGTGTTCACCAACTGCTTCTAGAAGTAGTTATACAATGCCTGCAATTCCTTCACAGTTGCCTGAATCCATGATTATTGATGAGTCATTGCAACCTGAAGGACCATCTGTTGAGTATCATTGCAATTCATGTGCAGCTGATTGCTCTCGCAAACGTTACCATTGTCAGAAACAGGTCTGTTATTTCTCAGATTTCTTTTTTATTTCCAGATTAATTTTAATTTTATATTAATTGGATTTCTGTTAGGCAGGCAGATTATGATTTATGTTCTGAATGTTTCAACGAGGGGAAATTTGATTCAGATATGTCACCATCTGATTTCATTTTAATGGAGCCTGGAGATACAGCTGGCAGTACAAATAGTGGAAAATGGACAGATCAAGAAACATTACTTCTTCTAGAAGCTTTAGAACTTTTTAGTGAAAATTGGAATGATATTGCTGAACATGTTGCCACAAAAACAAAAGCTCAGTGTATTCTTCACTTTGTTCAAATGCCGATTGAAGATACTTTTCATGACACTGATGATGATAATGAAGAAGAAAAAGAATTAAAAATTGAGAAAAAAGAAAATGATGAGAAGAAAGAATCTGGTGAGGAAAAAGGTGAAAAAACAGAAATTGGTGAGGAAAAATGTGATCTTGATTCAGAAAATGTGAAAGAAAATGAGGATTTAAAGGCTGTTGATGATAAAAATGAATCTTCTCCAATGGAGATTACCGAATCGGTGGATAATAATATTAATATTAATAAATTGAAACATAATAATAATAATAATAATAATATCGAGGAAAATGGTGAGAATTTTGCAGTGAAAGCACTTAAAGAAGCATTTGATGCAGTGGGGTCTGTTTCTTCACTTGATGATGAAGAGAAATTTTCTTTTGCTGATGCTGGTAATCCTGTTATGGCAATGGTAAGTTAAATTAAATATATAAATAATTAATTTAAGGCTTTAAAATTAACTGTTTTTATTTATTTATTTTCTTCTCTCAGGCAGCATTTTTGACCCGTTTGGTGGGACCCGATATTGTGGCTGCTTCAGCCCGTACTTCTTTAAAATCTGTATCTAGTGGTGGCACGGGCTTGCAGTTGGCTGCAAGACATTCTTTTGTTTTGGAAGATCCAATTGATGAGAAGAAAAAACCAGATGAAACAGAGAAATCTGTGAACATGTAGGTTTTATTTAACTAATCTGTTAGAAATATAACTGTAAGTGTTGAGATCGACCCGTTTAGTTGAAAATGGGCCGATTTTGAATTTTTGAGCTGTGTTTTAACTCCAATGGGTCAAGTGGGCTAGATTTATTTAATAATTACATTATATTTTAGTAATGCATCAATTATTATTTTTTTAAATGGGCAAGATTAAAAAATGACCTTTTTCACTTTAACCTGCGACCCATGTTAAAAAATGACTTTTTTATCACTTTAATTGTAACTGTTATTCAATGGGTATGCAGAGATGTACCAGAAATGGTGGAACAAGAAGTCTTGAAAGAGAAAGATGATTCTGTAAAAGATGATAACAACAAAAATAATAAAGATACCGATTTAACTGAAAATGAAAAAGAAAAAGCAAAAGAGAAATTATTGGTTTCTGATGAGAAAAAGGTAGATACAGTTACAGCAGAAGTGGTGGTATCGAAAAAGGGCAAAAATGGTGCTACACGAAAAAAGGGTTCTTCAAAAAAAGACAAAATTCCAGTAACTGAAAAACCTGTAATTACTGAAGAAACTAATAAGCAAACACATCAAGATGAAAATCCTTCTGATTCCAAAATAGAAACTGAGGTTTCTGTTGATGGTGTGCCACCCGTCACTGAGACTGCAGAGGCTGCTGCTCCAAAGGATGAGGAGATGACAGAAAAGACAGAACTACCCCTATCTACATTGGCTGAAAATGTTGAAAATCCAGGTTTTTGACCCGTTTACTTAAATATTGGTTTTCCAAATCATGTTACAAAATTACATAAATCGTCCCTGTGGTTTGTATTAAATTATGGATTTAGTCCCTGTACTTAACATTGTTGTTTTTTGAAGCTGAAGAGAAAAAAGAGGAAACAGAAGATGAACAAAAGCTGATACAAGCAGCAGTAACTGCCATTTCTGCTGCAGCAGTTAAAGCAAAACTTTTAGCAGATCAAGAAGAGGATTCAATTCGCCAGCTGGCAACATCCTTGATGGAGAAACAGGTAAATTAAATTAAATTAATTTCTCACCACATTTTGCCACCTGTCAACAATCATAATCTCGTACTACTACACTGCAGTTGCAAAAGTTGGAGACTAAGTTAGCTTTCTTTACCGAGATGGATGGTGTGGTATCAAGGGCCCGTGAGCAGTTAGAAAGGTCAAAGCAGAGACTTTACCATGAACGGGCCCAAATAATTGCAGCCCGTTTGGCCATGTCAAGTAATTCTTCCACTAGACCTCCTATGCAACACCCGTTACCAAACATGGGGCAAAGACCACCAAATCCTATGATGAACATGGCTCCTCAAAGACCGCCACTTTCAAGACCTATGATGGGACCCACACCACCTTTTTCTAACCCTAACTCAGCTCAGGTTTTAAACAACCAGGGAATGAAGTAATTAACCCTAAAAAGTTACCGAGTTGGTAAAAGTCATTTGTTGTGGTAAAAGATTTGAGATTGATTGAGAGATGGTTATGGTGGTGAAAAGTGAAGTGAATGTTAGAGGTAATCTAGTATTGATGTTAATGAGTTAGATTACATGTTTTATGTTGCAAGTTGTGTGTGTATGTGTAGATATTTTGAGATTTTAAGTGTGGGTATTGTTGTTAGTTTAGTAGGTGTATTTTGGGACTTATAAAGGATATTTTAGGGCTCATTTTCAAGGTGTAGGTAGGAAGGACATCACACATTTTTTCAGCCACGTTTTTCATATTGTCGTCGTGTTTCAAGGTGTGGGTGGGTTTGTATGTGATATTATGTTCTGTTGTTTTAATCTTTTAGTTTCTGTATATCATTTATAAACTTTTTAACAGGCTGAGGGTTTTCAGTTTTGGTTTATGATCATAAATCAAGTCCAAAAACATTAAGTATTTGCATAAAAAGAAATAAACACTTCATAATATTCCCTCAACTAGAGCAAACCTACTATTTTATTTTATTTTGCCAAATAAGGTGATTTTTCTAAGTGTATTGAATCAACTTCACTTATTTTGAATTGGAGGAAATAACATACGGTTTACACACACAAAAAGAGCTTAAAGCTTACATTAGTCAATAAATTCTCTGAAAGCTTATTCAACATTGATTTCTTCGGTCTCAAAATATAGAAATGTAAAACCATTAATAATATAGGGTATGTGTTTGCCTCTAAACCTTGAGGTCAGAAGTTCGAGTACCGGCGTGGACATCAGGTGGTAATTAGAAGTAGATTAGATTTGCCGATTCAAAAAAAAAAAAAAAAAAAAAGTATTGTATCATGTCACGTCTGGTAAATTACTGCAGTGGGGTTAAAAAAGTACTAGCAAGATCAAATGAAAATATATTTACTACTTACTACTACTTAAACCATTAAAAATTCGTTCTACAAAGGTCACAACAACAATTAAAAACATGAAGAACGTTACATTTTCTGTTATTCAAATCACTCTTCTGTGCCCTCCGAAAGCCCAAATCTGTAGCCAAAAGGTACAAATATTAAAATCCTTAATAGACGATAAATTTAACCCATTTAATTATGCATACGTTAATTCAGATATATTTAATCTCAAACGGTAATTCAACCCATAAAAATTCCTACATCTTATTCAAGACAATAATAATTTTTTTCAAATAGTGAAGTTGTGGACAAAAAAAGTGTTTCGGGTTGACCCGACCCGTACAAATACCCATTTCAACCCGAACCTGTTATTAAACTAACCTTGAGATTTGTATCCCAACTTCCAGTGCACAAAGCACTGCCATCAGCAGACAAACCCAAACAACTCACACGGGCCTCATGCGAGTTCTGAAGAGACCCCAAATTCAAAACCACCTATTTCATATAAAAAAAATTAATCAAAAAAATTAAAAACCAAAACTTTATAAATTTTTTTTTGACATTTAATCATTTATGATTTACCTTAGCCAATAAAGTATCCCAAACAAAACAATCACCATTAGAATAACCAGCAAAAAGAAGTCGACCCGATACAGAAAATGCAATACAAGTCACATGAGGAGCATCAGTGCCACCTGTACCACCTTGTTGCTGATGTGGCGGGTAGACTTGTAGCTGGTGGCCTGTTCTGATGTCAAATAATCTGCAAGTGCCATCATCTGAGCCCGTTCCAAATCGGTTTCCATCTGGAAAGAATTTAACAGAATTAACATCTCCTTCATGACCATGAAATGTTCTTACTGCTCTGCTTGCAACCCGTGTGTCCCAAAGGCGGGCTGTTGTGTCACATGACCCCGATATGAACATTCTTGAGTTTGACCCGTTTATTGAAACACTGAAAAAGTCAAGATTTAAAAAAAAAATTAAGTTAATTACAAGTTGATTAAGCTAAAGATTTAATTAAAAAGAAAACAGGTCAAAGCAGTCAAAAGCATAGAAACCTCATAAATTACTTCATATTAATTATTTATAAATTTACAAAAAGTAAGAGTAAATTACATAAACCGTCACTGTGGTTTGTATGAATTTAAGTTAATTACAAACCATAAGGATGATTTATGTAAATTTACTCAATAGAAGTTATGAGTACATTACACAAATGGTCCTTTAGGTTTGTACCATATTACATATTTGGTCCTTTAGTTTCATAAATTACACTGGCAGCCCTTACTTCTGAAACTATTGACATGTTTGGTCCTTTACCTAAACAGACGTTAACTTTTCCCATAAAACAAGCGGGTTTTTTTGGCTTCAAATTGGTGAACGGAAAGGGAAAAGGACAGATTTACCCCCTTGTGCATCACACGTGACATACTTGACGGGAAAAGTTAACGTCTGTTTAGTAAAGGACCAAACGTCTCAATAGTTTCAGAAACAAGGACTCCGAGTGTAATTTATGAAACTAAATGACCAAATATGTAATATGGTACAAACCTAAAGGACCATTTATGTAATTTACTAAAACCAATTACCTCAAAACATCAGAAGTATGTCCCGATTGAAACTCTCCACCAAAAACAGAAGTTCTTAATCCAGTAGTTATATCCCACAAAACACATGTTTGGTCACCAGAACTCGTGATCAAATGATTATCTTCATCAGGAACATACTGACAAGATGAAATGTAACCTTTGTGTCCAGTCAGCATTTTTGAAACTGGAATATTTCCATCTTTGTCAGTTGGTGAATTGAGATTGAAGATTGAACAAACACTGTCAAGTCCTCCACATGCAACTGATTGTCCAGCTGGCGAAAACGCACATGTCATCACCCATGCACATGGTAGTTTTATCGCGTGTGTTTTTTGGCTTGTGAGAGTGTTCCAAACTATTAATCTTCCGTCTTGTGATGCACTTACTATTCGGTTTTTTTCAGGAGTCCAATCAAGTGAGTACACCTGGATATATTTTTTTTAAATGTTAAATAATTAAATTACGGGAAGAGATTAAAAATTGAAGAATATTGGTATAACATGTTAAATAAATGTATGCTATCTTTAATTTCATCTTCATCTACATTTGCTACTTTAAATAGTCAAAGTCAAGTCAGAAAAGGTCAACAGACATTTCTAATGATCCAGAACATGTAATTATGTCAAAACACAATCAGTAAAAAAAACACAGAGTACCACTTCCATATTAAGTCTTTTACATAATTGATACATCTGAATATGTTTAACAAATTCCAAAAAAAAACACAAAAAAAAAACCGTTCAAATGTTCTATGATTTTAATTTTTCAGTTTCCATATTTCCAATTATGTCTGATAACACTGTAAGAAATTGAAGTTGGTTATGTCTGTAAAATAGAACCCTAAATTTAATAGGCAGAGATAATTAGATAAATTATAACAATTTATGTGGTCTCTCTCAAAATATTGTGTTTCATACAATGTACACAATCAATTTTCATTTTTACAGAAAATTGAAATCGTACCTTCCCAGTGTGCCCTTGTAAGGTCCGACAACAAACCAGATCAGTCGGACCGAATGCAACCGGAGTCTTCCCTTGAGCTTTTGCATATCCTGCAACTACAATTCATGCAACAACAACAGCAAAATACGAGATCTAAGTACATTGAGCGCACAATTCGCCAACCAAAAATTTAAATTCATGGTAAATCCATACCATCTGTATCAAGAAGTTGAAGTCGTTTTTGCTTTAATCGTTCTCTGAGAGAATTTACGGTTTCCGTAGCAGCCATGTGCCGCTCTTTAAGCTCAGCAACAGACATAATTCAGCTCAAATTATGAAATTAAAGCTCGATTATGAGGTTTAGTTCGGATTCATGATCAGCTGATTGAATAAAACTTGAGAAGAAGTTGGTGATGTGATCAAATTTGGTTGAAAATTGTGATGTTAGGGTTTTTGAAAGCGAAGGTTTGTGTGGGAAAATGGAAAATTGAAAAAGAATTCTAGAACTTGGGGGTTATCGTTGAGATCGAAGTAACCTTGTGTGACCCACCGGTGGCTGACGTGGCACACATGATAGGATGGAAATAATAGGTGGTGGTGTGACGTGGATCCCACTGGGACCTCTAAAATACTAAAATATGTATCAAATGACAAATACAATAAAAAAATTAATCTCAATTCGTTTCGAGACTTAACTTGATGTCGACTCATTAATATTTTATAGGTTTGCGTTTGACTCGATATTTAATTAATTCTCTTGTATATATGAAATACTTCCTCCGTATCATAATAAGTCATATATTTGGAAGATTAAGGAGTTTGAGGTAAAAAATTAAAGTAATGTTAAAATCTATTAAAGTATGTATAAAATATACTCCCTCCGTCCCTTAATAAAGTTCTTATTTCAATTTGGCATAAGTTTTTAGGAGTTAGTTAGTGGTGGGGTCTTGTTAATAAATTTGATTAAATATATGGTTAGTTTGGAGAGAGAAAGTGTTTTTAAAAGATAGTTAGTGGTGAAGTACATGGTAATAATATTATTTTATTGAATGAGTCCCTTTAATTTGAGAAATGAGAACTTTATTTTGAGACAAATATTTTGATAGAAATGAGAACTTTATTAAGGGACGGAGGGAGTATTAAAATTGATAGTTAGTGGATGATGGGTCTCACTTTTCTTAATTAATTGATATTAATTAGTTTTAAAAGTAAAAGTAAGAGTATAAGGGTAATTTCACTTTATTAAAGTTGATAGTTAGTACAACGTGATAGTTAGTCACGGACCCGGTGGTTGTGAAAGACACGTTTTTTAGCTTCTTTTATAATAAGTACAAACGTGTTCCGGTGGTCGACGTGGTGAATAGAAGCGAACGGTTTAAGTCCTTGTCGACGGATCAGGCCATATTATTGTCGATGCCCGTAACCATGGACGAGGTTAAGCTTGCGGTGTGGAGTTGTGGCAGTGATAAGGCGCCGGGTCCAGACGGGTTTTCGTTTGCCTTTATGAAAAGGTATTGGGAGTTGCTAAAATCTGACATTATGTTGTTTGTTTGTGATTTTTTTGACACATGTTTTATTCCGTCTGGGTGTAATCCTTCATTTATTACGTTAATTCCTAAGGTTATTAATCCTTTGGCAATTAATGATTATCGCCCTATCAGCCTTATTGGTCTTCAATATAAGATCATCACTAAAGTTCTTGCTTCTCGATTGTCTTTGGTGGTGGATTCAATTGTTAGTATTGAACAATCGGCATTTATTAAAGGGCGTCAAATTCTTGATGGTCCGTTGATTGTTAACGAATTGTTGGCGTGGTACAAAAAAAGAAAGAAGAGAGTTATGTTTTTAAAAATTGATTTTGAAAAAGGCTTATGATTCGTTGAGTTGGGAGTTTTTGGACCGTATGATGGATTTTATGAACTTCCCTCCTCGCTGGAGGGGTTGGATTAGGGCAATTCTTCACTCGTCTAAAGCTTCGGTGTTGCTTAATGGGAATTCGTCTAAGGAATTCAAAATTGAAAGAGATTTACGTCAAGGAGACCCGCTTTCTCCGTTTTTGTTCATTATTGCAATGGAGGGGCTACACGTTGCAATGGAGGACGTTGCGTCTCATCATGTGTTTCGTGGTCTCAAGGTACGGAATAATTCTTCTATTCTTTCTCATCTTTTATATGCGGATGATGTCATATTCATGGGGGAATGGTCCTTAAAAAATATTCAATGTATTCTAATTTTGCTCCATTTTTTTCATATGGCGTCCGGTTTAAAACTAAACTTGCACAAATCAAATTTATATGGAGTTGGAGTGTCGGATGGGGAGTTCAGAGAGATGGCGGATTCAATAGGTGTGTGTAGAGGGAAGCTTCCGTTTTTATACTTAGGTCTTCCGGTTGGCGCTTGTATGAGTCAAAAGAAAAACTGGGGGAGCTTGGTGGACAAATTTAAATCTAAGCTTTCTAAGTGGAAAGCGAATTCGCTTTCTATTGGTGGTAGATCAACGTTGATTAGATCCGTTTTGGGTGGGCTAGGGGTATATTATTTATCCTTGTTTAAAATGCCGAAGGTTGTAGAGAAGATGTTGGAACAATTGCGTGCGACGTTCTTTTGGGGCGGCACGGACGGGTAAAAAAAGATCCATTGGATTAAATGGGACTTGGTTGTGTCGTCCATGAACAATGACGGGTTGAATATCGGGAGCTTGCACGGCTTTAATATTGCTCTTCTATTGAAGTGGGTGTGGCGTTTTGTGAATAACCGGAATGTGTTGTGGGCCAAAATTATTAGTGATATTTATGGTGAAGAAGGTGGTGTATTTAGCTCTAGTGGGCGGGTCTCTTCCGGGTTTCAACCGTGGGCCCAAATGATTAAAATGCTCTCAAAATTGAAGGTTCAAGGTTTAAATCTCATTGAGTATTTGACAAAAGACATTGGTGATGGTAGTTCAACCTCGTTTTGGAAAGATGTTTGGTGTGGAAATAGAGCTTTTGCTTCCTTGTTTCCCCGGCTATATCGGTTAGAATCTAACCAGAGTTGTATGGTAGAAGATCGGATTGGAAGGGTTTCGAGTGCTTGGCATTGGTCCCGCGAGCCAAATGGTGGAAGACTAGGGGCTGCTTTTGTGGAGCTCCGGTCCTTGGTTGATGGAGTCGTGCTTTCGGAGGGATCGGATAAGTGGCGATGGGATATTGGTTCAACAGGTGAGTATGAAGTTGGAGTTACGCGGAAGTGGATCGATGATAGGATTCTCCCTTCTTCTTTGGTGTTTACTCGGTGGAATTCACTTGTTCCAAGAAAGGTGAATATTTTGTTTTGGAAGATTAATCACAATAGAATTCCGACAAAACATAATCTCTTAACAAGGGGAGTGCGGATTGAGAACATAAGGTGCGATGTATGTGGGGCTCATGTTGAAGATACGGAGCATGTGTTTTAGGATTGCGAGGTTGCAAAATCCGTTTGGAGCGCGATCGGGAGATGGTTACAAGTGTTAGACTTGAATGTGAATGGCTTGGATGATTTGATGTATTCGGTGGATGCAAGCAACATGAGTAGTAAAGCAAAATGTATTATTGAAGCGGTTTGTCTTACGGTTGTGTGGATGCTTTGGCGATATAGGAACGCGGTTACGTTTCAGAATGGAGAGTTGAGGAAGAATATGCTCGTCGATTATATTCAAGAGATAGCGTTTAATTGGGTTTGTAATCGTAATAACAAGTATAGAGTTAGTTGGTAAGAATGACTTATTTGTCCTTGTAATTGTTGATTCTTGTTTCTAGCTTTTGCTATTTTTTTTTTTTTATTATTGAAAGTCGTTTCCAAAAAAAAGATGATAGTTAGTGGAAGTTGAGTCCAATATTTTTGTCAAATAAGGTAACTTTTGAAGTGTATCACTTATTGTGAAACACTCAAAAATGTAAAGTGTATCACTTATTGTGAGACGGAGGAAGTATATATAAAACAATTATATAATTATAACATTTATATATGATGTAAAAAACATATACAAATAGTAACATAAATATATAATATGTGGGACATCTCAACATGCTCCTCACGTCGCGTCATTTTTTTCACGCCTAACACGTGAATATTTTGGGTTATGTGGGGTCTGTGGCCGTTTGATATCATGTAAGTTTGTAAGGTTTCATCTTAAAACCAATTGATTGTAAGAGAACTAGCTCAGGATCCTTATAAGCATATTATCGGTTCACTTCTTGTCCAATGTGGGGGAAAATCTCAACAGGAAGTTAGGACTCGAACTTGTTTAATAAACGAGTTTTAAATTAAGCTCATGTTCGACTCGAAATTGTTTAACTCGAGTTTTTACCGAGTCAAACTCGAGTAGCTCAAGAACAAATCGGCGCCTTAAATATATATATTACTATATACGCCAAAAAAAAGTTGAATGCCCGATCCCTCATTATTACAAAACTTGACTACACAATGTGTACATGATGTTGATAGTTTATGTTTGCAACAACCCATCTGTAACTAATTAATAGCACATGCTTTTGAAAAATGTACAATTTGTATTCTTACAAGTGTACAGTGTTACATAAATCAAACTCGAATTGTTTCAATTTTTTGCAGTAAACATCAATGCCGACTTTATGACTTGTGGTTTATGAATTTTAAAACATGGGTAATATTTATAGTCATTATTACGTCTATATATTTTTGTCAGAAAAATTATAATGAGAATAGAAATAGTCTCTCTAATTACGAGTAGAAGTATGATCGTTTATATTTTACCTTCCTCATATTTTTAATTTGAACTAATTAATTATAACTAGTCTTTTGCCCGCGCAATGCCAGGGTAAAAAAGACGCTAACTGATAATTCATTACTTGGAAAAAACATTATTTCTAAAATTTTCAGACCGAAATGCTAGAAACATAAGTCTGAATGCAAAGATGAGAGTTCTGTGCTTTAGGATCCACATACTCCTTTTATGTCTGGTGAAAATATAGCAATTTGATGAGAAAAAATAAACTTATTGTTTACAGAACAAATATATTGTTTACACATACTGAACAAACATATTGTTTTACACTTGGATAATATTATAAGATTATAAAATCCTTCTAATTATAATGAGCATTCAAGATATCAATGGTATTCAAATAAAATCTGGTTTTTGAATTAAAGCAAACAAAAGGAAACTTATTGAAAAGAAATTAAATTGAGGACTGATCAATTGGAAAACAAAACGTGAAGCACGGAAAGAGCGCAAATGAATATAACAATCGAGGCAAGCGTCTTCAAAAGGAAACCGCTTGGAATGTTGACGTAGGATTTGAATTGTCAGATTAATTAATGATCTAATTTGATCAATATGTAGGGAATTTGAAGATAACTTCTTTATAATAAAAACTCATAATTCAAAAACAGATAGTTGAATAAACCTATAACATTGTTGGATGATAAGAATAAAATCGGAAACAGCATGTCATTAGCGGTCATCGGACCAAAGTAGATGAAAATGAATCATGGAAGATCAAACCTTTTGAGCCACAAATTAATTATTAATTAATTAATTAAACCCAGAAAAAGGAAAAACAAAGGTAAATGATTTCATCCGTTGAAAGAATTTGATATATATAAACGGAAGATGGGGTGAGTGGGTAACCGATTAAGAAATTGTGAGAGTAATCGGATAAAAAAATGTGTATAAATAGATGATTAAGGGGTACGACGGTTGGAAGCAAATGGTTATTGACGGTTGAAGATGCACCGGTTAGGATGATGGTGGTTCAATTGGACACGGAAGAAGGGAACTATGTGCGTTTGAAAGTCGGTAAAAAGGGTAACTGAATTAGGGTTCCGAGTAATTGAAGAGGCGTGGAAGAAGAGAGCGTGTCCTGTGCTTAAATTAATGTATTGCCAAATTTGCCCTTATCCCCTTGATGATTATTAAAGGTGTATAGATATTGTTATACAACGAGAATGGTACAAATTCATAAATTTACAGTAAAAAATCATGATCATCATTAAGTTAGTATTGGCAAACATTAGGGCCAATCTATTATTCCTCTGTTTTGGCTAAATTCGAATGGTAAAAACCTATAGGGGTAAAATGAGAAATGCATACAAAGTATAGGGGTTTTCTGGTCAAATTTGAATCTGCTAATTACGAAAAAAGTTCCATTGCCGGGAATCGAACCCGGGTCTCCTGGGTGAAAGCCAGATATCCTAACCGCTGGACGACAATGGAAGGATATTTTTTATAATCAGAGATACCTATATTACTAATTAACAGATATTCCCAAATGAGGAGAGTTACGTAAAAATTGAATGTTGTTTAGGCAAGATTGGACTGTTTATTTTATTTTAGTTTTTATTGTTGTAAAACTTCATGTTTTTTAACAAATGTATATCCATCCAGACTTATATTCCCGTTTATGTTAATCATAAATGATGACACCATAAATATATATACTCCTTCAATCCCTTAAAAAGTTT
This sequence comes from Calendula officinalis, assembly GCA_963853835.1. NCBI lineage: Eukaryota > Viridiplantae > Streptophyta > Magnoliopsida > Asterales > Asteraceae > Calendula > Calendula officinalis. The sequence goes on along the minus strand of OY970828.1, from coordinate 6,291,027 downwards.
TTATTTCTCTCAAAATCTTTGTCCCAACAAAAAGTTCTTATTTTTTAAAATCAAAGAAACTCACTCAATAAAATAATATTATTACTGTATATTTCATCATTAATTATCTTCTGAAAACATTTTCTCTCTCTAAATAATCTTATATTTTAATTAAATTTATTATCAAATACCTTACCACTAAATATCTTTTGAAAATATATGCGCAGAAGAGTTAACATACTTTTTTAAAGGACGGAGACAATGAATCCATAGTTATAAATGGCCTAACTTTTCCTTCATTACAAACACACTATTACTTTTTAGGGGAAATGTCATACAATTCAATGTGGGGAAGAAATAAAATTGCAAAATTATAAAGAGAAGATGAACGTTTTAAACTTGCCTTAAACCTTAAACCCAAAATAATTAGAATTTGACATATTCATGTCATTCTCCTCTTCTTAGATCTCACTAGAAAACGCCGAAAAATGTATTAGAAAATAAAATATATGGAGTTGCTTCCTTCGAACGTGTCTTGTGAGTAGGGGTGTCCAACGGGTCAACCCGACCCGACCCGGCTCTTATCGGGTCGGGTCCGTCGGGTTTGAGGTTAAAAAATTCTAACCCGAAACCCGACCCGATAAGGATTCGGGTTTGTCGGGTTCGGGTTGGTCGGGTTTCGAGTTTGTCGGGTTGACCCGATCGGGTTGGTCGGGTTACACTTAAGTTAGGAATTTTTGGTAAAAACTATAGAAATTATTTAATATATTGAATTTTATGAGTATTTATTTAACACTTTTAATTATTAATTAATTTTTATTGAATACTTTATCATATAATTTGCTAATTAATTGATTTAATAGTAAAAATCTATTAATTTTTGTAGGAAATAAAATACTTAAACTTTAATCGGGTCTAATCGGGTCAACCCGAACCCGACAAAGGTAAGAAATTCTAACCTGAAACCCGACCCAATAATGAATCGGGTTGGTCGGGTCGGGTTTAAAAAACCCGATGATAACATGCAACCCGAATAGACCCGACCCGATAAGCGTAATCGGGTTCGGGTTCGGGTTAGGGTCGGGCCGGGTCAACCCTTTGGGCACCCCTACTTGTGAGCATCATTGGTGGTTCCACATTTTGGATACATTATGATATTTATAGGCGCATTTTAAGGCATTATATAATTTGTCCTATTGTTTTCTTGTTTGTGTAATTGAAAGACGGCCATATGGTTAAAGAAGTGATGGGCATAATTAAGGTGATTTAGGTGATATTGTTGGTTGAAACGTTTGTTGTAGTGGTAAGAAGTTACACAAGTGTAACTTTTAAGACTACGAAAAGAGGGTTGTAGGAGATTGCCTCTTATTCTACTAGTGTTTAAAATCCCGAGTTGACCCGACCATTTTACCGGGCCGAGTAATAACACTCTACTCGGATAAATGTATATGGATTAAATGTTTATAGATTTGAAGAGGTAAAAAATGAAAAGTTTATGGATTAGTAAGGTATATTGGCCAAATTCGATCACAACGATAACGACAACGATATCCAATCATTTCAAAAGAAGAGTATGTGAAGGTAATATGTAGAGTTGTAGACATATCTCTTGGAGGTAGAAGTGTGCTTCCATGGAGACCTCCATCAAATAGGTAAGTAGGAAAATATGAAATGGGTACGAAAATGTGTATGCCTTGTATGTGCAAGGGCGTTGTGAGTAAACAAAAAATATGTATGCAAGTCAGCAAGAGTGAAATGAATAAACATGCAAAACATGCAAAACAATATTGGGGAATGGGAAGTTTCGACTTTTGTGATTTATTTAAAATTTTTAATATAAAATAATATTTTATTTATTAGATGAATATCAATAAATTTTGTTATATGAATATCATAAAAATCTTCAAAGTCTACTTGTTATACCTAAAAACTATTAATTTTGTGAAAACCATCAAAATTTTATTAAGACAAACATTAGGCCCATCTATTATCCCTCTATTTTGGCTAAACTCGAATGGTTAAAACCTATAGGGGTAAAATGAGAAATGCATACAAAGTATAGGGGTTTTCTGGTCAATTTTGAATCTGCTAATTGTGAAAAAAATTCCATTGCCGGGAATCGAACCCAGGTCTCCTGGGTGAAAGCCAGATATCCTAACCGCTGGACGACAATGGAAGCTTGTTTTAAATTTCTCCCAGTGATGTTTTAACATTCTCTTTAGACCTTCATGGCACAGTTAAACAACCATAGGATATCTTAATTATTAGGATAACCATGATATCATATTTAATTATTTAGTGTTCACAACTGGCCTGATTTTGCTTCACTTCAAAATACAAATCGATCAACATTTCTTTATCGTATTCACAATCAAACTCACGACTTTTCGGGGGAAATGTTATAAAATAGATATTTATTTTCATATTTATGTGCATTTGAATTTATAAACTATAACTTCTTTTTCTTTTTCAGTTTGTATTGGTTGTCTTAAGTTTTGGAACGTCATGTTCTGATAATTATAGTGTCGCGAATAGTAATCAAATCGGGACAACAAAAACTCTAAACTTCAATTCAGTTTTGTTGTCAATATGTGTGAAGTTTCGAACTTCTATTCCATGTAAACGATAGCAGCACCAATGATGAAACTTCTTTACTTGAAGTTGATTGGAATTTAAGTATTTATGATCCAATAATATATATCCTTTATAGTTTATTATACTTTGTAGCTTTACATTCTCTAGGAGGGATTTATGTAGATGAATTGGGATTTAAGTTGGTGGATTACAAATTGTAAGGATTAAAGATCTTCTAACCACTTGGGAATGTGTCACATAGGCCTTTTCTGATATTAGGCATACTTTTAGATATGTTTACTATATATACATATAGGGTTGAATTAAAATCAGAACCAATTAAGGCTACAGAGAACTCAATCTAAACCATTGATTTTTGAAATGAAATGATCATGGAAGACACATTAATGTATTTGATGAGGGACCCCCAAATATTGGTTTGCATGGATGTTATTCATGCATGTATACATATATGTATATGTTTTCATGTATGTATACATAAGTGTTATCTATACATGTATGTATACATGCATGAATGACATCCATGCAAACCAATATTTGGGGGTCCCTCATCAAATACGTTAATGTGTCTTCCATGATCATTTCATTTCAAAAATCAATGGTTTAGATTGAGTTCTGCTGGTTCTGTAGCCTTAATTGGTTCTGATTTTAATTCTACACTATATATATATATATATATATATATATATATATATATATATATATATATATATATATATATATTGTCAAACTTAGACCTACAATCTCTTGGTTGATAGGCCAAAGGGGGGGTTACAATCAAACTCACATTTGTTTTTCTAATACGCATGTGAAATTTAGCAAAATGATGGACAAGTGTAGTATCAATATAAATGATATGCTTGGCTTTTATTTTTACATATTAGAAAAGCAAAACATAGATTTGAATTGAATGAAGCTAAAACTAGCAACTAAAATCTTATTTCTCCAACTTCCAGCATCATGATCACAACTTATTATAACTCAATCAAGAGATGATGATGGTGGTGGTAATGATGGTGGTGGTGGGGGCAACGATGGTGGTGGTGGTGGTAATGATGGTGGTGATGACGGTGATGATGATGATGGTGATGATGATGATATCATAAGGGTGACTATCAAAGCAAAAACAACACCTAATACAGAAAGCGAGTAGTACAACCACATATTCGTTCTCAAACCCGTGGCTTTACTCTTCAAATCCAAACTACTTTTCAAATCTGAACTACTTTTTAAATTCAAATCAATTTTACTTTCATAAGGCCTGCATTCCGAAACCCTGCATACATACAAACAAACTCAACCAAAAAAAAAAAAAAAAAAAACTAAAATTTAAAAATGTGATTGTCACTAATTAAATAAAAAACTTTTATGATTTTTAGAAAGAATTGAATAATAATAATAATAATAATAAATAATTAAAACTCGTATGCATACTTCACTGATTTCCATTACCCTCCAGAGTGGGAGACAGGAGTTGTAACAAAGCTGCCATCCTGGTAAGTGTGAATGTACTGTTCTGGTAAAGCATGTTCCGCCTGCAAAAGTTCACGGGTCAGCCTGACCCGGCCCGTTTTGATGACCCATGACCCGACCCGCCCATTTAGAAGGAAACAAAGGAAGCATACCATATCAACATCAGCATTCGGGTCAGAAGGAGGGACCATCACATTAACTTCACTTGCCTTTGCAGTAGTTATGGAAGATTCTAGGGAATCTTTGCTCAAGAATAACTGACAACCTGATGTGTTGTCTATTGAAATTGTGGGGGCTATACCCTGTAATTAACCGGCCCGTTTGACCCGTTTGTTATTCAGTTAAATCTGTTAGAGATAAAACATATCTGAAATAAGATGGATGGGGTACCTGGCATTGTATCTCAACTCTGTTGCAATTGACAATCTCAAAAGCAGCAACAACGTCCTGCAATTAATAATAATTAGTCTGTTTAATATGATTACAAAATTTAGATTATTGTAAAAATCGGTATTTTTTTTAATAAAAATGATTTTATGCATTAAAAATATAAATTTGTTACTTACGGTGAATACAACTCCCATTTTTGTGCAGTTGTCCACAGTTATGTTGTTAACTTTCCCTATAATCAAGAATAATATTAATAAAAAAAATTAAAAACGATTTTACTCAGAGAATAAATAACTCGTATTCTTTTAAAGAGAGTATGATACAATGCATTACTGTCTCAAATATAAAATAAAATAAAATCCAGAATGCATTACCTTTAATTTGTAGAACTGAATCTTTGCATCCATAAATATAAACTGTTTGCCTTGGATCACACTCATCAATTGACAAATCCTTCACGCCAACTTGATTCTCAACAACCCATCTGCATATCATGTAAATTGGTAGTTGGTTAAAACGAGTTCAGGCTGAAACGGGCCAAATTGGCCCATTATTAAGTAAACGCGTCGAAACGGGCCCATTTAGGGCATGTTTGGGAAAGTCATAAAAAATAACTTATTAACTTATTGGCTTTTCAAGAAGTCAATAAGTTAATAAGTTGTTTGGGTAAATGCCTCAAAAAGGAGTTTTCAAGAAGTAAGGGAGCCCTTACTTTTCAAAACTCCTTTTTGAAAAGTCAATAAGTCAATAAGTCCTTTTCAAAAAGCCCATCCAAACATGCCCTTATACTCACTTGCGGCCCATTACAAGCTCAAGCTTTGGAGGTCCAGATTTAGCAGTAGCAGCAGCTGGTTTTGCAGTCTTTTTCACTTCTTTTTCACCAGTACTACTAACTAACCCTGCTCTATCTGTACGGTTTTTGGTCTTCATATCATCTGTAACTTTTTTTAATCCTGAAATCATGACACAAAAAGTCAAAAGTCAAAACTGACCCGCCCGTTTTGCTACCTCAAGAACAAACCTACCAGCAGTAACGGGCTTTGAACTAATTTCTTGAAAAACAGCAGACATTCCTTGTTTAGGTTGTGAAGAAGATGATGAAGAAGATGCTGAGCTGGCAAGTGATGCAGGTGGAGGATTTGGAGCAGCTGGTTTTGATGGTGCAGAAAAAGTTGCACCCGTTTCACTCCAAACGGGTCCCAGAGGATAATGAGTCTTGACAAAATCCCTCAATCCTGGTACATAAAGTTCCTTCAAACATTTTACCCATTCGACGTGATCTTGATCTTTATTTTTGTGTTCTATAAGAACCTACAATCAATATACCAACAATCACAACCATTTTAAAACAAAAGATATTACCAGATTATTAAAAAAAGGAGTAGAAGGTTGAGAAAATGATACTTTGTTACTGTAAAATTCAGCTGACTGCCAACATTCTTCCACATGACTGGTAGGCATGCCCATTCCTGAAATAAATAAGAATAAATAGTATTTATTATAATGTAAGAATCAATATTGTTTAATTTAAAAAAAAAGTAATATTATTTTCTTACCACATCCTTTTCCTGTAAATGCAATCCATGCTAAAGCTGTTAGACTCTCAGAAGTGGATTTCAAGTGATTAAAGAAATCAGAACGCGGTCCTTCTGTCATTTTATTTGCTTCACTTAGTTTTTCATTTAAAGGCCTCATAAATTCTGCCATTCCTTTAGCATCAGGTTTCTGTATGATTATATTTTGTTTAGATTTTAAATATCGTAACATAAATAAAATCATTAAACAAATAACCAGAACACTCTGTTTTTTATAGATCAAAAGCGTGTTTAAGTATCAATTTTCACCCAATCTCACAAAGACAAACGGATAAAAATAGTGTACGTAAGAATACATATGTATGTATATGTCACACGTATGGATATGCATTTGCGTATGAATTATGAAACCGCTGATTTCTAGATGCTTTATAACACGATGAATTTCCAGTTATTTGTATCTAAATGATTAATAATGATCCCGAAATGATTTATACTAAGCACATGGAATGCGTGAATTTAAGAGGGAAAAAAAAAAGCAAAACTATGTCATACCGATTCTCGCATTTTGATAATCAATCTAATTCCATAGACATACATTACGCGTAAGATAGATCATAAATTCACAATTGCAAATGAAGGATCTGTCAAAATTAACCTGCGTTTGTTTGATCTTAATCAGAAGCTCCTTCTGAGCGTGAAATGCTTTACTGAGAACATTCGTAATATCCGCAACTTGTCCGCCAATTTTCTTCGCAGCATCGGAAACCTTATCGAGGTATTCGGTAATCAGATCGTCAAATGCGATGATCGACGGTTCCGATGCCGCTGACGCGGCGTCTAGTGGGGCGGATTTGGGCTGAGAACCGACGGAGATCGATTCCAGCCGTGTTACTGCACTCTCCAATCTCTGTATCAGTTTTTCCTCCATTAGAGCGACCTGTAAACAGATCTGGTGTGTGTGTTTGTGTATGAAGGTTGATGTTTTTTCTTTCAGCTATTGAAACGCCGAAACCGATGAGTGCGTTTGCTGGTAGTTTCAGGGGAGGAACATGCAATTGTATGTGTGACACGTGTCGGTTATCCAAAATTGCTTCTTCTTCTTTTTTTAACGTTTTTTTCTCCTATTTTCCACGTTTTTTAAGGATATGTGAAAATGGGAAAAAAATGATCTACATATTGTTATAAATTAGATATGATTATGACCCTATTAGCACTTCATCAAAGAACTTGCTACATCTATAACAAGAACTTAAGATGAAGAACAATAACTAGAAAGAAGAGAGGAAGAGAAATATGTAAACACTTATGAAAGTGTTGAGGTGCATTTGATTCATTCATTTCATGGGGTATTTATACTAAAAGTTTTACCCTTGAATTACATGTACATACAAATGAAAGGTAATTTACTAGACATGGATTTGATGAAGAACAATAACTAGAAAGAAGAGAGGAAGAGAAGTATGTAAACACTTATGAAAGTGTTGAGGTGCATTTGATTCATTCATTTCATGGGGTATTTATACTAAAAGTTTTACCCTTGAATTACATGTACATACAAATGAAAGGTAATTTACTAGACATGGATTTGATGGAGATGACATGAAGGTTGAAAATGTGGCAATCCATTTAATGGTTTTGTCTTGCATATTCATAATACTCCCCCTTGGATGGCACATTTTCCAACTACTACTGCCTCGTTAAAAACCTTTGCTAAAGAAAACCCAGTGGGAAAAAACTTTAGCGAAGGGGAAAAAAGAGTGCAGTGCATAGTTTACTCCCCCTTATTTATGTAATCACTATTATTCACATGTTATGCACATGTCACATTCCGATACCCGATACATGCTTTCTAAAGATTGCAGTGGGAAGTGCCTTCGTGAAAAGATCTGCCGCATTGTTACTAGATTGAACATACTTTATCCCAACTTCATGATTCTTTATAAGCTCTTGAGTGTATTCGAAAAACTTTGGAGGAATATGTTTTGTCATGTCGCTCTTGATATATCCTTCTTTCATTTGATTAACACATGCCGCGTTATCTTCATATATTAAAGTTGGGACTTTATCTTTATCCAGTCCACATGAAGTTAGTATGAGTTGCGTCATTGATCTTAACCATGCACATTCTATGCTTGCTTCATTTAGTGCTATTACTTCAGCATGATTTGAAGATGTGGCAACAAGTGTTTGCTTTTGAGAACGCCAGGAAATTGCAGTACCTCCATTCATGAAGACATATCCAGTTTGAGATCTTGCTTTATGAGGATCAGACAAATACCCTGCATCTGCATAACCAATCAATCCTTGTTTTGAAGGATAAAATAATCCTAAGTCACTAGTTCCTCGAAGGTATCAGAATATGTGCTTGATCCCGTTCCAATGCCTTTTTGTCGGTGATGAACTGAACCTTGCTAATAAGTTTACAGCAAAAGAAATGTCAGGTCTGTACAATTAGTAAGATACATTAGGGCACCTATTGCATTAAGGTACGGTACTTCTGGACCAAGAACCTCCTCATTTTCTTCGCATGGGCGAAATGTATCTTTGTCAATATTTAGTGATCTAACAACCATTGGAGTACTTAAAGATTTGGCTTCGTTCATATTGAAACGCTTCAAGATCTTTTCTGTATAATTCAATTGATGTACAAGTATTCCATTAGGAAAATGTTCAATTTGTAATCCAAGACAATACTTGGTTTTCCCAAGATCTTTCATTTCAAATTCTTCTTTAAAAGTTCAATAACTTCAAGAATTTCTTTATTCGTTCCAATGATGTTTAGATCATCAACATATAAAGCTATGATCACATATCCAGATGTTGTTCTTTTAATAAATACGCATGGACAAATAGTATTATTTTTGTAACCTTTACTTGTCAAGTAATCGCTTAAACGATTATACCACATGCGTCCAGATTGTTTTAACTCATATAAAGATCTTTGTAGTTTAATTGAATACATTTCTTTAGGTTTTGTATTCAATGCTTCAGGCATTTTAAATCCTTCAGGAATTTTCATATATATATCACTATCAAGTGATCCATATAAGTAAGCAGTAACAACATCCATAAGACGCATCTCTAACTTTTTAGAGACTGCAAGGCTGATTAAATACCTAAAAGTGATTGCATCCATAACTGGAGAATATGTTTCCTCATAATCAATTCCAGGTCGTTGAGAAAAACCTTGTGCTACAAGTCTAGCTTTGTATCTTACAATTTCGTCTTTCTCATTTCTCTTTCGAACAAAAATCCATCTATACCCTAATGGTTTCACAACTCCAGGTGTCATAATAATATGTCCAAATACCTTTCTCTTGTTGAGAGAATTCAGTTCAGCTTGTATAGCTTCTTTCCATTTAACCCAATCATGTCTATTTTGACATTCATTAACAGATTGTGGTTCAGAATCATCATTCATAATATCACATGCGACAGCATAAGAAAATTTCTCATCAATATTTTCTATAACATTACTTTCCTCAACCGGTGGATTGTTTTGTGTTTCTTCAGGAACACTTTCCTCATGATCAATTGTATTTTCTGTTGGTTTTCTTTTTCGAGGATTTTTATCCTTTGAACCAATTGGTCTTCACGCTTCATGCGTGTCTTAGATTCTTGAGTGTATTTATCATCAGATTGCCTATTTGAAATTTCAATTCGAGCTGGAGTATTAACAGCTGGTATATATGATTTAGTCACTCTTTTTGTATCAGTAAATGCATCAGGCAATTGATTAGCTATTTCTTGGAAATGCATTATCTTTTGAACTTCAGTTTCACATTGTTTTGTGCGAGGATCAAGATATGACAAAGAAGGTTCATTCCATGAGACATTCTTTTCTTGGTTTTTCGTTTCTGCACCTAATGGTGGAAAAACTGATTCATTGAATTGACAATCAGGAAGACGTGCTGTAAAAACATCACCTGTTAAAGGTTCAATATATCTTATAATAGACTTTGTCTCATATCCAACATATATACCCAACCTTCTTTGGGGACCCATCTTTGTACGTTGTGGTAGTGCAATAGGAACGTATACAGCACATCCAAATATTCTAAGATGAGAAATATTTGGTTCTTGACCAAAAGCAAGTTGTAAGGGAGAGTATGCATTATATGAACTTGGCCTTATGCGAATTAATGATGCAGCATGTAATATTGCATGACCCCATATGGAAACAGGAAGTTTGGTTTGCATTATCAATGGTCTAGCTATTAGCTGTAGACGCTTAATTAATGATTCAGCTAAACCATTTTGTGTGTGTACATGAGCTACTAGATGTTCAACAACAATCCCTACAGACATGCAATAGTCATTGAATGCTTGGGAAGTAAATTCACCAGCATTGTCTAGTCTTACTCTTTTGACTGTATAATCAGGGAAATGTGCTCTAAGTTTAATGATTTGAGCAAGAAATTTTGCAAATGCCATATTATGAGATGATAATAGGCAAACATGAGACCATTTGCTAGATGCATCTATCAAGACCATAAAGTATCTAAATGGTCCAGATGGTGGATGAATTGGTCCACATATATCACCTTGAATTCTTTCAAGAAATCTAGGTGATTCCTTGTCAACTTTCATCGGTGAAGGTCTTATAATTAATTTTCCAAGGGAACAAGACGTACATGGTTTCATATTACTTGTTTGAAGGAACTTCTGGTCCTTCAATGGATGACCATGTGTATTCTCAATTATTCTTCGCATCATTGTTAATCCTGGATGACCTAACCTGTCATGTCATAAACTAAATATCCCAGGATCACAATGTTTTTCTTTAACCACCATATTTGATTCTACTTTATTTATATATGTATGGTGTAAATTGGAATCAAATTTTGGTAGTTTCTCCAACACTCGATTGTCATTTATAATAAGCATAAATTTCTTATTATCCATTGTTTTGGTTTGCGTGTCATATCCGTTAAGATATATATCACCAAAACTCAGTAGATTTCTGCTTGACTTTGGAGAAAATAAGGCATTATCTATTTGGAATTTTGTACCATTAGGTAATATGAAATTAGCTTTTCTAGTTCCCTCAATCAAGTCTACAGGACCCGATATAGTACGTATTGAACCCTTTGTTGGGTTTATTTTGGAGAAGTATTTCTTTGATTTCAAGATAGTATGTGTAGTACCACTATCTGCTATTAAAAGATCTCCAATATTTCCTTGATGTTGTGCTCCATTTGAACTCATATTGAACTTCACACATGAAAAACAAATAATGAGGTTATTATAAAGAAACTTCATTTATTGAAGGAAATATATTACATAACACAGACTTCATTTGCTGAAAGGAAATATATTACATAAGACACACTTTATTTGCTGAAAGGAAATATATTACATACGGCAGACTTCATTTGCTGAAGGGAAATATATCACATAAGACAGAAAGCAAGTAAAAACAGGCTACAACAAACCACTGATTTCCTTAATCAATGTCTTCCATGTCATTGCAGAAATCGAGAGTACTGAGGTTGGTAATATCATCAATGTTGAATTCCATGTTGTTAGTTTCAACATTATCAACGAGATTTACTTCTTTTCCCTTTCCTTTGAGGGAAGCTTGGTAAAGTTCACATAGATGTGCAGGTGTGCGGCATGTCCTAGACCAATGGTTCGCGCAACCACATTTATAACAACAACTCTCAGCATTCTTTGATTTACCAGCATCATACCTTGCCCCTTTGGCCTTATCTTGTGTTTGGACATTGTTCTTTTTAGTGGCATTATAATCATTATTTTTATAAAAACGACCACGACCACGATTATAATAATTGCCTTTTCCACGACCATTGTTATGGTTTGGATTTCGATTAAAATGCCCACGGCCTCGTCCATAACCACGACCACGTCCTCGTCCACGTGTATTGTTTCTAGGACCATCAGTATTAGTAGCATTTGCTTCAGGAATTGCTACTGATCCCGTTGGACGAGACTCATGGTTTTTCATTAAGAGCTCATTATTTTGCTCCGCAACAAGGAGACAAGTATTCAGTTCAGAATACCTCTTGAACTTTTGCAATCGATATTGTTGCATTAAGTTTATGTTTGATGCATGGAATGTGGAGTATGTTTTCTCCAACATATCTTTGTCAGTAATCGTTTGCCCACAAAATTTAAGTTGGCAACAGATTCTGAACAAAGCAGAGTTATACTCAGTTACTTTTTTAAAGTCCTGGAACCTCAGATTTCGCCATTCATCTTTGGCACTTGGAAGTATAACTTCCTTTTGATGATCAAATCTTTCTTTTAAAGACATCCAAAGAACACATGGATCAGTGACATCAAGATATTCAAATTTTAACATTGTTTTCATTTATAGTTTCATGAATGCCCATCGATCCAAGAATTAGTAAAACATCGATGGTCCATTGCATATAGTTTTTCCCAGTAACTTCAAGTGCAGCTAGCTCACGCTTTACAATACTAGACATTTTGAAACTATAGATTTTGAACAAAAACAAATTTAAAACTTAGAATCCATATATATCAATATGAAGTGCACAAAACAGCAGTGGGAGAACAATCATCCCATACATGAACAAATAAGGATAAAATACATCAGGAGGGAGATTACTAATTAGGATGTCAAGTGCTAAAACTAATACAATTACAAAAATCAAAAGCGGGTGAATCATTCTTGATCTTGATTTTGAAGATGAGAGAAATTATTTTTGTGGTATAAAGAAGTGTGGATGATGTGTTTATTTATAGTGTAAAAATTTATAGCGGTTGTAAATTTTTAATATTAAAATATAAATTTTTTTTACCGTTATATATATAGTCGTTATATATATATATATATATATATATATATATATATATATATATATATATATATATATATATATATATATATATATATATATATATATATATATATATATATATATAATTTTTTTTAATAAAGAGAATAATTAAAGTAATAAATTACATAAAACATATTTGTAAAAATATTAGTGAATGTTATATGAATTAGTAAGAAAAATATAATATGCATAAATAAACGTTAGTATACATAAATGAAAGTTAGCATACATAAATTAATGTAGTAACATAAATAAATGTTAGTAACATAAATAAAAGTTAGATGCAATAAAAGTAAATGTTAGTTTGCATAATTAAAAGTTAGAAGACATAAATGTAAATGTTAGTTTGCATAAATTAAAAGGGTTAGTAAACATGAGAATAAAATTAGAATAATCATAAATGTAAGTATGTTAGTAGTCCCAAGATTAGTAGTCCAAATGTCATCATAATGTCCTTGATAGAATATGTTTGGTTTCATTTAGTTTATTATGATAATTATATTACAATTTTATGTTAAGAAATTGTTTACCTTATGTAATTAACTTGATTAATTGAATGTACCTTGTGATTGAGTTGATCTTCCTCGATTAAGAACTTTCGTGCTGATAACGTGTTATAAATTAGATATGATTATGACCCTATTAGCACTTCATCAAAGAACTTGCTACATCTATAACAAGAACATAAGATGAAGAACAATAACTAGAAAGAAGAGAGGAAGAGAAGTATGTAAACACTTATGAAAGTGTTGAGGTGCATTTGATTCATTCATTTCATGGGGTATTTATACTAAAAGTTTTACCCTTGAATTACATGTACATACAAATGAAAGGTAATTTACTAGACATGGATTTGATGGAGATGACATGAAGGTTGAAAATGTGGCAATCCATTTAATGGTTTTATCTTGCATATTCATAATACATATCAAGTTATCAACCTTTTTTTGTTGTGGACTTGTGGTTAAACTTTTTTAATGGCAAATTTATGCACATATACAATTTACTCAAAAGAGTCATTCACATGTAGAAACCCTTTAATTGTAGTTATACACTTTTTGTACCAAAAAACAATTTTGGTTTGAATCATCAATCTTATTCAAACCAATTTGAGAAAAAAAACATAGACGTTGTCAAAACAACAACAATGATACTCAATGCTGTTAAGGACGGGGTTTGGGATGTGAAATATAAACAGTTGTATCTCTACCTGAGAGTAGAAAGACTGCTTTTTGAAAGATTTCGGGCAAAAGTGTGCAATTGAAATATGTATGATGTTATAAGTACATAGTGTGAATCATATGTGACATGTAAAATATGAAAATCATTTGAAACATGTAACATACGGTTCTAAAAGATTAGATAAAACATATAAAAAATGACGTATAGACACTCCTCAACAAAGAGAAAAAGAAAACACAACAGCTAACAAGTAGACAAGAAGCAGATCTACACTACAAAACTGCAACAATAAAAAAATCTATTAAACTTGAAAAAACACCAACCGGCAAACAGGCAGAAACCAATCTGTTGCCTATATGCGGAAAGTGCCACACATGCACCAATAGATGTGTTCAGTTGTTGAATCTTCTAATTCGATTTCCACACAAGTCACCAACTTTCTATCCAGAATAATTAGTTCCCTTCAAAATTATTTATGATTTTTTTTTACATGTTTACAATTACAAATTTTGGGTAAGTTGCTTGTTAGTTCTTCAAGTTAGCAATCTATATGTCCCTAAAATTCCATCAAACCAAGCCCATAAATTTAGTGAAACGTCGTATAGCGGGCCTCACTCCCGTTATAGTTGCTAACATAATTATGATCCCATTATGTGAGTTATTGTAAGCCCAAAAATAACATTAGCAAAGAGATTTTCCGTACATCTCTAAGTTGGAATATTACTTTTTTTATTGTGGAAATGGTTTTTAGATCGTGATAGGAACTCTCGAAAGTAGGGGTGTTCATTATTCGGATATAACCGAATTATCCAAATAGACAATTTGGATTGGATCGTTTGAATTGGTTTTTTGGTTTTTTGGATCAGTTTGGACTTAAACCAAATTAATAATTTGGTTTTCGGATTGAATTTGGTTTTTCATTATAAAATCCGAATTGTCCAAAAAATCCAAATAGTAATATACGTATATTTAAATTTGGATTGGACTTTTGCATATATTATTGTAAATGTCACAAGCTATGAATTAGATTATCTTTCTTGTCCTTCTACTTAAGGGGCTAAGAGAAGCGCTTTTGCTACTGAGAAAGCGAACAATGTTTTTATGTATAAAGTAGTTTATCGTTTTAAAATTTGTACATATAAATTTAATATTAGTTATGTTAATTATATACAATTGTAGTCTTATGAAGTAAATTAAGAAAAAAAAAACGGTTTGGTTCGGACAAAACCAAACCAACCAAATTGTAACTTGGTTGGGATCGGTTTGGTTTTAAACTTGTTTAGATCAGTTTGGTTTTAAACTTGTTTAGATCAGTTTGGTTTGAACATTTAAAATCCAAAATCCATTTAAATTCACCTATTTGATTCACATAAATCCAAATTATCCAAACGAACACCATTACTCGAAAGTTCTATCAAGTCTCCTAATTAAAGAGATGCTAGACTCTAAGATATGTGCACTTTCACTTCCCTTTTACCTATGCTTACTTTTAAAATGATTAATGGGAGTACATAACATATTAACATAATTACTAAAATAATAAATAAAAGAATATACAAATAATACTCTATCAAAGTGCCAAGCTTTATATATGATTCCTATATATGTTGTTCTAAAAGCTACTATATTGTTGTAAGTAGCAAAAATAACCGACAACGTCAAGTACAAATAGCAAATAACTCACTATATTTACAATGCTCTCTGACATTTAAATGTTTTGAAGCACTTGCATACGTATATATATGATTTTAGTAAAAAAGAACCAAATAAATTGTGATAACGGAATGCATGAACAAACCCACCTACACACCCGAGTTTATCGAAGAAGTTTTACTTGCACCATCTGTAATAGTATGGAGTGTAGCCGTGTCTCTAGGAGGGCGTGGTTCCTGAAATAATTATGACGAATTTACTTATAAATTGATTAACGGAGAAAATAAAAAAATTTAAGAAAAAAACTAACTTAAGAGGAAACGGCACAAAGTATATTATTACGGAAATAAAATAACTTTTGTCATCAAATTTGACACACAATATTTATAAAGAATTTGACAAAAAGTGTTTTAGGAGAAATGAACCCAATCCATTTTGATCCATACCAAAATTACCCGTTTTGACATGTTACCCAACTAATTGGCCCATACATATTGCCATCTCTAAAAATAAAATTGAAAATAAAGATACATTTTAGTACCTGAACTTGGCTGATTAGGTCTTTTACTACCCTGAACTATCAAAGGTGCAACATAATACCATGAACTTGACAAAATGGTCGATTTAGTACACTGACTCATTAATTTGATCGCTTTTCTTACTAGATTTACTTTCATGGGAGCTTTTTAGTGAGTCAGGGTACTAAATCGACATTTTGTTAAGCTCAGGGTAACATGCTGCACCTTTGATAGTTCAGGGTACTAGAAGACCTAATCAGCCAAATTCAGAGTACTAAAACACATTTTTAGCCTAAAGAAAACTCACAGAGCGAAAAGGGAAATCTTCAGCCTCGAGCATGTGTACAATTTGGCCCATTTTTGGGCGTTTATTGGCATCCATATCTATACACCGAAGGCAAACCAACAAAACCCGTTTCAAAGCTCTTGGTGGCGGTTGCACGCTAATTTTCGGGTCTAACAACTCCTCCCCACGGCGGCTTGCCACCATTCCTTTAAACCAGTCAACCAAATTCATCTGTAAAATAAACACAATATAAATATCTAATTATCGTATGTGTATACAATAGGCTAAAATATATAATTTTAATTTATATTTTATAATTATAATACCTCTCCAGGTGCTCGGGAATAATCAACAGGGCTTCTTCCCGTAACAATTTCCATTAATAAAACACCAAAACTGTATACATCGCTACACTCGTTTAACATCCCTGTGCTTGCATAATCAGGCGATACGTATCTGGAGATTATTTACATACGTATATTAAAATACGATAAAAGTGAAAATAAAAATAAAACGAAAAAAAAAAAAAAGAAATTATGAAAAAGTTGCTAACCCGAATGTGCCCATTACTCGTGTAGTCACGTAACTTTTCTCGGATCCTAACAATTTTGCAAGCCCAAAATCGGATACTTTTGCGTTAAATTTTCTATCGAGAAGAATGTTGCTTGATTTAACATCACGGTGAACAACTTTTGGTTCTAATCCTTCATGTAAATATGCCAACCTAACGTATAAAAAAAATGATGACGTGGCGTTAATCTAATAAAATAGCAAAAGAATTACGAATATACCCTTTTGCGGTCCCGATTGCAATCTTCATTCGGATGTCCCAAGTTAACGGGCTAGTAGGTCCCACATCCCCGTGTAACCATTGTTCCAAATTTCCATTGTCAACATACTCGTATACGAGCAATCTGTGTGAAAATGGAATTTAAAATTAATAATTAGAGATAAATTACCCTGTGGTTTGACCTCAGTTTTGGATTTGGTCCCTAAGTTCTAGAAATTACACCGATGGTCACTAACTATCGGACTTCGTATCGGTTTTGGTACCAGCCGTTAAAAAGGTCCGTTAAATTCTGTTCACATGAGGGTATTGTTTAAATTCTGTTCACTTTTTAGCGGCTGTTAGGCTTAGGGACCTTTTTATCATTTTTTAATGTTTAAATTAAATTAGATGAAAATTAATACCTTTTAGTACCATCTGCACAAAATCCAATTAAACCCACAAGGTTTTTATGTCTTACTTTTCCGATTGCTTCAACCTCTACCTTAAATTCCTTCTCTGCTTGACCCCTGTGACATAAATCATAATTTATTAATTACAATTAAATAGTTGCAAATTATGCATTAAATTATTTTAGTCATAAAAGAAAATGGTCCCACCAAAAGTAACTTGTATTAAATCATATACTATAGTTATTCAATGTATATCAAAATCAAGAGTATACAAAAAGATTACTACAAGTAGCTAATTATAATAAAGAGATTAAGTGATTAACACTCTGTCTCCTAACTTTGGTATGTGTTATATTATATAATTTTTTTATATATTTATGTATTTTATTTCATGTTGGAACCACTCCCGCATTTTTGAAACATGATGCACATTCTTTACACCAATGACCATGTGATAAATAAATTAAATTACTAGTCCAATGTAGATTGTGTTTAGATCCATTTTAAGAAATATTATTATCTATTAATAAGAATGATTAATTAATTTTTCTAACTACTAACCATCATGCTTGACTTTTTATAGCAATCAAAGGACAGTTCATGCAAATATGCATAGGATATACTATAATTTACAAGAAATAACTACAGAACTGTGTATCTTTTATTGTTAAGATCAAGACAAATTTAGTATTTCTTTACATGGAAGAACTAATATGCTTTTGGGTGAAAGTTACTCCATCCAAAGATGGATCAACTTCCAAAACCAATTAAATATTAATTATATCTGTATCGGAATACTATCAACTTAAATAATAATACTTTTTTTGTTCTTCCAATTAAAAAATATTGAGTTAATTTCAGCAAAAGAAAAAGGATGGAATTGCACTTTAAAAAATAACATCGATGTGCATACATAATTTAACCAAAAAATCAAAGTTTTTTTTTTCTTTTTCTTCTTTTGTAAAAGAGGGATAATAAAGTTACCAATTGCTTTAATTTTTATTTAAATTACTAATACTTTTAAAACCACTCCATTTTGATTTTATAAATAATACTCTAACATTTTGCTTTGTTATTTTTAACTCATTTTTACCATTTATTTGTGAAGTTAAGAAATTATCTAAACATTTAAAATTATTGTCATAAAAATGTCAGCACTGAGAACTGATATTTATGTCGACAAAAATATTTTTTAAGTATTTATATTTGTATTATTAATTTTTATAATTTAAATCGAAAAGCCAATTGAACTAAATAACTCGGTGGAAAACACAAACTAAAACGGCGGCCCCATCACCGTCACCGGCGGCTATTGATCTTAGATCTAAAAATTTCAGATCAATTAAATTAAGTGAAAGTAATAAAATGCTAAACACAAAATTCTTCATAATCAAAAATAAATTTGAAAGAGTAATCAGAGAAAACTAACTTGTTATTCAGAAGATTCTTCACAGCCACCACTGAATCGTCGCGTAAAACACCTCTATACACAATTCCGTACCCACCTTCACCGATCACATTCTCGACGGCAAAATTACTCGTCGCAATTTCAAGTTCATTCAATCCGTACCACCTTCCCCACCCTAAATTACTCAAACCCTCAGCTGACAGCGACGATGAAGCTCCGTCACTCCGGCTAGTTCCCGATTCGTTACTACCGGAATTCGTACTCCCGATTTTGCCCTCAACAACTTTGATTATGGGTTTAATTTCTTCCTTTTCGTCATTATCCTTCTCAAACACACTAATTTTAGACAGTTTTTCAGGTTCTTCAAACTTTTCGATGTTGATAGCGTTTGAAACCAACGGCAACGATCCTGAGCTGTGCTTCACGCGAATCCGACGCCGCCGTTTAGTATTCAAATTACGACGGATACAGAGGAAGATCAGTACGAGTACTACTGTTACGATTATGATGGTGACAGCGATGATGACGTAGAGTTTTTGCCCTAGTATTGTTGTTTTGGAGGTGAGACTAACACCGCCGCCGTCGGTGGACGATGTGTTGCCGGAAACCGCCATTGTTTCCGACGAGATCACGGTGAGGGAATTTAGTGATCTTGTGAACAAAATTCTACTTGAGAGAACAGAGCATTTAAACGGGACATAATGATGGCCGAGAGTGTAGTGAATATAACAGGGTTAAGTTTTCGAGATTATTACGGTTGTGCCACTAGATTTTTGATCGTTAGAAGATAAAACAATGACCAGGTAAAATGACGAAAATGCCACTGGCGTCGGTGTGCTTATAAAGTCAAACCTCCATAACGGTTTAAATATTTGGTAAATATTCACATTTTGGTGAAAAGAATGAAATTCGTCACCTCGCCTTTAATCCTCCACTAAATCACGTCATTCGTCTCGACTCGACCTGTAATTCCAGTCTTTAATCCTCAACTAACACTTTTAAAAGTTTAAGAAATTAAATAACTTATAAATCTATTTAATTTTCTTCTTCCCACCAATGTGAAAACTTGCAAGTTATTAATTAATATTACTATTAATTAATAGGATAAATTACAGTTTTTGTCTCTGACCTATGACCGATTCGGGGTTTTTATCCCTAATGTTTTTTTGTCGGTTTTTTTGTCCCTTAAGTTTTTCAAATTCTTGAAATTTGTCCTTCCGTCCAGTTTTGGTCGTTAACTGACGGTTTTTTTGTCCATTTTACCAAATTACCCCTATGTGTTCTTCCCCAATTATCTTTTGTTCTTCACTCATCATCCCCAATTATCTAGAATCACAAACTATAACACATCTTTTGATTGGTCTTTACAAAGAAAGTCAACGATTTTGACCTAATTTACAGCCGATTGCTTCAGAATAAGATCTGAGAATCTTGTTTCAGAAATCAAAGAAAAAGCCGATTGCTTTTCGGATATTACGGTTTCCGATACCCTTCGGCTGTTTTCAAGATCGGTATGAACTCGGGGGAGGTTTCTTACATCGATTTTAGGAACATTTCATCTTACAATTCTTGGAATTGTCTTGGCGATTCAAGAAAATTGATGAATGTAAAGAAAGAAGGGTTTGGTTGCAGGACTGAAACCCATGGGAATCAAGTTTTTTGCAGTAAAGAAGGTGAATTGGGGCTTTGGTCTGAGGTTTTGATGGGTTCATCCGCATCGGGTAAAAACGGGATTCAAGAACGAGTTTTTAAAAAGAACATTTTGGGTAGGTCAAAGGATATTGGAGGAAATAGGATCACAAATCTAGGGTTTGGTGGAAACAAGATGTTTGTTACTAGGAAAGATCAGCAATGTGTTGAAGTTTGGCAAAGCTCTGTAAGAAGATTTTGAATCATTTTGATTTTAATCCCATAAAAGCTATTAATTTGTTGTCTGTGATCATAAATCGAAGTGAATAAATCATATAACATTAGCAAAAGTTAGTTAAATTTTACTTTGATTTAGTTTGCCGAAAAATCACGATGGTTGCAGGTTGTGAAGAGGGAAGAAGATGAAGAAGAGGGAAGACGATGAAGAACATGAAGAGTGAGGAAAAAAGACGAAAATACCCTTAATTTTTTGCGTTTTTAGTCACTTAACGGTCAAAATTGGACGGAAGGACAAATTTTCAGAATTTGAAAAACTTAAGGGACAAAAAAACCGACAAAAAAACATTAGGGACAAAAACCCCGAATCGGCCATAGGTCAGGGACAAAAACTGTAATTTACCCTAATTAATATTTCCAACACAAGACCACACCAAGTAGGGATGGAATCGGGTCTGGAACAGACCCGAATGGACCCAGACCCGAAATACCCGAGACCCGATTTTAGATAACTAGTAGACCCGAGAACCGAACCATTTTATAGAATCCGGTTCTGGTTCGGTTCCGGGTACGGTTCGGGTAAATCAGGTATATACCCGATTGGAACCGAAATAGTAATTAGAGCCTGTTTCGGGTGTTAGCATCATATTTATTAATTTATACATTTAATATTAGAATATTTGAAATATAGAAAACATATATTAAACATAAATCGAATACTACCAACGGTATTATGACAAAACAAATTCTCAATTACTCATAGATCAAATGGTTTCTACTTTCTAATATTTTGAAACGTAAGTTGTTGTCGATCAGAAAAGAAGCATCATATTGGGGCTTGCATTTACAGCTATATATTAAACTAAAATAGGGTAATATTAATTAGGGTTATGAAAAAGTTAATTAAATTTCGGTTCCGGGTCTAGACCCGATTTGTTCCATACCCGATGTACCCGGACCCGATTTCATGTAAAAGTTGGACGCGATACCCGACCCGATATTTAGTAATCCGGTTCCAAACGGTTCCGGTTCCGATTCGGTACAGATCCAGGTACGGTTTTTCAGTTCTATATCTCATCCCTAATACCAACTGCTCTAATTACATTTCTCTTGCTTTTCTATTTAATATTCAAATTTTAGTTCTCTTGGTTTTGTATTACTCTTTAATCGTAGTGTTATAAAGCAAATACAACAATTGGGTTTCACAAAACAAATAGGTTTTTTTTTATAGCTTTTTACATAACAATAGTTTGAATATTTTGATAAACTGATTCATTAAATGGCTTTGAAATCCTTGAAAAAAATTATAACACACATTTTTTGCCTCAACTACAAACGAATACCGATTGTCTATCTCATGTTAAACTATTTTAAATTATTCTGAACCAAAATAATAATAACAAATAAAATAGGAATAAGAGTAAAATATTTTCGAAAATCAAAGACCGAAAAGTTGGTTAAAAGAGGTTGAATGAATGGACCCAAATACCCAATATAGCACATGGACATGGCCATTTTCTCCATTCTAAGAAAAGAAAGACAACATCTTCTCAACAAACGTATCTTTTTTAATATAAATATCGCTCCCTTGTCGATTAATAACAAGACAGTTTATTTATAAACTTAGTTGTTTAGATATTGTTGGAGGATTTTACAAAATGATTTTTATAATAATTGGATATTTGATATTTCTTTAAATCGTGTTAATACTACATTTTCCTAAACAACGTTCGTCTTTAAACAAAGAGTTCCATAATTCATTTAGGATATTCAATTTTACCACGGAAAACGAATTAGTTTCAATGTGTGTGTTCATCTCATTATATGAATCGCCATTCATGAATGTCTCTGTGTAGTCTGTACTACTCCAAAATGTTAAACGACGTTTAAACTTAGGGTTAAGGTTATGGATTTAACTAGGTTTATGTTTGGGTTAAGCTTAACTAGGGTGTGTACACGAGTTTAATTTTTCGGCCCACGATGCATTTAATAAAGTTCTTGAGGTTTTGATGTCCCTTGACCCACTAGAGATGTCGCCCCATAGGTCCTTGCAAGGGGGCGCGACCATAAGCGGTACCAGGGAAAAAAATTATGTGGGGACAAAGTTTGTATTTTGCAATGTGCTCAGGTGGGTCTTCAAGTTGAGTTATTTTTAAGTTCAATCTTAAACTAAAACATATGTCATAGTGGTTGCAAGTTCTATTGCATTCCAAGAGGTCACAAGTTTGAGATTGGTCTTCGTATTCGCAAAATACATGAGTCCACTGGAGTGGTTTTGAGGGAAAAAATAACTCATGGTTCACTTAATTAATCTTCTTTAAAACATATGAAAATTCAGATACCCGAAATTTTAAATATCCAAAATTTAGATACTTCCTCCGATTCAAAATAAGTGATACATTTTCTAACTGATACGCTCAAGAAGATTTCGAACCCTAGTTGTCAACATTGTCATCATCAGTAGTAGTTTCGAAAATATTGAACCCCGGAGATTTTATAATATTTCAAAAGTTCAGGTGAAATAATTTGTACTACTTTATTCTTAGCAATAGGTATTTTAAATGTAGACATGTGTGTGTATATATATAACTTACTACACAGATTCACTTTAAATAGCAGTTATTAATTTTGTGCAGTGTATAGTGATTCTTTCAAGGAAATGGATCCGAAACATGCCTTCTCAGTCGACATATTATGAATTTGCGAAACGCTATTAATGTATATTATTTGTATTTACTTTATGTTATATTCATCACAAGATTACATGAGAAATTCACTAATTCTGTTTCATAATATTATCTTTTGATTTGAACACTTGTCTTGATTAAGTGATCAGTAGCACATAATTAGTATTCGCAAAGAATATGCACAAATAATTATTTCTCTATGCATTTTATATTAATAAAAATAGATTCGATAATAATAATCTCCAGGATAATGATTAATTATGTTGTTAATGTGCAATCATAACCAATCTTAGTAGTTAGTTGGCTAAGACTTTTATATTTCCTCCGTTTCAAAATAAGTGATACGCACACTTGAGGTTGCACGTTTTTTTGAGACAAAATATGATTATAATATAATAAAAATTAATTAGATTGAATTGGATAGTTAGTGTAAGATGGATCTCACATATATATTTGGACTAAAGAAAATATTAATGATGTTTAAAAGTAAAATTAAGGGTATAAATATAATTTCATTTTATTAAAGTAAATACTTAATGGATAATGAGTCTCATCTTTTTACCAAATAAAAAACTTTTAGAAGTGTATCACTTATTTTAAAACATTTCTAAAAGGAAAATGTATCACTTATTTTGAAACGGAGGAAATAGAAGAATCATTACAATCGTAATTAATATATCAAAAGTAAATATAAATGACAAAATAAGAAATAACATGAAAAAAGGGAAAATGTTTGGATTTTGTTGAATGAGTTACATATGATAAAAGAGAAGTGACAAGTAAATTATATTCTTACTTAGACTATCATAATCATTGTTGTAGTATAATTTTACAGTTTGTTGTGTGTGCTGATGCTATGGATGCCTAATTAATCAGTCTAAAAATGTCTATAATACTTTAAAATTTTGACATATGTCACGTGACAGGCTTAGTAAAATATTCAGGAGTTGCATAATCTTAGTTAAAATTTGATGATAACTTGCTTAACATATATATTATTAACAAGTACATAAATAGAAATATGTATTATAATTTTTTTGTAACACAAACACCGGTGGCACATTTTGTTACTTAGGATATCAATTACATTTAAAATATATAAATAAAAATATTTTCAAATTTTTTTTAAGATTGCACAAACTACCTCATGCTACATTTTGCTTCTTCTATGTTTGATTTTTTCATTTATCACCATCCATTTCTTCAGGGGCGGAATTAGAAATTTGCACCGGCGGTGGCACCCTTATGGTGATAATTAAAAAAACGGGGTTAAGGAGACATCGACCTCTAGTGGGATCCCAGTGGCAACGTCCCGAAACAAAAACAAATTTAACAAAAAAAATATATTACAGATCACCCTTTTTAATCACATACACCAACAAATCTTCAAGAATGGATTTTACATACCTACAAAAGAATTACTAATTTTATAAAGATATTACAAAATCTACAATACACATTTTATGATTTTTTATTTGGTTCAAATGTTAGGGTTGTCTTAACGTGTACACTAATAACTAATAGTTAGAGGTTTTTTGAAGATTGATTTCGGATATTGAATAGGTTTTTAAACCATAAAAAATTGGGCTTATAAAATTATATTTAATACCCCCTATGATTTATAAAATAAAAAATCAATTTAACATATTGAAAAAATAAAATAAAGGAAAATGATTTGAAATGTTTGGACTAAAGAATTTTTTTTATTGAAATATATAGGGTAAAAAAAGGAAAAAGTTAAAATATGTGGGCTAAGAAAAAAAGAAAACCTTGTAATATAGAGGCTTAGAAAGGAAAAAAAATTGATTTAAAAAATTGATACCAACAAGATTCGAACTGCCAAGCTCTTATATACATGCAAGGAGTGTTAGCCAGCTGCGCTACTAGATGGATGTGTCTTATTTCGCCTTTTTGGATATATATTAATGTATTCAAAATACTATAACAATAAAAAAAATCCTGAAAATTTACCGTGACGAAATTTTTTCGAGTAGTAGCACGTGCCACCGTGTGCCGTATAGTAAATCCGCCCCTGCATTTCTTATACTTCTTTTTTATATATGACACACCTATGGTCCTTGTTGTATTATTCGTAGCATGATATTGACATATAGTCATATAGTCAATGTGCTAACTTCTATGGAGATGGGTTATAAAAGGTGACATCAGTAGCCATCAGTAGCGTGGATGTGTGCTTATAAATCAAACAAAATGGTATGTCCTTTGATGTATAACTTTCTAACTGTCGTTGTTTAAAACGTACGCCGTGTAAAGTACTCATTTTATACCATAACTGAATTATGGATACATGGCAAAATGGTATAGTTCATATATGTTTAATCACTGTAAAGAATTTAATATATATGCTTGTATAATTTAGACGAAATAAAACAATAAGTTTAAATAGTTTATTTCTGATAATCTAGTTATGTTTTGTTTGTAGATTTGCATATTGAGTTGACACTAATAATAATATGTTTAAGTTTATGTTAGTACGTAAAAAATCTATATAAAGTCGAAAGTGATTGTTGTTATTGTATCCAACGAGTAAAATTAAGTCCGCATGTTGAAGCGGAAATTAAAAGCATTTTTTTTAAAGCATAAACTAAGATTTTGGTTTATGTAAAAATAAAAGTATATATTAAATAAGTATAAAACCATAACTTAAAAAGCATATGAATTAAAAGTATGTTTTGGAAGAAAAATATATATATATGGAACTATGGAAGTCTATAAAAGAGTTATAATTGAAAAAACAATTAAAAAAAAAAATTTATAAGAAACGTATGGAAGTCCATGTGAGCTGTAACTTGTTATGGAACCATTAAATAAAGAGTTTTGTTAATAACAACCCTTAGGGTGTGTTTGGTACAGAGATTTGAAAAGAGAGAAAAGGAAATAAAGATAAAGTCTTTTGTTTGGTTACATTGAGAAAGGAAGATGGAGAATTTTTTTTTTCCTTTTCCCTAATTTTAATTTCCTACTAAATAAGGAGAAAATGAGGGAATGTTATATTGAGACTTAAAAAAACACGTAGAGAATCACAAAGCCCTCTTCTTTTTCTTTATACGAAACCCTTCGTCCTCAATTTCGTCCGCTGTCCACTGCAATTTCGTCGTCAATTGTCTGCCACAATTCCGTGCAGCAACAATTCGTCCGCCACTTCTTCCAGGTTAATCTCGTTATTTGTCTCTCGAACTCTATCTCTATGTCTCTATATTATACATTATTTGATTTATCACAGGTTAATCTCGCAATTCCGTCCAGCAACAATTATGTATCTACGTTTCAATATTTAATGTATCACATGGTTCCTTTTGATTATATATATGTTTTATGTATCACAATCGTCTGCCACATGTTTTATGTATCAATTTTGAATTTTTAACCAATATGAAAGCGAAGGTCAACTGATCAACTCCACATATTGTCGAATTAAATTCCATCCATCTTCCTTTCAAAAAATTGCCCTTATATTTCATCAAAATTACGAAATTCTGCAACAATTGTCCACTTCACCATCAAAAGTATACTTGGATTGACACAAGAAGAGAAAATATGCATGGTAGAATCTTACACTGATGGCTCTATGAGATAATTGTTTATGGTTCAAATATTGTTCTTGGTTACATTGTGGTTTTAGGTACTTAGAACTGTTTTTTTTCTTACATTTTGATTGAATTGATGTTTTTGAAAGTGACAATAGTTTATGTTTTTGGACGTTATTATTGATTTTATTAATGCACTTTCGTTATTAATTTATCCATGAATTTTGTATGTTATAATAATGATTGTTGTGGGGAAAAAATAGGTTTGCTAATTATAAAGTTTGTACAATTCTCTACTGATTTTTTTTGTTATACCACACAAGAGAAATGATTCTCTGCTGCAATTCTCTGTTGAAGTCTCTGTGCTACCAAACAGAGAAGTCGATTCTCTCTCCAGACTAATTCTCTTTCTCCGCAATTACATTCTCTGCAACCATTTCCCTGCAATTTCATTCTCTGTACCAAACGTACCCTTAGGGCTCTCACTCACATGAATAAAAAGCTTTTACATTGATTAAAAATGTAATATTCCTAAAATTCAGGGGGTTGTCTTTTGTTATTTTGCATTCCCATTTTCCTTAAATAAAAGCAATTGGAAAAAGGAATCAGAAGGCGGACAGATTCGAACACTCTTGTTCTTAGAGGAAAAACTTCACATCCCACACTATACCAGTGGACCAAATTAGCATTACTTAACAGAGCGAGTATGTACGTATTATATCCGGCTAATTTAGGCGCATTTTAGCAAATACTTTACTGTTCATAGTGCCTTTTAGACTAAATGATTATTTTACATTAGACCACGTCAGGACCGGACAAATTTATTATTTTATAGAGTTTATTAGTTTACCAAGTATTAGTTTAAAAAGATCTTACTATAATATATTATAGATGATAAGACCAAATGATTTGCTAATAAGCCCCCAACTTATTGGTTATGAAATAATGGAAAACTAAGTTAATAATCCGAAAAAAATAAGATAAAATAAACACATAAATTTACTTATGATTGGAAAAAATTAAGCTAATATGCTCTTCAAAATAAACTAAAAAAAAAACAAACACCACCTATTGAAAAAAACGTATAGATTATATTAGTTTTCATAATATATTCGGTCATATCCCCTCCACATATATCTTTTTCTATTTTGGTTATGTCATATTTTCCTCCCAATTTAATGATTCCTTTCCTAGTTTATGGTTTATGTTTTCTTTATATATTAGAGGTCTTATTCCTCTTTTCATTGTACGAATACTTACATCAATAAAATTGATACCTTGAATTTATAATGGTATCAGAGCAGTGATCCTACTGCTCCGACGAAACCAATGGCCGGCGATAAAGAAACGTCAGCAAAAGATGGCGGCAATAATGTTGTTGATTACAACTCATCATATTAACTTCACCCTCTCGATTATCCTAGACAAATGCAAGTCAACGATGCATTGTCTGACAAGAATTATGCGGATTGGGCATCGCAGATCGAAAACTTCTTATGCGCAAAGAATAAGATGATTTCATTGACGGTTCAATTGAAAAACCAGAAAAAACATCCAAGGAATACATGCCTTGGATGAGAGTAGATGCAATGATCAAAGGGTGGCTTACAACCGCCATGGAAAAGGAGATCCGGGACAGCGTCAAATACGCGTTCACTGCTGCGGAGATGTGGTCCAATCTCCATGAACGATTTGGAAAAGAAAGTGCACTAAGGGCATACGAACTGAAAAATAAGATTGCTGCTACACACCAAGATGGCGCCACTGTTTCAGCATACTACACAAAGCTTCGATCATTATGGGATGAGATCCAGTCGGTTTCCCTACTCCACGATGCACGTGTAACGGCTGTACTTGTGATGTTGGTAAGCGACTCGTTGCACATTAAGAGAAAGAGAGATTGTATGAGTTCCTTATGGGTCTCGATAACGGGTTTGGAGTCATTAAGACTCAAATCCTTGCCACCAAACCAGCCCCTGCTCTCGGGACAACCTATCATCTAGTCGCAAAAGACGAGTGGCAAAAACTAATAACCGAAGACAAGAAGCCTTCTGTAGAAAGCGCCGCTTTTAAAGCTTTTGTTTCTATAAAAACGTGACAATTACCTCTCTTCGCAACAGAAAACAAAGGTCAATCCGAAGACAACAAAGCAAGATGAAGAGACACAATATTGCACTCATTGCAATCAGACCGGACATACCCGAGAAGTTTGCTTCAAATTGATTGGTTATCCCGACCGGTGGCTCGGGAAAGGAAAGGGAGACAAAACAAAGCCAAGAGCCTCCTGCATTGAAAGTGGCTCGAGTCCCAATCCTGGACTCACTGTTGAACAATACAATACTTTTATAAAACACTTTGAAAGTGGAATTGACACAGATGATGAACGGAGTCATCGAGCATCAAACATGACAGGTAGTCTTAATAATAAGGATGATTGGATTGTTGATTCAGGGGCTACCAATCACACAACTTATTTAAGCAACATACTTGTTAACAAGAGAAAAGATCCCCTTAGAATGCCTGTGGTAATTCCTAATGGAGATACGATCCGGTGGAAGGTAAGGGTGACTATACTCTACCGGGAGGTACCAAAATCGAGGGAATATTGCATGTTCCCGACTTTCACATGCAATCATTTATCTGTTAGCCGATTAACTAAAAAACTTCAATGTGCTGTGACATTCTTTCCTGATTTTTGTGTAATGCAGGGTCTCCGTTCGAGGAACTTGATTGGTGCGGGCAAGTGCAAGAAAGGTCTATACCGAATGGGGATGTTTGGGGAAGAAAGAAGAGCCATGACAGTTACCGTTCAAAGATGGCATAAGAGGTTGGGTCACACATCTCAAGAAAAACTAGCTAAAGTTGATTTTTTAAAAGGTGTTTCTTTTAATCTTAGAAATAGTATTTGTGATTCTTGTTCCAAAGCAAAACACACGAGATCTCCATTTTCGTTAAGTGAAATAAAAACCAAAGGATGTTTTGAGTTATTACATTGTGATGTGTGGGGCAAATATCGAACTCCTTCATTTTCTGGAGCGAGTTATTTTTTGACTATTGTGGATGATTTTAGTAGGAATGTTTGGATTTTTCTTCTTAAATATAAAAGTGATGCAAGTACTTGTTTAGTGAATTTTTGCAAAATGGTTGAAAATCAATTTAGCAAAACCATTAAAAGAATAAGATGTGACAATGGTGGGGAACTCACATCAAACCTAATGATAGATTTTTACTCTAAACAAGGTATTTTGTTAGAAACCACTTGTCCTCATACGCCACAATAAAATGGGGTCGTTAAACGCAAGCATCGACATTTACTTGACACGGCTCGAGCTATACGCTTCGAAGCTCATTTGCCAAAGCGATTTTGGGGGGAATGTGTGTTAACAGCCGCATACATTATCAATCGTTTACCTTCAAAAATTCTTGGTAACAAGACTCCATATAAACTTCTGTACAATCAAAGGCCTGAATATGATCATATGAGGGTTTTTGGTTGTTGTTGGATCCCATCAACACTTAACGTGTTGCGTTATGACCGAGAACGAAGATAAGATATAGAACAACAAGATTTCAATGATTAAGAGTTTATTAAAACAACTTAATACAGTACAAAGTTTGCGGAAATAGATAGTACACACTAACTAAAACTCTATACTTGAATTGACACTTTAGATTGCTCAAACTAGAAGACTTCTGCAATGAGAGTTTTATCAGCTGATACAAACAGTTGATTTTAATGTCTTAGTAATAACTATGGAGGAGTTAATACTTAGACAATAACTAACTCTCAGAGAATGTTCTTGTGCTATGAATTCGTAAAGGTGTGTGTAAATGCAAGCATTTACGTCTCTATTTATAGCCCAAGATCCATGTTCCTTTGTCCACAAGTTAGTCGACGTGTAAACTTATTATTCGTCGATGTGGACTTATCCATGGATCATTAAATGCTCTTGCACAAGTTATTGTCCCAAGTGTACTTTGTGACAACTACTTCCGGTACCCTTTCTGACGCACAGTGAAAGGTGTACTACATAAGTACAGAAATAGTTGACTTTCTCTTTACATGCTTGGAGGGACAAACGATGATAATGTACTGACATTATCTTCTATTCCGAAATAGAAGATCCTCATCGTTTTCTTCTTCTTTGAGCGGGAAAAGGAAATGTTCAAAGTGTCAAAAACATTTCCACTAAGTCTTCATCTGCAGCATGTACTATCAGCTGATTCCACAATCAGCTGAATAGTCTTCTTCCTGTCTTTGTCCTTTGGCCATAGACTTCGAATGAACTCTCGTGAATAGCTGTTGATTTGACTTGATATCCTAAAGCTAAGTACGTACTCAGCTGAAGGTTATTGCATATACTTGCTTCAGCTGAGATACATAATTCAGCTGATTTATTCTTCTTAGCTATCGATCATCAAATCTTATTTACTTAGTCTTGGGACTAACAATCTCCCCCTATTTGATGCAATCGAATAGCTGTATAAGTGTAACCCTGTAATGATTCAGCTGATGTAGTCAGCTGAATACTTATGTGCTTTGACCCTTGGGGTTCTTTTGTATCTTTTTACAATTTTTACAAGTATATTACAAAATTTTATTTTCTATTAATTGAAAAATAAAAAGTATAAGGAAAATAAAAAAACAAAACTACTATGTTTAGGACATAGCCTCCCCGGTGACATTTCGGTACAGTGAGTGGAAAGCTGAGTTGATTAATTTCTTCATTTCTCTTCCCTCTTCAATGGAGGAACTCAGCGTCTTGTGATAGATCAGAAGCTGATCAACATCACACATGTGCAACTCATCAGCCCGTTGGAAGCAAGGCGTCTTCTTCTCCAGATAGCAAAAGCCGTAGATAGGTTCTTTCACGATCAGCCAGAGACAAAGTTCACTCCCGTGGGGACAGCTTTTGAGATGTTGAGTTTTGGCCGTTTAGCAAACATAATCGAATTCTCAACATCAAGTGTTCTGGAGTCAGCAAAGGGGTCAGGAAGAACGGACTTACGTTTCTCCCCTCTTGCCGATGAGCCTTCACCAGTAGGTTCTCTGACAACAACTTCTTGATAATCACGCAATTCAGCAGGTATGCGATTAGCCAACTCAGGAGATGTCCTCCTGATGTTGTCGCATAGGGTCTTGAAGATGATAGTTGCGACTTTGATCTCATTTTGCAGCTGCATTATCGTCTCAGATGAATTTGCAGATCTGGAAGCTGCTAGCAACTCATTCCACTCATCATAGTTGAGTTGAGTGCTGATCTTGTTCAGAGGAATCCTTTCAGCCGCAATGGGTCCACCAGCTCTAGTTATCTTTACTTCCAGTGGGGAGCCTGGAGTAAACTTGGCGGCCCTTACGCTGGTGATTTTTGCTTCCTGTCTACGCTGGTAAAGAACTTTGTTGAACAACCTAATATTCTCAGCTCTTTGTGCCTCATCTCTTTGATACAGCTCTTCTTGAGTTTTTATTTGAAGGGCAATAGCTGCATCAAGATTAGCAGCGGTTCCAGCTTCCTTAAAAAGGAGAGCTTTAACCGTCTCAGACGTAGACTCCCCCTCAGCAGGTTGAGGATTCACCTGTATAATGGGCTGGGGGTTTTGGATTTGCGGGGTTTGGACTTGTGGGCCCTCAACTGATTTAAAAGAGTCAACGATTTTAACATGATCAGTTGAGGGGTCTTGTGTCCTGAGGTCTTCAGCAGCGATGAGTGTTGGTTGAATGATTGTCTCACCTACTGAAGTAGATACCTCAGGTGTTTCAGTAGTGACGAGTGATGTTGGAATTTGGGTCTCGTCTACTTAAACGTCTTCTTCTTCTGTCATCCCAGCAGAGGTGATAGGTGGAGATCTTGGGTCTCACCTGCTGGAATGTCTTCAGTATTGGCTCCAACAGCAGAGGTGATCATAGGTTGTGAAGCATTTTGTTCACCTTGTTCTTCACCTGCTGAAGTAGCTTGCTCTTTCTCCCCCTCAGAGAGTGCCCGAAGAATTAAGGTACTCTCTGGTGCTGAAGCAACATGAACAGCGGCGACACCCTCATTTAGCTTTTGCAGAATAAGGTCGAGGGTGCCTTGAAGACCAGCGACTTGGGAAGTCAGCGAGCTGACTTCAGTCTCCAATTTGTCCATCCTTGTGGACACAGCAGAAGCGGACCCCTCAATAGCCTTAAAAAGGTGGCTATGAGCATTGGTCAGCAGAGACTCTTGCTTTGATTATGCAAGAGCCAGTCGATCGACAGCTAGTTGGAGAGGAGATACCTTGGAAGATAAGGTATCCCGCTGTCGCATAACTTCGGCTTCTGTGGCTCGAGCTTCGGAGAGAAGCTTGTCTTTCTCGACTCTGTCAGATTCACGGATGGAATTCAACTCTCGCTGAAAGTAGTTTTTGAGAGAGGTGAACTCGCTGGTGTTGGAGTGAATCTGACCAGCAAGAAGAGCCAGCTGAGGAGTCTGAGTGTGAAACTCAGTTTGCAGAGAAGTTATGCTGGAAGAGAGATTCTCAGCAGTTATAGCAAACTTCTTTGGAACATCCCTGCGAAGGGTGTCCATCTGCTGACTCAGCCTGGCCATACCAGGTCAAATCTGGGATGATACAACTCTAGACATCAGAGCAGCAGCGTCATCAGCTGTCAAAACAGTGTGAAGCCCAGTATCTACTTCTTCGGCAGCTGACGAATAGTAGGGCCGAATAGGTTCATCAGCCGAATCAAAAATCGTGTGAAATGCTGTTTGATTCTCATGGACTTCAATCTCACCAGCCGACGATAGTGGTATAGAGACTGGAGGAAGAGTTCCTCTGGGTGGTGTGTTAGCTGCCTCACAGCTCAGTTGGCGAGTACGTTCGCGATCACTGGCAGCTTGGGTGAGTGCCTCAGTAACAACTGGGTCTACAGTTGGCTCTTCATTGGCGGTGGTGGTTTCCTCGATCACCTGCTGGTTTAAGCTGGTGACGTTGTGGGAAACAGAAAGAATAGCTTTAAGATTGACTTGGTTTCCAGTCAGTCTATCATCAGCTGAAGACTCAGAAAGTGATGAAGAAGTTGGGGGTGGTGTGTGTGCAGCTGACTCACGGGTGGCTTGGGTTGAGCCAAAAACTTCACCAGCAGTCTGTTGAGAGACTGAGGTTGCTTGTGGAGTTTGTTCCCTTGTTACAACGACAGATAATGAATCGGTCGAGGAGCTACGCAGAGGGTTGGAGCCGGCACTAACTCCTGAAGAACGAAATTGCCGTTTTGAAGTCTGCTGACTTGTTGAGAAATCAGCAGATGGAGGTTGAAGAGCAAAAGAGAGAAAAAGAGGATCAGCTGAGAGTGTCTGAACAGGAGCTCCAATTGTTGGTGGAGTTCCTGGAAAAACACTGCCAGAATGAAAATGAGAAGGATTATTCCCAGATGCTGACATAGCATTTGATCGTAATCCTTCCAACTGGGATCTCGAGTGAGAGCCCAGCGGATCCCGGCTGAATCCTGATGATGCTGCTGTCGTCAGCTCAACATCATCAACCACTACATCATCTCCACTGGTAGCAGTCCCTCTTACCTCCAGCTGAGGAGAAAAAGGACCACGTGAAGTAGGAGAAGATGATAGAAAGAATCAAGAGGAAGAAGGAGAGTGATGAGCAGCTCGCTTAACTCGCTTCTTACCACCACGTGGAATATCACCCTTTCCACAATTCCCACGTCAATGGGAATGGAGGTCCCAGTGGAAGTGGTGGTATTTCCATCAACAGTTAGTGGTCGTCCCATTGATGGAAAACACTCCAGATTAGGAAAGGACATACCTTCTTGTAGGGCAGATTCTTCTGATGTGGTGCCCTTTGTTTGATCCTTTTTGGATCTGATCCGATCATCAATGATCTTCAGCATGTACGAGGTGAGAGGAAAATCCTTTTCAACATCCTTCTTTTTGGTTGAAGATGATGTTGGAGATGGTACGTACCATCACTGATTCCCCTGGAAGGTCATCGTAACTAACCTTCAGCTTCTCAACCATCACATGTGCGATGCACAATGTGAAGAAGCGAAGGTAGGGAATATGATTTCCCTTTCCTTTCAGTTTGGCCTTGACCTCCTCGTACACCAGTCTCCCATAGTGAATCCGCTGACCGGTGGCTAGGGCTTCAGCAAAGACTTGCATGCTGGAGTTGCACTGGTTGTGGGACCCGGAGTTGCCGCCTATACCCTGAATGATGTGGGTAAAGAAATAGGCCCAGGGTCTCAACAGCTGAGACTTCTTGAAGATCGAAACCTTGTCATCTTCATTTTCTAATCTGTATCCAGAGATACGGATTAGATTCGCTTTAGCTTCCTCGGCAGATTTCATCCCCCGATATTATTTCTTAGGTGCCAGATAGTCGAACCCGCAAGCCGTTCGGAAATCATCAATAGTAATGGTGATTGGATGATCTCCAACTTGCGCAGTGATGTCGTCGCCACAAAGGATGGCAGACATCCAGAAATCACGCAAGAGTTCGCAGTTACTCTTGGCGAATCTGAAGAACGCACCGCCAATGGGGCAGTTGCGTAAGAACTTCCCAACCGGTCGATACACATCGGCCAGTTCCTTTGGAGGGGAAGTGTTGGCTACAAGATTTGAGTTCTGGTTGAACTCAATGGCAGCCCTAGTGAGAGAGGGTTTAGGAGCTTTCTTCGACATTTTGGGAGAGAGAGAAGAAAGATGAAAGCTTGAAAGAATTAGGGTTTTTTGAGAGAGAATTTCGAGAGTGGTGAGGAAGAAGTGAAGGAGAAGGATGGGTATTTTTAGGGGTTTATGGGACGGTTTGGGTAAATATTTGAATTTAAACCGGGTCATAAATGGATAGTTGCAACCCAACTATAGACACGTTGGTTATTGTGCAAAAGGTGGTGGTTGGATGTGACAGAGAGGGGTAGTGGAGCCGTTTCTGGTGTCAGAGTGTCTTGTCCCCATAAATGCCAAATATTTTCACTCGACTGGAAATATTTGCCACAGAGAACGTGTGGACAGAGATAAAAGATGCCTTTTATTGGAGAACCACACGTTTTAACTTATAAATCACCATAAGTTATTATTTAAGAGATTTTATTCGACTAACTGATAAATTCAAAATGGTTTTAGTCAGTTGAATGTACTAAATGACAAGGTGGACTTATCAGCTACTGATAGTACTTCAGCAGTTGATTCAGGCATTCAACATACATAGCTCGCTGATCAGAAAATTGAAGTGTTTTTCATCTAAAGGTTTAGTAAATAAATCAGCTAGCTGAAGGTCTGTTGAAATGAAATGGAGTTCCACGTCACCTTGTTCTGTGTGATCTCTAATAAAATGATACCTTATGTCGATATGTTTGGTTCTTAAGTGAAGAACAAGATTGTTGCTGATTGCAATAGCACTAGTGTTATCACAATAAATAGGAACTTTGCAGAAGTTCATATCAAAATCAACAAGCTGATTCTTCATCCAAAGGACTTGAGCACAACAGCTTCCAGCAGCAACATATTCTGCTTCAGCTGTGGAGGTAGAAATAGTACTTTGTTTCTTGCTTGTCCAGCTGACTAGTTTTCCACCTAGCAGCTGACACCCTCCAGTGGTGCTCTTTCTATCCATCTTGCAACCTGCAAAGTCTGAATCTGAATAGCCAATTAGATCAAACCCGGAGTCTTTGGCATACCAAAGACCTAGGCTTGGAGTACCTTTGAGGTACCTCAAAATTCGTTTAGCAGCTATTAAGTGAGACTCTCTAGGATCAGCTTGATACCTAGCACACATGCAAGTAGCAAACATAATATCTGGTCTGCTGGCGGTGAGATAGAGTAAAGATCCAATGATTCCTCTGTAGAATGTGACATCAACTGATTTCCCCATTATGTCAGCGTCTAGATTGTTTGGAGGAGCCATTGGAGTTTTCATAGATGATGATGAATTCATATCAAATTTCTTTAAGAGATCTTTGATATATTTTTCTTGATTTATAAAAATTTCATTTTTAGATTGCTTAACTTGTAAGCTAAGAAAATATGTCAACTCACCCATCATACTCATCTCATACTTTGTAGACATAAGTTTTGAAAAACGTCTACAAAGTTTTTCATCAGTAGCACCAAAAATTATGTCATCCACATAAATCTGAACAAGAATGATATCACCTTTGATTTTGCGAATGAATAAGGTTTTATCAATCTTTCCCCTGGTGAAATCATTTGCTATGAGCAACGTGGAGAGAGTATCATACCAAGCACGAGGAGCTTGTTTCAACCCATACAACGCTTTATCCAATTTAAACACATAGTCTAAATACTTAGGATTTTCAAACCCTGGTGGTTGTTTGACATAAACTTCCACTTGCAGCTTTCCATTTAAGAAAGCACTCTTCACGTCCATCTGAAAAACTGTGAAGTTTTTGTATGCAGCGTAGGCTAGAAATATTCTAATAGCTTCGAGCCTAGCTACTGGAGCAAATGTTTCATCGAAATCGATTCCTTCCTCTTGTCTATATCCTTGTGCAACAAGTCTAGCCTTGTTACGAATGACCACACCTTCTTCATCCATCTTGTTCCTAAATACCCACTTAGTACGAATTATAGTCTTTCCAGCTGGTGGAGGCACCAGCTGCCATACTTTGTTGACCTCGAATTGGTTAAGTTCTTCCTGCATCGCTTGGATCCAGCTTGAGTCTTCTAAAGCAGCTTTAATATTTTTCGGTTCTTCAGTTGCTAAGAAACAAGACCATAAGCAGAGATTGCATGATGCTTTACTTCTTGTGACCACTCCTTATTGTGGATCTCCAATGATTAATTCAATTGGATGTTCTGAGGTCCACTTGGATTGAGGAGCAGTTGTAGAAGAGGAAGATTTAGCAGAATTAGATCCTTGTTGAGCGGCTGAATGCTCAGCAAGATGATTTACTTCATTTTGAAGAAATCTTTTTGAAGTAGGAAGAGGTGGCTTAGAGATAGCCTTGGATGATGCTCTAGCTGTTGGAATTTCTTGTTGAACAGCTGCAATGTCTACAAGATATGTAGGAGCATCATGGAATGTCTCATCCGATTCATTTATAGGTACTTCAAAGAGATTTAAAGCATCAGAAAATGCTTCAGCTGTATCATCAGGAGATGGTTCAGCCGATCTCTGAAATGCATCAGATGAGTCAGCAGAGAAGGGGTTTAAGGCCTTTGAGTGTTCTTCAAAAGTAACATTTATGGACTCTTTCAGCGTTTGTCTTCTTTTGTTGAAAATTCTATATGCCTTGGATGAAGTGGAGTATCCCAAGAAAATGGCTTCATCAGCTTTGGAGTCAAACTTACTTAGCTGATCTCGTGTGTTTAACACAAAGCACACACAGCCAAAAACATGGAAGAAACCGATGAAAGGTTTCCTCTGACGAAAAATCTCATAAGAATTTTTCTTATGTCTCTTCACATAGAGAGTCCTGTTTTGAGTAAAACAAGCTGTATTGACAGCTTCTGCCCAAAATTGCTTAGGCATGTTTGACTCAGCAAGCATTGTTCTTGCAGCTTCTATTAGGGTTCTTTTCCTTCTTTCAGCAACACCATTTTGTTGAGGTGTTCTAGCAGCTGAGAAGTTTTGGGAGATCCCAACGTCTGCACAGAAGTCATCCAAAGTCTTGTTTCTGAATTCAGTACCATTGTCTGATCTCAGCATCTTGACTCTAGACCCATTTAGAAGTTCCATCCTTTTGATGAACTTAATGATTTCATCAGCTGCATCACTTTTGTGACGAATAAATATAACCCACGTGTATCGTGAATATTCATCAACGATGACAAGTGTATACTTCTTCCCGCCTAAGCTTTCAGTACTCATAGAACCAAAGAGATCCATATGGAGCATGTGAAGGCAGCTGTCGATGAAAAAACATTGCTTCGACTTGAAGGAGCTTTTGTGTTGTTTACCATGTTCACAAGCTGAACAGAGTTTATCCTTTTCATATCGGATTTGTGGAAGACCATTCACCAGCTGACCTCGAGCCAGCTTCGATATATTTTTAAAATTTAGGTGAGATAGCCTTTTGTGCCACAACCAATTCAGCTCTTCAGTAGAATGTGAGAATAGACAAACTTCTTGATTTTGAGGATTCATGTCAAGTGTATAAACATTCTTGGTTCTTGGAGCAACTAATACTACCTTTCCACTTTTATCCGTCACCGTTCCTCTGTATTCATTAAAGTTCACAGAGAACTTTGCATCACAAAGTTGGCTAATGCTGATTAGATTATGTTTCAGCCCATTCACATAACCAACTCTTGTGATTTTTATAGATCCATTGGAGATGGTTCCATAACCTTCAGTAGAGCCTCTACCATTATCACCAAAAACTACTGAGGGACCATCACAAACTTCAAACTCTTCCAGCAGGGATTTGTATCCAGTCATGTGTCTCGAGCAACCACTGTCTAAGTACCAAACATGTTTGCTTTCATCACCCTGCACAAAAATTAAAAGAGTTAGTTCTTTTTGGCAACCCACACTTCTGTGGGTCCTTGTGATTTCCCGTTGGAGCTCACAGGTGTTGGTTTTTCAGAAGGCTCACAAGCTGAGGTTAGGGAAGGTCTCAGGCATGTGTTGTCACACTCACTTGCCATATGCCCACAATCTCCACACTTATAGCATTTTCTGTTTCTTTGCAATGGAGTAGAGGGCGAGGCAATAGGATTGGGAACAGGACCCAAGATTCCTTTCATTTTCTGATTATCAGAGATAGCCAGAGTTTGAACGAGTCATGTCAGCTTGTTGACCTTTCCTTTCAGCCGTCTGACAGACACAGCTGAAGAAGGACTTGGAGTGTTTTTAAGAACACTCTTACCTTTGTTCTTTGCAGCTCGAGTACGGACTCCAACTGGCTCACCCTTGGAGGGTGTAAGAACAGCTTTCTTTCCTGCTGTTCTGCTAGTCTTCTGCTGAGGTCTAGCAGAGGAGGCAGCAGGTGCTGAACCCAAGATAGATTTTCTTGGTTCAACGATTACTACAGTAGGTGTCCTAACAACCATGGCAGAAGAGTCAGCTGATGACTCTTCACCAGTGGCTTCAGAAGGATCTTCTGAGGACATCTCAGTAGCAAAGGTTTTGGTAGACCTAACAAAGGAACCAAAAACCAACTCTTCAGCTGGCACAGAATCATCAGCTGACGAGTAGTACAGATCATCTGTACTGCTGTCAGGTACAGCGGCTGCAGCTAGGAAGTCTCCTCCTAGCACAGCTTGTACTTGACTAGGAATTTGTGAGTTAACACATTCACTCACACGTTTGGATGAACGAGACCATGATTCACAAATCTTTTTAATAGCTTCAAGTTCTTTAACTTTTTCACTTAGATAATACTGAAGAACTGAGTTTATAAATTTTGTTTCAGAAAGATCTTCTTTTAAAGTTTTTTGGTCAATTAAACGTTCTTTTAGAAATGTATTTTCATGTAGAATAGCACTGTGTTTATCCAAACATTCACCTTTCAGCTGATCAATGAAGTGCAAGTCACAAATAATAGAATCAACAATATCTTTAGCTTTAGTAGCCTCAACAGAGATTAGAGAGGTTACCTTTTTATGAACGATGTTGACCCATTTATAAGAACTAGCATCATCAGCTGTAATACTTTCATCATCATCAGCACGAGCCATCAAACACATTGTGGCCATTTGTTCATCATCATCAGATGAGCTGTCACAAGAGTCAGCCCAATCATGAGTTTCAGCTACGAGACCCTTGTCTGCAGCTTTGCCTTCAAGTGCCTTCTTTTCTTCTAAGATCTTTTTGGTGAAGGCTTGTAGCTTTTTGTATTTCTCTTCAATGGACTCACTAGTTGAAGATGATGAACTTGTTTTCTTCTACTTGCAGTCGTTAGCATAGTGTCCGATCTTGTTGCAGTTGTAGCAAGTTATCTCAGAGATGTCAGGTGTACTTCCAGAAGGTCTGGAGGGTACAGCTGATGAGATAGATCTGCTACTAGAACCTCTAGCTGAGGAGCCAGACTTGTTTTTAAAGAATTTTCTATTTTTAACAAGTAGGGCAAGCTCAGTTATAAGGGCTTCATTGTCTTTGTCTTCATCAACTTCTTCAATGCTGCCTTCAGGTATGTTGAACAAACCAACAGCTGAAGTATTGTCAGCTTCATCATCTGATGGAGGATATTCGATTCTGCTTGGTTTGTTTAGAGAAACAAGAGCAGTTGAAGATCCAGAGGGACTCACTTTAGAGTCCTTTGGAGGTTGAAATTTATTGAGTACAGTTCTCTCATGGTTTAGAAACATACCATAGAGAGAAGAAAGAGTATAATCTTTCAAAGTAGGAGATGTACTCATGCAAGTTATAATGGTAACCCATTTAGAGGGTAAGGCTGCCATAAACTTACACATTTTGGACATATCGTCCTTATCAACCCCATGAGACTTCAGCTCGTTTAACAGAATGTTATAACGATTGAAAGTTTGAGCTATAGTCTCACTAGGCTTGGCTTTAAACAGCTCGTAATCGTGTATGAGCATGTTTTTGTTATGTTCACGCACAACAGATGTGCCTTCATAAACTTCAGCCAGCCTCTCCCACATCTCTTTAACTGAGTCACAAAACTGAATATTGTGATACAGTTCATCACCAACTGCTTGAAAAAGCATATCCCTACCCTTATTCTCAATATGAACAAGGCGTTTTTCAGCGTCTGTCCATTGAGCCTCAGATTTTACCACTTAATGTTCTGGTATTTCAGGAGTACCAGGGATGAGGGTTTTGGGAACATATTTTCCTATCATGATGTTATCTTGAAGTTTTGGGTGATAGGTAACCATGTGGGACAACATACGGGTTTTCCACATAGGATAGTTGGTTTGAGTGAGTTTAGGAGGTTTTCCAGATGATGGAAGATCTGATGATGTAGGTTCAGTCATAACAGATGCTCAAAATTGATGGAAAACAATTTTGACACTTGCTCTGATACTAGTTGTTGGATCCCAACAACACTTAACATGTTGCGTTATGACCGAGAACGAACATAAGATAAAGAACAACAAGATTTCAATGATTAAGAGTTTATTAAAATAACTTAATACAGTACAAAGTTTGCGGAAATAGATAGTACACACTAACTAAAACTCTATACTTGAATTGACACTTTAGATCGCTCAAACTAGAAGACTTATGCAATGAGAGTTTTATCAGCTGATACAAACAGCTGATATTAATGTCTTAGTAATAACTATGGAGGAGTTAATACTTAGACAATAACTAACTCTCAGAGAATGTTCTTGTGCTATGAATTCGTAAAGGTGTGTGTAAATGCAAGCATTTACGTCTCTATTTATAGCCCAAGATCCATGTTCCTTTGTCCACAAGTTAGTCGACGTGTAAACTTATTATTCGTCGATGTGGACTTGTCCATGGATCATTAAATACTCTTGCACAAGTTGTTGTCCCAAGTGTACTTTGTGTCAACTACTTACGGTACCCTTTCTGACGCATAGTGAAAGGTGTACTACATAAGTACAGAAATAGTTGACTTTCTCTTTACATGCTTGGAGGGACAAACGATGATAATGTACTGACATTATCTTCTATTCCGAAATAGAAGATCCTCATCGTTTTCTTCTTCTTTGAGCGGGAAAAAGAAATGTTCAAAGTGTCAAAAACATTTCCACTAAGTCTTCATCTGCAGCAGGTACTATCAGCTGATTCCACAATCAGCTGAATAGTCTTCTTCTTGTCTTTATCCTTTGGCCATAGACTTCGAATGAACTCTCGTGAATAGCTGCTGATTTGACTTGATATCCTAAAGCTAAGTACGTACTCAGCTGAAGGTTATTGCATATACTTGCTTCAGCTGAGATACATAATTCAGCTGATTTATTCTTCTTAGCTATCGATCATCAAATCGTATTTACTTAGTCTTGGGACTAACAGTTGTCTTACTTATTTTTGGAGTACCGAAACAAAGGGAGACAAGTTTGCAGAAAGGGGGAGACCCGGAATATTTCTTGGTTACCGTCAAGGAACAAAAGGCTACAAAATATTTGATATTGATAACAAGAAAATTGTAGTGTCACAAGATGTAAAGTTTCATGAAAACACTTTCACCTTCCCGATTCAAACCCAAGCTTCAAATGAC
This sequence comes from Calendula officinalis, assembly GCA_963853835.1. NCBI lineage: Eukaryota > Viridiplantae > Streptophyta > Magnoliopsida > Asterales > Asteraceae > Calendula > Calendula officinalis. The sequence continues at coordinate 6,247,808 of OY970828.1, read as the reverse complement.
TATGACATTTTTGTTCCTATACAAGCCGAAAATGTTGAGAGCCCTGAGCAGGTTACCACTTCAAATGAAGTGGACGGTGACGATTTTGATCCACAAAACTCAGGTGATAATAATCATGACATTAATCATGAAGATTTACCCCCTCAAAATCTCGAAACAAACACGGATCCGGTTCATTCTCGACCGAAGAGAGGCCGAACACAACCTAAACGCTTGGATGATTTCATTGTTCACCTTCCCCCTTCGGTTGACCATGCACGCACCGCACCAACTCAAGCTTCCTCTACGGTACATCCTATTACCAATTATCTTTCTTATAATAATTTTTCTAATACTCACAAAATCTTCTTGGCGGCCATCACCACTAATGATGAGCCGAAATTTTTTAAACAAGCCATGCAAGATCCAAAATGGATTGAAGCCATGAAGAAGAAGGAGATTCAAGCACTTGAACAAAACAACACCTGGACCATTGAAACTTTGCCACCGGGAAAAAGAGCCATTGATTCTAAATGGGTTTACAAGATCAAATACAAGCCAAATGGAGATATAGAAAGGTATAAAGCGAGACTCGTTGCAAAAGGGTTCACTCAAATCTAAGGAGAAGATTATCATGACACCTTTGCGCCGGTAGCTAAGCTAGTAACGGTTCGCACGTTATTATATGTAGCTACTAAAAACAATTGGTTCATTCACCAACTCGATGTCAACAACGTTTTTCTTCATCGTGATCTTGATGAAGAAGTGTATATGAAGATGCCACAATGTTTTGCTACAAATAAGGAAAATCGTGTTTGTCGCCTACGGAAATCTCTTTACGGTCTCAAACAAGCCTCTCGAAACTGGTACCAAAAATTCACCGCTGCTCTTCTTGGCCTCGGTTTCTCATCATCCAAGGCAGATCACTCACTATTTATCTACAAACGCGATGGCATCTTCCTATCCATTTTAATTTATGTTGATGACGTCATTATTGTTGGAAACAATTTTCAGAAAATAAATTAAATCAAACAAAGTCTACATGACAAGTTTAGTATTAAAGATCTTGGGGAACTAAAATATTTTCTCGGGATAGAGGTGGCCCGGACTTCTCATGGCCTTGTTTTAAGTCAACCGAAGTACACTCTTGATATTTTAAAGGATATTGGCATGGAAGGATGTCGCCCGAGTTCATTTCCAACTGAACAAAACTTAAAGCTTGTTATGGATGATCAAGAACCCAAGGTCGATGCCAGTGCCTATCGTCGTCTCATTGGGCGTCTTCTTTACCTTCAGGCCACTCGTTCGGATATTGCCTACTCGGTTAATACTCTTAGTCAGTTCGTTTCTGATCCCCACCAAAATCATATGAATGCCGTTTTTAAAATCCTTCGATATCTCAAAGCCACACCTGGTCAAGGAATACTTCTACCAAAAGAGGGTGGCACGAACCTAGTTACATATGCCGATTCAGATTGGCTTGGTTGCCCTCTCACTAGACGTTCTCGAACCAGTTACCTTGTTCTTCTTGGAGGTGCTCCTATTTCATGGAAAACCAAAAAGCAATCTGTTGTCTCACGTTCTTCCGCTGAAGCTGAATATCGTGCCATGGCTGCAGCCGTTAGTGAAACCATCTAGTTACGATGGCTTTTATTGGAATTGGGGCCTCCTCAACTTGGCTTTACCACACTTTTTTGCGACAATCAAGCTGCTCGACATATTGCCAATAATCCAGTCTTTCACGAACGCACTAAACATGTTGAAATGGACTGCTATTTCATTCGTGAGCGTGTTGAATCAAAAGAAATTCACCCTATGATGATCGATACAAAACTTCAACTTGCTGACCTTCTCACAAAAGGCCTTGGAGCTTCGCAACTACGTTTCTTACTTGACAAGCTGAGCGTTGTCAATTTACACGCTTCAGCTTGAGGGGGGTATTAGTTTTCATAATATATTCGGTCATATCCCCTCCACATATATCTTTCTCTATTTTGGTTATGTCATATTTTCTTCCCAATTTAGTGATTCCTTTCCTAGTTTATGGTTTATGTTTTCTTTATATATTAGAGGTCTTATTCCTCTTTTCATTGTACGAATATTTACATCAATAAAATTGATACCTTGAATTTATAAAAATTTTAGTTTATATTTCACATATTAGCTTACAGAACTTATATTATAAGCTTTTAGCTTATTATGGAGTAATATTTAAAGGGATTTTCTAACTATAAGAAATTTTGAATATCACTCGACCAAAATCATGATTAATGAAATGGTCATAAGCAATTTATCTTTACTTGCAAATTTAAACGCATTCTCGTGTTCTGTCTTTTAGATTTATTGTAATGGGCGACATTCGGTGATCACAACCAATGGTCACGATATCTCGTGTTCCCATTACGCGACCAAAGAGGACACATCTCCCTTCGACTTTTCGTGTGGGTTTGGTTACTCAGGCGATCAAACTTTTGTGAGATATTTGTTTGTTGTATTATGTATTAGGTATTGTACCTTATGCTTTAACGGTATATTGGCGTGAGTTTTATCACAACTATGAAGATTTTGTCATGTACTTAGTCCGAAAACAAAAACTGATTTATTGTTGATGTGACAGTTTAGCTATTACGATTAGTCTTAATCCTTCACCCAATCTTGCAAACAAGCCACCACCTACTATATTGTCATATTTCCTTTGCATGAAAACAACATACTAATTGAATGGCGTCAAAGTAAATAATAGTAGGTGATATATGCCATTTTTTAAAGATTTTTTTTCCAAACCAATAATTTCACATTTCAATTTTACTGCTTCAAGCCTTCAATAAGATTCCGGAAAACAAAAAGAGAAAAACTGAAGTACAAATATTATGGTGTTTTTTGTAGTTTTACAAAGCTTATGTATATATATACACACGTGTTGTATACACATTATTATATAAAGCATTAATATCTTTGTGAGGTATAAATGTATAATAAATGGATAATAAACGAAGCATCACTGTTCGTATGAATCATGGTGGACACTGAACGCTCCACGCCAGGTAAGGCTTCTATCAAACATTGGCTCCACTTTGGGCCCACTCTTGAAAAATAATGCGAAATATATATGGTCTATAATTTATTAAAACTTAATAGTTTCAATCCAAAACAAGAAAAGGATAACTAAGTTTTATTTTTTCATATTATAATTTCACTTTAATTTTTGCTCCTCCATATTTTTCCTAATTTTAATTTTTTTACCCTTGAATAGTTGAATTCATATAAATTATATTTCTACCACATGGTATATAATCTTTCCAAAATACGAGGATAATAAAAATCTTGTTCAAATTATAGATGACAACAAAATCGGTTTATAACACGTTAAAACCCAAGATATTTTTTTGGTAAAGTTTTACTTGATAAATTTTCAAAATTGGATTAACGAATTAGAATTTGAGACAAAGTTGGTCAATACCCTTTTATTTTGTAGAGAGTTTAACATATTTTGAGAAAGATTGATTGTTAAGTTTACTATATTTGTTCATTACCAAAAACAGCAAGAAGATAATAGAAATAGTTGTCACGTCAAGTTTGTTAAATTAGATTATAACCTTAATTATGGATAATAAGTTGTCACATTTTGTAGACGAAACTACAATAATTAATGATGATGAAGGGTATATTCTTGTATCCTTTGACATCATACTTGTTTTTTTATCACATACTTTTGCTGGAAAAATGGTCTCTACTCCTTAATAGAACTATAATTGTAAACATTTCAACTTCTTTATAGCCCGCATTTGGTGGAATTGGATATTGTTGTTAAATTGGACTTCCACGGTTGCGAAACATCACAAGTGTAAAAAAGAGGGAAAATCCTTGGTATCGTCATACTAGTCTCTCTTTGGGAGCATGCTAATGTTTTCGAGTTTTTGTGTCATTAGATTTTAGCCTCTGTAAATTTAGGTCTATCAGTTTTCACGTTACTACATTAACAAAAAAATTTACTAAGGCCCCGTTTGTTTTGACGTAATCCTCCGTAATCTTCCGTAATTATAATTCAATTACATTACGGAGGACGTTTGGATGAACCTTTTTTTCATAATTCAATTACGACGTAATTTCAAATTACGATATTCGTTGTAATTGAAATCCGTCCGAACACCCCACGAATTCAATTACGGTCCTTTGATAAACTAACAAATTTGAATATTTTATATGCTTCAGATTTTAAAATCATTTAAAAAAATTTAAAATATTAAAAAAATTTAAAAAATTTAAAAAAACTGAAAAAATTAAACAAAAATTAAAAAAAATCAAAAAACAATTTAAAAAATTTTAAAAATTTTAAAATTTTAAAAAATTTTAAAATTTTTTAAAGTTTTTTAAAAATTTTAAAAAAAAATTTTAAAAAATTTAAAAAAAATTAAAAATTTTAAAAAAATTAAAAAAATTAAATTTTTTTTAATAAATTAAAAAAATTGAAAAATTTTAAAAGTTTTAAAAAAATTAGAAAAAAATTAAAAAATAAAAACTCTTTATTTTTTTTAAACTAAACAAATAATGAAAAAATTTTAAAAAAATAAAAAAATAATAAATAATAAATAATAATATAATAAATAATAAATAATAAAATATTAAAAAAGTTTTTAAAAAAAGTCATAAGTATTGATTTGAATTACAACTCAAAATTTTGGTAACCAAACGCGTAACCGTATTCAATTACAACCCAATTCAATTACAACCGATTTCAATTACATTACGGAGGATTACGTTGAGCCAAACGCCCCCTAATAGTTAGGACAATCGGATAATGTCAATTCTAATTATAGGTTAAAAATACATAATCATAAAACCCCGAATAAATCGAACCATGATAACCAATGCATTAAGATTTTTGAGGAAATAATCCACAGGTGCAAATTGTCTGGATATGGTTAGGTGCAACAAAAAACAAATAAAGGATTACTTGGTGCATTTACAAATTAAAATATCCGAAGGATTAAAAATGTAACTTTTGCTTTGTTTTTACTGCATTGTATAAAGTGTTGTCAAAAACACATATCTTATCCCCGTTCTAGAAAATCTACTTTTATGCAGGGGATGGTAATTGGGTTGCGTTTGGGTTAGCGTGTTCGGGTTGGCAGGTTGACGGGTTGAAATTAATTAACTTAAACCCAACATGTTTAAATTTTGGGTCAGAAAACCAATTCTAACCCGAACTTATTTAAATCATGTTAATATAGACCCAACTCATCTGACCCATATAACTTAACACGTTGTTTTGAGTCAAAGGAGTTATCAGCTCATTTTCATGTTAGGGGGTCATAAATAAAATATACTCAAATACAATAGTTTACATGAGTAATTGGAAGACTAAACAAAGATGTGCAGATGTTTTAGACGATGGTTATGAGACTTTATAGTATTTATATCAATTTCCATTAAACAAAAAAAAAAAACTTTATAAAACTAAATGGGTTAGAGGGTCGACCCGTTTATGCATAAGACAATTTGAACCGACTTGATTTATGAACATGTTGGATGGATCGATCTGTTTTTGACCAAACTAATTTAGTAATTTAGTCCTAACCTAATTATTTCCGTATTGGTGTCGAGTCGAGTTGCATGTTGTGTCAGGAATTATCACCTCTACTTTTATGATCGGTTAAATGTTGGTTTTCATGAGTGGCTGATTTAAACGAGCCGGCCCATTTTCAATGTACCATAGTTTAATTGGTATGTTGTTTTTAGGTTAGATTTTTATACCTACTAAAAACTCTCAAGATTACCCGAATCGTCCAAGTGCTTTTTTTGTCAGTTCTCTCATATTGGGCCGAATTGGAACAGGCCCAAAATCAACGGAAATCCAGTTAAAGGACCTTGAATTGACCGGTAAACTGAAGCAACAAACATTTCTAAATCCAGAAACACCAAAAATATAATGTTATGGGTTCGTGTTTTCGCTGCAACTATCCTACGGTCTACCTTTAAATCATAATTACCAAGTATTACAATTTACTAGCAGGGTATCCGCGCAATGCGGCGACGGGTACCCGTAACTAAATTGTAGAGTTTTTTTTTTGCAATAGTCAAGACGTTATCTTCAATAAGTGTTGAATAAGATGGGTGGTAAGACCTTCTAGAATACATATTAAATCGTATCCGAAATAAAACAAGGGACAATTTCGACGTTTTGCAGTGTTATGTTGTTTGTTTATTTGGGATTAAACAACGTATCATTTAGATCAATCGGTTAACACACAGTCAGTACTCACAAAAGGTCTTGTGTTCGAATCCTGTAAGCAACATTTTTTTTATTTTTGTGGTGTTTAAGATGTTACTAAAAGTAGAAATAAGTTTAAGTTTAAGTACTTCTATATTTAGTAGTCCTAAACACATTATAAAAGAGTAAGATAATCAAAATGATAAGCGGACCAGACACAGGGCCTTTCAAGTTTGAATCTCAAGATTGCCCAACCCTTTCAACAACCTTGTCACAATGATGTTCCAAGACGTGTGTGGAGATCACCACGAGTTAGAATAGAGAATTAATTTGTGTATTATATTTTTTATGAATATATCATACAGTATAAGTATTACTACAGATTGTACAAACATATAATGCAATTAGTGTGGTGTATAGATTAAAAAGTGTGGTGTAAAAATATACGGAGTAGTTCGAATACAGTACAAAGTAAGAACTAGGTGTAACTATGAGGATGCTTGGATGTGCATTTTCAAATGAATTATTGTAAACTTTGAGAGTTAGAAACATATATAATCAAATCTAGATAACATGGTGCACCAAATTAATAGAGTTAGGGACTCGTGGCATGCTTCTTATAATCTGACTATTTTGGCTCTAAAACGTTCACAAAAATTGGAAGAAAGATTGAATTTTTCAAAAATTGCAAATTCAAGTTCCAATAATCAAGTTGTGGATCGATTTTTACTATCCTGAATAAAGTGGGATTTGTGATCTCATAGCTCTTTGCATAAACTAACAACTTGGAATCACATTATAGAAACATAAAACTTAAAACCATAGGTCTAGCCGTCTAGGATAGATATGGTACAAAACTAAATATCTAAAAAAAACACCTTATGGTGTTGCCAAGGCGCAACCTCGCCGTTACAAAATAGACCATGCCGGTGGTGTTAGGTGTAACGTAACATAAGGCGCGATAAGACGACATAAGCATACCTTATTACAAGTTTTTATGGCACGTTATGAAATTTGATTTTTTTTAAATGATAACATATATGGATAGTGAGTGTGTAACTGTCATATATCAAAGTTTTAATGTGGAACCAATGAACCATCCAAAACTACATCGTTTTGGTTAAACCACTTATTTTTGTGTTTTCTCATCATATACTTCCTCCGTTTCAAAATAAGTGACACTTTCCTTTATGAGGTGTTTCAAAGTAGGTGCTACACTTGAAATTTGATTTTTTTTTAAATGATGACATATATGGATAGTGAGTGTGCAACTGTCATATATCAAAGTTTTAATGTGGAACCAACGAACCATCCAAAACTACGTTGTTTTGGTTAAAACACCTATAATTATGTTTTCTCAACATATACTTCATCCGTTTCAAGATAAGTGACACTTTCCTTTATGAGGTGTTTCAAAATAAGTGCTACAATTTAAAAAATTGCATTATTTAGTTAAAAAAAATAAGACCCACATCCACTAACTTTCTCATTTAATAAAGTGATATGACTCAATTACCCTTATTTTTACTTTTAAAAATCATTAAACTTCTTTTAATCCAAATATAAGGGACCCATCTTCCACTAACTATTCAGTTTAATCTAATTAACCTTCATTATCATTTTTTTATCTCAAAAAACGTACAACCTCAAATGTATCACTTATTTTGAAACGGATGAAATATTAAAAGTTAACTATTAAAACGAAAGTTGAGTACGATAATATAATACTCTAGGGTTTCTAATTAAAGTTTCATAATACTATAGGGGTCAATGTGAAAGTATTCCGGTTTGTAGCAAACTGAAGCTTGCATCTCGTCATCGAAAACATCTCACCAGAGAAGAGAAATGGCCGCCATCTTAGCTCGCAAGTCGATCTCTGCATTTCGTAATCGACAGCTTGTAAGCTCCATATCTATCTCTAAAACATATACACAGATTAAATTTTTGTTTGGATGATACAAGTCTAGTTTTCTTTTAGGGTTTAGATTTCATTCCACACGTTTCACGATTAAATAAATTTTCGTATGATCCAGGAAACATATATTAGTTTTTATAATTCCAGAGTTTATAAATGATTTCTCTGACTAATTGATAAGGATCATCTCAAAATTGATTTTAGCTTGTATTGTGCCCTAATTTGGAGTGAATCTGCTGTTCTTGTATTGTAATTCGTGCCCAAACCTTTTTATGTATTAGACTGCAGATACATTTTCACTCTTAGATTGCAATTGAGATCATTCTCATAGTCAAATTTATATGAAGTTATGAATCCCGAAATACAAGGAGAAAAAATGGAAATTCATACCAAATTTGCATTTTGAGTTATTGAAATTACTTGATTATAAATCTAACTTCTAAACGTATGATCTTATCTCCATTTGATGCTAGGCTGTGGCAGCACAAGCATTTCAAGGCCATACAACTTCTGGTGCACGCTCATTTGCAACCAAACACTCATTCTCAACAGATAAAGGTGAACACATTCTTATGCAGTAGTAAAGTGTCTTTTTTATCAGTCATTTTTCTTATTTCTGTAAATTTACAATAGTTTTTTGAATGTTTATATAAGCTTGAATCCTGTTATGTCTCTCAAATGCAGATGATGAGGAAAGAGAACAACTTGCAAAGGAGATATCAAAGGACTGGAGTTCTGGTACTTCTGACAATAACTCGTTTCACCAATTTTGTACCTTTTTATTTTATTTATTATTTATTTTATTTCTGTATGTTGATTATGTCCAGTTTTTGAGAGGAGCATTAATACATTATTTTTAACTGAATTGGTTCGAGGTTTGTCTTTGACACTCAAATACTTCTTTGAGCCAAAAGTTACTGTAAGTATTGTACATCAACTTTTTTACTGCAATTTTTTTTTTATCATTATTTTAGTTTTAATTAAATTAAAAAATGCAGATTAATTATCCATTTGAAAAAGGTCCTTTAAGCCCTCGTTTTCGAGGAGAACATGCTCTTAGACGTTATCCAACTGGAGAGGAACGGTGTATTGCTTGTAAACTTTGTGAAGCTGTAAGTTCCACTTATAAGTTAAATTAATTTATTCATTTAAAATAGTTTTTTATTTTATTATATTTTAATAATATTATTACATAGGAGTATTAAACTTTTGAATATTGTGTATTAGATATGTCCAGCTCAAGCTATCACCATAGAAGCAGAGGAACGAGAAGATGGAAGCCGCAGAACAACAAGGTGAGCAGAATTAGGGTTCATGACATGCATGTGATTTGCACATGTTTTGAAATGAAGGGCATTTTTGTCTTTTTTGCAGGTATGACATTGATATGACAAAATGTATATACTGTGGATTCTGTCAAGAAGCATGCCCTGTTGATGCAATTGTGGAAGGACCCAACTTTGAGTTTGCTACCGAAACTCACGAGGTAATTGAATTTCTCATAATATTATATATTATTATTTAATATTTAATATTTAATAAGTAATAAAATACTAATTTGTAATACGCGACACAAATGATATATTGTTATTGTTTTAGGAACTCCTGTATGATAAGGAAAAGCTGCTTGAAAATGGGGATCGATGGGAAACAGAGATTGCTGAAAATCTTAGATCTGAAAGCCTCTATCGATAAATTGGAATGTGATTTCGTTGCACCTTTTTTTTTTGTAACAATGAGATTAATAAAGTGACGGATTTTTCGTCATGAAAAAATACAATTTTTTTTAATCAGTGTTTTGTCTCTAAATTGTGAAAATGTAACGTTGATTTATTTCGGTGAAGATTGATTTGTTTTTCTCTATGAGAAAGTAATTAAAGACTAATTACATTTACTTGGTTTTGTTAAGATATATTTTTATTTTTGTTTTACAAGTGTTATATTTATTTTATATTTTGTGAAAAGTAATACTTATGATTAATTCCTTACCTTGAATACTCGTTTTTATGCATAAAAATAAATACAAGCCTTGTGCAAAATAATGTTACCATTTTTTTTATCTTTACAAATGCCAATAGTTTCAGATAACTGTAATTTGTATTGTCTTTGAACATATCTTTTGAGCTTTTTAATGTGAGTTTTCGTTGCTTATTATCGTTGTTTACAAAGAGATGATTACGCAAATAACAATAATGTATTTTTAGTAATCATTTTTCATATCAAATTCACTATGAAAACGTAAATTAAAATCTCTTCAATTTTGACCATATTTTGGTGAACTTTTGAATAAGATTGGTTCCAATTATTACACAAACTGACACCTTCAGTCTTTGTCAAATCAGGGTCATGTCAGTTCACCCTTCAACTGACATTAAACTGATATACTCATGCTAACAGTAACTCTTCCCTTCAGTTTTTTGAGTCTTACCATTATAAAATACACATACAATATACCCCTTTGGCCCTCACCTCACCATCCCATTTCTCCCTCCTTCCCATCACCAAACCCACAACGAAAAAAGTATACTGGTAATTCAAAAACATTTTTATAAATTGTTTTTCCTTACATTTCTAAAGTATTTTTAAAAAATAATGCTATATATACATGACTTTTTAAAATAACTTATGAATTTTAGCTATAAAAAATCATTTTACTAAACAAAAAAAGTTTAATCCAGACACTTTAAAAATAACTTTTCAACTTTTTAATATCAACAAATAAATAAAAACTTTAAAAAAAATATTTTCAACACAATAATATTCAATAATCGCTTTCTCAAACACCCTTTATAATTTATGAAAAATATAACTAAACATTTTCTTTTTCCTGATCTTCCGAAATACAAATATCGTCGGAAAGTGAAGAACAGTAATCGCCGGCGATGATACGAGCTGTGATAGTGATGAACGATCAAGGAAAGCCACGCCTGGTCAAATTCTACGACTATCAGGTTCTGTATTTCTATTTGATCTCCATAAAGTGTCATATATTCTATCTTCAAACTGCTTTATCATCGATTCTGATCTGTAAATCTTAAATGCAAGGTTAGTCCGTGGAGAAACAACAAGAAATCATTCGGAGCATATATGGAGGTCTGATTTCCGTTACAAATTTCCGTCTGTTTTATAATCACTCTCATAATTTCTTTTTATTTGACCTGTGAATTCGAAAATATGATAATTATGATGATCCAGTTCTTATTCCTGCTAAAAAAACCCGCTAAATTTAAACTGATTGTCACTAATTCGAACTTCGGATTCATAATTGCTTAAATATGATATTAGATTGTGAAATTAGTGCAACATTTGATCTCGCTGGAGTTTGTAACCCTAGTTGTCGTTATTACATCTCCAATTGAAGCTTCAAGGACTGTTTGGATACAGCTAATAAGTGCTAGTGTTTGGATGGAGACAAACAACTTTGTTTTCAGGAAATTGTTTCACATTAGCTTTATTTAACCTGTTTTACATCTGCACTTTTCCCCCTTATAATCATAATTTGCCAAACACTCAGAATGCAACTTAGCACCACTGGAAATCCAAATTGTGTGTTTGATACAGCTAATAAGTGCTAGTGTTTGGATGTAAGCTTGGTGTGTGAAGCATCTGAAATCATATGAGTTTAATTCTCAATCAATAATACACTTATTTGTATTATTGAGGTTAATTTGTTTAAAATTTTGAATACAGTTCTATGCAGTAGAGCAGAGAATGTGAGCAATTTTGTTCAAGCAGATACGATTTTTGGACCGGTATGTTGTGCTACTTTTTGACATCTTTTTATTTTAAATTTTTTGAAATTGTTTATTTTTGGCATTCTGATTTCAAGCTATATGCTTCATTTGAGTCAGATTGTGTACATTTTCAAATATTTGATCGATCAGTTTGTATGCAGGATACCCGACTTGCATACAAAACTTTTGCTACACTTTACTTCATCGTCATATTTGATGATTCTGAAAACGAGCTTGCCATTTTAGATCTTATGCAAGGTATGTTTTATCTTAATATTAATTTTTCATTTTACTTTTAAATTTTAAATTTTTTGTGTAAATATGTATTGTTTAACATTTTATAAAAATTTTAGTATTCGTGGAGACACTGGACAAGTGTTTCAGTAACGTGTGTGAACTCGATATTGTGTTCAATTTCAACAAGGTTAATTCTCTTCCCTTTCTTCATACCTTCATAATTATTAGTAATCATAATCTTGACAATATTTTAACAATATTATAATATTTCTTTATTTGATTAATTAATCTTTGCAGGTACATACCATTCTTGATGAGATCATTTTAGGTGGTCAAGTTGTTGAAATGAGTTCTTCTGAAGTTGTCAAAGCAGTAGACGAAATATCATGGTATTTTCTCTCTCTCACACACTCACACACACACATACACACGCACACACACACACACGCACACACACACTGATGTGTAACTATGTGTTTTGTGCAGGCTGGAAAGGAACCCAAATTCAATCATCCGAGTTACAAAATCAATATCTGGCTGGCAGGGACGATAAATGGACTAAAAACTTGTAACATTTTGTTTATGGACGATAAATTATAGTTTTCATATTTCATAATTTTGGACTGTTTTTAATCCATAAGCATCGACTACTTGTAACCTTTGTTCATTGACTTGCACACTCATTATTGGACAACATTTATATGGTGTTTAACATAAACACACTTGAAAATGGTTCCTAAAAGATTAAAAAAAAAACCGATAATTATCTCAATTTGTTCCTCACCAAAACCGGATCGAAACAAAATCCATTACAATTTACAATTCGAATAAAAAAAACATCCACCAATTACAAACAAAAATTACTTCCTTTTCAACCATAAACAACAAAACAAGCTCCACAAAACCCAAAAAAAAAAGTCAACTCTTTTTCTATCTCTGTATATCAAGAAAAAACAAACCATCCTTTTCCTCTATCATCATCAATAACTTCCAACTTTTACCTTGTACACCAAACTAACACTTGTGGGGGTGGGTTATTAACAAAGAATCAATCAATCAATTCCCACCGTTGGATCTAGATCTCTCCTCATCTTACACATCCAACGGTTCAGGAAACACATCTTTCGATTGCCTTCTATTCGAAGAAGAATGATCACCATTTCCACCATTATGACCACTTCCCGAATGTGATCCACTAGTACCCGACCGCCTCAAACTACTCGGTCCCGCCCCACCACCACCACCGCCGCCACCACCTCCGGCCACCATCTCCCGCCAGCTGCTAAACAAAGCGGCATTCCACGACCCCCGAGAAGACGGCGTCCTTAACCTAGCCGAACTACCACTATCTTCTCTAACAACTTTTAACGGGTTTTCTAACGCTTTGAGAATATATCTCATTAACGGTCTTTTTGACGGTTTTGGATTGAGACAAGATCTTGCAACAACCGCCATGGCCCACACTTCTTCCAACAAATCCTCGTCTATGATTAATGTGGGGTCCACAATGTTTGTTACAAGTTCTTTATCGTTTATGTTGATGTAAGGGAGTATTGTTTCTAGTAATTCTTTTGTTGTCGGATCGTTTGATGCGCTAATTCCCATTTTGCCCGTTACTAGCTCGAGTAATACTTTCCCGAAACAGTATACGTCGTATGCACATGTGGCAGTCGCTACACCTAAAAATCAAATTTACAAAAAAAAAAAAATTAAAAAAAAAATTTCGACAATTTTTTATGTTTGATGTATTGAAATAAGATCAAGAAGCGTACCAGAAGCACCTTGTTCGGATGTCCTGCAAGAAAATGAGAAATCTTCGGTTAAAGTCTTAATTTTTAAATAATTTAACTCCAAAAATGTGCATAATATGCATGACGAAAGGGCTATCGTGACGTATAATAAAAACTATTTATAATTAATGTTTTAAACGACGTTTACATGACCAAATTGTCCCTAAGGGTAAACAATTACGACGGCCACCAACGACCTTATGTTAAATTTTAATTTTCTGTCGACTCATTTATTTCATATAATTTAAATTTTTCGAAAATACGGTTACTATTTCAAGCTTTTAACCCTAAAAGGATGTTTAATTAAACTTGCATGCTTTATACGTTCGTTAGATACACGATTCATCAAGTTGCCCTCACAAACACCGACACGTATAAAACAAATTTCTAATTATAGATGTTGATATAGATTCATAACCTAAATATAAAACAAATTTCACTTAGCATATAAAGAAAAAACTTTTAAATTCTAATAATAAAAACAATACATTTTAGGGTTTATCGAGTACTTACTGAGGTAATCTGAGCAATCTGGTAAACCGGTTTGAATTACTGTCACCTTCTTGTACACAAACTTCACTTAAACTCCCTAATCGCACTTCATATTTATCATCAAGAAGTATACTGCTTGCTTGCACATCTCTAAAATAAAATATAACGTTAAATATATAAAATAAATTAAATCATCACGTTTTATATTTTTTTGTAATTATAATTGAAAAAATTTAATACCTGTGAACGAGAGGTGGATTACATTCATGATGTAAGTAAGAAAGCGCTTCTGCTGCTCCTAAAGCAATTTTTAATCTTGTAATCCAATCCAACGACTGTAAACTATCATCATCTTGATCGTTTTTTCTATACAACGAGCTCGATAAATCGCCATTTGGCATATATTTATAAATTAATATCTTCGCGTTTTCGTTCTCTAAACAATGTCCCAAAAGAGGAACTAATCGGGAATGAGATATTTTACTAAATAAATCCAATTCCACCATGTGATTATCTTTCGTACCCGACCCAAAATCAAATCTTTTAATAATTACCGGAATACCCCCGTCAAGAACGCCCCTATAAAGATCACCCGAATGCCCGTTTTTTATGAAATTTGCATTGCTGAAATCACTAGTGGCTGTGACAATTTGTTGGTAAGTAAACGAGTCTCCTAAATTAGAAAGATCCAATCCCGTTACGCCAGGTGGCGGCGGCTGCACGGCGGCTGTCGGTGCGGGCCCCACCCCGGTCCCTCTTTGGGAAGTGTTTCGTCTTTTCCGACAACAAAAAACCGCCAAAATTAAAATAACCGCCACGAGTACGATTATTCCAACACCGCCCAAAACCGCCACTAAAATTAACCATTTTTTGTTGTTTTTGTCATCATTATTTGGCGGTGGTAAAGTACCGTTCGGTTTTCCAAAATTATCAAACGGTAAACCGTTTAATGAGTAAAAATTCACACATTCCCGAACATTTTTTTGGCCCGTTGAGTTTTGAAGACAATTTCCATTTAAAGATGCAATCTCGTTTGCATATTCGGGTACCGTACCTTGCAAGTAATTATACGATAAATCTATCGTTTTAAACATCCTTAAAACGCTCGTTATGTTTCCATAAAACATATTATGCGAAAGATTAAAAACTCTCGAATTACCATTCAAATCAAGATTTGGTAACGAA
The DNA here is from genome assembly GCA_963853835.1 of Calendula officinalis. Taxonomy (NCBI): domain Eukaryota; kingdom Viridiplantae; phylum Streptophyta; class Magnoliopsida; order Asterales; family Asteraceae; genus Calendula; species Calendula officinalis. Next base: position 6,232,265 of record OY970828.1, on the reverse strand, counting down.
CCCGTGAAATTATTTTCAGATGCATCTAAAAAACCCAAATTAGGAAGCAACCATAACGAATCGGGAAGATTACCGGTAAAATTGTTTTTCGCGATTATTAATGTTCTCAAATTCGTTAATTTCCCGAATGCGGTCGGTAATGTTCCGGAAAATGTATTGGACCCCACGTCAAGAATAGTCAAACTACTAATGCTACCTAATTCTGTAGGTAATGTAGAAGAGAGACTGTTTCCAGAAAGATTCATAAATTGAAGATTTTTTAAGTTTCCAAAAGATTCCGGAATGTTCCCGGATAAGTAATTTAGTGACATATCGAGTGAGAAGAGATTAATTAGGGATCCTAATGATGCAGGAACTAATCCAGTAAATGTGTTTCTTGATAGATCAAGAATCGACATTTGAGATAATTGACCTAAATTTGATGGAATTGTGCCCGTAAGGGCGTTATCGGATAAATATAATTCATTAAGATTTGATAAATTACCAAAACTGAAAGGAATTGCACCAGAAATTTGACAAAACCTAAGATCAAGAACTTTTAGGGTTTGAAGTTGAAACCCTAATTCAACAGGAATTGAACCAGGAAGATTGAATCTTGAAGCATTAAACGATATTAAATTCGTTAAATTAGCCAGTGAATTGACTACAAATTTTGGGTCTTTTCTTCCAATTCTTGTTCTCTTAAACCCTGAAATATTAATCCCAATAACACTACCATTTTGGCAACTAATTCCGACCCAATTTACACATGGGTTTGATTTAATTGGCCATTGTTTTGATCTTAACCCTAATGAGGATCTAAGTTGTATCAAAGCTGCCCGTTCTGCCCGAAATCTTGAAACAACAGCTGTTTGTTCTTGTTGAAATGCAGAGTTGAACAACAAAAATAGCAACAATAAGACAACAAAATTGTTCCCCATAACTATCATCTTTCAAGCCGAAAATTTTGAATCTTTATTCGCATTGACATTTTTATTTTAATAATTATTTAAATAAAAATGGCAATGCATAATTGAGCAATGAAATCAGGGATTCACTCTAGAAATACATTGCGCATAAGTCATACCTTGAATCTTGAATTGATCACTGAAATCTTGAAAAAATATATTCTCTCTCTAGCCTTTGTTGCAGTTGATGTGAGAGAGAGAAATGAATATTTTAAGAAATAGAAAAATGGAGGTAAAAGAAAATAAAGAAAAGAAAAGGGTTTTCTATATGATGAAAAACCCTTTGACATTCATGAGGGGGGGGGGGGATAAAAAGGTGTGATCTTTACCGGCGGTGGAGATCGCCGGAAAAAGGGTTTCTCCGGTGGTGGTTAAAGATCCGGTACGGTGGGGTACGTTGACTGAAGCTAAGCTAAAACCTCTGTGCTGCAACTCTCTTTCTCTCTCTATCTATCTCTCTCACTCTAACTATTTATTTTCTCTCTCTACGTATACATACAGATGGCCGTGTGTATAGCTGTATCCGTCCAAATATAAATGATTTTCTCAATTTAACCTATTATTGTCGAAATCTTATTCTAATTTATATTACATGCATTTAAAAATTGAGAAGTTATATTGATTTCTAATATGAGTAATGGTATTTAGGCCTACCGTTTAGATCTACTCATAAGCCTACTCATTAGATTAAGACACGTGTCAAAATCAAAGGATAATATTAGGAGAGAAAATTAGTGGAATACACATGTCATCCTATCAAGTGGGTAAGCCTATGAGTAACTCTAAATGGTAGGACTAAATATCATTTCCTTTCTAATATTTATATGCGTTTTTCTAACATATGTCTCATTGGTATATACTAGGTGCAATTAATAAATATCCGATTTTCATTTAAACCGAGAATCGTATTTATTGCATCTTCTAAAATGGTAAAAAATTAAAATTAATTAATGTTATTCAAAATATATTAGGAAACTAAATATTTTATGGGTTTTGCTAATGACAGCCCTTAGGGCTGTCACTAACATACATAAAAAGCTTATGCATTGATTAAAATTATATTTAATACATATTTTAAAATGAAAAAAATGAGAGTTCATTAAATTTATTTAATATATATTTAGATAATTACCATTTTATTAAATACAGTTGTCATATAACAATATGTGAGTAAAAACTTATTAATATATTATAGCATTTAATTAATTATGTGAATTAAATTTCATGAATACTATTTGATCGCAAAATTGGAAGTTTTATGATTAATTTTAGAAACATGTTAGGATTATTGTAACTGAAATAAAAATTATTAGACTAATTTAACAAATTTGAGTGTAATAATACTTCAATTCATGTATTTTAACACTATCAAAAAACAAATATACACAAAAAAATTGTAATCATCAAGCGGTGGCCTAGTAGTAAAAGCTCTAATTTTGTAAAGGTCATGGATTCAGTCATCCTTGAATAAATACTTATCAAATGGTGAGTTAAAGTTTCAAAAATGGTTAAGATAACGGTTAAGTCGCGTATATCACAAGTATAAGCTTAGACACTTCACAGAAATTCTTTTAACGAGAATATTTTCTTTTTAAATGTTACATTTAAATGGGCACTGTTCACATGAATTGATGAATATATTATTATCAGACAAACATTTGAATATATTAAAACACACTAAAACAAGTCATGGTGAGTAAGTTTATCTCGTATATTTATAGTCTAATTTCATTAAGAGTATAAGCTAATAATAATCATAAATAAAAATTCAATATTTATGCTAATAAACATTAGTTTTGTTTGAGGGGGAATGTTTTTTTTTTAAACATCTTTCATATATATTAACAAACTAGCATAAAGCTAGACAAAACTTACAAAACACAACCACAACCAAACAAAGCAAACACAACGAAACGTCAATTACATGGTAGGATAAGCCATTCGGCCCAACTAACTCTAAACTTTGGACGCCGATTACAAACCCATAAAAACGCTATATGATGAAAGACTTTTAGAAACTCTTCGTAAAAAATATTTGAGTAAAAGTTAATAAGAAATTATATTTGTTTCTATCTTTTCTTCAAATATATAAATCTACTTACTTCTAAACTTGATATGTGTCATCCACTAATTTTCTTTCATCATATCATCCATTGATTTTAACATTTATCATGATCAAAATGAATAAAAATACCGTTGGAGGAAAAATACCATTACTCAAAGCGAATACTATTACAACCAACTATCATGACGCAAACATGTCACTACACCAGACATTTGATTACTAAGAGCATCTCCAATGGTAGCTTTTTCTAAAGTTTATTATTATTACAATAAGTCTTTGAAAGATTTTTTACCATTGAAATACCTAGCTTTTTGAAAAGCTTATTGCAAAGACTTATTCTCTACTAAGCTTTTAACAATCTTTTAATGTCTGTCTTTTTTAATCCCCATGTATAATAACATTTCATTTTAAACCTTAGATATATTATATATAAATTCTTTATAATATTTTTATTAGTTAATAAATAAATTATATAATATCTAATGCTAATTATTACAATATTTATGTATGAAAATATTTAAAAAAATATTGTATTTAGTAAGATTTCAAAAAATTATCAAATTATATATAGGGGTATTTATAAAACATTTGAGATAGATTAAGCTAAATTAGAAATTTTGTAAAATAAAAAGCTTTTTAGAAAGGTTAACCATTGGAGATGTTATTTAGGAAAAAGTTTTTGGTTAGTGAAATGTTGATGTGGCAAAAGTAATAAGATTTTGAGAGGTTAACCATTAGATGCTCTAATACACCGTAATTTCAATCTATCTATGTATGATCCAAAAGAATGATTGCATGAGCCAGTAAAATCGGCATAGATCTTCCTGCAGTATTTTGGGCAATTGTTACTACTATTAAGTTTATCTCGTATATTAATAATAATGATAGTGTACAAGATTAAAATAATCGACACCATAAATAGGACGCTTTAAAACCTGAAGTGGGAAAAAGTTGGGTTGGGTGTCATAAATTGGTTTTAATGGGATTGGTGATTGTTTTGGCTTTGTTGACTATCTATAAATCTAAAAAACATGTATTTATGGGTGTTTTAAATGTGTGTTTAAAAGGAACTTTGCCATTTAAAGGAATATCGTGATATAATTAGCTGTCATCTAATAATTTAAATTTTAAACAATACTTTTATAACAATATTATTATTTTTATTTGAAAAACAAAGATTACAAGGGACAAATAATATTTATATGAGTTTTGCTAACTATTGCCTTAAGGGCATTAGTTTAGAATAATACTGCACAAAAATTAAAGCATAAGGTTGGTTTTTTAAAAATGCATAATGTGGTTTTTTTAAAAATTAAAGCATAACGTGGTTAGTAAAATGCATGAGGTTAGTTTTTTATGGTTAATGTAAAATTAATTTAAGCATCTATTTTTTCTTTAATTATTGTCCTAAGGGCTATGTTTAGCAAAATCCTATTTATATTTATATATCTCCAACGAAACTTAACCTACAACTAACAAAATTAATACTAATAATGGTGCTATTGTGCTAATGTGTATTCGGTTGGCCGTCTGTTGGTTCGGTAAATCGACCCCATTAACACGGTACCTTCGTTTGAGCGTCAATTAAGTGACTTTGATTTGGAGAAGTGTAAACATACGAGGAAGAGGGTAATTTTCAGAGAAGTGCCTTCCGTTTGAGCACACGGTTTTAAAAAATCCAACTCATACTCTTATTCAACGGATCAGCGGATATCCGACTCATCTACCCGACTCACTATAATAATAAGATTACACAACTATTATATATTTCACAAAGTATTATCCAATAAATATAATTTAAATACAACCATACCTGATTTGAGTTTGTCGAGGGTCTACGCAAGTATTAATTTTTAAAGGCAAAAATTCTAAATATAAATAAGGGTTTAAAAAATATGGCCCCAATTCAATATTTTGTTATAAGTTTGGACTATAATTCATTTGCCAAGTAGTGTACTTAACATTAAAATAACATTTATTTAACAATTATATGTCTTCTATAATATAATACTCAAAAGCATATCTTCTAAATAATACAAACGAGTAAGGTACGTATGCGCTTCGCTGCGGGTTTAAAAATTCTAACTTCTTGTAATTTTGCGAGTTTAGATTGGATCAGAGTCAATACATGCTTCATTACAACGTCTACTTGCAAGTAACTACATTCAATTACAATATAAATAAATTTTCCTTTGTTATTTTCTTCAATATAATATAAAATAAAAAATGTATATCGATACATAAATTATTTTACTCGGTATTAGATAGTTTAATTATATAAAAGTTCATTTAGTTATTAAAAAACAATAGTCACTCGAGGTTTAGTTATCAAAAACAATAGTCACTCACGGTTTGTAGTCTAGTAATATTGATGTTTGGTGTTACTTATAGCTTAAGGTTATATGTTTAAGTCTCAATGTAAACAAAATTGTGATAAATTTAGGACGCGTTTTAGAAAAAATAAAAAACGATGGTCCATTAAATAACAACTGATAATAATTATATCATAAAGTGAAACTTGGAAGAAACTCATAACTTATGTCTAAATATATCACTTAAATTAAATTTAAAAGAAAAACTCAAAGCAGCTTAATTTTGTAGATGGGTGGAACTTGGAAGAAGATTGTGAAGAAATTGGAGCAATAATGAAGTCAAGGACAACTTCACGTTAAACAGGATGCAAGTGGGGTAATAATCAGATGGTGGTCAACGTAACACAGTATCCTGCACCAGCACCACCAAACCAAACAATCCTATCACCCTTCACTTTCAGTCTTCACTATCAAACATAAAGACAAAGGCCCAGATGAAATCTTGACCAAACCTTAAATGGGCCCACTTTTTATCAAACCCATGTTTTTAGAGCATTAAAATTTTTTTTTGAACGGCAAAAGGGAGACCCGGGGGAGCAACGACAAAGCCATCAACCACCCAAGAAACCCAAACAACTGCAATAAAACTAAAATGCTAGTAAGAAACTAGCGGAGAACAAAGTACAAGTGAAGGAAAAACAAAAAACAACACACCAACCAACCAAAAAACCTAAACACCTAGAAGCACAACCAGAAACGAAAACACCAACAAAAAACACCAACTAAAAACAAGAAAAAGGATCCGTGAGCCAGAGCATTAAAATGGTTAACCTCTCTAATGATTTATTACTTTTGTTACATTATCTAATAACTTATTAGTTAAAAACATCTTCAATGGTTAACCTTTCCAAAGACTTTTTCTTATAAATATTATTAATTTACCTTTAACTATATCAAATGTTTTATAAATACCCCTCACTTATATAATTTAACAATTTTATAGCATTACAAAACTTAACATTTTTTTAAAATGTCATATATAAAACTATTACGGAGTATAATATTATTTTAAAAAATATTGAAATATAAGAAAGTTATAATTTTATAGTTATAGAAATAATAAATGATTCACATATAAATATATACATAGGTTTAAAATGTAAAATTGTAAATGTAGGGACTAAAAGAATCAAACATTGAAAGATGTTCAAGTGGTTGAAGAAGATTAAGTGGTTGGAGTGACCTCTTAGAAAAGTCATTCATTCCAATAGTAAAAAGTCATTTAAGAGATTATTCAAATAATATCAACATCTTAAAAAACCTCCCATTGGAGATGCTCTTAGAGCATCTCCAATGGTAGCTTTTTCTAAAGCTTATTACTATTACAATAAGTCTTTCAAAGACTTTTTACCATTAGAATACCTAGCTTTTTGAAAAGCTTTTTGCAAAGACTTATTCTCTACTAACCTTTTAACCATCTTTCAGTAATTGTCTTTTTTAGTCCCCTATGTTTAATACCATGTCATTTTAAACCTTATATATGTTATATATAAATTCTTTATTATATTTTTATTAGTTAATAAATAAATTATATAATATTTAATGCCAATTATTATAATATTATTGTATAAGACATTTTAAAAAATATTATATTTAGTAAGATGTCCAAAAAATTGTCAAATTATATATAGGGATATTTATAAAACATTTGAGATAGATAAAGGTAAATTAAAAATATTGTAAAAGATAAAGTTTTTGTAAAGGTTAACCATTGGAGATGCTATTTATGAAAATGTTTTTGATTAGTGGAATGTTGATATGGCAAAAACAATAAGTCTTTGTGAGGTTAACCATCGGGGCTGCTCTTAGTATATATACATTTACAAATATAGTCAATAGCGACGTTTTGTTTTATTAGGCGAAATCTTTAATACTCCCTCCATCCCACATAAAACTTCTCATTTCATCCAAAAATTTTGTCCCACAAAAAGCTTCCCATTTGAGAATTGGAGGGACCCACTTAATAAATTAATATTATTTCATTAACTTTATGTCATTTTTTATCATTTTTTAAAAGTTTCTCTCACTAACTTTATGTCAATCTCTAAATTAATCTTATATTTTAATTAAATTTATTACCAAATACCTCACCACCAACTACCGCCTAAAACCATAGAAGTTTTTTATGGGACGGAGAGAGTAATATATACCAGCTAGGCGAAATAGTTAACAGACATTTGCTTTGCCTCGATGGTTGGCGGTGGACTATATAAAGCTTACGTTTCTCCTCACCGGATTTCGATTCCCATTGTTTTTTTTGTAATATTAAATTTATACAACCATTTTTTAAATTTTAAAAACTTACATTATTATTATTATTACCATCATACCTTACAGTCATTTCATTACCTGTAAAACTTAAAAATAATGTGTTTGCCACTTTGACAATTCTTTTTAACTTAACACCCACATTATCATATGACACGCTCTTCAACTCATTCTTAGTCCTACCCCTCACACAAGTATATAACTATCTTCTATTTAGTTGTCTGACATTAATAATTTTGCTTATATTAATTTGACATATTCATATATTTTATTATTATTATTATTATTATTATTTAAATTTAATTTTTCTGGTATGAACACCATTAAACATTTTTTGGGTATTACATGAAAATCCCCCACGACAACACGCGGGGTAAAACGCTCGCCCTTTTGGTCGGATCACGGATGCACCTTTCGGTCCTCAAGATCATGGTTAAGAGCTATAGTTAATTCACGGCTTTTTCAAAATGTGATTTAAAGCGTCAATTTTAAATATAAATAATGATTATATATTCTGTTATACAAATTAATATATAAAAACAAATAATTATAAATTTATAATATGGTTTATTTTATTTTTCCATTTTAAACATGTTCGACTATTTTTATAACTAGATATTATATATATATTTAGTCCATATAATTCAGTACCTTTAATACGCCTAATACATATCTTACGACGGATATAGTATATCAAAACCTATACCCCATTAAAAGTGATTAATACGTAGTTGTTTTTTTTTTTTTTTTTTTTTGTCAAATTTACAATTACATTATAGGATGAAGGCACACTAGTCAAAACTAAAACAAAAAAAGTTAAAAATATTTATGTTCCTCATTGCTACATATTCAAGTTTTGTTGTGAAAAAAAATGTTAATGTAAAAGTAGTTTAAAGAATGTGTATGTTGTTAAAAAAAATTGTATGTTAATTCTATTGGTGTTTTAATTACCTTTCTATACATGTACAAAAGTAATATTTCTTGTTAAGTGTTCATTAAAAAGAAACTTAGAAATATATTTAATTCATTCGATGATTTTTTAAGGCAAAAATTACCACTAACTTAGAATATTTATAGTAAGACAAACCGCATCAATCAATAATTTATTCTTATTATTCCATCCACCGACCACCGGTATCAACTCACTCCAATATATCTCGTATATTATCCACATTAGGCTATGGAATTTGCCATCGGAAGACCGAATGTCATGTACTTTTTGCAACTTCACACCGTCTAATAACATACTCAGTGTCTTCAATATCATTTTCACATATCGCACACATGACCTCATCTATATTAATTCCTCTCGAGACAAGATTAATTCGGGTTGGAATATGATCCAAAACGATCATCCAATACAATATATCTACCTTTCTTGGAATCAACACATTCCATCTAGTATTAATAGAATGACTTAAAAGCATCAAATTATTTAGCCATTTCATGTTTTCTTTTACAACATAATCTCCAATTTAGGCCAATCTTCACCACCACCGGTCCTCTATAGCCGAGAATTGGCAGTCACTATTGTAACACATATATTTTGCCAGCGTGTTTAGAAATTGAATTTCCTCCTCTCATCACATAACTTTGTTTTTTAATTCACATATATTTACATTTGTCAATATAACTATTGTAACAATCTATTACATTTATATATGACCGATGATACTTTTTTTATTACAATATAATTATAATATTACATATATTAATTATTTAATTACAACTTATGTGCAAACTTGCAAAGTACATTAGGTCGCCTATAATTTAGTAATTATGGTGCTAATGACAAAGGGGCAATGATTTGTAAGGAGTATCACATGCGCCATTTTTTTTATTGATTCCATAATCAACTTTACTTACGTCTACAGTTTTAAATTGTATTCCTTAATTTTAATTCAATAGAAGAGAAAAATTCTGGAAATATATAGAATATTTATCTTATTCCAGAGTCTTTATTAAGAAGAAAAATGATGATAAAATAAATCGTAGGTCATTATTTCCCTTCACATTTTCTAAATAATTTATAGCTTAAAAGTAAAATGTAATTTTGTTATTTTGCAACTTTTTTCGTTAATGTCGGTACTTATATTATCATGATACCCAAGGTTTCTAGAATCTAGCCTAGTGGTATTGGTGAAATATATAAGGTGTTGCCCATACATATTTGGTCATGAGTTCAAGTCCCGTTGTGGACTGGGGTTTATTCCCCATAAGTGCAGGGTTCAAGGGAAGACATATTGCCCATTTGTGGATGTCAGTATCTAGGCTCGAACCGCTAACTTAATTACTAACTGACCGTTAAAAAAAAATTATATTATCATGATTCTAGAAATCATTAGGTTGGTTGAATGTTCAATTATATATTGACGTCAATATATAAATATAGATCGATAAAGAAAAAAAGATTCCATCACTTATAATTAGGTGTGCATAACATGCATTGTGATCCATTTCCACTAAGATATGCTAGTCATGCTCATGCATTTGTATCTACTTTAACTACTCAATGATATAAATAAGATCGAGTTGTCATTTGCAAAGTTTTTTATTTTTTTAATTATTTTTTAGAAAGTAAAAAAGAGGTTTTGATTTATAACTAATTCAAATTTTCTCTTAGAAAACTTACTAAGTACTATATGCTACAACACCTTACGACACCACACAGTTGTACACAAATACTGAATAGAACAGCTAGTTGACGAAATGTCAATTTTGTAAATGATTTTGCTAAATATAGTGCTTAGATGCTTAATGTTTTGATTAAGGATGATTAATCTTGTTAATGTAAAACTATTAGAAGCGTAACTAACCACATTCATATTTAAGTGATTAGTGATTTTTAAGGGAGTCATTATTTTTAACAATATATAGTTAAAGCACACAAACTTCAAATATTCACAAATAAAATAACGACATTAATTCATGTACCATATTTTTTTTATGTGTATACCATAATGTACTAGTGTTATTAAAGACTGTACAAATACATAAAACAATTATTATGATATATATATAGGTCAAAAGATATGATGTAAAAATCACTACTTATATAATAACCCTAGTACCTTAAACATGCAATTCAACACCAAAAGATAAAGAGTATTATTATCTGTCTAAAAGAGACTATAAAAACATCATAGCTACGATACCAGTTATGGCATATTTGGGAAAACTTATTTAAAAGACTTTTAAATTTCATAGCTTAAATAAGCTTAAAAATCTTATCAAACGAATAAGCTCAAAAGTCTCTTAAATAAACTTTATGAAACATGCGCTTAGTCTAAAAACATATAGTATTAAATAGGAAGACTGCATTTATATTTAAGACATATATTCATTTGGTGACATGAACTGTATCAGACCGGTGCCAACGGGGGCAACCGACGCCCGCCGGTTGGCCCGCCGGTTGTGGCGACCGTTGGCACGGCCCCGCCGGTTGGGTCCGCCGGTTTGGCTCGCCGGAATTGAGACGGAGAAAGAGACGGAGACCAGTTGATTTTATTTTTTTTTTCTTTTTTTTTTTAAATGGTAATTTAAATGATAATATATTAAAAAATTCAAAAAAATTTAAAAAAATTCAAAAAAATTTAAAAAAATTAAAACTTTTTACATCTATAAATACCCTCTCATTTCGTCTATTTTTACACCACATTCACCTTCTATTTTTTTAATTAATGTCTTTTTTTTTAATTAATGTCTTTTTTTTATGTAATGTATTTTTAAATTAATGAAATTTAATTTTATTAGTTATATGTTTTAATTAGTTGTATATTTTTATTTTAATTAAAAAGAAAGTAAATTAATTAAAGTTGGTGAAGTGACGGAGTGCTGTTGGCACGGGTACGTCAGTTTAGTGTTAGTTAGTTTGTCTGCTGACGTGGCGCTGAGTTGGCAGAAACTGACGGCGTCAGTTTCCGTCACCATTGGCACCGGTCTCAATCTACTTGTGTTGGTTTTGGGCAAATATTGTTTGTTTTATACTAACTTTTTTATGGAAGTAGCCATAGGCCATAGTGTCCTTTCCCAACAAATATGAAGGGTGGGGCAGTAGCAAGAAGTGTGGTTGTGCTTTGAACCTAAATTTAATGCTAGCATGACCCGTTTCAATGTATAATTAGTTTTTTCTCATATTTTATTGTTAGCATCAACTTTTCAGTTTGTTTCTCTTCTTTATTATCGTCAGAAAACTGAAGAGGAAAATGATGACTTTGTAGTGGGACAGGGAGAGAGGGAAATATAGAAAGAGGACGAAATGAAGAAAGAGGTAGGGACAGCATAAGAGAGTTTTATTTTTTCTTATTTATCTTTTTAATAATTTTTTATAATATTTAAAAAGTTATTTTCTATTGCGTCCTTTATATGTTTTTATAAATTTTCTTTATATATACTAATAATATACGTAGTATTAAGATTTGTTTATAATTAAAAATAATGATGTGACTCTGACGTGACAACAATATAGAAGAAATATTGGTAATTTTCCATTAATATTTTATTTTCTTTTTACTAATTTCCCTATATATATTTAAAGATTTAAAAATACTATGCTTTTCATTTATTTGATTACACATGTATTCTAAGTAGTGATAATAGTACACATAATCTATGTATGAACATTTACAAAAATTATCTGAACTTTATAGCAAAAATAATACGAATATAGGTTAAAAATACAAATTTAATATACCATATCTATCACTATAAAATTTGTATTCAATTTTTTATATTGGTAAATATTATAATTTTTATTTTTGAAATAACTAATAATACGAATTTAAATTTTGATTGGCTTAGTTTACGTTTAGACTTTATTAGAGTAGAACTCATTTGATTTGGTTAATAATTTGACCTTAAAAAATCCCGCATTGGAGAAGGTGAGTTGCATCCAAAAATTTGTTTACCTTTGAAATTTATTTTAGTACTGACACTGAATAATAGTCTAGGTGATCCATCCTATTTTTATCATCGTTCTTTTCATTCATGAAGCATATTATTAGACTAGGTGACGTGACAAACACTTTCGATAAAAATCATCAAGGTCCAATAGTATCTTTAAATTGGGTTCAGTTTAAGGGAACAATATCCACGTTACAACTTGTATAATTTGTACCTCTAGTACCACTTGACAGAATTTTATTAGCATACCCATATCTCATCATGCCCAGCCCATAAGTTCACATAAACTTACATTTAGAAACTGACAATTAGGAGTAGCCCACCAATCTTATATTTATAAAGAATTTTGATAATTAACAAGAGGGGAGATATTCTGTTTTGAATGAATGTTTTTACTTGAATTAGTTACAAATATTCTTAGAAAAAAAAAGAATTTTGACCAATGAAAGATTAATAGTTTATAATTTAGTTAATAATTATTTTTTAAAGCAGACTATTTCTCTATAATTAAAAGCACTAAGAGTTGTTATTATCAAAATTCATTTATGAATTACCTAAGCTATAATAACATTTCACATGAAAATGTTACTCCGTATTATCCATTTACAGATCATGAATATAGTGATTTTTATTAAATTAGTATTATTAATATATTAATTTATAAATATGATGTTCATTTTTACAAACTCATTGCAAAACGTAGACACCTCCTACTCATTTCCCATGTAAGATGAGTTTTAGGGTCAATAATTTCAACGTGTATTTTTAATATATTATAGTAGTTGCAAAAGTTCCAAATAAGAATACCATCTTAATCTCTACTCTTTTGTGCGATAAAGTATACTGTAGAGCAGGACGTGGGCTGGGCCCATAGATTTTTCTTGTAATGTCTAAACTATAGTTTCGTTTAGATAATTTTTTCACCATAAAAATTAGTTCATATACCACATTAGACAATATTTAAAACAAATTATAGAAATATTTTTATTGAGATATAAGCATTCTACTAATGAGGCTGCAGTTAGTACTAATGAAGACTTAATCAAGTTAGTATTGATGGGGCAGAAAAGCAAGAATACTACTGACTAGTGAATTACTACTGACGTTGCTATTTATGCTGTTTACTACTGATGTCGAGAAAGAAAACAGATCGTGTCCGAGATTCTAGTAGAGTTAGTTTAGAATGCATATCTTATTGTAATTTGATTGTAATCGTATCCTAGAATAACTAGGTTAAATGTTTAGGCTTCAAGGACTATTATAAATAGTTCCTTAAGAATTGTAAACGTGCATGTGCATTGATTCATCGTTAATATACATTGAAGCTTTTTGTGATAAACTGTGTTCTTAATATTTCGTATTCGATTACAGTTTACATTGTTCTTAATCAAATAACAAGAGTGTTAATCCGCTGTAACTTCTCTTTGTTAGTAGATCTGTGATTCAATAACTTGTTTGAGTTATTCGATCCTGACAAGTGGTATCAGAGCTTTAAGGTTCTAGATCTACGAATTAAGAACATCAAAAGTTTCATACTTTCGTAATCAAAATTGTTAATCATGTCTGCTAACAATGAAAGCACACAGGCAAACAAAATTTCAATTCTCACTCCCAACAACTTTGGGATGTGGAAAAACAGAATCAAGCAATACATGCTTATTACTGATTATTCCATGTGAGAAGTTGTTATTGAAGGCAACAAAACCATTCAGACTCCAATAACAAGCTCATCAACTGAATCTGATAAACTCAAGTGTGAAAAAGAAAAGAAGGACAGAGGAATCGAACTTAAAGCCTTAAGCACTCTTTTGCTTGCTATTCCCAATGACTATCAACATTTATTTGTTGAATATGATGATGCTAAGAAGCTGTGGCAGGCATTGGAGAAGTGGTTTGTTGGCACCAAAAGTACTAAAAGAAACATGAAGTCTGTGTTGAAGCAAGACTTTGAAAACTTCAAATGACAGAAGAATGAGTCATTATCACAAGTTTTTGATCGATTCAATAAACTTATTGGTGAACTCAATCAAGTTGTTGTTATACCAGACAATGATGATGTCAACAGAAAGTTCCTCAGATCACTTGGTGAAGAATGGTCTATGTATACTGTTATATATAGACAAGGAGATGGATTGGAAGAGAAAGAGCTAGATGAACTGTACAATGAACTAAGAGTGTTTGAATCTGAGGTAAGTCATAAAAATCCTACTTTATCTTCAAACAATGTTGCTTTTGTGTCTAGTACAGGAACAGGTCAGGATGCTGCAACTGGAAAGAATATAGACATTGAAGATGTAGCAAGAGAATCCTTCTTTACTAGTCATGTACACACTGCATTGATTAGTGAAGATTTGGAACAACTTAATCCTGATGATCTGGAAGAGATGGACATCAAATGGCAGATGGCAATGCTAAGTTTAAGAACTAAAAGATTTCTCAAAAGAACTGGCAGACAAAATCTGACCTACAACAAAGGTGATCGTGCTGGATTTGACAAAACCAAAGTCAAATGCTACAACAATAATCTTGGTCAGTTTGCTAGAGAATGTCCTAGCAAAGATCAAAGATCAAATTACAACAAAAACAACACTTCAAACTCAACTGCATTAGTGTCTCAAGAGGGTCAAGGTTATGACTGGAGCTTTCAAGCAGAGGAACATGCTCAAAACCAAGCTCTTATGGCCTTCACTGAGTCTACAAATGAGGTACATTCTAAATCATGCACTCCTGAATGCATTAAAGCATATAAAGAATTAGAAAAGCTTAACAAAGAAACTCTTGATGAGTTGATTTTAAATAGAAATAGAAGGATAGAATATAATGGTTGTATAGCTGATCTTGAAAATCAAATCAAAATCTATAAATAACAGATCAAAAGATAAAAGATGAATTATTACAAACAACTTATGATAAAGAATATGCTGAGTTAAAATTAAAAGAAACTCTAATTAAATTAGAAGAATGTCAATTAGAATTAGAACACAATAAGTTAACTATTAAAAAGTTTGAAAAAAGTTCTAAAATAATTGATGAATTAACCAGTAACCAAACCACTGAGAAAGTTGTTCATGGGGTTAGATACCATGCAGTTCCACCTCCAACAAATTTTATTCCTCCTCTTAAGTCAAGCTCAGAAAGAATATTAAATGAATTAAAAATAGAAAGTCAAACTAAAACCAGTAATGATTCATCTGATGATGATCAAACAACTAATTCAACTGATACAAGTTTTCATACCACACAAAGTCAAACTGAATCCCCTAAATATAACTCAGAAATTATACCAACTATTTTAAGAATGGGAAATAAAAAAAACTTAAATCAATTGAAAGAACAAAGAAAGCCTGAAAGTGCTAAAACAACAAAATTAACCTGTTTAATATGTAACAAAGTTAATCACTTAGCAAAGGATTGTCACTTCAATCCAATCAACTACAAAGAATTCAAAGAATTCAAAGAAAACAAAGAAAAATTAAAAGAATTAAAACTAAAACAAACTGAAGAAGCTAAACAGATTAAAAATCCACATGTTGAAGGTCCTAAATTTGGAAGAACTGCACAAAGATTTGTGCAAAATATCAGGCATGGAAGTCCAACAATAGCTACTATTTCAAAAATAATGGAAAGCAAAACCAATTTCCAAGATATTCAAAATTTTCAAACATCAGTAGGAACTACTCCAGGTTTACTACTGGTAAAAACCCTAATTATAGTGATGTCGAATACAATTACCAAAATACTACTGATTATATGAAAAACTCATATTACCCAAATACTACTGGTCCATCAGTAGTAAAATACTCAAAAGTCAAAAACTACGGGTATAAACCTAAGTCAGTAGTAAAACAAAACAGCAGTAATAAACAACAAATGAAGACCAAAACTGCATATAAAGCTCATACATTTCGAAAATCTTACTCTTCAAAGGATGAACCCAAGACAAAACAAGCTTGGGTTCCCAAAATTAACTAATCCATTTACTTTTTGTGCAGAGCATTCAGATCCCTGAAGAAGGAAGAACATAGCACATTGATAGTGGATGCTCTAGGCACATGACTGGAAATCTTCAAATTCTTAAAGATTTCAAGTCCTTTGAAGGTGGATATGTTGCTTTTGGTGAAAATCCAAAAGGAGGTAGGATTACAGGTAAAGGTACAGTATCAAATGGTAAGATTACTTTTGATGATGTATTTTATGTTGCTGAGCTTAAGTATAATCTGGTTAGTGTCTCACAAGTATGTGATAAAAAGAACAAAATTCTTTTTACAGATACAGAGTGCATCATTCTTTCTCCTGACTTTATTTTAGATGAAAAATTTGTTGTTTTAAGAATACCAAGGAGAAATAATGTGTATTGCCTGGATATAGGGGTAGAACTCATTTCCTCAAATGAGATCAACTGTTTTATATCTAAGACAAACACAAATGAATCAGAACTCTGGCATAGAAGGATGTGTCACACAAATTTTAAAAATATGAATAATTTAGTCAAAAAGAATTTGGTAGTTGGACTACCTCAAAAAGAATTTATGTGTGATCATCACTGTGTTGCATGCCTGAAAGGTAAGCAACATAAGACTTCTCATAAGACCAAAGAAATTAATTCTATTTATAACCCTTTGCAACTCTTACATATGGACCTATTTGGACCTACAAATGTAATGAGTATTGGAAAGAAACAATATTGTCTTGTTATTACTGATGATTTTTCCAGATATACTTGGGTTTTCTTTCTTACGACCAAAGATGAAACAAGTGAGATCATAAAGAATCTGATAGTCAAACTGGAAAATACAAGAGATCTGAAAGTGAAAGCCATTAGATGTGATAATGGCACAGGATTTAAGAAAATGCTAATCTAATTACGTTTTGTTATCTTAAGGGTATTGACAGGCTGTACAGCTCACCAAGAACTCCACAACAAAATGGTGTAGCTGAAAGAAGAAATAGAACAATCATTGAAGCAGCCAGATCCATGCTTGCAGATTCAAAATTACCAATAACTTTTTGGGCTGAAGCTGTTAATAATGCTTGTTATGTTCAGAACAGAGTATTAATAGTTAAACCTCATTTTAAAACACCTTATGAACTTTTTAATAAAAGAAAACCATCAATAAGTTTCCTAAAATCATTTGGTTGTCTTTGTACAATCTTAATTACAAGAGAACAAATTGGTAAGTTTGACTGCAAATCAGATGATGGAATCTTTGTAGGATACTCAACTCAAAGCAAATCTTACAGAGTGTTCAACAAAAGGCTAAGGATCATTGAAGAAAGTGTGAATGTATCATTCAATGAAAATCTAATGAATGAACAGGTAAATTGTCCAGATTGGTTATTTAACATTGATAATCTAACCAAATCTTTTGATGTGAACTATGATTATAATGCAAGAGATTCAAACAATCAAAGTCATCAAAGAGGATCATCATCAATCAATGATAGTCAAGACACAATGAAATACATCCTAGTTAATACTGATACCACAGTTGATACTGAGGACAGTAGTAACTCAGACAACCCTAGCAATCTTGACATCAATAACAACTCAAATTCTCACAATACTACTGATCCCAGTAGTAACTCAGAAACTCAAACAAATGATGATGAACCAAACAATAATGATGTCAGTAATAACAATGGACCACATGAATTAAATGAAAATCATGTTACTACTGATATTAGCAGCAATGAAGAATCTCAACAAAATACAGAAAATCAAGAAGAAACATGGACAGATGCTCAAATCCCTGAATCCAATGAGTCAAACCTTGATAGCCAATTGATTTTTGACAAAGTTCCCAGTACCAAAACTGAAAAGAATCATCCTTTGGACCTAGTCCTAAGTGATGTCAACTCAAATATGCAGACAAGAAGCAAATTCAATTCATCATTAATTAAAAACATGTGTAATATAAGTCTAATCTCTAATGAATGTATGTATGAATGTTTTCTATCACAGGAGGAACCTAAGAAAATTCAACAAGCAATGAAAGACTCAAATTGGATTATAGCAATGCAAGAAGTACTTCTCCAATTCAAATTACAAGCTGTATGGACACTTGTACCTCTACTAAAAGGAAAAAGACCCATTGGAACAAGATGGATCTTCAGAAACAAGAAAGATGAAAGAGGTATAGTGATCAAAAATAAAGCCAGACTTGTAGCCCAAGGATACACTCAAGAAGAAGGAATAGACTATGATGAAGTATATGCACATGTTGCTAGAATTGAAGCAATAAGGACATTTCTGGCATATGCTTCATTCAAGAAAATTAAAGTCTATCAAATGGATGTGAAAAGTGCATTTCTTTATGGGAAGATTGAAGAAGAAATCTATGTGTGTCAACCTCCAGGATTTGAAGATCCTGAACATGATGACTATGTGTACAAACTAGACAAAGCTCTATATGGCCTTCATCAGGCACCAAGAGCTTGGTATGACACATTATCATCATATTTATTGAAGAACAACTTCAAAAGAGGTGCAATTGATAAAACTCTATTCACAAGAAAAGTCAAAAATGATATACTACTGGTCCAAATATATGTAGATGATATCATTTTTGGATCAACAAATTATCAACTGTGCAAAGAGTTTGAAGAATTAAAGCAGATCAAATTCAAGATGAGCTCAATGGGTCCAATGAACTTCTTTCTTGGACTCCAAATCAATCAAAGATCAGATGTATTTTGATTAATCAATCAAAATATGTCAGAAAGATCTTAGAAAAGTTTGCAATGAAAGACTGCAAAAGTCCAAGCACACCAATGGAAACACACAAACACCTACATCCTGATGTTGAGGGGGAGGATGTAGATGAACATCTATATAGATCAATGATAGGTTCTTTAATGTACTTAACTGCATCAAGACCTGACATTATGTATAGTGTTTGTGTATGTGCCAGGTATCAAGCAAGACCTAAGGAGCTACACTTGCAGGTTGTTAAAAGAATCTTCAGATACTTGAAGGGAAAACCTTCTCTTGGTCTTTGGTATCCACATGAATCACCATTTGAACTCATAGCCTACACAGATAGTGACTATGGTGGTGAATGTCAAGACATAAAATCTACTACTGGTGGATGTCAATTCTTTGGATCAAGATTGGTGTCATGGCAATGCAAGAAACAAACAAATGTGTCAACATCAACTACTGAAGCAGAGTATGTAGTTGCATCTGCCAATTCTCAGATTACTCAACTCAAGCCACATAAGTGATCCCTAGAGACTCTACTCAATTCTCAATTACTCAAGTTTATTTTCTCAGATTTTAAATTTATATTGCGCGCTTGTGTGACTTGGGACGAGAGATCAACCTCGACCCGCCTCACACAACTCAAGGCTCAACACCTGTACTCTTCGGTGTTGAGTCAAAACATCTGGCACCAGTACTCTTCGGTGCCAAGACAACTCAAGTATATTATGTTTAATGTTTTAACTCAAGAACTCAAAACTCAGATAATTCAGGCTCCAGATAACTCAAATCACAGATAACTCAAATAAATCACCCAATCAATACTCAAGCTCAATCAACAAGACAATTCACAACACATAGCACAAAATCTTGAATCGAAAGTAAGTACAAGTTTATAGTGAGATTACCTACCTCGAATAACCGTAAGCTCCTAAGTATCCTCGTTACTGAAGAGCGTCTCTAACCGGTCCTAGAAGGTCCTACAATGTACAAGGAAGCTCGGGTTACGATTAGACTCAAAGGTTGTTTGAGCAGACACTAAACAGCACACAACACTTTCGCGGGAACGGCCATAACTCTCAAACCGCTCACTAGATATTATTCAAATTTTTACAGTAGTTAAATGACTCAGAGGACTACAATTTTACAGAAGACTTCGGAAGCTAGGTCCAAACAGAAAAGGCTCAAAACAGGCTCGCGAGACAGAATAGCTGAACCAAAAACTATCCAGCGAAGGTTTACTAAAACATCAATGACTTTTTAACCGTGAATCAGATTAACGAGCCGTCAGCGTCGTTGGAAAGAGGACTCATAAACCTAGAGACCAACAAAGGCCAAAAATCCAAAAACGTATTTTAAGTGTGGTAAAAACAGTCCCGAAGTCAGCAAACAGATTTTGTTAAAATTCAGCATATTAAAATAGAACCCGTTTTAAATCCCGACATCAACCCGTCTATTTCCGAAACACCCGACAGCCCCGAAAACAAATTTAACCCATAAACCTATTTAAGAGTAATCTTACTCGTTATTTCAAAAATCTTTCTATCTTGAGAAACCAAGAACCCTACGGTTCGGTTTCTCCTTTTTCGGTAAATAAAACGTCTAGCTAATCAACAATTGATTTATACCCAACCCGTGCCCGACATCTATAAAAATCAATGGCTAGAACCCGAACCTTAATTCATGAAAATAACGACTTAAGTTTTAGAAACTAGAATTCCAAAATCCCGGGCACAAACAAAACATCACTTTGAACGACTAGACCGAAACTACAATTAATAACAAGATGATAAACGATATGATCAATCAATAAGACTGAAGACCCGAGCCCTCAGAACCTAAACACCAAAAACGAACTTGAACGAGTAACCTGAATAATATAAGATAAAAAAAAAACGGAAAGGAAAAGAATTGCTACCAATTCATCTTAGCTCTGGCTCGGACAATTGTTTCTCTGCTCGGGATAACTCGTCGATTGCTTATGATCAATACCAAAGACACTCGAAATCGCTGAACACCAACAACACAACAATCTGCTCCATAAGATCAGTCCCGACAAGGCTCGGTAGAACGAAATTCCCAAACACGGAACAGATTAATACATGGCACATGGTCCTAAACAGAATTCGATTAAGCCAAAACCCGCCTCGGTGATAGAATCCCTTGCTCGATCTCAAACTACAATTGGGATACCCTGCTCTTGCTTGCTGTTGCCGATAAACGAAGCCAAAAAGGAAAAGAATACTGCTCGAAGTCACAACCTGCTCAATTCTTGCAACACCCCATCGTCCAACAACATAAAAAAAAGAGAGGCACACCACTACTTCATCACGTGACCTGCTTCACTTTCCAATTAATTCAACCTGCTTCCTTATTACTCTGAATCACCACCTGCTTGCTTCATCATTAGGCGCACATGCCAACCAAATAATTCCAGCAAACAAGGAATAAACTAGATTAAAATTGGAAATCGGAAGCAAAGAAGGAAC
Source organism: Calendula officinalis (assembly GCA_963853835.1). NCBI lineage: Eukaryota > Viridiplantae > Streptophyta > Magnoliopsida > Asterales > Asteraceae > Calendula > Calendula officinalis. Next base: position 6,210,522 of record OY970828.1, on the reverse strand, counting down.
GAGAAAAGGAGTAATTATTACCGATAGGAATACATGGGACGGCTCAACAACTCTGCTCTACGAGCTCCACCCTTGGTCGATTGTTGCCTGATGAATCACGAACAGAAAGATGGATGGGGTGTGGCCGAATAGATGCACAACAATTGGATAAAAGATTTTAGGTTAAACTTAATTTAAGTACTCAAATCTCGGGCCTTTAACACTAGACACCAACTGGGCCACAAGGTTACTCACAACTCGGGCCACTCCATAGTTAACTCGCAGCTTTAGAGAACCGGACACGGGAAGGAACAAGCTTCACAATGGATCGGTAATGGACTCAAGGAAGTAAAAACCGTATAAAGGACACAGAATCCAAAAGACTTGGGCCTTGGCCGAAGGCCGACCCTCACTCTAGGACTTGAGTAACCCGTCACAGATTTACTTATCTCAATTAAGTACACATTAAATCATATAGTCTCTAATAATTAATTAGCAGGAAAAATTAATCTTGCCACACATTTAATACGAATAATCACCAAACGCACAATGGTCAACTCATAGACCATTAAAACGTAATTTAAGTTAAATTTAAATTATTATTTAATCATTTAAAATTTTAGGGCGTTACAATAAGATTTCATTTTATAAGGGATTGTAATGAAAAGAAATTAATCAAAGTAGAGAAAATTCATACTGACAATCAATTAGCCGATCTTTTTACAAAAGCATTTGATGTAGGAAGATTCAGCTTTTTGGTTAGCAGTATTGGAATGATTTTAATAAATTAATTTCACTTTTAAAATCATATGTAAAGTTTTTGTACAATATTTATACTTAAAAGTATGTTTTTACTACTGGTTATTCATTATTACTGATCATGATTTACTCTTATCATCTAGTACTGATAGGGTTTTTCTTAGAATTAGGTTAAGTATAAAACAACAGTTACCACTAACGTCTCTCTTAGTGATACTTAGTTACTACTGATCGACCATTATTTGTAAAATACGACATTTTACCATACTAACCCCCATGAAAATAGCCGTTGGGTTGTGATTCGAAGGGTATTTCGGTCCTTTTGCAGGTTAATTCAAAAAATATAAATAGCTGAATGAGATTAGTTAAGCATTATCCAATCCTCGATCCGATAAACCCTACGATAAACCATAATCTCTTCAAGTACGATCAAAATCTTGCACCAGTAACAAATCAATCCACTTCCGAAATTAATCATTCTCTGTGAAACCTCAAACTTCAATCCTAACAATGGAAATGAAGAAACCCTTGGCTGTTGAAACGGATCTCATGTACTCTGAATTTCACAATATGTTGGCATTTCTGAGAAATCCAGATGGAACAAGAAGCTTCAGACCAATTCTCATGTTCTTGAAAAACTCTCCCATACAATTTGCATTAACTGTACAACCTAAACTGTGTGTTCAACACATTGTCCAATTTTGGGAGAAGGCAGAAAAGATAGAAGAACAGGGCACAATCAAAATTAAATCCGAAATTGATGGAAAGCCTATAAAAATTTCTAAACAATCTATCAGAAATCATTTTCAACTCAATGATGAGTCAGGTATTTCTCTTTTATCTAAAGAAATTTTAGTAGAAAATGTTTTAAAAATGGGTTATGAGGGAAGAACAAATATTCAAACATTTCAGAAAGGTCTTCTCTCTCCTCAATGGAAATACTTGGTACATACAATTCAACATTGTATGTCACCTAAGAAGAGCACTTGGAATGAGTTCAACAGATAAATAGCATCTGCTGTTGTCTGTTTGTGCAAAGATCAAGTGTTCAACTTTTCTCAAATGATTTTTGAAGGGATGCTTGGAAACCTATCAGTTTCAAAATTTTCAATGTATCCAAGATTCCTTGCACACATTTTTGATTGTGAGATTCCTGATCTCATTAAAACTACAAATATTTTTCCAATACCAGAACGGAATAAAAAGGTTTTCTCAAATATGAATAAAAAGTTCAATTTTTCTGGTAAAGAGACTCCACTATTCCCAAACATGATCTATGATCATCCCCCAACTGGAGAAGGTTCAGCTCACCCAATTGAACGCCAACCCACTCCATCACCAAAAATAGCCCAAACACAATCCCAAAAGTCCACTCAATTACCCACACAAACAAATGTCCTGAATGTATCCCAGGTACATGCAGATAAACCTCAGAGTGCTACTCTTCACTCTGAGGTAGACCAACCTAAAGCCAAACAAATCTCTACAACTTATAAAAGGAAGAAATCTTCCTTAAAGGACACCAGGGGACCCACTGAGTCACACCCCAGACTCCAAGAGTTGTCCTCCAAGGAGGAGAGAGGGGATGAGGAAAGGGCTCTCACTACTGATGCCCCAAAGGTGGGTGCACATGCTAGTGAAAACATAATTATTACCCAGACCTCGACAAATTTAAGTGATGACTCATCCTTTGAGGCAGCACTTAAAGGACCCCGGTGCCAAGAAACCACAAGGGGAGGTACTTCTGCTTCTTCTAGGAAGAAGAGAGTATCTAAACAACCCATTTCATCACCAAGCAGTGATGAGGGTAGTTTGAACAAAAATGAATTGACGGAGAGGATGGAAAACCTTCAAACCAATGTACCAAATGAGCCCAATGATCCACCCAAAGGGGCTGAGGGCAGTATTAAACAAACAAAGTTGACAGATAGGAAGGAAAACCTTAAAACCACTGTACAACATTGCCTGGAACTTTTGAACAATCAAGGAAAGACCATGAGCTATATGAAGCACTATATCAATGCCTTAAATAGAAGACATAAAAGATTTGATTATCGACTTCAAAGGTAATCCACTCTTATCAGAAAATCACAGAAGAAGATTGCAGATAGTGAGGCTCAACAAGTTGAGATCACTAAGGGGGAGAAGGATCAAATACAAGGAATGATTGATCATTCAATTGCAGCAGCATCAGCCTCCCTCCTAAATCTAAAAGAAGCTCATGGTGAAACAAGTCAAAGTTTTGGTGAAGACCTGTACAGAGGAGTAAGGAGTATGGATGAAGATGTCTTTGTGTCTGCAAATCAATCCCCAACAGCAGAACAAGTACATTCTCCAGTTACTACTGAGGTAATTGAAACTACTGATCCTATGGATATTACTGATGCTAAACAATAAGAGGTTGTTACTACTGATCCCATTGAAGAAGACACAACTCCAGTAGTAAATGTTCCCGTAACAGAAACTATCATTCCTACTACTGAGGCCCTAGCAGTAGTAACTACAACAAGAACCTCGCCAGTAGTAGACGTCTCACAACAGTTGGTGGTATATACAACAGAAAGAACACCAGTAGTAACTACCTTGGTTACTACTGAAGATGAAGAAGAAATACCAGAAGTACTGGAACCAGCTGTGATCATCCCAAGGCCTCCAACTCCAGAACTTAAGCCACTTATCATACCTGACATTGATGATAATGTGAATTGGGATGATGTGGATGAATGTGCACCACCTCCTCACCCCAAGATACTTCCAATGAACAAAATTCGTACATTTTCTCCATCAATAATTATTCCTGAAGTTATTGATATGAAATACACTCCACCTTCTATGTGTGTTGGTAAAGGTAAAGAAAAGTTTGATGATGACTATCCACACAGAGCTTTAGGTCACTTTCTGGTGAACAAAATAAATTGTGTTAGACCTGCAAAGCAAGATAAGTGGAAGGTGAAGAGAATGAGGTATCTTAGAAAGGTTGCAAAGACTCAAGCTCTTGAAGATAAATGAGTAGCTGAAGAAGAAAGACTCAAAAATGCAGCAATTCAAGAGATTGAAGAGTTTTTAGAAGGAGATCAACAAGAATAATTAAATAAAATAAAACAAATTGAACAAGAAAGTATAAGTCTCCTTGAAGCACAAGTGAAGGAATGCAAACGCATGAAAGAAGACATGCCTGAACAGTTTGCAGAAAAGAAAGAAGATATGATCTCATACTTAAAATCAAGAGGTCATAATACAAAATCTTTTGGTAGAATGAAGCTGATTACCATCATTGAAAGATATTGTATTGAAAAGAATAAAGAATTTGCAGAACCAGAGATCAAAGAGGTTGAAGAAGAAAAATCAACAAACTTAATAGATATTGATCCCAAAGAAATACTTACAAGAAAACCAATCTCTGGTGAATCATCAACTATTACTACAAAGAAGAGAAAAGCTCTACAAACAGAACCAGAGGCTAGAAAGAAAGCAAAACAAGATGTACAAGTACTTGATCTTCCTATTGCTCCTCTACAAGATAATCTAATTAACAATTGGAGAGTTGTTAATGATGTAATAGAAGTTATAAGAGAAGATAAAAAAACTCAGAAGTTTAGTGCTTGGAAACCAATGGTTATGTCCTGTACCAGAAGTGACATAATTAAAGTGTTAATTATTGGTAAACCAAGGATGATAAAGAAGTCATGGAGAAACTCAGGAGCTGGATATCTCACAGAAATGATTGACGCTGCTTTCTATCCAGACAACTATCCTGAGAGGTTCACAAGTAAAGAGAATGTATATGCTTGGAATGTGCTACCATCAGTCAATATGTACTACTTTGAGAGAACAAGTAAAAAGTGTGAAGTGTACTTATATGAAAAAGAATATCCACACTCAGAAGAAACAATGTTTCAGATCACCACATGTTCATTTATGAGACCACATGACCTTGCAATGTTTCAAGAAAAGTATAATTACTTTGTGAAAAGAAATAGTAAATATATCATTGCACAGAGAAACAACAAAACAAACAGACATTAGAAGGTGATCTAAGAAAAGCTAAGCTGTTAGAAGAGAAGAAGAAGAAGGAAGAAGAAGAAAAGAAACTTGTGTAATTCAAGATGGATTAATAAGTTTAGGGGGAGATTGTTGAGATATAAGCATTCTACTACTGAGACTGCAGTTGGTACTGATAAAGACTTAATCAAGTTAGTACTGATGGGGCAGAAAAGCAAGAATACTACTGACTAGTGAATTACTACTGACGATGCTGTTTATGCTGTTTACTACTGATGTCGAGAAAAAAAAACAGATCGTGTCCGAGATTCTAGTAGAGTTAGTTTAGAATGCATATCTTATTGTAATTTGATTGTAATCGTATCCTATAATAACTAGGTTAAATGTTTAGGCTTCAAGGACTATTATAAATAGTTCCTTACGAATTGTAAACGCACGTGTGTATTGATTCATCGTTAATATACATTGAAGCTTTTTGTGATAAACTGTGTTCTTAATATTTCGTATTGCGATTACAGTTTACATTGTTCTTAATCAAAATACAAGAGTGTTAATCCGCTGTAACTTCTCTTTGTTAGTAGATCTGTGATTCAATAACTTGTTTGAGTTATTCGATCCTGACAATTTTCAAGCGATGATTGCGCATAGTAATTTCATTGGTGTAGAATCATCTCTCATATATAAACCAACTAGTAATATTTTACCCCGCGCGATGCCACGGGGGATTTTCATATAATATCCAAAACACTGTTTACTGATATTCATATAACACCTGCGTAGGAGTATTAAAAATCTGTTTTTATGTTTGTTAACCATACTAAAAAAATGTGTAATCATATGCGTTTCGGGTCCTGTTATAGACAAAATTTGTGTAGATATAGTGGGTGTGCGTGTAAATATAGTAAAATATTATCGATTACAAAAATATCATATATTTAATTCTTAACTAATAGTAGCAAAATGCATATCCTCACGAAGTTAATAGTATACCATAATTACTGAACCAGACGGAGCTATATGAAAATTAAAGCCAACAACCATACCGTTATATCTCGGTTCGGTCTGATTCAGTGGATACGCTAGTTGTAGGTCCATTTATAATAAAATTGATACTTACAAATTTAAAGATTTTAAAATGAAAATAATTAGATTAAAAATAAGTTATATTTTGATATTATGGCCCTAATAATTTGATTAATGATAAAAAAATATATATATGAAAGAAGGAAACAAAATAGTTAGTTAAAGGAGATAAAAATGAATATAGTAAAAAGGCGTAAGGAGTAAATTATAATGAAGGTGTATTACAAAGTCAAACACGGCAGCGAAGGAATACAAAAGTTAGACGTGTGTGGTAGGTACTATTCATCTTCAATGGTAAATGTATTATAGTAAATTGATGTTTTATTTTGCTTTATTGCTTTTTTTTATATTTTATAAGTTATTTCCTTCAAACAAAACTTAGTATTAATAATTGTGTTAGACAATATAAAGTGACTGCACAATTTTTTTTATTTTTTTTAACGGCACCTAATCTATTTATTTGTCCATAACCGAACTTGAATCCATAGTTCATGGGCAACATTGTTTTATTTGATGAGCTAATGTTTTACACAAGCTTTTAATCATACTTGAGTTGTGAAAATGATTAAAAGAAATGTGTATTTGAAAGTCGAAAGTTAAAATTGAAACAGTTGAATAGATCATTTCAAATTCGTTTGTTAGAAAAATGATATCCATTTCAAATTTGTTTGTTATAACAATGATTTCGATTCCGAATTTGTTTGTTGCAAATAATTCAAAATGAGTGTCTTAAAATATCTTGAATTCCGGACGACATGCGTACCCAAATGCTACTTCGAAAATCACAGCCTCGTGCTTCTATTAATTATTAACTTCAATATACTTAAGTACAATTCTATAATTCTCTTGTATGATACTCGTCCCACAAAAAATTTCCCATTTGGCTCTAAAACTTTGTCCTACAAAAAACTCCACATTTCCACGTTTAATGAGGTCCACACAATAAAAAACTATTATTACTAAAGATTCCATCACTAATATCCACTAACTATTTTTCTCTCTCTAACCCAACCTTATATTTTAATCAAAAGTATTGTCAATGACCCCACCACTAACTATCACCTAAAAACTTGTGCAAAAGGTAAATAAGAAGTTTTTTGTGGGACGGAATGAGTACTTCATAGTTTCAGAGACACTACTTTCATACCGGCATCGGCTAAATCAATTTTTGAACTTTGAGTAATTTTTTTTTTTTTTTTGTAAAAAACGCCTCTTAAAGTAATAAAATTTTCAAATACTTCTTTTTTGAACGGTAACAGAAGGGAGAATTTTCGGCTAATTAAAAATGTCGTCTCAGTTATCAAGTTGTATGTCTGGTTTTTTTCTTTTGGACCCTTTAATCCGACCCTTTTTAACATGTCATTTAACTTACATTGATTCATTTGACATACATAGGTACAAATAGTATACAAATAAATAGGTAAAAATAATATACACAAGTAACTAGTACTATTGGTCTCTCTTTTTATTTTCATTCCTATTTTCCAACGAAGCGGCCCCTTAGGGGAATACCTAAAGAAGAAAACATCACTTGTGTTTTGTTGTAAAAAATAATATTCAAGTTACTTAATAGAATGACTTCATGCAAACGTCACGGTCATTATGTTTTTAACCGGAAAAACATATAAAGTTAAAAAAAGAAACCTTAAACTTACACAAACTAGTGGATAATTATATAGTTAATCACCTTTTCTTTAACTTTGATTATGTCAGGATCGAATAACCAAACAAGTTATTATAAACCCAGATCTATTAACACAAGAAGTTACAGCGGATTAACACTTATGTTATTAGATTAAGAACAATGTAAACTGGAATCGAATAAGAATAAAACGAAGAACACAGTTTATCACAAAAAGCTTCAATGTATTAATTCGTTCGATCAATACACGTATGTTTACAATTCATAAGCAACTATATATAATAGTCCTTGAAGCCTAAACTTTTACCCTAGTTATTCTAGGAATCGATTACAATTGAATTACATAAAGATATACATTCCATAACTAACTATGCTAGAATCTTGGACTTGATCTGTTCAGATACGCTCATCAGTAGTAAATCAGATCATCAGTAGTATTCATCATCAGTAGTATTTGTCCAAGTTCAACATCAGTAGTAAATGTGTTTCTGCCCCATCAGTACTAACTTCATTCTTCATCCATCAGTACTAACTGCAGCATCAGTAATAGATTATGTATATCTTGTTTTACATCCCAACAATCTCCCCCTAAACTTGTTAATTCATTTTTGAATTACTCAAGTTTCTTTTGTTCTTCTTCTTCCTTCTTTCTCTTCTCTAAAGTTCTTTGATTCTGTTTCTTTCTTTGAGCAATGATGTATTTGCTGTTTCTTTTGGTGAAATAGTTAAGTTTGTTTTGAAACATTACAGCATCATACGGTTTCATCATGGTGTTTGTGAATATCTGATACATGGTTTCTTCAGAGTGTGGATATTCTTTTTCATATAAATATAGCTCAAAGTTCTTGCTTGATCTTTCAAAGAAGTACATATTTACTGTGGGGAGTACATTCCAAGATTACACATTTTATTTGTTTGTAAATATTTCTGGGTAGTTATCTGGATAAAATGCAGCATCAATCATCTTGGTTAAGTATCCAGCACCAGAGTTCTTCCATGTTTTCTTGCTCATTCTTGGTTTTTCAATAATCAGAATTTTGATTATATCACTTCTTGAACAAGATCTGATCATTGGCTTCCAACCAGTAAATCTTTGCACTTTTCTGTCTTCCCTTATAATTTCAATGACATTATTATCCATGACTCTCCAATTGATGATTGGAATGTTTTCAAGGGGAGCAACTGGAACTTCAAGAACATGAATGAGTTGTTCTGTTTTTAATTTCTTTATAATACTCTGTTCTTGTTGAATAATTTTTCTTTTCTTTGAGAGGGGTTTGGAAGATTCACCAGTAGTTAATTTTCTACCAGTTTGAATTAATTTTGGATTTATTGGGATTAAAGCTTTTGCTTTTGCTTTTCTTTTTCCTCTTCAGCTTGTGTTTCAGCTAATTCTCTCATTTTGGCAGTACAATATTTGTCAACTATTGTAATCATCTTCATTCTGCCAAAAGATTTAGCACTTTGCCCTTTTGAAATTAAGAAGTCAATCATCTTCTTTTTCTGTTCAAATATCTCCTCTGGTAGGTCAGCTTTTTCCTTTTTGCATTCAGCAACAAGATCTTCAAGGCAATTGAGATGTTCTTCTTCAATCTTTCTTTGTTTTTTAAACTCTGCCTTTTGATCCTCTACCAGGATTCCTTCAATTTGAGGAATGGGTACTTCAGCTTCTTGAGTTCTTTGGATTTTCAATTTTTCTTTTTCTGCCTTTTTCTTTTCTTCAAGAGCTTGATACATAGCTACCTTCTTTAAGTACCGCATATGTTTCACCTTCCATCTGGATTGTTTTTCAGATCTGACATGATTAATTTTGTTCACCATGTGGTGACCTAATGCTCTGTTGGGATAATCATCATCATAGATCTCTTTTCCTTTTCCAATACAAGCTGGAAGAACAGATGGAGGTGGAGTATATTTCATGTCTGGGATACCATGAATTTCAAACTTTGGATAAAACAGTTTAACTTGGTCTTCTGGTAGTATCTTGGGACGTGGAGGAAGTGTGCATTCATCTACTTCAAACCAGTTCACATTATCATCAATGTCAGGTACGATAAGTGGTTGATCAGGAGTTGGTGGTCTTGAGATGATGACATAATGTTCTCTTTCAATGAGTTCAGGAAGTTCTTCTTCCTCCTCTTCAGTAGTAGCCAAGGTGGTTTCTACTGGTACATGTGCTACTGGTACAATTTGTCTTTCTTCGTTTACTACTGGTGAGGTTGCTTCAGTAGTTACTACTGCTAGGGCATCAGTAGTAACCATAATGTTTTCTTCTATTGTGTTTATTACTGGTGTTTCTGCCTTTTCACCATGACCAGTAGTAACAATCTCTTGATCCTTTTCCTCAGTTATAACCATAGGATCAGTAGCCTCTATTACCTCAGTAGCAACTGGAGAGTTTATTTGTTCTGCTGCCTGTGATTGATTTGCAGACACAAATATATCCTCATTCATTTCTCTGTACAAGTCTTCACCAACATTTTGACTTGTTTCACCATGAACCTCTTTCAAATTAAGGAGGGCTGCTGCTGCAATGGATTGATCAATCATCCCTTGGATTTGATCTTTCTCCCCCTTAGTGATCTCAACTTGTTGAGCCTCACTAACTGCAATCTTTCTTTGTAAATGCCTTATCAGTTTGGATTGCCTTTGAAGCCTTTGTTCAAATCTCTTCTGCCTTTTGTTCAAAGTATTGATGTAGTGCTTCATATAGGTCATGGTTTTCCCTTGATTATAAGTAACTCCAGACAATGTTGTACAGTGGTTTTAAGGTTTTCCTTCCTTGCCGTCAATTTAGTTTGTTTAATACTGCCCTCAGCCCATTTAGGTGGATCATTGGGCTCATTAGGTACATTGGCTTTAAGGTTTTCCATCCTATCCGTCAATTCAATTGGTTCTGGTCTACCCTCATCACTTCTTGGTGATGAAATGGGTTGTTTGGACATACTCTTCTTCCTAGAAGAAGCAGTAATGCCCCCCCTTGTGGTTTCTTGGCACCGGGGTCCTCTCAGTAATTCCTCAAATTCTGAGTCATCACTAAGAGTTGCCGAGGTCTGGGTCCTAATGATGTTCTCACTATCCCGTGCACCCACCTTTGGGGCATCAGTAGTGAGAGCCCTTTCCTCATGACCTCTCTCCTCCTGTGAGGTCAACTCTTGGAGCCTGGGGTGTGACTCAATTTGTCCCCTGGTGTCCTTTAAGGAAGATTTCTTCCTTTTATAAGTTTTTGAAATGTGTTTGGTTAAAGTCTGTCTTCCTCAGAGTGAAGAGTAGCACTCTGGGGATTAATTGCATGTACCTGGGACACTTGCAGGACATCTGTGGGTTCAATTATTTGAGTGGACTCAATGGGTTCTGTTTGGGCTGTATTTGGTGGTGGAGTGGGTTGGGGTTCAATTGGGTGAGTTGAACCTTCTCCAGTAGGTGGTTGATCATTGATCATGTTTGGGAACAGAGGGGTGACTTTACCAGAAAATTTGAATTGTTTTCTCATGTTTGCAAAAACCTTTTTGTTCAACTATGGTGTTACAAAAATATTTTTGGGAGTTGACAGATTTTGTAATTCACAATTAATAATATGAGTAAGAAATCTTGGATACATTAAAATTTTTGAAGGTGATAAGTTTCCAAGCATTCCTTCAAAAATCATGTTAGAAAAATTGAATACTTGTCCTGTGCTCAAACAAACAACAGCAGAAGCTATTGATTTGTTGAATTCATTCCAAGTACTCCTTTTAGGAGAGATGCAGTGTTGAATAGTGTGTACCAAAAACTTCCATTGGGGTGAAAGAAGACCCTTTTGAAAAGTAACTATGTCTGATCTTCCTTCATATCCCATTTTCTTTAAATTTTCAACAAGATCTTCCTTTGGTAAAGAGAACATACCTGATTCATCATGAAGTTGAAGATGTTGTCTGATGGATTGTTCAGTGATGGTGATTGTTTTTCCATCCACAGTTGATTGGATCATGGAAATGGTTGACCCTTCAGTTCTTTCAGCATTGGTCCAGAAATCAACTAGATGTTGTTGATATGCTTTAGGATTGATGGTGAGAGCAAACTTTATGTATGAGTTCTTTAGAAACATCACAATAGGTCGAAAATCCTTTTTACCATCTGGATTTCTTAAGAAGGCACACATATTGTGGAATTCGGAATATTTAAGATATGTATTGACATTGAGTGATTTTAGGGTTGCCATTTGTGTTTGATTTTGATCTTTGGAGTGAATCTTTCAGAAAGAGTGACCGTTTTGGTAGGAATTTCAAGTGTGTGATCGGAATTGAGTTGTTACTGATGTTAGGTTTTGATCGATTTGTGCAGAGATAGGGGTTTAGCGTAGGGTTTATCAAATCGAGGAAAAGATAATGCTAAACTAATCTCAGTCAGGTATTTATATATTTTTTTATTAAACCTGCAAAATGACCGAAATATCCTTCGAATAATACCTTAACGGCTATTTTCATGAGGGTCAGTAATGTAATTGTCGTATTTTACAGATAACGGCCGATCAGTAGTAACTAAGTATCAGTAGTAGAAACATCAGTAGTAACCTTTGTTTCTAAACTTAATTTCTACTGATAAACCCTATCAGTACTAGATTGTGTAGTAATAACAAGATCAATAGTAATGAATAATCAGTAGTGAAACATGAAAGTTTCAACGATTTGTACAAAACACTTTACACAGGAAAATAGTATATCTTTATTAGCTTTTTTTAAAAACAATTTAGTATTATCTTTTCCTTTTAGACTTGACTTATTAAAATCATTCCAATACTGCTAACCAAAAAGTTGAATCTTCCTACATCAAATGCTTTTGTAAAAAGATCTGCTAATTGATCATCAGTATGAATTTTCTCTACTTTTATTAATTTCTTTTCATTGCAATCCCTTATAAAGTGAAATCTAATTTCAATGTGTTTTGTTTTAGAATGTTTTACTGGATTATTCACAATACTGATTGCACTTTGATTATCTATAAAAATTGGAGTTTTAAGTATGGAGATACCAAAGTCTAGGAGTTGATTTTGAATCCACAACACTTGAGCACAACAGGCAGATGCAGCTACATACTCTGCTTCAGCAGTTGAAGTTGAAACATTAGTTTGTTTCTTGCATTGCCATGACACCAACCTTGATCCAAAGAATTGACATCCACCAGTAGTAGATTCTCTATCTTGGCATTCACCACCATAGTCACTATCTGTGTAGGCTATGAGTTCAAATGGTGATGCATGTGGATACCAAAGACCAAGTGAAGGTTTTCCTTTCAAGTATCTGAAGATTCTTTTGACTGCTTGTAAATGTAACTCTTTTGGTTTTGCTTGATATCTGGCACATACACACACACTATACATTATGTCAGGTCTTGATGCAGTTAAATACATCAAAGATCCTATCATTGATCTGTAAAGGTGTTCATCTACATCCTCCCCCTCAACATCAGGATGTAGGTGTTTGTGAGTTTCCATTGGAGTGCTTGCACTTTTGCAATCTTTCATTGAAAACTTCTCTAAGATATCTCTGACATATTTTGATTGATTGATCAAAATACCATCTGGTTTCTGATTGATTTGGAGTCCAAGAAAGAAATTCATTGGACCCATTGAACTCATTTTGAACATGATCTGCATCAGTTCTTCAAATTCTTTGCACAACTTATCATTTGTGGATCCAAAGATGATAACATCTACATATATTTGGACCAGTAGTATATCATCTTTGACCTTCCTTGTGAATAATGTCTTGTTAATGGCACCTCTCTTGAAATTGTTCTTCAGTAGGTATGAAGACAATGTGTCATACCAAGCTCTAGGTGCCTGATGAAGGCCATAAAGAGCTTTGTCAAGTTTGAACACATAGTCATCATGTTCTGGATCTTCAAAGCCTGGGGGTTGATATACATATACTTCTTCTTCTATTTTCCCATACAGGAAAGCACTTTTTACATCCATTTGGTAGACTTTGATTCTTTTGTATGAAGCATATGCTAGAAATATTCTGATTGCTTCAATTCTGGCAACTGGTGCATATACTTCATCATAATCAATCCCTTCTTCTTGTGTATAACCTTGTGCTACAAGCCTTGATTTATTTTTGATCACTATACCTCTTTCATCTTTCTTGTTTCTGAAGATCCATCTGGTTCCAATGGGTCTTTTTTCTTTTGGAAGAGGGACAAGTGTCCATACAACTTGTAGTTTAAATTGAAGAAGTTCTTCTTGCATTGCTATGATCCAGTTTGAATCTTTCATAGCTTGTTGAATCTTCCTAGGTTCTTCCTGTGACAGAAAACATTCATAAATGCATTCATTAGATATTAGACTGATATTACAAATATTAGAATTAAATTTGCTTCTTGTCTGCATGGATGAATTGACATCACTTAGGACTAGGTCCAAAGGATGATTCTTTTCAGTTCTTGTTCCAGGTATTTTGTCAACAGTTAGTTGAGAATCTAAGTTTGACTCATTTGATTCAGGAATTTGTGCATTTATCCCTGATTCTTCTTGATTGTTTGCATTTTGATGAGGTTCATCATTACTACTGGTGTCAGTAGTATCATTGTTGTTACTGGCATCAGTATTAAGTACATCATTATCACAACTCTGAGGTTCAGAGTTACTACTGGGATCAGTAGTATCTTCAAGATTTGAGTTGTTACTGGTATCATTGAAATTTGGGTTACCAGAGTTACTACTGTCCTCAGTATCAACTGTGGGAGCAGTATCAACTAAAATATATTTCATTATTTCTTGCCTTTCACTTGATGATGGTCCTACTTGTTGACTTTGATTGTTTGAATTTCCTGTATTACATTCATAACTAAAATCAAAAGATTTGGTTAGATTATCAATATTAAACAACCAATCTGGGCCATTTCCTTGTTCATTCATAAGGTTTTCATTAAAGGATACATTCACACTTTCTTCAATGATCCTCAACCTTTTGTTGAACACTCTGTAGGATTTGCTTTGTGTTGAGTATCCTACAAAAATTCCATCATCTGCTTTGCAGTCAAATTTACCAATTTGTTCTCTTGTAATTAGAATAGTACAAGGACAACCAAATGATTTTAAGAAACTTATTGATGGTTTTCTTTTATTGAAAAGTTCATATGGTGTTTTAAAATGAGGCTTAACTATTAATACTCTGTTCTGAACATAACAGGCAGTATTAACAGCTTCAGCCCAAAAAGTTATAGGTAATTTTGAATCTGCAAGCGTAGATCTGGCTGCTTCAATGATAGTTCTATTTCTTCTCTCAGCTACACCATTTTGTTGTGGAGTTCTTGGTGAGCTGTACTGCCTGTCAATACCCTTAAGATCACAAAAGTCAATTAGGTTAGTATTTTTAAATTCAGTTCCATTATCACATCGAATTGCTTTCACTTTGAGATCTCTTGTATTTTCCAGCTTTACAATCAGATTCTTGATTATTTCACTTGTTTCATCTTTATTCCTGAGAAAGAATACCCAAGTGTATCTGGAAAAATCATCAGTAATAACAAGGCAGTATTGTTTCTTTCCAATACTCATTACATTTGTAGGTCCAAACAAGTCCATATGTAAGAGTTGCAAAGGATTAGAAATAGAGTTAATTGATTTGGTCTTATGAGAAGTCTTGTGTTGTTTACCTTTTAGGCAGGCAACACAATGATGATCACACATAAATTCTTTTTGTGGTAGACCAACTACCAAATCCTTTTTGACTAAGTTGTTCATATTTTTAAAGTTTGTGTGTCACATCTTTCTATGCCATAGTTCTGATTCATTTGTGTTTGCCTTAGATATAAAACAGTTGATCTCATTTGATGAAATGAGTTCTCCCCCTATATCCAGGCAATACACATTGGTTCTCCTTGGTGTTCTTAAAACAACATATTTTTCATCTAAAATAAAATCAGGAGAAAGAATGATGCACTCAACATCTGTAAAAAGAATTTTGTTCTTCTTATCACAGACTTGAGACACACTAACCAGATTGTATTTAAGCTCAGCAACATAAAAGACATCATTAAAAGTAATTTTGCCATTTGATACTCTACCTTTACCTGTAATCTTACCTCCCCTAGGATTTTCTCCAAAAGCAACATATCCTCCTTCAAAAGACTTGAAATCTCTAAGAATTTGAAGATTTCCAGTCATGTGTCTAGAGCATCCACTATCAATATGCCATGTTCTACCTTCTTCAGGGATCTGGATACTCTGTACATAAAGTAGAAGGATTAGTTAATTTTGGGAACCCAAGCTTGTTTTGTCTTGGGTTCATCTTTTGAAGAATAAGACTTCTTAACTGAATGATCCTTGTATGCAGTTTTGTATTTAGTACTGATGTTTTGATTCACTACTGATCTAGGTTTATACCCGTAGTTCTTTGCTTTTGAAAATTTTACTACTGATGGACCAGTAGTGTTTGGGTAATAAGGGTTTTGAGCATAATCAGTAGTGTTTTTGTAGTTATACCAGACATCATTGTAATTAGGGTTTTTACCAGTAGTAAACCTGGAATAGTTTCTACCGACGTTTGAAAACTTTGAAAATTGAGGAAAACGATTTTGAGTTCCATTGTTTTTAAAATAATTACTTCTGCTTGGACTGTTATACCTGGTATTTTGAACAAATCTTGGTGCAGTTCTTCCAAATTTGTGAGTGTTAGCATAAATGAATTTCTTTTGTTCTGGTGTTTTAGATTCCTTTGCTTTTGATTCTTTAGTTTGTTTTAACTTTAAGGCTTTTTCCTTTTCTTTGTTGATTTTAAATTCTTTATTGTTAATAGGATTGAAGTGACAGTTTTTAGCTATGTGATTAACTTTATTACAAATTAAGCATGATAATTTTGTTGATTTAGAATTTTCAGGTTTTCTTTGTTCTTTTAATTGGTTTAAATTCCTTTGATTTCCCCTTCTTAAGATTATAGGTATATATTCTGAGTTATATTTTGGGGATTCAATATGACTTTGTGTGGTGTGAAAACTAGTATCATTTGATTCAGTTGTTTGATCATCATCAGAAGATTCATTTGATTCATTACTGGTTTCAGTTTCAGTTTGACTTTCAATTTTTAAATCATTTAGAATTCTTTCTGTACTAGACTTTAATGGTGGAATAAAATTTGTTGGAGGTGGGACTGCATGATATCCCACTCCGTGAATAACTTTTTCTGTAGTTTGATTACTAGTTAATTCATTGACAATTTTAGAGCTTCTTTCAAACTTTTTGATGGTTAGTTTATTCTGCTCTAGTTCCATTTGACATTCTTCAAATTTGATCAAAGTTTCTTTTAATTTCAATTCAATATGTTCTTTTTCATAAGTGGTTTGTAGCAATTCATCTTTTATCTTTTGATCAGTTATTTTATAGATTTTAATTTGGTTTCTAAATCAGCTATACAACCATTATATTCAATTCTTCTGTTTCTATTTAAAATCATCTCTTCTAGTGTTTCTTTATTTAGTTTTTCTAATTCGTTGTATGATTTAATGCATTCAGGAGTGCAGGATTTAGAATGTACCTCAGTAGTAGAAGAATCAGTAGTAAATGACATGAGAGCTTGGTTCTTTGCATGTTCTTCTGCTTGGAAGCTCCAGTCATACCCTTGTCCTTCTTGAGATACTAAGGCAGTTGAGTTGGAAGTGCTGTTTTTATTGTAGCTTGATCTTTGATCTTTGTTTGGACATTCTCTGGCAAAGTGACCTAGATTGCTACAGTTGTAGCACTTAACCTTGGTTTTGTCAAAGTCAGCTCTATCACCTTTGTTGTAAGACAGATTTTGCCTTCCAGTTCTTTTAAGAAACCTCTTTGTCCTTAAGCTTAGCATGGCCATCTGCCATTTAATATCCATCTCTTCCAAATCATCAGGATTGAGTTGTTCTAAATCCTCACTAATCAATGCAGTATGCACATGACTGGTGAAGAAAGATTCTCTGGCTAAATCTTCTGTTCCTGCATTCTTCATAGCTTCCTGACCTGTTCCTGTATTTGACACAAAAGCAGCATTGTTTGAAGGTAGATTTGGAGTTTTAGTACTTACCTCAGATTCAAACACTCTCAGTTCATTGTAGAGTTCATCAAGTTCTTTTTCTTCTAGTGCATCTCCTTGTCTATATATCACAGTGTACATAGACCATTCTTCACCTAGAGATCTGAGAAACTTTCTGTTGACATCATCATTGTCTGGTATATAACCAACTTGATTGAGTTCACCAATAAGCTTGTTGAACCTATCAAAGACCTGTGATAATGTTTCATTCTTCTGGCCTTTGAAGTTTTCAAAGTCCTGTTTCAGAACAGACTTCATGTTTCTTTTGGTGCTCTTAGTACCAACAAACCTCTTTTCAAGTGCCTGCCACAGCTTCTTTGCATCATCATATTCAACAAAGAGATGTTGATAATCATTGGGAATAGCAAGCAAAAGAGTGCTTAGA
The DNA here is from genome assembly GCA_963853835.1 of Calendula officinalis. Lineage (NCBI taxonomy): Eukaryota > Viridiplantae > Streptophyta > Magnoliopsida > Asterales > Asteraceae > Calendula > Calendula officinalis. The sequence continues at coordinate 6,192,629 of OY970828.1, read as the reverse complement.
GGTTTGAGTTCCATTCCTCTGTCTTTCTTCTCTTTTTCACACTTAAGTTTGTCTGCTTCAGTCAATGAACTTGATGCTTGAATCTGAATGGTTTTGTTGCCTTCAACAACAACTTCCCACATAGAATAATCAGTAATAAGCATATATTGCTTAATTATGTTTTTCCACATCCCAAAGTTATTGGGAGTGAGAATGGGAATTTTGTTTGCTTGAGTACTTTCATTGTTATCAGACATAATTAACAATTTTAAGATCGAAAGTATGAAACTTTTCGCTGTTCTTAATTCGTAGATCTAGAACTGTAACGCTCTGATACCACTTGTCAGGATCGAATAACCAAACAAGTTATTATAAACCCAGATCTACTAACACAAGAAGTTACAGCGGATTAACACTTATGTTATTAGATTAAGAACAATGTAAACTGGAATCGAATAAGAATAAAACGAAGAACACAGTTTATCACAAAAAGCTTTAATGTATTAATTCGTTCGATCAATACACGTATGTTTACAATTCATAAGGAACTATATATAATAGTCCTTGAAGCCTAAACTTTTACCCTAGTTATTCTAGGAATCGATTACAATTGAATTACATAAAGATATACATTCCATAACTAACTATGCTAGAATCTTGGACTTGATCTGTTCAGATACGCTCATCAGTAGTAAATCAGATCATCAGTAGTATTCATCATCAGTAGTATTTGTCCAAGTTCAACATCAATACTAAATGTGTTTCTGCCCCATCAGTACTAACTTCATTCTTCATCCATCAGTACTAACTGCAGCATCAATAATAGATTATGTATATCTTGTTTTACATCCCATCAGATTACTTTCACGTACTATTCAGTACATCAAATAACGAGAAAACACAATTTCATTAGCTAATTCGCTACAAGAAATAATAAAGCACATTTAGGTTATCATTTCATTCAACTAACGATAAATGAAGAACACGAGAGATCTACCAACTTACAACATAAATCAAACTACATCGATCGAAATACTAGTTACATAAATTAAATTCTTTTGAAGAAAACGATCATTGGATCTTCAATTCATTATTCCAACTTCCATGAAGCTTAGGATTCCTTAATTACCCTGTAAGGTTCATAAAATGTAGGAACAGAACAATTAGCGTTAATTTCCTTAAAAACATGTCATTTCCATGCATGCATTTGTAATATATTAGTAACTAACTAATTAATCATAATGTTGGGTCTTTATAGGACTATGATGTTAGATATTACCTTAGTTTTGCTTCTCGGTCATTTGGTGGTTTTATACTTAGGGAAAGGAACATGACCGCTTTCAATGGTGTTAATATCCTCCACAAGTCGTTGGTAATGCTTCTCGACTTCCGCAGCCGTTTTCCCAGGGACCAGCTTGGCAATATTGTGCCAACGGTCCGGGGTATCAGTGTCAAACACCGCAAGCGCCTGCTCAAAGGCCTTGTTTTGTTTGACAGTCCATGAATCCGACCCGTGAGAAGACATTGATGCCATAAGAACACTTGAAAGTATTTAAGAGTGAGCTTTGTGTTTTGTGACTTATGTTTTGTAAGTGTGAGACTTAGTTGTGTTTGATATGTGGCTATAGGTGGCAATGTGTGTCTTTTATAGGCTCCAAGAATATTGGGGTGAGGTGGAGTATTGGCTAGTTGGACTATAGAGTTGGCCAAACGAGATAAATTTTCTATGATTCGTATTCTTGTGTACCACAAAATAAGGACAAAACTATCTCTAACTATATTGGTGGAAGAATCAGCATCTAATATTGACGATTAATCTTCGTAATTTACAAGCACTTTTCATATCTTGATGATGTGAAAATGCGTGGTGTGTTGGTTAAACTATACGAAGGTTGTATTATACTTATATATCATGTAACACGCAACCACAACCCGAGCATGCAACTATATGGTCAGGGGAGGACCTAGTATGGTGCACGGGGTTGCCCGGCCAACCCCTCAACTTTTTCGAATTAGTGTTAATTTTTTTATTTTTAATATAGGTGACACCCCTAAGAAAAAAATGCAACAAATATTCTTATGTAGTAGAAAAAAATAATAATATATATTCTATATAAATATTTGTTAAAAGGATTAATTAGGAAAAATATAATTAAAGTTCAATAAAAAAAAATTAAGTAAAGCGTGTTACTTCTTATGTATTAAGTTTATATTATCTATTAAATCTGAAACATGAAAACATCATTCTTTTCCTTTGCTATATAGGTTATTAAAGTTAATTTTAATTTTTCCGCTTTTAATTGCAACAGTTGAAAGATGTTTTTCTCCAATGAAGCTTTTAAATACCGATTTGTGCAATAAAATGGATGATGTGTTTTTTTAAACAAGTGTTGATTTTTGCAGTAGAAAAAAACGCTTTTAGATGTTACAATTGAAAGTATAATCAATCATTTTCAAAAAATTAAAGAACGAAGATGTCAATTTCACAATGTAATTTATAGACGTATTTTTTGACATATGTAATGATATCATAATTTCCTAGTTATTTTTATGTATAAAAAATTGTGCAACCCCTCAAATTTTTTCCTAGATCCGCCACTGTATATGGTAAAAAAAAGTATTACATTGTAACTGATTACGCGTAAGTTTCAAATTACCATTTGCCCATTTAAGAAAACTATCTAATAAGATTTTAACATATCTTATCAATATACAAATTATATCATTGTGTAGAATTCACTCTCAAAAGCTAACTTAAAGAAGAAGAGAACATCTAAACTTATTGATGTAGGCTGGAAAAATTAAAATGTATATTTTTCCAGAGTCTAATCCAAAAACCATGTTGATTCAAAGAATACCGTGAATTTTGTCTCCAAAACTGGACCAACACAAGAACACAAATTTAGGTGCAAAACACATTTTTTTATAAGATTATAAACTAAATATTCCAGAGTCTCAAACAAACATTAAATATTACCTAGATTTTCGAATGTGATAAAAAAGACAAATGCGTTGAAACTAGGTCTAAAACAAGTCCAAAAACAAAACAAACAAAAATTGCAAATAACTCCTCGAATACATCGTTTTTATTTGGCTTTTTGAAAACCTGAAACGAAGAATCGTGACAAAATTTATACCAATTTAAGTGAATCACATTTTTTCACACGGTCCTGGCATTCAACGAATTAAAAAGCTTATTTTTCCACATTTTGGTATGCATCACTTATAAATCACCATATAATCTACGTTTAATATATGTTTTGGGTGATGGGAATTCTAACCTTCTATATATCAATTACGTTCATTTTAGGATCATGGTTTGTTTTCTAATAACGTATCAAATTTCTAAAACGGACAAATCTCTCGTTTAATTAGTATATCAATCAATCAATCAATAAATTCGTGTACGTGATTAGTTTATTGTGGTCGCCCATCTAATCATTACGTCACGTAGGTCCCACAATTCAGTGCCTTAGATTATAAGCATAGCCAGTTGGAAGAACCAACATTTATGTGATTCAAAAGTTTAGGATTTAGAAAACTATCTTGTTATGACAAAATAGGTACGTACTTGTGTTTTACCAGATCAGAAATCTTTGAATCCGGAGAAGCGTGCATATAAGAACTTGTATATCATGCATTGAGATATGGACATTGGTCTGGATTTGGGATTTGAGAAGATCAAGTGTCCAAACAAAAGCTTTCACGAGGGTGTGAAAGAATCGGTTGTGCAGAAACTAGGAGAAGTACTTTTGTCCTGAACATAAATCCAAATTTGTAGCTGGATGCTGGCTATGGCATTGGTTGCCCAGACTCTGATTTTGTTATGCCCATTCTACATTAAAAGCTCGACACGTGTCACCTACTGCTATGGTCTCTGGCTCTCTTTTTTGAAAAAAACTTATTTCGGTGGGACATAAATAAAACAATGCTCTTCTTGTAAGGAGTTAGACCGGTGCCATCGGACGTGCGGTTGGCCGCCGGTTGGCCACCGACGGAACCGGCGCCGTTGGCACGGCCCGCTGGTTGGCCCGCCGGTTGGCCGCCGGTCGCTTAAGTGGCGAGGGAGGAGGAGATGCCGGTTGGAGCGAGAGAGAGGGGAAGAGAGAGAGCGTATAATCTGATTTTTTTTTTTATTTTTTTTTTAATTTCTTTTAAAGTTTTTAGAAAAAGTAATATTTAAAATAATTTAAAAAAAATCTAAAAAATTCAAAAAAAATCTAAAAAATTCTAATTTTTTTTTAAAAAAATAAACTTTTTATATAATGTCTTTTTTTAATTAATGTAATTTATTTTTATTAGTTATATGTTTTAATTAGTTGTATATTTTATTAGAAAAAGAAAAGTAAATGGTGGGGCCCAAATTTGGTGAAGTGACGGAGTGCTGTTGGCATGAGTACGTCAGTTTAGTGTTAGTTAGTTTATATGCTGACGTGGCGCTGAGTTGGCAGCAACTGACGGCGTCAGTTGCCGTCACCATTGGCACCGGTCTTATACGGTTATACCCAGGCTTGTAGCTTAGTAATATTGGTGTAAGGTGTAAGGTGTTCTTCATGACTTATAAATAATGGATTTAAGTCTCATTCTAGATAAATAGAAATAGATTAGGTGCCATTAAAAAAAATATTGTAAGAAATTATAGTGTTTTTTTACTAAATTTTAATACTTAATTTTTGATTGTTCTTTTTCTGAATCTCTTTGACTTGGACATTTCTTACTCTTTTCTCCACTCTTCGCCTCATCGATGCCAAAAACCGACTACCCCAAACTTATGGGCCGTACCATTAGTTAGGATAAACTGGCGCCTTCGGTTTTCCAACCGACTAACCGATGAGAGTGATCTAGCTAAAAGGTTTATATATAGTGGGTTCGATTCAGCGCAGAACCGTTTAAAAGTGCAGAACCGCAGAACTATCCTAACATCCAATGTTTTCTATGTTATACATAAGGTGTACATTTTCATACACGCTGTAACACATTTATACATTCAATGTTTCTAATTTTTTATACACACAATATATAAATATATTTATATATTATTGGTATAAAAAATTGGAAACATTGGATGTTAGGATGGTTAAAGCGTGTATGAAAATATATACCTTATGTATAACATAGAAAACATTGGATGTTAGGATGGTTCTGCGGTTCTGCACCTTTAAACGAGTCGGCGCTGAATCGGGCACTATATATAGTAAGTAAAAGTCAGAGTTTATAGGTTAGTTGACAATTTTACAGATCCTATGAAAAATAAAATCAAAAAGTTATCCTTTTAAGCATACTATCACTACTACAGAAACGATTTGTTGTTGCGGGGAAAACGATTTGTTGTTGCGGGGAAAGGAACGCACTAACAAACTACGCACTATCAAACAACACAAACCGCAACAAAAGAGAAACCGCAATATCAAACACAGAGACCGCAACAAGAAAGAAACCGCAATATTAAAGCCAACACCGCAACAAAAGAGAGACCGCCGTATTAAATCCAGCACCGCAACAAAAGAGAAACCGCAATATCAAACGCTGAGACCGCAATAAGACAGAAACCGCAACATTAAAGCAAAAACGCGCTATTAGTTTTTCGCACACTACACATACCCGCAATATTAGTTATTCGCACACATGATAAAGTAACCGCAATATTTGTTATTCAAAATAAAAAAAAAAATCATTCCACAATATATATATATATATATATATATATATATATATATATATATATATATATATATATATATATATATATATATATATTATATTCTATATTTAAAGATAGCACCCAAAAACATATATACAACCGCACAGTAACTTAATTTACACTTGCTATATGTTCAAGAATTTACACTTGCTAACTTAATGTCTAAAGGGTTGTGATCATTGTAATGGACCGTGTTTCATAAATTTACAACTATATGTTCAAGAATTTACACTTGCTAATTAATTGCTAACCTTTAAAAAGTGGCATCACTTTGCTTGCACTCCTTCATCCATTCGAGATACAGTGGCAACAACCTTTCTATGTATTCATGAATCATAGAAGCATCAAAACTCTTATTACTCTTCCACATCTGCTCATGAAAAACAATTAATATCAATAATTTTTACATCTAAATGAGTAATATTTTAAAATTATAACATAAACTTACAGATTGGTTGATGTTAAACTGTATGGTCTGTAAAAATTCTTCAATATGTCGACTAACAATGTAACCACACTCCCAGCTTTGGTCTTGTTTCCAGCACTGTAATATTTCAATATATTGAATATTTTATACATCTTAAATAAATTGGTAAAAAATGGAAATAGAAAACATACAGTTGTGTTTATCCATTTAAATCTACGGGGAAAAATATGATTGATTACTCCTACAAGAGTGTAGTAATTGGCACCAGCTTCGACTTCACGCTTTAAAGAATCAACAATATATGCAATATTCGTTTTAGGACAGAGGATAAAAAGCATCCAGTGTTGCCTGCAAGTAAACACAAGCAATTAATCAAAGTTACTTGCTTGTATGATGATTTAGAACATCCAGTGTTGCATGTATTATGGAAAATCGAATATTACTGTTGATAGTATGGTGCAAGAATGTATGACTTGCTTGGATGATGATTTAAAACATCCCTGATATGTTGGATGACATGGTTCTTGTTGGTGCGACATTCTGGCTCGGTAATATAGTGTGCATTGAAAAATGCACATCGTGAATTGCTGCCGGCCATTGCATAATAATACCTTAAATATACAACATAAAGTTAATAAATACAATTATACCCAAATATTAAAATATTAAGCTTACATTGACAAACAATGTATCATGCTGCTATCAACCCAATGGAATCGAGCAAATTGTAAAACCTCGGTGGCTGGGATGCCTTCTGAATATATCTCCGGATACATACCCGGAGGGGAAGGAACACTAAGACCATATTTGTTATATTTGAAGAATGCATCAAGTATTGGGAGAAATTGGGGAGCATCGGCCATTACCATCGCATAATGCTCGTCGTACTGAGGATCTAGAGGAACATCCTCGGGTTCAGATTCTGTTTGGGCTTCGGGTTCTGTTTGGGCTTCGGGGATGGTTTGGGCTGGGCTGTCGGGTTGAGGTGTGGTGACGGTTTGGGCTGCGGTGGGTGTTTGGGGTATAGGGTCTGTTCGGGCTGGGCTGTCGGGTTGGGCTTCTGGGACTGTTTGGGCTATGGGGACTGTTTGGGCTGGGATAATGGTTTGTGCTATGGGGGCTGTTTGGGCTGGGTTAATGGGTTGGGTTGCGGTTACGGTTTGGGCTGCGGGGACGGTTTGGGCTGCGGGGAATGTTGGATCCTCCGATTGCAACTACCACAAGTAATCATAAAAACATTAGTATTTAAATATAATGATTAAAATAATGATAATGATAAGACTAACCATTTGTGCATAACTAACAAACTCTTGGTCTAAAGGGAATGTTGAAGTTTCGGGCATTTCTGGTATATAAACATTGTTGGTTGATAAATCAAATGGAGAGGATTCTCTCAAGTCCCTTTCCGGGGAATTGACAAGTCCATCACCGATAAGCTAAAACATCTCTACAACGTTAGATAAAAGCGTTCACAAACAATAAAAATAAACTAAAATATACCTTCACTGCATATCTTGGCCACTGTACTATACAATATGGCAAATTCTCAACCAGTTGAACATCATCTGTTTTTGTAAGAGGATGTACAGGCAAATCCTCCTTTCCTGCCACGATGGAATCCACTTGGACTTTTACACAACCATCGGCAATCTGTTTATGATGTAACAGTTGGAATACCACAGTTGGCCATACTCGTCCATAACCAACTTTGACTAGATGGGCATCCGCCACCCGAACTAGCAACTCACACGGTGACATCACCTGTGAAAACAGATACAATTATAAGGTTGGATAGTATAGGCTGCAAAACTTTTAAATTGTTACCTCAATAGGTGGATAGTGTTCCACCGTTCCACGGGACCCACATGAATCATGGTGGCTTGTGTTGACCGCGGGGGTACTTTGCGGGATCACATTTCTAATCAATCCACCTTTAACCTTTGTGTATCCAATTACCTCGGATACGGTCCGAGATCGTCCCCCGTGCTCGGGTCCTAAGAGAACAATTAAAGGATCCTTCTTATTTTCTGCATAAGTACCATCCGCTATCATCTTTTTCTCTTCCGCGAGCTACAAAAAATATTTGTTTACCAAAAAGATAAAAATATTCAATTAAATAAAACTTAGTTTACCAAAACTTGGAAATTGTCCATCGCTTCGTTAGGAAGTTCAAACTTTCCTTCACTATTCTTAACTGCACAACCCATCAAAAACAACTTAGACCGTTCATTTTGAATCTCCGAAAGAACACTATGGTTTTGTAGAAGTTCAGACCAAACTGCATCCTTTTTATTTTTTTTTAAAACGGGTCCACCCGCTTCGGCCCACGCGGACCTTGAATTGTCTGCTTTTATTGCTTGCCAATGCTTTCTCCCTTTTTAGCTACACAAATTAACAAGTTGTTAATAATAAAATATTGTACAACACTAAACATATAATATAATTAAGAGATACCATAAATTCTGGGGTGCTTCTTTGTGCCTTAAATGCTTCCCAATCATTCCTTTTAAGAAACTTATACTTCTCACAAGCATCCTTACCTGTAAGGACGAAATTTTTAACAAGCCTAGATTTAAAATTAGTACCCATTTTCACAGCCTTTTTCCTCATTAACTCTTTTGCATCATCGTTCTCGATATTCCACATATTCTACAATTTAGAGTAAATAAATTATAAGCTATCATCACGTCACAAATATTTCATTTTCTAATAAATATATACCTTGGTATCCAGCCATAGTTTTTCATATATGTCTTTGTCCATTTTGCCCATATCAGTTGCTAGCGGGAAACGATGTGCAACCGTCATCCCAAACCATGACGTCAGTTCTTTACTTAGAGGGATATTATTTTCATCAAATTCAGTTTTATATACATCTTCTTTATATTTCTTCCCAAAAGATGCAGGACCACGTTCGCCTCTACGTCTCTTACGCTCTTGATTATCGGCCATTTCTGCAGAATTACGACACAAATGCGTGAACATAATACGTTAACAGAAAAAGATGATTAAGAACGAATGCATAACAAACACGTACAAGAAATCATTAACATAATACTTTAATACCTATCTTGGTAAGGAAAATCGGCGATGTAACGGTAAACTAGGGTTTAGGTCGACGAGATCGAGTGATTAAGGTTTTTGGAAAAGTGATTAAGGATACGACGTGGTGAAAGCAACGTCGGTTACTATCCAAGGTGAAGAAAACGACGGTGAATCCAAACTCCGGCGAACTAGTGCAGAGTGATTTTGGTGAAGAAAACGGAGGGTTTGATCGAAGAAGGTTTTGTGCAAAAGTGATTAAAGGATTCGATGTTTGGATAACTAGTGTTTTGGGATTTGAAAATTTTGGAATAAACAATTTCGTTTTAGCGGGTCTTTACTACGTATTAGCGGGTTATTTTATTCTATTTGTTACCGTGGTTATTGTCCATTAGTTATTGCGGTTTTTTTGTTGTTGCGGTTTGGTGGATTAGTTGTTGCGGTTTTGTTGATTTGTTAATGCGGTTTTGAGTTTCATTTTTTTTCGCACACAAGAACGTTGCATAGTAAGAAATTCAAATTAATTATAAATTATAAATTTGAGCAACTTGTAAGTTAATTATAAATTTGCATAGTACTAAAAAACATATATAATACAAATATTAATGTTCAATAATATATAATAGATCGAGTTATTAAATGTATGTTCCTTCTCCGTCAATTCGTACATATGAGCTTCTATTCCTGTTTTCAAAATTCCCGGGTTCGATACCGACGGAAAATGGTGGTAAATCATCGAAGTTGTCGTGTTCTTCTTCATCCACAACATTATCAACCCCAAGAATACGTCTTTTACCTTGCAACACAATGTGGTATTTTGCTTTGCTTGGATCTTTGACGAAAAAAATTTGTGATACATGTGTTGCGAGAACGAATGGCTCGGATTTGTAGCCATTAGTTTCAAGATCGACAAGTGTAAAACCATATTCGTCAACTTTAACACCCGTACGGTTATTTACCCACTTACACTTGAACACTGGGATTATGAAATCAGAATACTGCAATTCCCAAATTTCTTCTATCACACCGTAATAAGAATCTTTTGCGATGCTTATCAATGTATCTTGATCACGCCTATCGATTTCGGTTGTTGATGCTATTACTGTAACTCCACTATTTTGCACTGTACTTTTTCTATCTTGATCTTTGGTGTAAAATGTATAACCATTAATATCATATCCTTGGTAAGTTCTTACTCTAGCATCTGGACCTTGTCCCAATTTTTTGACAGTGTCATCAACGTCGTCACTTGTCACCCTCTCTTTCAACCAACTTGCCAAATCCTTGTTTTGGTTGTTTATGTACCACACTTCTTGTTTACCCGGGTTCGTCGACTTTAACATATCCATATGTTCATCAACATATGGAGTGAGGCATGTCATGTGCTTTAAGATTACTAAATGAGCAACTTGTAGTTCTCCGTGCATTGGCACTATTATCTTAAAACCTACTCCTCCCTTTCCTTCAAGTCGACCTGAATGGCGACTTTTAGGAACGCCAACACTTTTGACACCTTCCATATAGCCTAACAAAAACAAAATATATAATTAATTAATTTTTGCTATAGTTGATCATATATATTACATACGTACCTTGGCAGAACTCAATCACCTCTTCAGTAGTATACCCTTCAATAATACTTCCCTCTGGTCGATTACGGTTTCTTACATAACCTTTCAATATTCCCATGTATCTTTCAAAAGGGTACATGTAACGTAGAAATACAGGACCACATGCCTTAATCTCTTGTACGATATGAGATATTAGGTGAACCATTATATCAAAAAATGATGGTGGAAAGTGCATCTCTAGTTCACAAAGGATAACATAAACGTCTTTCTCCCATTTGTCCAAATCTTCGACATCAATAACTTTCGTATGAATATTGTTGAAAAACAAACAAAGCTTTGTGATTGTATGTCGGATATCATCTTGTAAAATTCCACGAATTGCGATTGGAATCATATGTGTCATCAAAACATGACAATCGTGAGACTTCATCCCAAGCAATATATAATCTTTCATTGATACAAATCTTTGAATGTTTGCTGAATAAGATGACGGAACCTTAATATCGTGCAAACATTGGCATAACTTTTTTTTTTCTTCTTTCGTTGTATTATAACATGCGGGTGGAAGATAAGTACGAGTGCCTCGTTGTACGGGAGCAAGATCTTTACGTATTCCCATCTCGACCATGTCATTTCGAACCTTAATACCATCTTTAGTTTTGTACTTAATATCCAATAATAAGCCTATCAAGCTCTCACATACGTTTTTTTCTATGTGCATAACATCAAGACAATGTCTAACATCTAAATGTCTCCAGTAAGGCAATTGAAAAAATATGGACTTCTTTTTCCATATGGCATCATTATCAATACGGAATCTCTTACCCAACACAACATTAATATTTTCAACTCGTGAAAATGTATCAAATCGTTTCTTCACCGTCCTGACCTCGACAGTTCCGTCAAACTCAATCGTCTTCTTCCTAAACGGGTGACTCTTGGTAAGGAATCTTCGATGTCCCATGTATACAGTTTTTTTACAATTTCGTAACCACACTGAGCTTGTCTCATCTTCACAAACAGGACAAGCTTTCTTACCCTTCGTTTTGTACCCTGACAAGTTACCGTATGCTGGAAAGTCATTGATAGTACAAAAAACCATGGCCCGCAATTTAAATTGTTCTTTTCTATAAGCATCGTATACATCTACACCATCACTCCAAAGAGTTTTTAAGTCATCAATCAAAGGGGATAAATAAACATCAATATCATTACCCGGTTGTTTCGGACCTTGAATCAACAAGGACATCATAATGTATTTCCGTTTCATGCATAACCATGGTGGGAGATTGTAAATGCATAAGAGAACTGGCCACGTACTATGACGACTAATTTGGGAGGACAATTTCACAGCAAAGTAATGGCTGTGATCATCTAGAGGATCCTCCACTTGGCCGTTAATATCGTCGTCGGTAGACGACTCGATATCAATGATCTCTTGAGGAAGATTTTCGTTTTCCATTTCAGATGTTAATAACAAAAAAAAGGTTTTTGATTAATAGTTTTCTTGTAACTGCATTTCAGAATAATATTGGTTAACTATATATATAATAACCAAGGGCGTCGAAATTGAAGAGGGAAAATTGACAGTCATCTAGAATTCAAGCGCGTAGCAACAGTGAAACCGCGGTAACAAATACGGAAAACCGCAATAACAAATACCTAAACCCTAATTAATAATATTTGAATTAATATTTTGGGATTTATATTAATTTAATGCATCGAGTAAATACACATCAAGTTAGATGGAAGTTACAGCTAGTGATGCAGCTACTTTTCTAAACTTATCCTTATAACCGCAATAACAAATATGGAAACCGCAACAACAAATGTTTTTCTTCGATTTTTACCATCAAGTTACAGCTAGTGTTGCAGCTACTTTTCTAAACTTATCCTTTTAACCGCAATAACAAATGGATAAACCGCAACAACAAATGTTTTTCCTCGATTTTTACCACATCATAAGGTAGTGTTGCAGTAGAATCAAATATTTTCTTGAGATTCTAAAATATACGTGATGATAGTTTCTTTGAAATTAAAAGACAACTAATTAATTAATATCAGCTCTATATATTGTACCATACGTGATGGATCAAACTTAATTTTTGATATATATGAAGGTTTAATTATTAAGTCATTGCTTACTGGTGCTGCATCATCAAGATTCACATGTTGCAGCAGATTTTGTTCTCAAGCGAATCTTGATGATGCTGCAGCAGGAATCAAAATGACTATTCACTTGTTTGGAGATGCGGTTGTACAGTTGTGATGCGCGCCAATCCCCAATCCCGCCAAAAATTAAGTATATGTATAAGCAGACTTTCATTCATTCCTTTAATTTGTTATATCAAAAAACGTTTCATTTTTAAACATACAAGAACGTTTCAAAGAAAAACTTTTCAAAGTAAGATTAATCGATCTTTTAAGTGTCTAATATGAGTTCTAGCAGTCTGCATATTGGTGATCACGAAGTACAAGTTAATAATTTCTTCATCTTAAAATGGTGTGCGTCCATGACAAGAAAAATTGTATGATTTTTCTTTTTAGTTTCTTGCTATTATAATTTGCAGTATAAATTTAATTAATTTTCTTTTCTTTCATCAGACTATTCCAGCAAAATTTGTTAGGGATCACCAACTTTGGAATGAGCCTAAAGATCGTCATTTGTGTGCTTTGTCAAACCTTGAGATGAGTCCCCCATACATGGTTTTCAATTTACAACGCCACGGTGATCGAAGGAGGCCCAATGATCGTTTTATAGACCATATGACTATCAATGGTGATATGGTCGACTTCAAACAGAAGATGGGCATCCGCACGAACCAAAATGTGATGTTCACGCTTGATCTCGAAACAAAAAACAGAGGTGCTGGAGTTATCTTCAACGTTACTCTTCTTTGAATTTTGTGTTTAGGTTTTGGTTGTCCTTGTTTAGGTTTTGATGTTTGTCAATATGAATTCAACATGATATATGTAATGTTATCGTTGTATCTTTAAACTGAAAATTTAGATTGTTATTGCGGGTAATGTATGGCCGCAACAACAAATTGAATTGTTATTGCGGGTTTAAAATGGCCGCAACAACAAATTTTGTAGTTGTTGCGGGTAACATATGGCCGCAACAACAAATGGATTTGTTAATGCGGGTAATATTTGACCGCAACAACAAAAGGATTTGTTACTGCGGGTTTAGCATGGCCGCAACAACAAAATGAATTGTTGTTGCGGTTGTTTCTTATGCGGTGCGAACTGCATTTGTTGTTACGGTTTTATCATACCACCGCAATATATAAATTTATACGTCCGCAACAACAAATGCGATCTGTAGTAGTGTATAAGATTGAACATGAGGGTGGCAGATATGTGGTAGTACTGGATTGTTCATGCAAACCACTTGCTAAACTCGTAATTAGGGTCACGTGAGATGAAGTTTACAATTTGGTGTAGTAGAAACGTGGCTTATTGTACAACTGTTCTTTTATGTTTAGATATTTCGTAAGTTTGTAAGATTAAGTTATGCTATAAACAAAAATATCGTAAATTTAACGAGGTATGTTAGTTATAAAAAACACACCTACTTAATCTATATACAGGATCAACTTTTTGAGTTGATTGGGTACATGGTTAATAGCATTATAAATGGCATATCTTCTTATTTTATACGAAAAAAATCTCTCAATTATTTACTATATATTAAAATCCTAACCTATTTTCTATAATCAAAGGGTTAATACATAATACATATTCTTTTTTATAACTTAGATTCCCACTCACTTTTCGAGCTGACTAATTCAATAATAACCATCCGTTTTGCGGGTAGCCAGAAGTCGGCGCAGATGATAACTTATATGGCCACAAGGGGTATACATTTTGCTCCCAGTGAGATTTCAGGTTGGGATCTTTTAGTATTTTCATCTAGAGACTAAACTTTTACTACTGGAACACCCTTATAAACTTTTACCACTTGAACATCCCGATTATATTTTGTGATCTCTTAATTAATAATGGAAATGTAGGTTTGATGGTGAGCAAAGCAATTTTGTTTATAAGTAAATAAGATATCCCTTTTATTTGTAGATGTTGTCTTTATCCACTCCTTTACAGTCTGAATGATTCTTGGCCCATCCTTCTGTTCAGCGGTCCATACTTTATTATTAATTTCTTACTTGTTTTAGTCTACATATATAGTTTATTATTAATTTCTTACTTGTTTTAGTCTACATATATAGTTTTTTTTAATTCCCATTTAATATTTTTATAATTCTTGATCAGCGCATTGTGCTTTTTATCATGTAAAGTCCTACTCATTTCCTTATTTCACCTCACCTTTTTTAAGGTTTAAAATATTGATGCAGAAAACTATTGAATTTAAATTGTTATAATATTGAAATTTTCAGAGAACACGAGCAAAAATAAATACCCTTTTGGGGCCACGGATGTTCACAATTCTAGGCTACCCGCAAAATGGGTGGTCGTCCTGAAATTAGTCAGCTAATAAAGCGAGTCAGAAATTAGGATTTCAAATTTTGTTGTCGGCGAAGAGTTTTTTTAACACCAGTTGATAAGGGTGAGCATAAAAACCGAAAAACCGACCCGAAACCCAAAAGCCCGAAAAAATTGAACCATTTGAAAAATCGATGTCAATGGTTTTGTTTTTTGGAAAACCCGAATGTTTTGGGTGGTTTTCGGGGGCATATGAAAAACCCGACCGAAAACCCCGCCCCGCCCCACCATTATATATCTTTCAAATTTTATATAAATATTTTTATATTTATAAAAGAATTGATATTTAATTATCTTTTAAATAAAAATATTCTATTGTTAATCTTATTCAAATTATGTTAGTTGAAATTTATAAGACTGGGCGTAATGGGTGACCATTCGCAGTTTGGTCACCCCTGCCACCTCTGCGCCACATCAGCTTTCTCTCTCCTGATCAACCACACGACTAGACAGCGACCAAATGCCCGTAATGGTGACCGTTCGAAAAAAAAAAATTTAATTTAAATAAAAAACAAATACATTAATAATAAAAAAAAACATTACATTAATAATTAAAAAAAAAACATAAATAAAAATAACATTACAATAAATACTAAAAAAAATAAACTATCAGTCCAAATTATATTTGGCCCTGATTTTCGCCTTCTTTGCGAAAACCCACTCAAGATTTCTGCCGGTGAGGTGATCGTGGGACGAATTGTAGAATTCCATTTGCTTGAGCTCTTGGGCATCTTTTTGTATCTCCATGAAATCAGATATGTTCGCTTTGCGGAAGACATTTTTGGAGATGGTGATTGAGAGAAATGAGTGTGTGTTTAAGTTTTAGAGAGAAATGAAAGTTGTGAATTATTTGGTAAAAGAATTGGGTATTTATAAGGTAAAAAAGGAGGTGTTTGTTTGAAGAATTATAGCCGTTGGAAGAGGAATTCAGCCGTTGAACGGTCGACTCGAACGGTCGAATAGTCGACCGTTGGAGCACCCCGACGCGTCGGAGGTTCGAACCCGTAACGGCGGCGACGCGTCGCCGAGGGTGAGGTGGACGGTCGAGAGTGGAGGTCGGGTCACGCGTTACGGATAGTCTAAGTATTACATTATATTAAACTTACTAGTTGTTTTTTTATTTATAACGAATTGTGTTAAAGTTTGAGAGTTTAAATCATAATATTAATTTTTAAGGTAACAAATTGGTAAATTTTAAGGAAAACATAATATCCAAAAAAAACCCGAAACCGAACTGAAAAACCTGAAAAACTGAAACCGAAAAACCCGAAAACGAACAGGGTGTAATTCTTAAAACCCGAACTTTTGGGACGGTGTTTGATTTTAGTTAAAAATCGCCCGAAACCGCCTCATGCTCACCCCTAGCAGTTGACACACCCTATAAATTACTTTTAAATCTAAATTATAATGTCGAACTCATAACGGCCATATTCCAATGCCAAAGCGTTCTTGGCTATTTTTTTTTGTTTTTTCTTCCTGTGCCAGATCTATAGAGTTAGTGTATGAAGAAATAAAGTACGAAATAAATAACGTTGGATTCTAGGAAGTTTAAAATATTTGTTTAGTCCTAAGGGACAAATCCTAACCATTGGATCAAGATGGTCAAGATCAAATCCCCCACCTATAGCCACCGTCGGCCGCCACCTCCGGCCACCTCCGGCCGCCGGCCGCCGCCAATCGTCGTCGTCCGTCGCCGGTGGCCGGCGGTGGTGGTGGTGGCTGACAGTGAAGGTGTTGGTGGTAATGGGGGTGGTGGTGGTATAGATGTATCGAAGCACATGTGTTTCACTAAAACACATCATATTACTTCGAAGCACATGTGCTTCAGGTCACGAAACACATGTATTTCAAGTCACTAAAAACATGAGTTTCTAAACACACAGGGGTGTATACGAAGCACATGTGCTTGATGTAACGAAACACATGTGCTTCACTACACAGAAAAAAATCAAAACAAGTGACGAACATATCATTATGATGCACATGTGCTTCATAAAGCAAAGAACATGTGTTTTTGTTCCTGAACACATGTAACTTACAAGCAAGTCATTTGTGTTTGAATCACGAAGCACATGTGCTTGACGTTATGAAACACATGTGCTTCACTACACAGAAAAAAAAAAATCAACACAAGTGACGAACATATCATTATGAAGCACATGTGCTTCATAAACCCAAGCACATGTGTTTTTGTTCCAGAACACATGTAGATTACAAGCAAGTCATTTGTGTTTGAATCACGAAGAACATGTGCTTGAAGTTATGAAACACGTGTGCTTCACTACACAAGAAAAAAAATCAAAACAAGTGACAAACATATCATTATGAAGCACATGTGCTTCATAAAGCCAAGCACATGTGTTTTTGTTCCTGAACACATGTAACTTACAAACAATTCATTTGTCTTTAAATCACGAAGCACATGTGTTTAACGTTATGAAACACATGTGCTTCATTACTTGAAATACATGTGTTTGGTTGTACGTATACACTCCTTTATTCAAAACACATGTGTTTCAAACCCATGTGCTTCCAGTCACGACCACCACCGGTCACCACCGCCGCGCGGCCACCTCCGGCCGCCGTCCGCTGCCGCCGCCCATCGCCGCCGGCCGCCGTCTCCGGCCGCCGGAGAAGCAGATGTGTTTGTAGTGGTGGTTTGAATATTGATCTTGACCATTGATTTTTCTTGATCCAAGGGCTAATAATTGTCCCTTGACACTAGATAAAATTAATGGACTACCTTGAACATTTATTAGCAATGTGAAAACACAAATACGAAAAAAGTTGTAATTAATACTCCCTCCGTCCCACAAAAAAGTTCCCATTTCTCACTAAGTTTTTGTCCCGCAAAAAAGTTCCCATTTCTCACATTTGATGGACCTACATAATAAAATATTATTATTATCAAGTACTTCACCACTAATAACCACTAACTATCTTTCTCTCTCCTAACCAACCTTATATTTTAATTAAAAATATTACCAATGACCCCACCACTAATTATCACCTAAAAACTTGTACAAATGGAAAATGAGAACTTTTTTGTGGGACGGAGGGAGTAGTAACGCATATCATAATTATGTTTTGCAACACTACTAATCCGTATTCTTGTTTATTGGTGTGCAACTTGGGTGCAGTAGACCAGCCGACTTAGCCCCACGAATCGTGAAAAGTTTAGAGCATGTGACATTTATCTTTTAGAAAAACAGAAATTAAGTAAAAGTTGAAAAACTTAAAATTTGTCCAGATCGGACTTTATGTCATACAAAGAAAACACTTTTTCAATTTCATGACTAATACTATGATAACCGGTGAGAGATCAAATGAGATTGAAATTAAGCTAATCAATGGTGATTTGATCGATGTTTGAAGATTAAAGTGTGTGTTCTTAGTGTGTGAGTAGAGAGAGATGGAGGGTAGTAGGTAGCTTTCAAAATGGTAATTTAATAAAGTGATGGGAAAGCTTACAAAACAAGTCATCACAAGGGTATTTATACCTCCTATTCCTGATTACCATTTAACTAGTTAACTAAGCTTAATTACATTTCTAATGCTCAACACTAGTCCCAACAATCTCCCCCTTTTTGAGCTTTAGCACTTCATCCCAGTCTTCCGATTTCAGTTTATTCTCATAATCTGTCTTTGACAAGAAAATGTTTTCTGAATTTCAAGAACATAACATTGCAGAAATCTGGAAGTTTCAGATACTCAAAGAAAGTATGTTTTTTTCGTTGAATATGTTTGAGTGAGGAAATCCTATAACTGATTTACTAAAGATTTGAAAATTCGGGAAATGGAATATCAGTTAGGTAAGGATTTGACTGGGATTTCAGATAATATAGAGGTTGTTTTGGATTTTGTGGTAGAGGTTTTGTAGGAGTGATGTGATGATGTTTTGGATTTTTTAAAAGAATGATTTGAAAGTTAAAGTTTTGGATGTGTGTGTGAATGTTTTATATGTAGGAAAGAATGATATGTACATTTTAGGATTTGATTTGATGTGAATGATTTGTATTTTGTTTGAAAAGAAGGATTTGTACAGTTAAAGATTTTTGAATGGATGTGGTTGTTATGAAATTTGGAAAGAATTGTTGAGGAATTTGGAATTTTGAATTGATATGGATGTTTTGTAGTTTGGAAAGAAAGATTTATACGATTAAATTTCGGGTTGAAATGGTTGAGTTTTTTAATGTAATGGTTGAGATTTTGAGAGAAATTTCTGTAGATATGTCAGTTTCTTCTTCTTCACTTGTTTTTCTTTTTAACACATTGTTTATCACTTTCTCTTCCTCTGAATTACTTGATATAAACTATTTCTGATTTTGCAGATAATTTGAGTACATGAGACATGAATTTTCTTCGTTGATGAGATTTTTGTGGTTCTTCTTAAAGTTGTTCATTTCTTGCTCATATCTCCCCTCATGAGGATCATGATCAGGAGCCTCATGTTAATGTTGAATATTTACCTTGTGGTAACTGAGAGAGGAAATTGTATGTTTTTGTAATACGAGAGCCAATATTTGATAGTTGTACGTTGCATTTCGGAATCGAGAACCAGCAACATGTAGTACTCAATTAGTACCCAAATAAAAAGTGATTTTAGCCAAGAATCTTTGAGAAAAATATTTGAAAAATAGAGATTAACAGTGTCAAGAATCACCTGAAGTCATAAACAGATTCAATCTTTACTGAAGAACTTCAGTAAAGAGATCGACGAATTTGACAGGCAGGATGATTGAAGATATTGTTAAGCAAAGATTTGAGGTTTAAAAGAGATCAATTTGAAGTGGATCAAAGATCAGTGCACAAAAATGATTTTGTGTGTGAAATTGTATGAATAATTCAGAATTAAATCTGAACCATTTGGAGAAAAATAAAACTAATTTCTCCATTGATATAGGTTTGTAAAAATTATTTGAAAAATGGTAAGAACAATCAATACAAGAAGTTGTTATAAACAGATGCAATCTGTACTAATCGAAATTAGTAAAGAGATCGACGAATTTAACAACAGCTTGTGTTGAGTGTTGCAAACAAGTATTTGAAAAATGAAAAAGTTATGCAAAATCAGAATATGGTTTGAAAAATTATGTCAGCAACGCAAGAGAAAAAAGTTGGTCATAAACAGATGCAATCTTTACTAATTAGATTAGTAAAGAGATCGACGAATTTGACAACAATTTGTATCCTACATTGGTAACATATGTGTTTGAGTAAAAATTTTGAATGTAGTGGAAGTTGTCCAAGGTATGGCAACAACGAAACTCAAATACTTTTTGAAAAATTTTGAGTTTAAGTTTGAAAGCAAAACTGAGAAGATGATGTCATCAACGCAAGAGACAAAAGTTTGTCATATACACATGCAATCAATAGTAATCGAAATAGTAGAGAGATCGACGAATTTGACAAAAATTTGTATCCTACGTAGATAACAACTCATGTTGAGTAAAAAAGTTTTGATTATGTCCGAAATCATGCCAAGTTGTGTGGCATGAACTAAACTCAAAGAATGAAAAGTCGGTGAACGATTTGAGTTTGTTGTTTGGAGGAAAAGAATAGAAAGTGATGTCATCAACGCAAGAGACAATAGTGTGTCATAAACAGATGCAATCAATACTAATCGAAATTAGTAGAGAGATCGACGAATTTGACAGAAACTTGTATCCTACGTTGGCAACATATGAGTGAGGAAAACATTTGTGAACTGAATCAATGAAAATCAAGATATTAAAATTTGAAAATTTTGAGATTGAGTTTCTGAAAAATTTGAATAATGAATAGAAAATGGGTTAACAATGAGTATGCTCCCCCTTTACATATGAAGTTTCATAAAAATGCCCCCCCTTGACGAATGAATATCGATTTTCTCCCCCTTAACAAGTGAATATAAAAAAAATTCTCCCCCTCAACCAATGAATACCGATTTTCTCCCCCTCAACCAATAATATTTTTGAGGAACGGGTTTCAAGCTGATATACTTGAAAGCCATTTTTGTTGTTTAAAAAAAATTAATAATAAAAAAAATAACAACAAAAATAGAAAAACAGGAAGAAAACCGGATTAAGATTTGAGATTTAACATACCAAGCTTAGACACAAGAAAGTTAAAGCGTTTTTCGTCTAAAGCCTTGGTAAAGCTAATTGATAGTCGGTTGAAACGAAGTACAATTCCACATTACCTTGTTCAACATGGTCTTTTATAAAATGATATCGAAGATCAATATGTTTAGTTTTGGAATGTTGAACAGGATTGCATGAAATTGCAATTGCACTTCGTTAATCACAATATAAAGGAATACGGCTGTATAAAAAGCCATAATCTTTTAATTGTGATTGCATCCAAATTACCTGGGATAAGCAGCTTGCAGCAGCAACATTCTCTGCTTCTGTAGTTGATAGAGATACACAATTTTGTTTACGAGAAGACCAGCTCACCAATTTATCTCCCAGAAATTGGACACTTCCAGAAGTACTCTTGCGATCCAGCATACATCCAGCATGGTCAGCATCAGAAAATGCAGTCAAGTCAAAAGAAGTTTCTTTGGGATACCAAAGACCAAGATCTAGAGTACCCTTTAGATAACGAAATATACGTTTGACTGCTTGAAGATGTGATTCTTTAGGAGCAGCCTGATACCGAGCACATATGCAAGTAGAGAACATAATGTCTGGTCGACTTGAAGTTAGATATAACAATGATCCAATCATCCCCCGATAATTTGTAATATCAACAAGTTTACCATCCGGATCAGCATGCAATTTAAAACCATGTGACATCGGCGTCGGAATTGGTTTGCAATCATCCATGAGATATTTCTTCAATATATCAGTGATATACTTGGATTGATTGACGAAGATCCCGGTAGGTAATTGGAGAACTTGAAGACCAAGGAAGAAATTCATTTCACCCATCATACTCATCTCAAATCGTTTAACCATAAAATCAGAATTTTTTTTTTTGCAATATTTAGGATTTGTAGAACCAAAAATGATATTATCGACATAAATTTGAATGAGAACAATATCTTCCCCTTGTCGTTTGATGAAAAGAGTTGTATCGATTTTTTCCTTTTGAAAAACTAGAATCAACTAAGAATTTGGATAACACATCGTACCACGCACGAGGAGCTGGTTTCAAACCATATAAAGCTTTGTCGAGAATATAAACATGATTGGGAAAATTTGGATCTACAAAACCTTCGGGTTGATGAATGAACACTTCTTCATTTAAAATGCCATTTAAAAACGTAGTTTTAACATCCATTTGATATATTGTAAAATTCTTATGTGCTGCATATGCCAAGAATATTCGAATGGCTTCTATGCGTGCAACTGGAGCAAACGTTTCTTCAAAGTCAATGCCCTCCTGTTGAGCATACCCTTTCGCAACTAGACGTGCTTTATTATGAATTACAATCGCATTCTCATCCTTTTTATTTTTGAAAATCCACTTTGTACCTATAACAGATTTCCCAGGTGGTTTTGGAACCAGATGCCAAACTTTTAATCGTTCAAATTGATTGATGTCTTCTTGCATAGTAAGAATCCAGTCTGGGTCTGAGAGAGCTTCACTGACTTTCTTAGGTTCATTAGAGCTTAGAAATGCAGAAAATTGACATTCATCAGCAGTGGCTCTACGACTTTGAACAAAAGATTCAGGATCACCGATTATTTGATGCAAAGGATGCTCTCTTGTCCATTTAAGAGAATGAGGAAGTGGAAGTTGACCCGGAATTATATTTGAGGTATCAGTGAATACAGGATGAGGGATTATTGTAGTTTGAGCATTTGATGTAGAAGGTGGAGGATCTACACGTTGAATGTTGAATTTAGAAAAATTAATCACCAAAGTTGGAGGTTGTGCTGGAACTAAAGATAAATCTAAAGTATTAGTAGCTTGACCAGAAGGTGGAGTTTGTGCTGGAACTAAAGATAAATCTAAAGTATTAGCAGCTTGACCAGAAGGTGTGGAATTGTCCGGAGATAATTGATATCCGTAGGTGGGGAATCGTCCGGAGATGATTGATTTTGCAAAGGTGGGGAAACAGAATTTGAAGGAGAAAAGTTGTTATTTGGAGCAGCAGATGTAAGAGAAGGAGAATCATTAGAACTTGAATTTTGCATTTAAGGTACTGTAATGCTTTGAACATCGGCTACTGATGGAAATGTAACGCCAGCCTCCTCAAGTAAAGTATGTCGAATATCATGATAATCATCATAAAACTTTTAAGACATCTAAATCATTTTGAGACGTGGAAGGCGATGACGAAGGTAAAGGAATTTCAACAGTTGAAGTTAATGAATCTATTGGATAACTCTCATCAAAATTAACGTTGACACTTTTTCTAATCGTCCATTTTGACCGATTATATACTCTGAATGATGCAAATTCACGTGAGTACCCGACAAAAACTCCTTCATTAGCTTTAGCTTCAAATTTATTTAATTTGTCTTTGTCATTTAGGATGAAGCAGCGACTCCCAAAAATATGGAAAAATTTGACATTTGGAATTCGGTTATTAATAAGTTCATATGGAGTTTTGTTGTAGGTTTTGTTTATGATTGAATGATTTTGAGTGAAACATGTCGTACTTATGGCTTCTGCCCAAAGAGATAATGGGAGTTTTGAAAATGAAAGCATGGTACGAGCAACTTCAACTAAGGTACGATTTCTTCGTTCAACAACCCCATTTTGTTGAGGAGTTCGGGCAGCGGAAAATTAATTGATAGGATATACCAACTGAACCAAGGAAAGAATCTAAAGTTTGATTTTTGAATTCAGTCCCATTGTCAGTTCGAATGGTATGAACTTTTAATTCCATATTTGTCTGGGTTTTCTTGATGAAGGCAATGATAGTATCAGCTGCTTCATCTTTTGAGCGTAAGAAATAAACCCATGTATAACGTGAATAATCATCAACAATCACCAAAACATATCGTTTACCAGCTAAAGTATGGACACTCATGGGACCACATAAGTCCATATGAAGTAATTCAAGAGGTTTTGAAGTACTTTGAACTGGTTTGGACTTATGGGATTTTTTAGTCATTTTTCCCATTTCGCAAGACGAACAAAGATGATCCTTATTAAATTTAACATCTGGAAGACCAGAGACATGACCACCTTTTACCAATTTGTTTATCGATTTGAAATTAAGATGAGAAAGACGACGGTACCATAACCATGATTCATTTGACGATGTCGTTGACATTAAGCATACTTCGTCAAGTGGGACCACGTCATTCAAATTAATTGTAAAAAGATTCATCTCACGAGTTCCGGTTAGGAGTTCTTCGCCTTCATAGGTGCGAACAACACATTTCTTTGTTCGAAAATTAACTTCCAATGTTTTATCACAGAATTGACCAATACTAAAAAGATTGTGTGCAAGATCTTCAACATAGGTCACATTCCGGATGATTAAATTGTGACGAATTATATCTCCAATACCCATTATGGCAGCTAAATGGTCATTCCCAAACCGAACAGTTCCCAAATTTTTGTCTCTAAAATTTGTTAATATTTTTTTGTTTCCGGTCATGTGTCTTGAACAACCAGAATCAAGATACCAAATATTCTACATAAAACAATTAAAAAATTGGTACCCAATCAGTTATGGGTCCTGAACGATTAGTAATAGATGTCTTATGAAGAATTTTAAGAAAGAATGAATTTAGAGTTCTGGAGAACTGCAAGGAGGCAGTTCCGTGTTTGTTAATTTGATAGGCCATTTTAAGGATTTCTCAGGAGAAATTAAAATCCATTTTGATTGTTCATTTTGAATCCATTATATTTAACAAACTTAGATTGTTTTTGATTTAGCTTGGAAGACGGAGTTGAGGAACCGGAATTCTACAATTTAGGTGCAAACACTACGCGATAAACGGATTTTGGCGATTTATGTGTAGGAATTACTCGATAAACTGATTTTGGAGATTTAGGTGCAGACACTACACGATAAATTGATTTTGTAGATTTAGGTGCAGAAACTACACGATAAACTGATTTTGGAGATTTAGGTGCAGAAACTACACAATAAACTGATTTTGTAGATTTAGGTGCAGAAAGTACACGATAAACTGATTTTGGATATGCAGGTGAAGAACGTGTAATTAGAGATAGTTGAGATCGAGCAAGCATTGTTTAACATGGTTCTGGATAACAAATTGTACATGAATGAATGATTGAACCATTTTTATGAAGTACATCATGTCGAGGACCACATGGAGCATCTTTTCTAACAAAATATCGTGTATCATATTGAGAAATTGGTTGATTAGTTTTTCTGTCAAAATAAACTTTGTTTCCATTTTTATCTGTTTAAACAACCAAATTTACACCATTAACAGTGAAATTAACAGGACGATAAAATTTCAGAATCATACACAATACCATAAAGTGTAGCAGGAGAAATAAACTTTGTTGAGTTATTACATTTGTTGGAATTAGAAAAAGAAGAATCTAAAACCGAACGAGATCTAGACTTCTTAAGCTCATTAGACTTAAGCATACTAGATTTAATCGAAGTAGACTTCTTAGACTGCTCAACGTCTTTTACGCTCCCATGCATAGACTTCTTAAGCTTGGTTTTTAAATTTCGATCTGAAAAATTTAAAACAGATGAATTAGAATCTCGTCTTAAAAGAACTGGATTTTTTAGAGAAGAAATCTTAGATTTGAGAGACGTAGGCTTTGGAGAAGCATTTGAAGTAGAAATGTTTTGATTAGAAGCAGATTTTATTGCAATTATTTTATCTTCTAATTCATGAATTTTAGTCTGTAGATCAGATTTTTCTTTGTCAAATGCCTTATGAGTTTCATCGATTTCATTTTCCAGTTGGCAAATTTTTTTTTTTCAAGAATGAGAGAAGGAACATAAATCTTTGGTGTTATCTTCTATTGAAGTACATCATTACCTTTTATCTCAAATTCTTCAGGTGTTATAATCGGAAAATAATCAACATTTTCAAATTGAGCTTTTTTAGTTTCATATGTTTTATTTAATTCAGTATAATTGTAATGAATTTGGGCATTCTCCTTTCTAGCTCGGTTGAAAGTCTCTATTTCTTCTTCCTCATCAGTTATATGAACAAATCTTTGCGAGATCCCATTGTGCATGTATCTTGAATCATATAATGCAGGAACCATTTTGCATGCAGTCTTAAGATATTCATGATTATCAGCTCCTAGCCCTTCTCTTGAATTAAAATATTTGAAGTCTTTGGGATGGTTAAGATGAATGGTTTGATCAGTGTGTCCTCTTTTGACAATCAATTCCTCAATATGTTTGATATGGGAATTCAATTTATTGGTTTCATTCTTGAGTGTGTGTATGATATTTTTTTTGGTTTTCATTTCTTTTGATGAAATTATTTTTTGTTCATGAAGATTTTCAGATAATTCTTTGCTTTGTGAGTTTAAAGATTTAAACTGTTGTTCATTGTCGTCAAAATCTTGTTGTTTACGTGCCAAAGTATTTTTATTGAACTGAAATTCATGCCATGTTTTTGTGTATAATTTGTGACTGTGATCTAACTTAGCTTGTAATTCTGATATTTGATTTTGTAACTCCAGATTCTCTTGTTTAAAAACTTTAGTTTGGTGAATATGATGAACAAGTTGATCACCTAGATGAGCAGTTTGTTCATTTTGTTTTTCCAAAACATTTAAACGATATTTAAGTTGGACATTTAAGTCTTTTTCTACTAAAATTTGTTGGGTTAATAATTCTATTTGAGATATCTGAGTTGGACAAAACAAGTATCAGAACTAGTGGAAGTATTTTCATTAGAGAGAAGAGAAGTATGTACCTTGCCATCCTCATCAATTTCATTAATACGATCAGCAACCTCAGCATTTTCTCTCGCCATAAAACACAAGTTGGCTGAATGTTCTTCATCTTCAGGTTCAGAATCTTCCATCCAACTAAGGTCTTCAGCTAACAACACTTTTCCAGCCTCTATTTGCTTAGCCATGAGCATCTTTCGTTTAAAGTAATCAGAATCACGGACTTTGGGTTTCTTGCAATCACGTGAGTAATGACCAGCAATACCATAATTGTAACATTATTTCATTGGATCCAATGGTGTAAGAGTTTGCTTATCAGTTGTGTTGTTTGTTGCTGAAGCAGATGGGGCAGATTTAAAGTTTGATGACGATCTTAAGTTGTTGTTTGTGGGTTTTTTTGTAATACTTCATCTCATAATTTGAAATAAGTGACATAGCTTGAAGTACATCTTCGAGTTCTTTTTGCAAATCATCAGTTGTAGATGTTACAGGTGCTTCAACACTTTCTTTCATTTTAGTCGCTGATGCATACAGACGATGTTGTTTTGTGAGCAGTGCAAGAGTATCATCAGTCTCTTGTTTAGTTTTCATTATGTTCTTAACCATAGGTTCATTTTGGTGTAAGTATTCATAGAGTTCATGAATATCGATTAGACTGAGATCTTTGTATTGCATGGCACTATTCCCAAATATTTCTCACTCTGGTAAAAGACTATGGATGAATTTGATGATATGTACTTTCCAAATCTTCTCCATTTATGACCTTGAATGATTGATAAGAGTTTAGGGTAGTAACCATTTTTGCTTTGTTGCCTAACACTGTACCCTCCATTTGCTTTCTGATCTCATCCCACAGCTCTTTACCGGTTTCAAGGCTATCCAAACTGTTATAGATGTCGTTTGGTAAGCCTTGTAGCATAAATGAATACGATTGTAAATCGGATTTGGCCCTTCGTGTTTGTTGAAGTGAATATTCAGCAGGAGGAACACGACGTCTACCACCGATAACTACAGGAAGAGCATCCGGATCAGCAATAGAATCTTCATAAAATACTGCATTTCCATGCTCTAGAGATTCAAGTATTTCCGTAGCTAACTCCCGATTCTTGATGAAGTGGCGAAATCGTTTCTTCCACTGAGGGTATTCTCCTCGATATAACATCGGAGGTTTCAGATCAGATCCGATCGAAAGTGCGTCTTTTGAAGTCATTTTATAATGAATTTAAATGCAAGTGAGATAAAACTTCTCGAGCTGAATAAGTTGTGTGAACCGAACACTGAAAAGTGGGCCGAACAATGTGTTCGGGCCGAGGCTTGGCCGAACAAGTTGTTTGGGCAGAAGTTCGGGTTTGATTATGTTCGGGCTGAAGTTCTGGTTTGAGAGTGTTCGGGCCGAAGTTTGTGTTCAAGTGAGTTCGGGCCGAAGACTTGGGTTGGGCCGAAGATCGTGTTCGAGTGTGTTCGGGCCGAATACTTGGGTTGGGCCGAAGATCGGGTTCGAGTAAGTTCGGGCCGAAGACCTATAAACAATGTGTTCGAACACTGGAATTTAAGGTAGCCGAAGTATGGGCCGAACACCCTAGTCGAGAACTTGAGCCGATGACTTGTGGAGTTCGGGCCGAACAAGTTGTACCGAACTAGCGTGAGCCGAACTTGTTCTTGAGATGTTCTTGATGCCGAGGACTTGTACGCAACTTCAAAAACTCACCATTTTGATCCAATCTCGCTCAATACTTGACCAAATTCAATGATTCCAATCCCCATCTGCTCGAAAATGCTTTTCTAACCATCTAATCCGATAATATTCTTCAATCCATAACACTACAGCTCGAATTCTTCGATTTTCAGAGACTTTTTGAGTTTTTCAACTTTTTCACAAAAATCACTCAATCAAGATCAATTGTTGATGGAATTGATCGAAATTTGATTCTATTCTTATTAGAATCAATGGATAAACGTTTCTCTTCAATCAAATCATCAATTTGAACCGAAAAATTCGCAGATTAAATTCTCAGTGACGAACGAACTTTTTCTTCAAAATTTCCAGATCTAAACCATTTCACCACGAATTTAGATCTACTCTTTGAGAGTTTTTGCTCTGATACCAAATGAGAGATCAAATGAGATTGAAATTAAGCTAATCCATGGTGATTTGATCAATGTTTGAAGATTAAAATGTGTGTTCTTAGTGTGTGAGTAGAGAGAGATGGAGGGAAGTAGGTAGCTTTCAAAATGGTAATTCAATAAAGTGATGAGAAAGCTTACAAAATAAGTCATCACAAGGGTATCTATACCTCCTATTCCTAATTACCATTTAACTAGTTAACTAAGCTTAATTACATTTCTAATGCTCAAAACTAGTCCTAACAACGGGCGTTTAAAGTTTTCAACTAATATCATTTAGAGGGATAAAAAGCTCCTTTTGTATTCTAAACGATAGAAAAACACTTGACCATGCGTTTACAACTTTCAATAGTTTCTAGAGATAAAGAAAACAACTCTTACTTTCTGGTTAAAAGAACATTAAAAATCAGAGCAAATTTTCTGTAACTAAAAATATCCTTAGATTTTTAATAGTGATAATATCCTTAGATTTATCTTCCGTGCTACCAATTATGTCTATAGACAAACACGAACGGGTTTTGTTCGTATTCTTTCGGTAGAAAAAAATGGGTAATGATTTGTTCAAGACATTTATTTTTCATCCAAGGCAAATAAAAAATATTTGACATTTTTACCCTTATAAGTAATTATGAAATGAGATAATGAATAATTAATTGTGGGTAAAAATATCAAATAACTTTAATTTCCCTTATATGAAGTAATAAGTGCTTTAAAAAAATCAATTCTAAAAAAATAAAAATTGGTGTTCAGAAACACTTAATTAACCAACAGTATTTTGTGTTTGTCACGAACGAGTCTTGTTCATTTTCCTTCGTTAAGAAATATGACTTAACGAGCAAATTTTTGTGTTTGTGTTCGTTGTTACGAAAATTAAGTGTTCGTAAACAGTTTAAAACGGACTATATATGAACTAATACATAATATTTTTATTATATATAATCAGGGGCGGAAATAGAAATCTTTAATAGTAGTAGCACAATAAAATTTTCCGGATATAATATAATAAGATAAAAATAAGTTTTACGATTACGAATGCATCAAATATAACAAAAACAGTGTAAGAACTTGAATTTTAAAGTTGACATCTCAGTGTAGATATTTTTTTTGTATTTGATTGTTTGCACTTATATATTAATCAAAGTATAAGTATTTTATTTAAAATACTTAATACTATAGTTATCAGAAATAAACAAATAAACATATACAAACAAACCTTAATGAACAACTTAGCAAATGTTCACAAATATAAATGAATGAACATAAGTTCGTGTTCATTCATTTAACTAAAGGAAAATAAGATCTTATCCATTTCGTTCATTTAACAAATAAACAAAAGTATATGAACTTCATGTTAACGCTACAAGAACGATTTGATGGAAGTTCGGTTCATTTATAATCCTACAACCAATTTATGAGTGACTTAGATCAATTTCCAAGTAATCGAGTTGAACCAAAAGACTGTAAATAATTGAGCCCTATTTATGATTAAGCTTATGACAACGTCACTTTGTACATAATGTTAATGGTTTAACTAATGATTTATGATCTATGATCTATGATTTAACTATTTAAGATTTAGGAATTAGTTATTCACTTATTTGGTTACTTAGGCTAGTGGGTATGGGCCCCACATGTGGTGGTGCCCTTTTCTGCCACATCATCGCCACTTCATACACCACACCACCACCACACCACATCATTTGGTGGAAATACCCACCACACCACACCATTTTATTTTCCATCTCATCATTTCTTTTCCATTTATTTTTTAAACATAATATTAAACTTCCATTAAATTTAAAATAACAATACATTAAATTAAAAATAACAATACATTAAATTAAAAATAACAATACATTAAATTAAAAATACAAATACTTAAAAATTAGAAATAACAATACTTAAAATTTAAAATACTTAAAATTAAAAATAATTAAAATAAAAAAACTACAATCCTAAATCACTCATCGCTTTTCGGGCTCTTTCCTTCGCGGCTAGGAAATGTTGAAGATCTTCTTGCGGCAAGCCTGGCGGTGGTTGCATACTCAAAATATTCAAATTATTGATCATTCTTTGTTCGGTTGCAAGCTCCCTATCTCTTTCATCTTTCTCCTTATCCATTTGAACTTGTAGACGACGCATCTCTACGCGCTCTTTCGTTGCCTCAAAGTGGTCGTTTAATCGTTTTTGAATGTCTTCCCTATGCTTGCTCTTCGCTTCCTTTTCCGCCGCATGCCTACCCGCTCGTTTAGCCTTGTCTCTTCCAATTGGTCGTTGAAGAGGAGTCGGGGCTTCATCAATGTCGTCGAATAGGTCATCTGGAAATTCATCGTCCCCTGCATCAAGGTTGACACGAGAACGACAATCAGAAACGTCAACCGATTGTGAACTTTTTGAGCGCTTCGATTGTTGTTGATCTTTAGTAATTGTGCCGATCCATTTTGGATCCTCTTTTAAAATCAACCAATGTCGATCTAGCTCAAAAGCATGACCCTTTTTTTCAACTTTGTATTGTTTCTTGGCGGCCTCCAAAACATCAAACTCGGCCATTCCGCTACTTCTTTCCGACGAGAGTTTGTTGTATATACCATTGAATTTTGTAACCTTGTTGTTTATGTCACGCCATTTGCTACTAAGACTATTGTCTTTTCGGTATGGCGGGACTCCCATGAAGCTATGAAATTTAGAAAGAATAGCTTCCCAATAGTTTTTAATTCTCATGTCATTCCCGTCCTTCTCGTTTTTAAAAGTGGCACACCAAGCTCGGCACAACGCAAGTTCCTCCTTTTCCGTCCATGGAAGTTGTGTGTCTTCTTCCACATCTTCTTCCCCAACTTCTTCAACAACCTCTTTTTCTTTCCTTTTCCCTTTCCCTTTCCCTTTCCCCTTTCGCTTGCTCCCCCCACTTGTCGTTCTTGTGTTTGGGCTTGTTGATGAATTTCTTGTTGTTGAAAATATTGGCCGGTGGGTGCAAATTGAGATACATTTTGTGAATATTGGGGTTGTTGAAATTGAGGGAGTTGAAATTGAGGGAGTTGAAATTGAGGGAGTTGAAATTGAGGTGCGGTTTGTGGATAAAATTGTGGAGGTGGGACAACACCACCACTTAGGATGTTGGCATATTGCTCGTAGCAACCAAATCCAAGGTTCGGTGGTATATTTTGTTGTGAAGGTTGGTTGGGTGTTTGTGGAGAGTTGTTGTGTGGATCCATTGCAAGTAGAGAGGTATGAAGATAGGAGTTTGTAGAGAGTAAAATTGGTTAATTGTGTGTGTAAAATGAGTGAAAGTGTGTAATATATATAGGTAAATAATTTAAAAAAAAGTTTTTTTTTTTAAATTGTAACGGCTATATAGCCGTTGTCCAACGGCTATATCGATCAAAAAGAACAATCCACGCCCGTTGCCAGCATTGTCCGTGCCCCTCTCCACCCACGCCGCACCCCAACGCCGTTGGGGGGCGGTGTTCGCTTCTCTCGCCACGCCGTGGCTTGTCCACATCAGCTCCCACGCCGGTGGGCGTGGACCCATACCGGCAAGCCAAGAAACCTTAGAGAGCCCTAAAAACTTACTTCAAGAAGCTTTTATGAGCCTTTAAAAAGGTCTACTTGAGGAAACTCTAATCTGCAACAAAATCATACAGTTGGTTTATTTCTTGGGTAATTTTACTTAGAAAAATCAGAAGTAAAAAAACCAATTTACTTGATTCACGAGACCCACACGTTTTGACTAGAAATTCTATTGAATAATTATCTAAGCCACCCCCGTCTTATTGTTTTCCTTTATCAATTTATATTTTGGTCATTATTTGGTGCCACTAATAAAAATTGTTTTGATAGTTAGAAAGAAAAAAAAAATTAGAAGTAAAAGGTTCTCCGATTTCGGTGGTCTCTAGTTACACTTAAGCATACTCTTAAGTACTTCTAATAGCATTGATGTGATACATGAGTGAGTACCAATTGAATCGAAATCAATTCAGAATATTTGGATAATAGGTATATAACTGATAAAGAAATATAATATTCTCATGTACCATCCAAGTTGCCATTTTCAAATAAAAAAATGAAATTGTTATCTCACCACACTACAATTCCATCCATCAACTCGGATGATCCATGAAAATATTATATTCTTTTACAAGCTATATATCTACTATCCAAAATTATGGATTGTGTTTTGACTCAATAGGATTCATTCATGTATGGGATTAGTATTATTAGAAGCACTTAATAACATCCTTAACTGTAACTACAGTATACAGAAATTGGAGAACATTTTAGTTCAAACTTTGTAGTAAGATATGTTTAAGCATCATTGTTGTTGTTGTTTGTAGGAAAGTTGTGAATGGAACCATATTCAGTGGCAGAACATATATCTACTTTGAATTATCGTAAAGTCGAATTGCCTTTCATACTTTTGAGGTTCATTGAGATTTTTGAACAATTTATATGGCCAAAAGAACTCGACTAACGTTGGCAACGTGGACCTTAGTTGCTTTGGTATCCACAAAGCAAGTGGCTATGAGACACAAGTGGTACATGAACACACTTGATGAATCTTGATAAAAGAATCCTGAGATTAATATTCATGTTCAATTCAGTTTTATTAAAAAAAAATTTTGAAAATTGTATCATGGCCGAAGAGCTAGCGGAATGCAAAAAACAAAATAATACGTAACGTATTAATGTTTATATAGACTTGCAAATTTTTTAAAACGTTTAATAAATGTATTTTAGAGGAGGTGGTGTTATATGAACCCATTACTCCCAATTATTATGATAAATAAACAAAAAAGAAAAGAATTCTCTCTAATTTTGTTTTATTGTTATCATTTTTTCAATGATTACCCCATTTATATGTCATATCGTCCCTATTTTTATTGTTCAAATTATACTTTGTTTTCTTTAATATTTATGAGAAATGATTTATATTTTTTTACTCACTTTTAAATTTGACATGTATAATCAACTAATTATCTTTACTCATATCATCTTTTAATTTTGACATTTGTCATGATCAAATTTATAGACACATAAATACGCACAAATGGTAAGAACCAATACCATTACTCTTTTTTATATGTATAACATTTATTTTTTTAAAACAAATACAAAAGTATCATTAACAATTCAAAATTTATTAATTTTTTTTTTTTAACATTTTTATTTATTTGTTAGTATCTTATCACTTTTTTCCAAAAAAAAAAAAACTTAAAATATTTATTATCTTACGTAAAATACTAAAAAATACCTATTTTTAATTATTATCTTATATTTTTATTTTCCTAAACTATGTTAACCATTAATTTTTGGTGTGTGCAAAATAAAATTGCGTACCTTTCTTTGCATTATCTCCAGTCATGATTCTACCAATTTAGAGCACCTACGTGGTGGCTTAAGTAACTTCGCCACCTCTGCGTCACATATGCGTCACATCACCATTTCACATTTCACATTCAAAACTCCCAAATACCCTTTCTAACATCACTTAAGCCATTTGGGCCCCACCCCCTTTTTTTCTTTTTCTTTTTTTTTAAAACATAATACTTCATTAAAATAACAAATACAAACTGCAAATTATAAAATACAAATACCGAATAAAAAAAAACCGAAAAAAATGGCCGAATTTTTTTAAAAAATTTCCCGAAAATTACACACGATTTTCTTGATATCGTTGCCAAATATGGTCCATAATATTACGTTGGAGCGATTCGTGTGTACGTTTATCACGTAATTCCCTTGATCTCAGTCGTTGTATTTCGGCTCTCTCGACCCAAGTGCGTTCTAAATTAAGTTGTGGAGTGACATACAACTCGTTCATATCGCTTATGGCAAAGTTTTGATCTTTTACAATCATGTTATGCAATATGATGCATGCGTACATGGTTCTACGTAGCTTGTTGACACTCCACGAACGAGCCGGTTGGCGAAAAATCCCCCAACGCCCCTGTAAGACACCAAATGCACGTTCTACGTCTTTTCTTGCACTTTCTTGTCTTCGTTTGAAGTAAGCACGTTTTTCATCTCGTGCAACAGTAAATGATTTGACAAAGCTTGCCCATTATGGGTAAATACCATCCGCTAGGTAGTACCCGTTCTGATAAGTCACTCCATTTACAACAAAAGGGACCAAAGGAGCAATATCGTCAAGAAGGTTATCAAACAATTGTGAGTTATTTAACACAGTGAGGTCATTATTGGCACCCGCAACCCCAAAAAATGCGTGCCAAATCCACAAATCTTGCGAGGCGACAACCTCTAATATTATAGTTGGGTATTTTTTATCACCCCTACCATATTGGCCGTGCCATGCTTTTGGACAGTTGGTCCACTCCCAATGCATACAATATATACTACCAAGCATTCCAGGAAACCCATGAGCATTCTCGTGTTTTGTATATAGGTTTTGAACGTCATGGATGTCGGGTTTCCTTAAATACTCATCGTTATATAAGTCGATAATACATTTGGTAAAATGATTTAGACAATCACGTGCACAATGTTCACCAATTTGTAAATATTCATCAAGTGAATCAGGTGTTATGCCATATGCCAATTGGCGAATGGCAGACGTGCATTTCATTATAACACTAAAACCCATTAGACCGGTGGCATCCGGTCGTACTTTAAAAAATTCAAAATGGTCTGAAAGAGGTTCAGCAGTATAGTTAGAAATACCTTCGACTATTTCTAAGAATAATCGCCTGCTCATACGAAATCGACACCGGAAAACCGTCTCAGGGTACTTTGGATTATCACCAAAGTAGTCATCCAATAAACGTTGCTCGGCAGCTTCACGATCTCGATAGACTGGCACGCGAGTCCGGGTTGGTTGAGCTTGTTGGCGTTGCATGTATTGATGCGCTTGAGTCATAAAAAATATATCCGTCTCATCGTCGACATCGGACGAATAACTTACGAGATCCATCAAATTTCGATGCATTTTGATCAAAGATTGTGTAGAAAGTGTTTAGTTTGAGAAATGGTGAGAAATGTGGTGTGAAAATATTGTATAAAAGGGTGGGTATTTATAAGGGTTAAAGGTTTATTTAAAAAAAAAAGATAATAATAAAAAAAATTAATTTTTTCGAATTCTAGCCGTTGCCCAACGGCTAGTACACATGGCGCCACCTGATTCGCTCGTTGGTTTCGTCGTGTGGCCGGCGGTGCCCCTCGCTCACGTAACGAGGGGTGTGGTGGCGAGGCCGGCGAGCCTATGTGGCAGCCGGCGAGGGCTCCCCTCGTTACCATACCCATTCCTCTTAGGGGGGGTGTAGCTAGTGATCTATACTTTCATTATAACTTGCATTTATTCAACCGTTGTTAAAGGATGTCTTTTACTATTACCATATTCTTTCTTTTGCCGGTAAGTATATATGAGATTTTCTTAAACAGGTGTGTATTATATGAATATCTAACAAAAAAGGCTTTGAGGATTACTAGTTACTACACTAATCTAATCAAATTATTGGAACATTTAACATCATCTCCTAAGTCCTAATGCTATATCAATGCGCGGACTGGTGATGTGGATGTAGCATTTAGTCATTTAGAATAAAACGCTTTGAGGATTACTCGTTGTGATCCGTGGAGGTCGATCGTGGAACGTTGTGAACAATCGAGAGTGAAAGGGGGTACCCAGTTATGCAAGTTGCATTCGTCGAATATGACCCATAAATGATATCAGGGCTGTAATGATCAAGACACTAAAAATAGGCAATGAATAGGAATCGGTACAACTAGGGTTGCACATAAATCCACATACGTCTAATTCTCTATATCTCGATATATGGAAACATCATCATCGTATTCGAATATTGCATACCGAAAGATAATTTGTATGTTACAACTCGATGTTTTGAATTGTTACTCAACAATTGGAAAAATCTATTTCCTAATTTTGGTGAAGCAAATAGGAATCTACAACTTTATTGGAACTGGTCCTCCAACGAATAAAATCTACCATTAAATCGAGTAACTTGACATATAAACTAAGTAGTGATCGGCTTAATATGGAGCTGATTTGCATACGTTTAACTTTGACGGGGACACTTATAAATAATGTTAATCAAATCGTTTGTTAAAATTTTACTGATTTCGTTTTCTTGGAATCTCTTAAGTCATGTTATCACTTTGAGATTAAAGTATTTCGCCAGTTCAACGAAATCCTTAATCGGATAAAATCAAAGTTGATTCAAGAACAGAGAATTCATATATGTTATTTTGATTTTGTACTAGGAAAGAATGATAAAATAAAAAAGAGATGAAATCTCTGTCTCCACAAAGTGTCGAGAACTGCCAAAATGTAATTTTAAAAACCGTAAAAAACTGCCAAAACCCGGGTCAGGTCCATCGGATCAGAAAAGCGGGTCTGAATCTCAAATCTGTTTTTTCTAATGCATTTTTTTATAAATGAGCAACAACCTAAATAAAAATTTTCTCAAGTGACCTGGCAGCTCGACCTCTACCCCTTGACCTTTACTTGTTCAATATTTATTAAGATTATATTTGATCAACTTTTTTATCTCTTTACACTTAAATCGTATTGACGTAGATCACAAACAATCACCAACATCTTTTACCCTTAAATGTTCTTAACCATTAACCTTTCACCCTCAAAAGTCAAAACACCTCTACCCCCATGGTGTCTAAGTTGTGAAATCACCCGTCCACTAGCACAAATATCTTTAATTTATAGAATCTTCAATGTATACCTGCACTTATAAAACTTAAACCACCGGCCTTTGCATATGTTATTCGACTTATTCAAGATAAGAATGAATTTACACATAGTTATTAAGGACTCTACAGTAAGGGTATCGTCGCGATACCACATATTAAAATGGATACACCACCACGTACACCGGAGCGGTGTGATTGATGTTGTGTGCCACTTAAGTGGCAAAAGTAACCTCGGAGAGAAATTATCAAAGGGGTGTTTTTGTAAGTGAGGTGTATTTTAGTGGGTTCCAAAGGGTATTTTGGGTTGAATTATGAGTGAAAGAATACTTGGAGATATGACGTTGACGTTGATGTGACGAAGTGGCTTGAGCCGCGATACCTGATGCTCTTAGTAAATCCATATGAACGATGGTTTCCAAAGGAATATTAAAGAGATGATGCATTTAATTTTGTCCTAGTTGGACAGCTCCGGGAAGTGGTGGCCGGAAGTTGGACAGCTCAAGGAAGTGGTGGCTGGAAGTTGGACAGCTACAGGAAGTGAGGCGGAGGAGATGACATTTTACTAAATATAATATTTCTTTTAGTAAAAGAGTAAAAGAGTCAGATTAACAAGAATCAAGACAAACAAAGTTAAAAGTGCAATAATATTATAAAACGTTACATGTTGGCATTGTTTTCTGTTTAGAATCATTCTAGTCAGATTAAAGCAAACATTTAAATCCACTTGGATCCTTTAAAAGATAAATATCACTTTAAAAATATAACAAGATTCTATGTGCAATCACTAAGGGTTGAATTTATGTATTCACATTTTCTTAAGCTGTATTTGAAATTTCAAGCTACAAAATATCCAGTGTAAAATAAATGTTTTTATCGCTTTGTACGTTCCTGAATTTTGTGTTGAAATTTCAAGCTACAAAATATCCAGTGTAAAATAAACGGGCCGGTCACTTTGTACAACTTGGGATGGCAATTCCGACACGACTCATAACCCGATATGAAAATAATCAGGTTCGGGTTAAGCTTAAATGAGTTCGAGTAAAAAATAGGTCAACCCATCTAAACCGTATATAGATCGGGTCATGTTCGGGTTAACTTATATATAAACAGGTGGACTACCAACCCATT
Organism: Calendula officinalis; assembly: GCA_963853835.1. Classification (NCBI taxonomy): domain Eukaryota; kingdom Viridiplantae; phylum Streptophyta; class Magnoliopsida; order Asterales; family Asteraceae; genus Calendula; species Calendula officinalis. Next base: position 6,153,685 of record OY970828.1, on the reverse strand, counting down.
TAGTTAAATGAAATATAAAAAAGAGGATGTGATACCAAAAACCTTTTCTAAATCCCACTAAAACATCTCAAGATCTCTATTTGATAATATTACCATTGTATTTGGGTCCATTTTCTAATTCTGATAAGTTAATCGGGTTCTGAATTGCTAACTCATTTGACCCATAAACTAGTCAAGTTATATGGGTCTGATGGACCGGTTACACATTTGTGGTTACACATTTGTTTTCACTTTAGATATTACCTACACTAAAAAATTTAATTCTATTAACATTATTCGAGAGATTTATTTTGAATGATTTCACGAGCTACTAGTGTTATGTTGGATCTTATTAGCATCCCAAAAAATGGACTCAAACGGGCTACGTTGACCGTATGGGATTTTTATGCTAATAGTACCCTATGACCTATGTTGTTTAGCAGGCTTAACAATGAAGCCCAAATTCCTTCAATTGGGCCTCTTATCGATTCAAAGTTTTCCAGATTCTAAATATAGATTTGTTTTTATCGTAATTTCCTTTTTATTGCAGATCACGTGAAACCATGAATGTCCACCATTCATGTTCTATCTTACAAAAGTAAATTCAGTTATTGAATACATGTTTGAAAAAGTTTATTAAGAAGTTTTATTAGCTTAATAAACTTAAAATAAACTTAAATATAAAAATAAGTTTTCTCAAACGTACCCTTAATCCTAAATCTTACTTACATCAACACTGAATATAAAGATAAATAGGAAAATTTGTTACATCTGTACTGAACAAAACAGGATTTATGCCTGAAGCAACAAAATTTGATAAACAGGTTATCAAACAAACTAGAAGATGACTTTTTTTCATTGATTCAAACCACAATTTAATTTCTCATACAATTACGAAACATAACGAGGCGGTCAAAAATAAGACTAGTACAACCAACCACATCACAACAAACCACACACATAACAAACTTCACTTAGTTTCTCCAATTACCTTCAGAATTACCTCCTCCCCTCGAGTAACCGCCGCCGCCACCACCTCCGCCATAACCGCGGTCACGTCCACCACCATAACCACCACCACCACCTCCATATCCCCCACCGCCGCCTCCGTAACCACCGCCGCCTTCACGTCTGCCATATCCACCACCTCCGCCGCCGTATCCACCGCCTCCTCCCTCACGTCTTCCAACGCCACCTCCGCCGCCACCGCTTCCACGAGATTGCGCCTCGTTGACGGTGATGTTACGGCCGTCGAGAATCTGTCCATTCATCGCTTCAATTGCGTCTCTCATTGCTTGCTCATCCTTGAACGTTACGAATCCGAATCCTCTAGATCTTCCAGTCTCCCGATCGTTAATAATCTGTTTATAATCAAATTCAGAGCATAAAATTGATCAGATTCAATCCAATAAACTAATTTCTAATCATACACGCAGATAAAAACCCTAAATCGATCGATCTTCGTCCCTTAAAACACGAGAAACGTACCGTGTTAGGTAATAAAAGTAACAGTATAGTTAACACAAAACGAGATGAGAATCAATGAATCAAAGTAACACAAAGAACACAGGGATCCGGATCGAGCCGGATTCAAATCTCGGATCTCCGCCCACGAAACACGAAACGGACCTTCGATTCCAAAATCTCTCCATATTGAGAGAAGGCTTCTTGAAGTGATTGATCATTAGTCGCCCAAGCAAGACCACCAACGAAACACCGGAACTCCACATCAGCTGACGCCATTAGTAACTAATTTGTGACGACGGTATCGAGTGAAAGGGGAAAGTATGAAACCCTAGGGGAACACGCCATGATTAATATAGCCGAAGCAGTGTGTGTTCGATGTTGACTATGGTTAGTTGGATTCAACTGAATCAAAGAGGTGGCTAACCCAGGTTAAGTTTCATATCAAGATATTTTCGTACCCTATGTAGTTATAAATATAAAAAACAAAGTAAATGATTTCTAGCTTAGCTGTATTTATGTATGAGTTTTACATATATATGAGGTGTGAGGTCTGAAATTTGAATTTTATAAACACTTCTTGTGGTGCTAATTTTGGGGATTTTTCCTTGGAGATCCCTATGGGGGCTGAGTTTGCCTAGTAAAGAAGTTCGAACCCGGGATGCTCGCTGGAATATTGAGAGTAGACTTCTGTTGTTTCATTTGTCATTTCCGAAAAAAGACCTGTTTGGCCACTCCTAACAAATCAACAATACATTATCCTTTCTCCAACGACTAAACATATGAGAAACCCGACCAAAATCACGTAACATGCAACCAAACTCCTAGCATTTACTGTGACGCACAAAAGATCGCACGTGTGATCAAACACCCAAATGGGACGTGTCTCTATGTGCTCATGTAAAGGATCAGGCGCGTTCTATGACGCACGACCAAATGGGGACGGAGGGGAGCAGCCCCCTCCCTTACATCCCGTCTTAAGATATTTGTCCTGCTTATAACAGAGTGTTTAAATTCATATTGAACGTATATAGTATTTAAAAGTGTATCGGGATTCAAAAATATAAAAATTGAGAAGAAACACAAACATAAACAGAATTAACATAATTTACCATAATAGAATATATAGTATTAATGTACTAAATTTTATACTACTTTTTATTAAAAATATGATAAATGAATATTTTGTGTTTATTTGCTAATAACATGTAGTATAATCCAATTTTCTATCTTTTTCTTATCCTTTAATTTTAACATATTTCTTGACAAAAATTAAACACTCTAATTATTACTCTCAAAATGTTTTATAGAAGTTTTTTTTTGAACGGCAAGTTAGTAAGTTAGTGGTTCGAGACTAGACAGTGACATCCACAAGGGGCAGTATGCCTTCCCTCGAACCTTCCACCTATGGGGAATAAACCTCACGTCCACGACGGGACTTGAACCCATGACCTTGATCATGGGCAACACCTTATATTTTCACCAAATACCACTAGGCTAGAAGCCCTTGGATATGTTTTATAGAAGTTAATACTCGTATAAATTTCCATTAATAAATGGCAAATACACTAACACAACCTTAAATTTGTGTAGGGACATTCTTATCTTCATCACCTCACACCTCGATTATTGTTAAGGTATTTCCATTAATAAATGGCAAATACACTAACACAACCTTAAATTTGTGTGGGGACATGCTTATCTTCATCACCTCACACCTCGATTATTGTTAAGGTAGGTGACCCACTCATTTTGTCTTCTTTTTTCCTAAATTTAGAATGAATTACATATCAAGCCCTTCACTTTTTCTCAACCTTCTATTTTGGATTTTAGGATAAATAAAAATTTGGATCTTTTTTCTCCTCAAAATCACTTTACATGTGAGTTAAATAAGGTACAAAATCAGTAAAAATTACATGTATGAAAATTTTAGTATAATGTTTGAGAGTTGTTCTAGGGAGCCTATCTTTAAAATAATATTTTAAGTGATAAATTTTAATTATTAGATCAAAAGAAAGTCAATAATATAGCTGAGTTTAATCGGCATTGGGAAGGCGTTAGATCATGATATGTAAGGGTGTCAAATGTCTTTAGACAATATTATAAATGGTAAAGGAGATGGGAAAGGTGTTAGATGAATATAATGTTGTTACACACATGCGGAATCAGGGATAAAGTCAAGAGAAGTAAAATTTTTAAATTATGTATCAAGTATAATGTATTTTTTCTCGGTGTACAGGAAACTAGAGTTTCAAAAGTTACTCTTATGATGTTGAAACAGATATGGGGAAATATGGGGTTTGATTTTGCATTGAGTAGTGCTTTGGGGTTGTCGGGTGGTATTTTGTCTATTTGGGATCCGGTTGTGTTCTCAAATAAGAAGTTATCAAAATGTTTTGTTTGTACATGGTGAATGGTTGCAGGAGAATATGCATTGTGTTATAGTGAATGTTTATGCTCCTCAATGTAATGTTCAAAAATGTAACTTGTGGGAGTTAATAGAATCATATATGAATGAGAATGAAGGGAACTATATTGTATTTGGCGATTTTAATGCCGTTGGTCATGAAGGTGAAAGATGGGGGTGTAACGTGGGTAGCCGGGAGGCGATGGATTTTAATTCCTTTATGAGTTAATTACACAAATGATCCTTTAGGTTTGTATCATATTACAACTTTGGTCATTTAGTTTTAAAAATTACACGGATAGTCCTTATATTGAAACTATTTTGCACCCGTAGTCCTTTAGGTTAAACGATGTTAAAATTTTCTATTAAGTCCCCCCCCCCCCTTGCAGACCTTTTTTAGACTTTTTCCATTTACTTTCTAAAAATATTATTTTTCTTTATTGTTTCCGTTTCTCCTACTGTCTCTCTCTTGCCTGTTCGATGAATTTGTAAGCAGATATTGTAGGAGAATCTTTTCGTAAGCATTGAACATGGGGGACTTAACAGAAAAATTTAAAGTCGTTTAGCTTAAAGGACTACGGGTGCAAAATAGTTTCAAAATAAGGACTATTGGTGTAATTTTTGAAACTAAAGGACCAAAGTTGTAATATGATAAAAATAATCTAAATGAGCATTTGTGTAATTAACTCTTCCTTTATTGATAGAGGTAGAATTTTAGAAGTGCCAATGGGGGTAGTGCGTTTACGAGGTTAAGCTCAAATGGTAGAAAAATGAGCAAACTCGATTGTTTCTTTTTACTAATGAAGGTGTTGGTGAAGTGTGTCCAGATTTATCGGCTATGGTTCTAAATGAAGTTATATTGTACAAGTGTTACGACAAAATGTATAACTATATAAAATAATATTTGTTGTGATTAAAGCAAAAATTATGGTACATAAGGCTTTAAGGTATATGGCATCTCCACGGTGTACAGAGGATGTAGGATGACTTGGCATGGTGCCACATCGTGGTAGAGCAAGGAACCCCCCTCACGGCGTGGATAGGTTTCATGGTTGAAAAGTGGCCGCCACAAATGCTTACGGGGCGGGGAAGAAGAATTTAACCTGCTTTTGGGATGTTTTTGGACCCTTTTTCAAAAGTCTGTATGCATGTGCGTGGTGGGTATTTTCCGAAAAGTAATGTTGTGTGGTTACTTAAGTAACATCTGATGTGATTAAATATGTGATATGTGGTATCCATATTCACCCACCTAAATCATCTCTATGTATAATTAAGGGTAAATACCATAAATTGTCCCTGTGGTCTTGGGTTTTCTGGCATTTTGTCCATAAACTTTTTTTTTCAAATTTTTTGTCCTTGTACTCTTTAAAATTCTGGTTTATCGTCCTTCCGTCCAAATTTAGCTGTTAAGTAACCCCACATGCTAAACATGTGAGGGTATTTTGGTCTCTTCCACACCTTTCTTCTTCATCATCATAACACAAGAACCCTAATCCCCAATTTTGGTATTTACCCTTGATAATATTCCGGTGACGGACTTCCGTTAGGGCACGTATTTCATTCTCGAAGCTCCGCTTGTTTGTTGCCGGAGCATCGCCGGAGTCTAGCTTATTGAGGCGTATCACCGCCACGATTTGTCCGGTTGGTAACTTCGCTTTGTACACACTCCCGAATCCTCCTCTTCCGATGCAGTACTTCTCGTTGAAATTTCCGGTGGCTTTGACGATGTCTCCGAAGGTAAATCTGTTGTCTCTTTCCCATATAACCTGTTCGGAGCTTCCAATCGTGGTGCTACTTCTGATCTTCATCTCCGCATTCAAACCTCTGAAATTGCAGCCATGGCGGATTAGTCCTCTTGCTCCGATTGTAAACAGATCTGAGCCTCCTTTTTAACATCTCTTGCACATAAAATAATTATTTTACATAAATTACTCACTTTGATTTTTTAAAGGATATCTATTACGTAGTACGTATTATTATATTGAATATATGTTCGTTTTGTGATTTGACAAAAAATTATGAAAATTGCATTAGCATCACCGGCGATTTTCAGATCTGTGGTGTTGCACGCCACCACCGGCGGATCTGTGGTGTTGCACGCCACCACCGGCGGTTCAGATCCGGCGATTTTCAGATCGAAGATGCGATTTTACAGTTTGTTCATGGTGATTTGCAAGGAAGAAGAAGTTAGAATTAGGGGTAATTTGGTAAAAAGGACAAAATTTTCGTTAGTTAACGGAGGATTTTGGACGGAAGGACGATAAACCAGAATTTTAAAGAGTACAAGGACAAAAAATTTGAAAAAAAAGTTTAGGGACAAAATGACAGAAAACCCAAAACCACAGGGACAATTTATGGTATTTACCCTATAATTAATCTCAAGAGTCTTGACACATTTTGTTAGCAACAAACATGTGTATGCATTTGTACGCCATTTTAGCAAATAATCAAACTGTTGTCCTAACATGTCACTTACACCAGTCGGTATGTGTGTAATGTGGGGGTGGCGTGGGGTGAGGTGGCATGGCAACGGCGTTGGGGGTTAGAGGAACACCGTCCCCACAACGGCGTGGGGGTTGACGTGGGGGAAGGGTGCAACGCGCAATGGGGTGAAACGGTGTGGGGGTGAAGATACTTGCTTGTGATTGGGTGGTGGATATTTTCTTTTTTATTTTATTTAAAGTTTAATGGAATAAAATGATGTGGTGTGGTGTGATGGATATTTCCAAAAGATGATGTGGTGTGGGGGTAGTATGATTGCTGAGGTGACAGATGATGGGACAGAAAAAATAATGTGAGTACTATACCCATACTCCATAACCTTAGAAATTAAAAAAGTATCACAAAACCAAATACAAGAAAGTACGGAAAAAGATACTCTAAAGATAGCAAGGAAAACAGAATAAGAGATTGACTCTTGGCTATTCTAAGGAGGCAACCTTCCTACAAAATATTTTAACTTACTATGGCATATGCTCCTGGATATATATTTTTCTTGAAATATATTTTAGAAATAGTAGATGATAAAAATAACCAATGAGAAAAGAATATTATTATCAATTAATGTCTAGTATCATAGGGATCGGTTAACATTATAATTAGGGAGTAATTTAACTAATGTGGTATATTAACTAAATAAACTAATAAATATATATTTTATTATTAATTAATAAATAATTACAGACGCTTAAATGTAAAATTCAGAATCCTACACTATCTATAAATATCAAGGTTCTAAATAACTTGAAAATTCAGAATCCTACATTATCTATAAGAGTAAATTACTATTTTCGTCCATGTGGTTTGCCCGTTTCTGCGTTTTTGTCCCTGTGCTTTTTTTTTCTTTTTTTTTTGTCCCTGAGGTATACAAAATTCCATTTTTTTGTTCTTCCATCCAAGTCTGTCAAAATTACACCGTTAAGTTGTCTCATGTGCCAAGCACATGAGGGCATTTTAGTCTTTTTACCATCTTTCTTCTATGTTCTTCCCCAATCTTCATCTTCTTTGTAACACCTCAATTTTTCAAACCAATTAAAACTTTTAAATAAATGAAGTTTGACAACAAAATCCATAACATCCAAAACATGGACTAACAAAAACAATTGGAATGATTAATAAGTGCCAAAAACCGGTGTTACAATAATATCAAATCTATAATCTAAGGGAATCAAATAAGTACACCGAGCTTAATCATCCAATGCTATAACTACGAGCCGCCTAATCCTTAGCTCCCGAACCTGAGTACATAGATATAAAAGAAAACGTAGTACGTGAGACAAAATTGTCTCGTGAGAAACATGGGTTTAGACCCGGTCATAATCAAATGCAATTAAATAATAATAATAATAATAAAATGATTATCAAATTTGCACATAAGTCCAACATAATATCGAGCTTGCCCTAAGCTCACACATACGCAACGGGTCATCCCGATGCAACTCCCCCGATGTGGGTTATCATCTAAAGATCTTATGGTAATTGGGGTTCTCCCAAACTTACCGAGATCGTCACTCCTCCGTCTCGCGGGTTATCGTAATCCCCCTTTTTATCGGGTTATCATAGTTCCCCGAATGTCGGGTTATCGTTCACTTAGATATACTACTCTTGCGCAGGGAGGTACCACCCCAAGTAGTAATCTTAACTCCCCCACGAATGGGTTATCGTTTCCGGATAATTTGACTAACACATAATTGGTCATCAAACATGAGTCTTAGCTCCAATTCAATCATCATTTCAACAAGTCAATGTCATAATTCATTTCATAACATATAAGCATTTCAACCAATTTCTTTATCAAAATATTTATTCAATAAAGACTCTTTAAATCATTTATATCATTACAAATCGTTTCACTATGTACTCAGAAAAGATCACATGTACTCACCTTAGCAATGCTATCTAACACTTGTGTTCAACAACACAATCCTTACTTCCAAATTGAGGAAGTACTTCCAACCACAAGATCTTCTTGACCTAACATCAATGTCATCACAAGAATCTAGTTATAATCCATAACTAATTACTAATTAATCCATCTAGACATTTCTAACCACCAAGTTCATACAACTTGGTGGAATCTTAAACCCTAGTTCAAGATTTCCATCACCGATTCCAAATCCTAACTTGTACACATTGATTATAAGTCTACAAGGAGTGTTTTACACTCATGAAAGTTCATCTTCCCCAAATATGGCATGGTGGGTTCCCAAAACCACCATTGTTACCCATACTAAGCTCAAAATGAAGGTAACTAAGTGAAATAAGCAAGAATTCTTACCCTTGATGCTTAAATCCTTCAAGATGATGAAGATTTGAGCTCCTTAGCTCCAAAAACCGTCCAAATGCTCTCAAAAACGGCTGCACTAAGTCTAGGGTTCGTAGGTGTTACGAGCCCTAGCTTCTACACAACTTTATATACTCCAGACTGACCTCGCGCCCGGCTTGCGTTTGCCTCGCGCCGCGAGGTGACGCGGGTTGCCCTCTTGGTCGCCGCTGGAGATCAGACTTCGCGCCCCGCTTGCGCCGCGACTCCCGACTCGAGCTCGGTGCGAGTCTCTCGCGTCCGGGTTCTGAACCCACTGTTTGATCTCGCGTCTGGCTCGCGCCTGCCTCGCGCCGCGAGGGCTGTTCCAGCCAGATTCTTGGCCTTTAAACTTGTTTCCATCCAAGTTTTGACCCATACTTGGTTATACCAAGTCCCAAACATTCCAACATTCGATAAAACACAAACCGAAACATAATCTAATATAAATACTAAAATTCGAATAAATCCCGAATAAATTACACGAAAAACAAACGTAAAATTACGGTCGTTACATTCTTCGTCCAACAATCCTCCTAAGAATCCTGTCTGCTACGAGTGTGGTGATTCTAACCATTATCGTAATCGTTGCCCTAGACTTCAGAACAACAATAACCAGAATGGCAACAACAACAATGGCAATCGTAATAACAATCGTAACCACAATCGCAATGCCAGCAACAACAATGATCGTCAAAATGGTCGTGGTCGTGCATTTGTTATGAATGCTCAAGAAGCTCGTGAGAACCCTGATACCGTCACTGGTACGTTTATCGTCAACAATCATTTTGCTTCTATTTTATTTGACTCGGGAGCCGACTTGAGTTTCGTATCGACCGACTTTAAAGGTTTCTTAAATCTAGATCCTGATCGTTTGAAGGTGAATTATGAAATCGAGTTAGCTAATGGCAAAGTTGTTAGGTCTAGTGAAGTTTTTAAAGGTTGTAAGCTTGACCTAGATGATCACATTTTTGATATAGACCTTGTGCCTGTAGAACTAGGTAGTTTTGATATCGTCATAGGGATGGATTGGTTGTCTAAAAACCGTGCTGAAATAATATGTTACACCAAACAAATCCGAATTCCCTTATCCAAAACAGAAACATTAATAATTCAAGGTGAACAAAGAAACAGAAACATAAAAATCATAACTTCTATGAAAGCTCAAAAATATCTTCGTAAAGGATGCCAAGCCTTTCTTGCTCATGTCGTTGACACAAAGTCCAAAGATCGTAAGATTGAGGACATTCCTATTGTTCGTGAATTTCCTGGTGTATTTCCTAGTGAATTGCCTGGACTGCCGCCTCAGAGGCAAGTTGAATTTCATATTGATCTGATTCCAGGAGCCGCACCTATCGCGCGTTCTCCTTATCGTCTTGCACCGTCTGAAATGCAAGAACTTTCATCGCAATTACAAGAACTTCTTGATCTTGGTTTCATTCGACCGAGTTTCTCGCCCTGGGGAGCTCCGGTCCTTTTTGTTAAAAAGAAAGATAGTTCAATGAGAATGTGCATTGATTATCGCGAATTGAACAAAGTAACAATTAAGAATCGATATCCTCTTCCCCGTATTGATGATCTATTCGATCAACTCCAAGGATCGAGTTTCTATTCCAAAATCGATCTTCGTTCTGGTTACCATCAGTTAAAAGTTCGTGATGAAGATGTGCCCAAAACTGCTTTTAGAACTCGCTATGGTCATTATGAATTTTTGGTAATGCCATTTGGTTTGACCAATGCACCTGCTGTGTTTATGGATCTCATGAACAGAGTGTGCAAATAGTATCTCGATAAATTCGTTATCGTCTTCATAGATGATATTCTCATCTATTCGCATTCTAGAGAAGAGCATGAAGAGCACTTAAGAATCATTCTTGAGTTGTTAGAGAAAGAAAAGTTGTACGCCAAGTTGTCCAAGTGTGAATTTTGGTTGCGTGAAGTCCAATTTCTGGGTCATATTATCAACGAAGAAGGTATTCACGTTGATCCTGCAAAGATAGAAGCTATAAAGAATTGGGAAGCTCCGAAGACCCCAACTGAAGTGAGACAATTCCTTGGTCTTGCTGGTTACTATAGAAGATTTATAGAAAATTTCTCAAAGATTGCAAAGGATTTGACGGTGTTAACACATAAGGATGAGAAATTTGTCTGGGGTGAAAAGCAAGAATCAGCCTTCCAATCTCTAAAATCTAAATTATGTTCTGCTCCTATTCTATCTCTCCCTGAAGGAACCGATAATTTCGTGGTGTACTGTGATGCTTCGCACCAAGGACTAGGTTGTGTATTGATGCAACATGACAAAGTAATCGCCTATGCCTCTCGACAACTGAAGAACCACGAGAAGAATTATACAACCCATGATCTTGAGTTGGGTGCCGTTATATTTGCATTGAAAATTTGGAGACATTATCTCTACGGTACCAAGTGCACAATATTTACCGATCACAAGAGTTTGCAACATATCTTCAATCAGAAAGATCTCAATATGAGACAACGTAGATGGATAGAATTGATGAATGACTATGAATGTGAAATTAAATATCATCCTGGTAAGGCTAATGTGGTAGCTGATGCCTTAAGTCGGAAAGAGCAACCTAAACCTTGTCGTGTTCGAGCCCTTCCAATCTCCGTTCGTTCTAATCTGTCTTCCCAAGTTCATGAATTCCAAATTGAAGCCTTGAAGGTAGAGAACATCAAGAGTGAAACTTTGCGTGGTATGGAGAAGCAGTTGGAAGCAAAGGTGGATGGAACTCTTTATTTCATGGATCGTTTATGGGTTCCAAATTTTGGAAGTGTTCGCAATGTTATCTTGAATGAAGCTCACCGATCCAAATATTCTATTCATCCTGGTGCCGACAAGATGTATTAAGATGTCAAAGAGTTATATTGGTGGCCAAATATGAAGAGAGAAATCGCAGTTTATGTCAGCAAATGTTTAACCTGTGCTAGAGTGAAAGCAGAGAATCAGAAGCCTTCCGGTCTTCTACAACAACCAGAGATCCCTGAATGGAAATGGGAAGAAATCTCTATGGATTTTATAACCAAATTGCCTCGAACATCTAGTGGTCATGATACAATTTGGGTAATTATCGATCGATTGACCAAATCAGCTCACTTCATTCCTATTAAGGAAACTGATCAAATGGAGAAGTTAACAAGAATTTATTTAAAGGAAGTTGTATCTCGGCATGGTGTGCCAGTCGCGATCATCTCGAATCGTGATAGTCGCTTTACGTCTCGTTTTTGGCAATCGTTGCAAAAATCTCTCGGTACTCGCCTCGATATGAGTACTGCCTATCATCCCCAAACAGATGGGCAGACTGAAAGAACAATTCAAACTTTGGAAGACATGCTTAGAGCATGTGTTATTGATTTTGGTGGAAGTTGGGATTCTCATCTCCCTTTAGCTGAGTTCTCGTATAATAATAGTTATCATACAACTATTAAGGCCGTACCGTTCGAAGCCCTGTATGGAAGAAAGTTTCGTTCGCCACTTTGTTGGATTGAAATTGGTGATCGTCAGATTACTGGTCCTGAAATTCTACAAGAAACGACTGACAAGATTTTCAAGATCAAAGATCGTATCAAGGCTGCCAGAGATCGACAAAAGAGCTATGCTGATAATCGTCGAAAGCCTTTAGAGTTCGTTGTTGGCGACCATGTTTTACTAAAAGTAGCACCTTGGAAAGGTGTTGTACGTTTTGGTAAGAAAGGAAAGCTCAGTCCTCGTTATGTCGGACCATTTGAGATTCTTGAAAGAATCGGTGCTGTTGCTTATCGCCTTCGTCTTCCTAATGAGCTCAGCAATGTTCACAACACATTTCATGTTTCTAATCTTAAGAAGTTTATTCATGATCCTTCGCTTATCGTCCCTACTGAAGAAATCATCATCGACGACAAACTTCATTTCACTGAGGAACCAATTGAAATATCTGACTGGAAAGAGCAAAAGTTGCGAAGAAGCAAGATCAAAATTGTTAAAGTCAGATGGAACTCCAAAAGAGGTCCTGAATTCACGTGGGAACGTGAGGACCAGATGCGAAAGAAATATCCTCATCTTTTTCTCGTTGTCTCTCCTGTTCGTTCTTCGTCTTAAATTTCGGGACGAAATTTCTTCAACCAGGGGAGAATGTGACAACTCGATATTTCCGGTACGAAACTTCATTTCATTTCTAGAACTTTCCTTATTTAGAAAGTTTCTACTCTTAGACATTTCTATTTTTGGCATTCCTAACACACAACAAACATACATATTTTTACATCATACATTAGTGTTTGACTATTTTAGTCAACACAACATTATTACTTTCTTATGGTGACACACTTTGAGCTAAATCATTTCTAAAACAACAAGTTTACCGGTTAAACAATAAACGTAACGATTTAAATGAACGTGACTCGAATGTATGAACCATCTAACCCAACACCAAGTCTAGACCGACCATCAAATGTGGTCGGCCTCCTAGACCTTACTCGTGACCCTTGAACGGCCGAACCACCAAGTGTGGTGATGCCTATCCCTTTCCTTTTGATTTGTTTGATCTTATCCTCATCTCATTTGAAAGAGTTGTACTTCTACTCAAACTCTACCATAAAACCCTAGACTATTACCCTATTTAAACCCCATTACCGAATTCATTTACCCTTTGTTGATCCCGGCCGCAAGCAACATCATCATCATCTTCGTCGATCCCAAGCTCCACTCGAGCATCTTCATTCGTTTCTTGATCCGGTCGCAAGGTATACCGATTCCCCATATGAATTTCATTTGTTTTCTTGTTTATTCGGTCCCTAAACTCGAACCTGAGACCATGGCCAAGGCCATATGGTCTCGGCATACGTCCCTACCCTTAAACCCGTAGCATGCTTGCATGTATATGTCGATTGTATGCATGTTTATGACCGTATACATTAGGGGTATGTTTATTGTTTGTTTTGATACCTAAATCCGTGACCTAGAACCCTAGATGTTGTCGTGTGCATGCTAAAACCTTAGATCTAGAACTCTAGACCCTAAATAGACCCCTAAACCTTGAACCAAGCCGATATAGACCGAACCTAGCCACAAACCCGTAGGGTTTTGGCCATTCGGCCAACCCTAGGTCAAACCCTAGCCGAGCCTCATCGAACCCGACTATCATGGTTGACTATTGACCATTTGATAGCTAGATTGACCATCGTTGACTTTGGTTGACCAAATTATAGTATACCCTAAACCCTAGCCGAAATCTAGAACCCAAGTGTTGACTTTTGTTGACTAATTTTGACTAATGTTGACCAATAAGTCAAACCGGGTCAAGGCCGGATCTTGACCCAAACCGATCAACCCAAACCCGACTACCCAATCGGGCCAAGGCCCGTACTTGGCCCAATTCGATCTATCTTAGCCATCGGGCCCAAACTTTAGTTGGCCCATTAGTAACCAAGCCCATTGGACCAAAGCCCAAGCCTTTGGCCCATACCCAACCAAACTAAACCCAATTGGGCCAAGCCCAATTCAAGGCCTAACTCTATTGGACCCAAGCCCAATATGAGGCCCAAGTGGCCCAACCTAGTGGCCCATTAAGCCCATCTAGGCCCATTAGGCCCAATCCATTTCATTTCATATCATTTCATTTCGAGAATCATTTCATTTCATGTCATTTCATTTTGGAGCCTATTTCATTTCATTTTATAAAACCCAATGCATTTCATTTCATTTCATTTTATTAATCCAAGTTCATTCGATGTCACAAAACATATAACATAACATTTAACGTATATCATATATCTTATATCGTATATAGTATCGCCTGTGTTAGCTTAGTCTAATCAGTAGTTAAATCATTTAGGAAGCTAGGAGTCTCCTGAGGATTCCTCTGTCTTAAGTCTCTTGTTACTAAGCTTTGCCAGGTGAGTCCACAGACCCCTTTTACTCTTTTACTGTTTTTATAAACTTTGGGGTGGAAAACATAAACACAACTGCTACTGTTTTACTATGACTGTACAACAACATCTATACATTTTCATTATCGCGTTGGCATGACAAACAATTATTATACCGGACTAAGGTTACCAGCAATCATTAACTAGTGGATCTAGACCATGGATATGCAGATAGTACTATTGGCTGACACTCATCCTCCCAACGAACGTTTGATCATTACTTGGTTTATCCAAGACATCTCCGGGAGTGTATATCCATAAAATAACATAACATACTGGAGTTGAAGTGTTGATTGTGGACTTAGGGGTTGGTATATTAACTCAATAGACTAGCTACCTGTTGGGGATAACAGTTCATGCGATGTCAAACACAACATTTTGTTCAACACTTTTTCATAAACATAACTAGTAGTTGTATACATTCTACAACTATACTAAACATTTTCATACTTACTACTCATATCATATGAGTGTTGAACCTTATATATTTTCAGTCATAAACCATTTTCATAACAAACATTTTGAGTAGCAAATCACTTTACTCTTATCATAAACATTAACCCTGTGGATTCACTCAACATTATTGTTGACCCTTTTACTATTTATGTTTTTCCAGGTAATTAGGTGCAGTGGAGTTTGGAGGATATGAGCATTGAGATTGTCGTGAGCCATGATTAAAACATTAAGTTTACGAACAATCATTTCATTTCAAACAATTTCAATTTTAGGAAACTTGCTATTTTTGGAAACTTTCTACTTTTGGAAAGTGAAACAAACCATTATTTTTCGTTATTGCGTGGTTGTTTGTTTACTTAATTTTTGCTATGTTGTCATGAACGTTACACCTCCGTTCTTCCGCAAAACATTTTAAATGAAGTAAAACTCATTTTTGGCGGGGTGTGACAAAGCTCCACCAGATTCGCCGCCCGCCACCGCCCGCACCTCGCCGGTCGTCTTTTCTGCCTATGATTTCCAGCGGTGAACTTAAAGTCAGAATCAGCGTACTTACACGGAACGTAATGATGAGGATGATAGCCGGAAAGAAGTATTTCGGCGTTGAATCAGACCAGAGTTCGTCATAGAGATTAGCATGACGAAGACGAAAGAACACATCTTCAGATCTAGGGTTTGCACCACAAATCTTCACCAAAAATTGTCTTTCTCTTGTTTGAAATACAACATTCTTAAAGCTTGATGTCACAGATCTCTGATGGTGATATCGATGGGGAATGAAAATGGTGGTGGTCGGAGAAGATGATGGTGGTGTCCGGCGGAAAATCATCGTAAGGAAAGAAGATGACGGTAGTTTCCATTTGGGTTTTTGCTGGTTTGTGAATTAACAGGGAGGGTTATTAAATTGCAACTTAGGGTTTGAATGTTCTTCTTGAACAAAGAAGAAGAAGATGAGAGAAAGAAAAAAAAAGTGAAAAAAATAGAAAATGGAAAAAGACCAAAATGCCCTCACGTTTTCAGCACGTGAGGGGATTAATGGATAAAAAGAAACGGAGGGTGGATGGAAGGACAAAAAAACGGAATTTTGCATACCTGAGGGATAAAAAAACAGAAAAAAAAGTACAGGGACAAAAACGCAGAAACGGTCAAACCACAGGGACAAAAACAGTAATTTACTCTATCTATAAATATCAAAGTTCTAAGTAAACTTGATCCGTGACTTGACAATATGATTAAACCTTTAGTCTTAGAGGCATGGCGAAGCCATGACCAGCCCATATCGTTTCTTCAAGCGCGATCTAAGACGTTAATTTTGTATCTAAATTATAATTATATATGCATAATTACAACTACATAGATGGAAAAACAAATAATTATAAATTTCTAAATAGTTTATCAATAATATTTTTCTTCATTTTTAACATATCCAACAATTCATATAACAAAATAACTATATAATATACTAGCTTCAAAACCCGCCCGAATGGGCGGGCTAGCTTCGAGAAAGTTAAGTCATATGTACGAACATGAAATCATATAGTGAATCTTATTGAAATGATATTGTATCCAAAAAGAATTAAAGACAACTGTTAAAAGAGTTAGAATCAAGAGCCATTTATGTACATCTGCTAACCAAATTACAAGACCTAACCATAGTTAAAACCAAGCTAACCAAACTACTGGCTCAAGTAAAACACACACACTAACAAAATTGTCAAATGTTTCTCATCTTACAATTTTCTGCCTTCTTAGATTAGACGCTCAAGACTTGATGAAAGTTCAGCATGTAGGGTTTTGGCTACGCACCATGCGACTGATCAACCACTTGGGTCGACCTCCTATTGTACTTGGTTCGAACCTTGTCTGACCAAGAACATGATCTTGTTCTTGACCGGTTAAAACCAACTAGCTGGTTTAATCCCTAAATGCGGAACTGGGATTAAACCTAATCCTTAAACCCTAAAGGATTTGGATGTTGGATGTAAGATTCGTCCCACATTGGTTGGAGAGGGGAACAAAACACTCCTTATAAGGGTGTGGATACCTCTCTTAGCATGAGGCCTTTTGGGTGGAAGTGGTCCATACCAAGAATAAAACCGTGCGCCGATGGGCAAAGCGGACAATATTATGCTACGGGGTTCTGGGATGTTACAAGCGGTATCAGAGCCAGACCCGGGCCAATGTGCACAACGAGGGCGTTGTGTCCCAAGGGGGGGAGAATTGTAAGATTCATCCCACATTGGTTGGAGAGCGGAACAAAACACTCTTTATAAGGGTGCGAATACCTCTCTTAGCATGAGGCCTTTTGGGTGGAAGTGGTCCATACCAAGAACAAAACCGTGCGCTGGTGGGCAAAGCGGACAATATTGTGCTACGGGGTTCTGGGATGTTACATTGGAGTTCTAGATTAGGTTTACAAGAAAGAAACCTTGTACGAAGAACTCGAACACACACATTACTTGTGTGGTTCGTTCGACCATCAACCAAAGAACATATCTTTGGCCGAATTCGTCCAAGAGGGGAGAAGGGAGAAAAGTGTGTCCCAAAACATACCTTGTTGATTGCTTAAGATAGATCCACTGATGATGAACAAATCGATCGATCTTCTAGTTGATCTAAGCAATGAACTTGGATCTTCAAGACTTGAAGAACACGAAGAACACGAAGAACACAAAGGCTTGTGTTATGTGTGTGTTTCGGCCGAAGCCAAGGAGGAGGAGGGGAAGTATTTCGTGTGATGGTCTAAGGAGAATGATTAGGTTTAAATGAAACCTTAAGGCTTTTATTTATAATAGAATAAGTTTCATTTAAGTCCTTCTAGTAGTCCAAATTGTTTGTGAGCCATCATGGCTAAATATATTGTGATGATGTGATGTTTGAAAATGATTTGCCTAAAGGAAATATTGAAATGATGTTTGACATGTAGAGATATGTAAAATAATTTAATAAAATCATATAAACTGATATCCTCATAAGGATATTAAAAATGTAGTGAACCGATATCCTTGAAAGGATATAAAAAAATCAACATGAACTGATATCCCCCAAAGGTTTACAACTCCAAAATGATGTTACTGAATCTAAGATATGCACTCCCATGACGGTTCGGTAGACCGCTAAAACTGATCAAACAAATGTGGGAGGGTGAGTCTCAGTCGATAGTACTATCTGCATATCCAGGGTCTAGTCGCAACTAGCTAATGGTTACAGTATGTAGGCATCTACCAATGTCACTACATCTTGTCTTAGTTCGAGCATAAAGGACTGAATGTCGTGTTCTGAGTAATATATCATCACGATAAAATATGAACAGTAAAATGATTTGGTATGTTTTCACCCGTGTTGTAAAATAGTATATATAAAAATGCGATAAAAAGTGGGGTTGTGGACTCACAGTCACAATATGATTTGTTAAATACGGGGAGATAAATAATGTAAATGTTTATAAAAGCATTTGATATGTTTTTCACCCCAAATTTGTAAAGCTAGTAAAAATACAGTAAAAGAGGTTGTGGACTCACCTGATGCAATGCTAGCAATATGCAAGATCCAACCAAACAACTACTAGTGACCTAAATGCATAGAAGTAAATTATGAGCGATACGTTGGTGACGTTGTTGAATTGATCTAATATATTTACACATGTTGATGTTGATTTATATTTTATAAGTTTTGGTACATTGGTTTGCTTTGAACAAAAATAATGGGTAATGGTACAATAGATAATTATTTAAATAAAATAACTATAAATAGTTTATTATTTATTTATCCAAATAAATATTATGTAATTACAAAGCGCTGTCTAAATATTTTCACGATTACAATTGATTATAAAAGAAATTGTAAAATCTAATTGATATATAACCATTTGTATTATGTACTTTACTTAAATTATATGTATTTAATAAAGGAAAATGATAATTAAGAAGGCAAAATACACAAAAGACAACCCCCTGAATTTTAAAAATATTACTTTTTTAATCAATGTATAAGCTTTTTATGCATGTTAGGACTGTCATTACCAAAATTCTTTAATAAAAATAGATATATTTGGGCTAAATAATGTTTGATGGGCTCGGGTAGGCTGGCCATTTGGCCAAAGCCTGGTATGAACATAGATTTTTTTTTCAGAAATAGGCGTGATTGGAGTAGAATTTTCACAAATAGGCTTCATTTTTTTTTCTTTCAAAAATAGGCTTTATGGGGTCCCTGAGGCCGGCTTTCCCAATAAAACCGGACTCCTGGAGACCGGCTTAGGCTCCTCTGACGTGACCACTGGATCGGAGTACTCCCCGAGGCCGGCTTCATGAAGATTGCCTCCCCGAGGTCAGCTTCAGGCCAACCGCGTCCACCCCCTCGGCTATATATTTCCACACTTCTCGCCCACCATTACCACACATTTTCTTCTCCACTTCACAAAATTCTTAATATTATCAACCCCTTTGCTTACAAAAAAAAATAACATATCTCTAATACCATGTGGCGAAGTCAAAAAGCGTTAATCATTGAACTTCGACTACAGGTTGAGATGTTAGAAGAGAGAGATGGCCTAATGAGTCAACAAGCTCGGGCCCGTGAACTTCGAATTATCATTGACGATATGCAACGTACAATATGTGAAATGGATAACCTGGCTTATGAAGGGGCGGCGGAGGAGGCGGTTCAGGAAGCAAACGTACATATGATGCAACGTACGAGGGAAACGCCTCCACCGACATTACAGTTTGTGGAGCAGCAAACTCAAAACTCCTCAATACGTAATCAACAACCAGAAACAATTGACTTGGTTGAGGAGTATGATTGGGCCATAGGTGTATAGGAATTTTACTTGAACGGGGATAGGCGCGGGAATGAAACCTTTTGCTATATTGTATTCTTAGGTCGTACCCAGGTACCTAGGGAGTTTTGGAGTACCCTGTTAGATGAGAATTCCAGCTCTGTTTTATTCCGTGCGGTACGTAATTTAATTATGTTATTATCCATATTTTTAATCGAATCTCAAATGTAAATAATTGTATATTTATTACAGCATATAGATTGTTGGGTTAGAAGATGGATGCGTTATCGGTTGTATCTTGGCTATAATACTGGAGAATATAAGCGATGGACAATAATGCCTACCAAGTTTGATTCTCTACTCTTACCACCTCACGGATCAGATGTTGTAAAATATGCAGATGGCAGTTTGACACCTTACCCGGCTTGGGGGGACGTAGATGTCTTATACATCCCGTTACGTTTAAATGATAACGTTTGGTTGCTTGTGCAGATGGATCTTGTTCGCAACGATACATGTTTAATTTGCAGTCGTCAATCCATAAAGCATGGCGTGCTTACGGCAACCCTAAAACGTTGGCGAGATGTTTTGCCGGGTTTTAAAAGGAGTTTCTCCTATGAAGAAAGAAACCCCCAAGTTAAGACGAATCTTTATTTCGCCAAAGGCATACCTCAAGGAAGGGAAGAAGACTCTGCTGTGTTTATTTGTAAGTTTATGCATTATCTGGTAATAGGAAAATCAATCAAGAAAGATGGAGTCGTCGGTAGTAATCAGATCGCTACGGTTTATCGACAACTTATGGCTCGTGATTTGTATAGCTATCGTATTTTAGAATCACAACCCGAAATTTTTCCTTTTAGATCTGAGGTTTTGTTTGAAGATTTGGATTAAAATTTCAATTGTATTTGGTATTAATTTATAAAATCGTGATGTTAGTGTTTATAACATTTAAAAATCAAGTATTTAAGAAAAAAAAATTAAATGTCTAACTTTGGAGCTTGATACAGTACACTTTTAAATTATTCAGATATAACTTTCTAAATGATAGTTGCAGTATTGATGATAGTGTAAACATATGAAAATAAATTAGAGCAAAAAGATAAGTAATGAAAGAGTTATGACAATCTGAAAATGCAAAAAAATGTTTTTTTTAATCTAAAAACATAAAAAAAAAATGTTAATTTCATGCATGAAAATGCAAAATTAGTGTTTATTTGTCATTTAAAAATCAAGTATTTAAAAAAAAAATTGAAAAAAATTAAATGTCTAACTTTGGAGCTTGATACAGTACACTTGTAAGTTATTCAGATATAACTTTCTAAATGATAGTTGCGGTATTGATGATAGTGTAAACATATGAAAAAGAATTAGAGCAAAAAGATAAGTAATGAAAGAGTTATGACAATCTGAAAATGCAAAAAAATGGTTTTTTGTAATCCAAAAACATACATATTGGTTTGCAAAAGTCAATAAATTAAACATAAATAAATAATTGCATAATACAACTTTGGTCAAAATATAAGCTAATGATTGTGACCCCTTCTTCCACCTGTCCCACAATTCGGTGGTCTTCTGTTTCTTGCCGGCCTTTGTTGTTCTTCATGATTAGGTGGCTCTATATTGATGTCAAACCGATGGACCGGACTCACGTTTCTATTAGGTGGTTGATCAGAAGATTGGCCCGCGAAATAATTATAAGGGGAATGTGTGAAACTGAATTTCTGAGAATATTGTTGGTGAGCATACGCGCGGGGGGGGGGGGGGGGTATTAAACAATTCCGAGAAAAAATCATTTTGAGAGATCCCATCCATATTAAGTTCATTTTGGTTTTCAAGTTGCGTAATAGAGCCCCCCTGTTCAAAGTTCCAACTTGGATGGCTGCCCATCCGGTGTGATGTACTGGCACCACCAGCATATTCAGTTTGTGTTTGTTGGGCACTAGATTCCCCCCGGTTTGATGGGCCCTCATCTTCTGTCTGAGTTTGTTGGGACCTACGAGCCCCACGCATCCATCTGGGAACTGGCATTAGTTCCTCTTGTGTCGGCTGTGGCGCTTGATGGTGAATAGGTGCCACACGAGGAGCCCAATAACTTGGACGTTCTTCTTCATGTGCCTGGTGCAAGTAATCCTGGGACAGTTGATACATGTCACCTATAAAAGGCTGAAACTCCTGTTGTCCAAGGTACGGTTGCATCATCGATTGAAAATGTGCTAACCCATCAGTTACATACATGTTATATCAAATATTAATATATTATGACTAAGTGTACATATAAACATTATTATGAAATATTACCGCAACATTTAATGCTCCTCCCAGATTATGGCCACGTGATAAGTTGTCTCCAACAGGCCTTGGATTTTTAATAAAGCCTATGGTACGCTGAAAGTACCAAGGCATATAATCATCAGCAGCTGTTGGCATGGTCATCCATTGGTTCACATTGATGGAAATATTAAGACGGTTGTTCCAATGTGTCACATAAACGACATGCTCCACCCGCCAATCTAGACATGCGCGTCCTCTACGGCTCTGTCTACGTAACAACCTATGATCTGCTATATTAAAGAGGGGCGCCAATGGAGTACCTTGATAAACCAAGAATTGTCTTAATACCCTGTTGAGTAAGTACTGCTCAACTACTTCCCAATGAATAACATATGTTACACATAACCAGGTCTGGGGGTTGTATGTACACACTGGTGATAGAACACCGGCAAATTCTTCATAGGGAGTCCACAAAAACTGCAAAATTTTGTTATAGCTCAATATTTTGTATAACATTTGTAGATTAGATTTAACTAGTAAAATACCTCTCCACTTTTCAGCATTTCTAACGCTGACCGATACCCTGTCACACAGTTCTTGGTTAGGTGCACGTAGCTTAGCTTTTGATTCCACCTGAATTTTAATATATTGAAAATTAGTTATGCTATTATCATTTTAATATAATGATACCGGATTACGTACCTAGCACCAAATGTTTTTCCGGTTAATGCTATATTTCTATCAGTAAGAATCGGTGAGAAATTGGGCAACCTAGTCCATGCCCATAATTGAAGCAAACTCATAGGCCCGCAAATGTGCCATAATCTATGATTAGTTGCTTTGGAGAGGTTTCAGTAGAGACTTGCCAGAACAGCACTACCCCAACTATATCGACCGCATTCCTCTAGATCTTCAAGTAAGTTTAAAAAATACATATGGCAGTGGCTGTCAGTGTTATGCGTAAATATAGTACCGTTCAGTAGAAGCAGTACGTATAGCCTTGCTCTTTGTAGCCACTCCAATTCATTCCGTGGGGTAAAGGCCACCATAAATGTAGTGAGACATGTTACTTTGACCTGACTGCCTTTGAAATCAACTGCAACCGGCCTGAAACCAAGCAATCGCTCAAAGTTGGTAATTATGTGGTCATAATCGGTTTGCGGTTCAACACCTGTAACAACGTCGCCATCAGTCCCCAACCCCCATATGGCTTGAACATCTTGGAGGGTCACTGTGACCTCTCCAACTGGCAAGTGAAATGTGTTTATTTCCGGCCGCCACCTCTCGACGAGTGCCGTGACAAGACCGTGATCAATGTAACACCTCATTTTTCAAAACACCTTTTAAACATATTTTTAAATAAAAATAATACAATGTCCAATGTTCCCAAAATACGGTTTATCAAAAAAACCTTTGAAAAGATTATCAGAGTTATTAAATCCGGTGTTACAAAGATAATATCATAACCATAGGATAAACGGGATCTACCTACGAGCTCCCGAGCTAGACAACACTAGGCCACTTCTATCGCGACCCTCTAATCCAACGATCTTGAACCTGAGTACACAGCCAAAAACAAAGTAGTACGTGAGACAAAATAGTCTCGTGAGATACATGGGTTTTCGACCCGTTCTCAAAAGATTTATAAAATAATATTTATAACTTTAAAAATACTTATCCTTATCATTTCTTATTAATTCAAAATTCATTTTCCATTCATTTAACCGTATAAACTAATAAGCTTACCGTAAGCTTACTCGTCATCTAATCACATACTTGTAAGTTATCTCCAAACTTACACTTTCATTATCACATATGCGACGGACCTCTCCGAAGCCAACTCTCCCGATATGGGATGTCATAGGTAAACTATCAAGGTAATTGGGAACCCCCATCTTACCGAGATTCATAAACTCTCCCCGTTCCCGGGTCGTCATGCTCACTCATCATTGAGTGTCGTAAACTGTGACATTCTACTCTTTGCGCAGGGAGGTACCACCCCAAGTAGACGTCTCATGCTCCCCCATTTCTGGGCGGTCTTATTCCGGATTTTTCATTCACATATGAGCATCAGCTCCTTTCATCAATTATGAGCATCAGCTCCTTTCATCACTTATTAGAATACATTTATTCTAATTCATCATGCTATTCTCTTTATTATTTCATTTTAAATCTTGACTATACCAAGTCCCTTAATAATTTAAAACATATTCATCTTTTATTAAAATCATATTACTTTGACTCTTCTTTGACTAGAATACACGTTTATTACTAGTCACTTATTACTTATTCTCTTAGTATTTCAATATCTACTCTATTAGTACAAAATACTAATCGATACTCATTACTTAAAAATCATTGTCTCAAGCTTTATTAATATATATTATTAATAAGCCGATTATCAAGCTCTTTCAAATCATTATCTTTATTCATACATCTTATTTATAAAAACTCATTATTTACTTTTCATTATCATAAACTCTTTCAAAATCAACAATCATTTAGACATACTAAAATATTCTATTACTAGCATTTCCTCATCATATCAATCATATCTTTATTAAAAACGTTCATTAATAAAGACTCTTAAAACATCATAGTTTCCAAAATCATTTGCTATGTACTCAGTAAAAGTCTCATGTACTCACCTTAGCCTAGCTAACTCCAAATCGTGTCTAACAACACGAATCCTTGCTTTCCAACTTGTGAAATGTCACCAATCTTTAGGTCTTCTTGACCTACCATCAATATCATCACAATAACTAGTTATTATCCATAACTGATCGCTAATCAATCCATAATCACATTCCTAACCACCAAGTTCATCCAACTTGGTGGAATCTCAAACCCTAGATCAAGATCCCCATCAATAAACCCAAATCCAACTTGTACACATCGATTACAAGCTTACAATGAGTGTTCTACACCCATGAACAGTCATCTTCCCCAAAGATGGCATGGATGGTTCCCCAAACCACCATTTCTACCCATACAAAGTTCACAAACTAACTAGATAACATCAACAATCAAGAAATCTTACCTTTGATGTTTAGATCCTTCAAGATGGTGAAGATTTGAGCTCAAGAACACCAAATTCGACCTTTCTCTCTCTAGAAACGGCTGCACCACGATTTGGGTGAGAAATGAGTAAACCCTAGCTCAAACCCGATTTTATTCTGCTCGTCCAGAGTTAGCGACGCGATCAATACTTCGCGTCGCGAAGTTCCCGTGTCGTGACCCGTTCGCGATCGTTACCTGGTCGTGAACTCTGATCGCCAAATAACCCAATTCCCTGTTTGATGTTCCCGATCAGGAACACCAGTTCGCGCCGCGAACTCTAGCAGCCAGCAGGGCTGCACTTTTCGGTCTTCGCCTCGACCCGGTTTCGTCCATAACTTTCTCATACGGTGTCCAAACGACACGAAACCAATTCCTACGATTCTGAAATGAATATTTTTCGCAAATTTTATTTTATTCAAATTTCGGGTCGTTACAACTATCCACCCCTTAAAAGGATTCCGTCCTCGGAATCAACTCAAGGATTTCTAATCCTCATTCCACTTCCAACTAATGATTCAATAATACTTATGCATTTAATCGCCCACTCGACCCGTTATACCCAAACGGGTCCAAGATCCAAACTTGAGTTCCTAATACCCGAGCGGGTCAAAATTTCACAATTTGACCTTAACCTTTCTCATCATTTAACCACACTCTTCATCCTCATTGGGATGATATGACCCAATCACTACTAACAACCATTTGACCCAAATGATAGTCAACCCCTCGCTTTGACCAAATTGTCAACATTGTTCCATCTTTGACTTAGCACAAAGTCAACCATTTCTTGACAATTTCCTTGCCCACTAGTGATCCATTAGCCATAAATTCCTTAACAATCGTCCTTACCTTCATGGTCCAACAACAATCATACTCGGTTCCTAAATTCAACTCGAAATACCCAACGGTTAAAGTCGACCCTTTGACTACCATTGTTTCCATTAATCCATTACCCACTATCTTTCACATGAAGATGATACATTATGCTCTTATCCTTGACTAACCAATTTAAACGAAAGTCAAAACCCAATTTTTTTGACTAAAGTCAACATTCCACTAGTTGACCAACCTTGACTTATGATTAAAGTCAAACTTACTTTGCAAAATTTCCATATTCTTTACTACTAAGGCATCGCTTCCCGAGCTTTTCATTCCTGAATTCCAATATCTAAATTTCCTTTCTCAATTGTTCCTCTTTTCTTCGATTTCAATTTCCCCAATCGATTAACCATTTCCACTTGAATCAATACCAAATCTCTATTACTTCTTAACTTTCATCCAATTACTTATACCTTTTTATAATTTCCTTCAAACATCCTTATACCATACTTGAATTCCCGATTACCGGCTCTAGAGTCTCAATCATATCCAATTGTGGCCTAACCACCCATTATACCTCTTTCACCACTCATTGGTTATTAACAAACTTTGCTTCCTAAAAGCATTCCGTTTTCATAAACCATGAACTCGTAGGCATCTCCTACACTTACTTATACTTAAACACTACCCGTATTTTCAACCCAAGTTCTTACTTGCCATAAGAATCATAATAATAACTAACCATACGGTTCTACATACGTCAGATACAAACATCATATCCCTTATAAAACAAATTATACTTTAACTATCTTATCGAGATGATCGGAAAGCCTCCAATCCATCACGATCCCAAACTGTCACAATGATCAGAAAGCCTCCAATCCAAAGTGACTCATACAATACCATTTCATCTTGCATACCATTCATGTATGCCTCATTCGCTTAACATCATGCTATCATTTTCTTTCACAATCAACCACATTTTCTATCCACATTTTCACTTTTCCACTTACACCCAATACCACACGGTATGCACAAATTCACTAACCAATTATTTATCAATCGACCTTTACTAAACATGCTTTCTCAACATTAATATCTTCCGATCTTTCATTTACCACCGAGGTAACCACTAACACCCTTTTAATTATCCATATTTTACCGATTCACACGGTCCTTATGAGTCAACCCATTAACTCCGATCGATACCCAACCTTGAACTATTTCATTTTTTTTTATAGCTTTCCATTCATACTTTACCAGTCTTACCGAAACTTAGTACTTCACTGTACTACTACCCTTTCTTTGAGCACAGTTACTATTCTTATGATCCACCTTCCGATAATTTATAATGACATAATCCTTTCTATTCTTATTTCCCGCGACATACCGGTCACCAACCCATAACTATACGCATAACAACTCGGGGAGATTATCTCCCAAACTTATTTTTCACATCATATATTCTATCTAAAATTATTTCCATACTTATATCACATAAGCACCAATTTGTGCGACATAAAAGCAATTGAATTCTAATTATCTATCAAAATTTCATAATTGCATTACCTGAAGCGGCCCCACGGGTTTCCTTCACCCGATTCCTGCTGGCGGTTGATGCTGACGTGTCGGTTCTCTTCCTTGGGCACGCACTACTAAAGTGTCCCACCTCGTGACAAGTGTAGCATTCCACTTCCTCGAGGTTCCTTACTTTGCAATCCTTTGCTCGGTGTCCTACTCGACCACACTTGAAGCATATAGCCGAATTTGCCTTACATTCCCCATGATGATTCTTCCCACAACTTTGACAACTTCCAATACCACTATGCTTTGACGAACTCGACCCCAATCCTTCTCTCTTTGTTAATCCCAATCTACTACCAAACTTCTTCTTTTCTTTTCCTGATGCCGACTCTTGTGCCCTTCGCCGAAACACCCTTTCAACACTCCGAGCGGTACAAATGGCCTCATCCAACGTGGTCGCTCGCTTGACTTCCAATTCAAACTCCGGTGGTAGTCCATTCGCATACCGAACCACCTTCATACGCTCCGTAGGATAGGACTTGATTACAAACGGAAGTAATCCCGTAAACTTTTTGGTGTATTCTTCCACCGACATATTTCCCTTCTTGATGAACATAAACTCTTCTTGTAACTCTTCTAGATCTCTCTCGGGACAAATCTTTTCCTTCAACCTTCTCGTGAACTCCTCCCACGACAACTTGTACACTTTCTTTCCCGAAGTTTCATACATGGTATCCCACCATGTCAACGCTTCATCCTTCAACTGTCGGGATGCATAAATGACCATGTCTTTCTTTAAACACTTGCTACTTTCTAGCACTTGTTCGGTTTCCCGAATCCAACGCATCGTGACCTTTGGTTCCGAACTCCCATAATACACTCCGGGGTTGCACGACATGAATGTCTTATAGGTGCATCCTTCTCTTTCCCCCAAATCCGAATCGTCGGTCTCTGCAGTCAATGACTTCGCTGTACGGGTCTTGTTACCCGAAGACTTACTTCCACCGCGAGATTTAGAATCATCCCGCCCATCCACATTCAAACGGTTATCGATAATCCGGTTCATATCCACATTCACCTCATCCCTCATCTGATGAAACAAATTTCTGATCGCTTCCATAGTTACCGGGGTTTGGTTTGCATTCAAACCGGAACCTTATCCAATATTACCGGGATGAGTCGGGATTCGATTTGAATCCGTCTCATGATCTCGTGGAATCTCTCCACTTCTTGGGTTCACCATTTTCTATATCAACATATTAAACCATCAAAATTCAAAGATTGACTTATTAGTCAAACATAACCCATATAGCCCAAAACATTATCCTTTCACTTAGGGATCGACCCTAATATACCCATACTTTACTGTCTCAACGGACTGATCAAGGACATCCTATGGAAAACATATGGTCCTACTTAGCATAGCTTAAGACTAGGGAGGTCAAACCTACCTAATTCACTTAAACTATAGCTCTGATACCAAGTTGTAACACCTCATTTTTCAAAACACCTTTTAAACATATTTTTAAATAAAAATAATACAATGTCCAATGTTCCCAAAATACGGTTTATCAAAAAAACCTTTGAAAAGATTATCAGAGTTATTAAATCCGGTGTTACAAAGATAATATCATAACCATAGGATAAACGGGATCTACCTACGAGCTCCCGAGCTAGACAACACTAGGCCACTTCTATCGCGACCCTCTAATCCAACGGTCTTGAACCTGAGTACACAGCCAAAAACAAAGTAGTACGTGAGACAAAATAGTCTCGTGAGATACATGGGTTTTCGACCCGTTCTCAAAAGATTTATAAAATAATATTTATAACTTTAAAAATACTTATCCTTATCATTTCTTATTAATTCAAAATTCATTTTCCATTCATTTAACCGTATAAACTAATAAGCATACCGTAAGCTTACTCGTCATCTAATCACATACTTGTAAGTTATCTCCAAACTTACACTTTCATTATCACATATGCGACGGACCTCTCCGAAGCCAACTCTCCCGATATGGGATGTCATAGGTAAACTATCAAGGTAATTGGGAACCCCCATCTTACCGAGATTCATAAACTCTCCCCGTTCCCGGGTCGTCATGCTCACTCATCATTGAGTGTCGTAAACTGTGACATTCTACTCTTTGCGCAGGGAGGTACCACCCCAAGTAGACATCTCATGCTCCCCCATTTCTGGGCGGTCTTATTCCGGATTTTTCATTCACATATGAGCCTCAGCTCCTTTCATCAATTATGAGCATCAGCTCCTTTCATCACTTATTAGAATACATTTATTCTAATTCATCATGCTATTCTCTTTATTATTTCATTTTAAATCTTGACTATACCAAGTCCCTTAATAATTTAAAACATATTCATCTTTTATTAAAATCATATTACTTTGACTCTTCTTTGACTAGAATACACGTTTATTACTAGTCACTTATTACTTATTCTCTTAGTATTTCAATATCTACTCTATTAGTACAAAATACTAATCGATACTCATTACTTAAAAATCATTGTCTCAAGCTTTATTAATATATATTATTAATAAGCCGATTATCAAGCTCTTTCAAATCATTATCTTTATTCATACATCTTATTTATAAAAACTCATTATTTACTTTTCATTATCATAAACTCTTTCAAAATCAACAATCATTTAGACATACTAAAATATTCTATTACTAGCATTTCCTCATCATATCAATCATATCTTTATTAAAAACGTTCATTAATAAAGACTCTTAAAACATCATAGTTTCCAAAATCATTTGCTATGTACTCAGTAAAAGTCTCATGTACTCACCTTAGCCTAGCTAACTCCAAATCGTGTCTAACAACACCAATCCTTGCTTTCCAACTTGTGAAATGTCACCAATCTTTAGGTCTTCTTGACCTACCATCAATATCATCACAATAACTAGTTATTATCCATAACTGATCGCTAATCAATCCATAATCACATTCCTAACCACCAAGTTCATCCAACTTGGTGGAATCTCAAACCCTAGATCAAGATCCCCATCAATAAACCCAAATCCAACTTGTACACATCGATTACAAGCTTACAATGAGTGTTCTACACCCATGAACAGTCATCTTCCCCATAGATGGCATGGATGGTTCCCCAAACCACCATTTCTACCCATACAAAGTTCACAAACTAACTAGATAACATCAACAATCAAGAAATCTTACCTTTGATGTTTAGATCCTTCAAGATGGTGAAGATTTGAGCTCAAGAACACCAAATTCGACCTTTCTCTCTCTAGAAACGGCTGCACCACGATTTGGGTGAGAAATGAGTAAACCCTAGCTCAAACCCGATTTTATTCTGCTCATCCAGAGTTAGCGACGCGATCAATACTTCGCGTCGCGAAGTTCCCGTGTCGTGACCCATTCGCGATCGTTACCTGGTCGTGAACTCTGATCGCCAAATAACCCAATTCCATGTTTGATGTTCCCGATCGGGAACACCAGTTCGCGCCGCGAACTCTAGCATCCAGCAGGGCTGCACTTTTCGGTCTTCGCCTCGACCCGGTTTCGTCCATAACTTTCTCATACGGTGTCCAAACGACACGAAACCAATTCCTACGATTCTGAAATGAATTATCCTTATTTATCATATTTTTCGCAAATTTTATTTTATTCAAATTTCGGGTCGTTACAATCAACTTCCCTGAAAATACAGTCAAGCACTCCTCCAAAACCTGACATACGCATGAAATTCCAGAAGACATCGGGAAGTGTCTCACTCACACGTTTGTGAATGCGGAAAAATGTTTTATCAGCCCGTCTAATATGTAAAACATTATCAGGGATCTGATTAAGAAATAAACTATATGATATGTGCTCATGAGCTAAATATAATAATTCCGGGTTAATAGGACCGGGAACAACTTGCATGTTATTCATTTTTTAACGAAATAGATGGTAACGTTTCTGGAGTATTTGGTTGAAGTTTGGAGTAGAGTAGTTGAAGTATTTGAGTGTGATTGATCTTTAGGTTTGCAAGCTTTTTATAAGCAAATACGGCCTTCTCGTGACCTGCTTATGCTGACACGGAACTCCTAGAGACCGGCTTCGACTGACACGGTACTCCAGGAGACCGGCTTTGACTGGTTAATGGTGGTGGTTGGGGTAGTTTTGACCGAAGTAAATGATTATGGTTGGGAAGTCCGTGAATAAATGTGTAGTCCGTGAAGTGTTCAGCCTTTTGCAGAGTTCTTATAAGTGAATAATGGTAGTTGGGGTCCGTTTTGACCGAAATAAGTGAGTATGGTTGGGAAGTCCGTGAATTAAATTGGAAGAAAAAGCACTGACACACGCCTCTAGGAGGCCGGCTTCGGCCTGACACACGCCTCCTAGAGGCCGGCTTCAGTGGAAAACGACATAAGCAAGTTGAGTCCGTGAATTAAATTGCCCTATCTGTGACATAAAGCGACATAAAATGAGTCCATGAATTAAAGCACAATCTGACACACGCCCAAAAATTAAATTGCCCTATCCTAGAGGCCGGCTTCACTCCCAAAAAGTGACATAAAGTTGACTTAAAGTACTGAAAATATAGTAAACGATGTAAATTAAATGTCTGAAAATATTCGATGGTAAATGATGGTGGTTGGGACTTGGGACTTTGAATTTAAGTGTGTAGTGTCAAGTCAATATGAATTAAGTGTGCATAACATACAGATTCTCACGTGAAATTGGACATAAAGTTGACGTGAATTAAGTATGCATCTTTAAATTTCGTGGTTGGGGAGCAAGTCTATTGTCACAACCATGAAGTACAGATTTACACCTGACACACGCCTCCTAAAGGCCGGCTTCACTCCCAAAAAGTGACATATAGTTGACTTAAAGTACTGAAAATATAGTAAACGATGTAAATTAAATGTCTGAAAATATTCGATGGTAAATGATGGTGGTTGGGACTTTGAATTTAAGTGTGTAGTGTCAAGTCAATATGAATTAAGTGTGCATAACGTACAGATTCTCACGTGAAAGTGGACATAGAGTTGACGTGAATTAAGTGTGCATCTTTAAATTTCGTGGTTGGGGAGCAAGTGTATAGTCACAACCATGAAGTACAGATTCTCACGTGAAAGTGTGCAGCTTCGGATTTGGTTGTTAGGAGGCATTTCCATACTCACCTGTATAAATACATATACATATCCTTCCAATAAATGCATCCCACTATCAACTTTCAAATTTTCAATTTCTTCAAATACTATTAAAAAATCCTTCCACTAAATACATATCCTTCAAATGGCTTTGGCGAAACCTTTCATTACTACTCTATATTGGGGTGGTAACCTTGATTTTTCAAACGGCTTAGTATCAGGTGATTCGTACCTGCAATGTTCTATTGTTTTTGTAACCAAACATACTTACGAAAGTTTTGAAAACTTGGCTTACAGCCATCTTCGAGTCACGAGATACCAATACAACTTACACTACTATTTATGTTATGACTTATACGGTTTAAGTTACACTGCAAGAATAACAAGTGATGAAAGCTTAGAAACATTATACTATGTTGCCGGTATAACTGAAGAATTCATGGGTCATATTTTTGTGGATATGCAAAATATGGGTCCCTCACAACCTCCCCAAATTGAGTATGTGAATACGCAACATTGGTCAGTATCAGAAGTAGTTACTGCTCCAACTGCACCGGAACCTCCAACTTATTATGAGTCTACAAACAAGGATGGTCCATCGACAACTGCCCCCTCGTTTGATAATTCGCACCCTCCACCAGCAACCAGTCTTGGCCTTGACAACAATGAAGACGACATCTTGGATAGATCGGAAGACGAGCCACAATCTGATGACACGAGAGACGGATTTTGTGACAACGGTGAGGCGGATGAAGGCGGCCCGCACGTTGACCAACGTCCTCAATTGGCTTTGTATCACTATAGCCAATTTGAAACAAACGCACAAACTGAGGTTGATGAGCAGGGCCCCATCTCTGATGAACACGATGAAATATTATTTTGGAACTCAAGCAGGCCTGACCACTTACAAATTAATATGTTTTTTTATAACAAGCAAGAGATGATTGATGCAGTTAGGTCTTGGAATATAGGCCAAAATAAAGAGATTTGGGTTGTTGATAGTTCAACTACAAGGTGGGTGTTAGGTGCTCTACTCTTAAACCAGAAAAAATACGGAACAACCCAGATGAGAACCTCACACCCACCAGCAACCAGTCTACCTGAAACCCATCCACGAGCAACCCCTCTAACCAAAACCCATCAACCAGCAACCCGTCTAGCCGAAACCCATCCACCACCAACAACAACACATCTGATATCACCCGCGCCCCATGTGAATGATATGTCCGTGCAACTAAGAAGCGGAAGGAAGGGTTGTGGCAACTACGAAAATGGGTAGACATGCACAATTATCATCAAGGTACGGTTTCTGGAAACAACAACAGATGTTTGACGTCCGAGTTCATAGCCACCAAAATCCTCCACCACGTAAAGATCAATATCGCATTCCCGGTAAAACACATTATAGCAGATGTCAAAGAACACATTAAAGTTGACATATGTTACATCAAGGCTTGGCGTGCTAGGCATATTGCTATAGAGAGGCTATTCGGGACTTGGGAAAGCAACTTTGAAGAGTTGCCCAAGTACATTCAGGCTTTATTGGCGCCAAACCCTTCCACAATCGTTCAGTGGTCAATTAGGGAGAGGGAGAGTCCTGATGACACCCGGCAAATTTTTAAATCTATTTTTTGGGCTTTTGGACCTGCTATCCCAGCCTTTCCGTATTGCATGCCTGTTATTTGTGTAGAAGGGACATTTTTAAAAGGCTCGTACAGAGCGAAACTGTTGACTGCCGTCACAAAAGACGCGAATAATTAGATTTTACCTCTCGCGTATGCCATTGTTGACGAGGAGTCAAACGAAAATTGGGCATGGTTCTTCAATCACCTATGGCAGTACGTTGCAAATCAACGTAATCAACAATCTGGCAGGCTACGTCGGTTATGTGTCATTTCTGACAGGCACCAAGGGCTTCTATATGCAATGAACAATCTGGAAGAGTGGCGGGAGCCAAATGCGTATCATAGATATTGTCTGAGGCACGTCGGAAGCAACCTCAACAAGCGTTTCAAAAACCACCGAATGAAGCAACTATGTTGGGTGATGGGTGCCACGACTGAATTGCATAAGTTTGAGGTAGCCAGAGATAAACTCCTATCTATCAACCCTTCCGCGGGGTCGTATTTGGAGGAGATCGGGCTTGATAAGTGGACTCTTTTGGGAGACACAAACCATAGACGTTGGGGGGAACACGACATCAAACATCGTCGAGAGTTACAACAATGTATTGCGTGGAGCTAGGCTTCTCCCAATTAAGGCAATGGTTGACTTCACATTCACAAAAACTGTCAACCTCTTCAGAGAGCGTGCTGAGAAAGCGTCTAAATGTAACACGCCACTAACCCCGCGTATGTGGGGTCTTTTCACCAGGCGCGACCAATATGCACGGCAGCACGATATTCTGAACTTTGACTACAGGGAGGGCGTGTACAGGGTGAGGACAAGGGTTCAACCGGGCCAAAGTGGTGGGAATGATCAAACGGTGACTTACAACGATGGAAATGGTTCTTGTACATGCGGGAAGTGGGAAATGATGCGCTTTCCGTGTTCGCATGCTATTGCCGATTGTCGTCATAGAGGTGATGACCCGAACTGTCTCGCGAATCGGGTGTATACAACACACTTTTGGCAACGTCAATATAGAAAAAAGCCTTTACACCGTTAGCCCATGTCTTTTACTTGAACGACCCGAATTGGGGATTGAGAGCCGCAAGTGGAAGAATTTCAACAAGAAGAGGGAGGAGACAGGTGAATAGGTTCCCTATGGAGATGGACCAGGCAAATCCAACGCAATCTGGCAGAAACAGTTGTGGAATTTGCGACCGGGAAGGGCATAACATAACCAGATGCCCAAATATTAGTGGAGAAAGAAGATTGTAGAAGGATTGTGTGCTTTTTAGTTATGTATTTGGTACTAAAATTAATGTATTATTAAATATGTAATAGTTTTTTAATGCACTTTTTAATATGATAAGACCATTTTTATTTCACATGATATATCAAACTATATTACATATCATTCATTCTCATGTTTAACACTAAAAATCACATTTCTACCATTAGTCTGATAGTCTTCATTTATGGTAAAAGTACAAACTTCATTAGCTAGAATTCCGTTTTCATGCATGAAATGCTTGAAATCACCACTCATTTTAACTTGCTCACGAAAAGCATGGAGGTCCATGACTTCAACAGAATCACCTCTTTGTATCACACAATGTCTTTTCTGAAGGAGGTGGTTATGCTGCCTCACAAACCGAGCGGGTAAAATCTAAAAATACAAAAAAAAATATGATTTTAGTTAATTGAACAAATATTATCTTGTAATTTTACAACCACATTTTAAACGTACCATCTTTTGCTTTCTCGTGTCAAAATTCTTAAACCTCCCTTTTATTGGTGATTTTCGGTTTAAACAAGAAACAAACGCAGCGGAAATAATTAAATCACCATAAACGGATCTTGATATTAATCATACAATCAAACTATAATCAAAATCAAAGAGTTATGAAGAACATTTCATACCCTTGAAGCCTTTGATCTTTGTGGAATCGGATGGACGAATATGATGACCGAAACCAAGTATTCTAAAGGAGAATACCTCTAAAAGAAGTCCACACAACACTTGCAAGAACACCACTAGAGAATGCTAGTTCTATCTTCAAGCAAATGGAAGCAAAAGATGAGAGGATGTGTGTGTGTGTGTGCCATGGTCAAGCAAGGCAAGAGAGGGAGTTTATGGAGCCATTTACACTCCATAATGGTGACATAATTCCCATTAATGATTTCCATAAACCATTGATCTATATTTACACACAAGTCCTTATCTTTTGTTCCTTCTAGTTTGCTCACAATAAGGTTTCAATGTTAACATTTAATATTAAACTTATATACAAGCATGTAGCTTATATTAATATATAATGTAATTACCCTAATTACACTATATATCTTATGGTGTTAAGTGTGTGACCCTTTAGGCTCACAAACTACTAGCCATATAACTATATGTTATACGCGTGAAGCATATTCCAACACCTTTTAACTTCCTGAGAGGAAGAACCGGTGGTCCTATTTCATGCAACATTTCAATATATCGCTCATATTGAGCTTGCTCTGCATTAAGCCAAAGAAGTTGCTCCTCGTCTGCAATTTCTTCCGCATGCACCTCATTGTAATCTCTAGCTATCAAACATTCTAACTCAGCCTCATCTAAAGGAGGCGAATCATACACATAATGATATGGAGGTGACTCGTTATTCGACGAACTCATTCTTGATTTTTTGATTTGTGAAGTATAGAGTTGTGAAATATGCTTTTTTTGTGAAGTGTGGGGAGAACTAGTGTATTTTTTTGTGAAGTATGGGGTGAAGTGTTGTGTGAAGTGTAGATTATATATAGGGGCCGGGTATGGCCTGAAGCCGGCCTCGGGGAGGCAATCTTCATGAAGCTGGCCTCGGGGAGTACTCCGGTCCAGTGGTCACGTCAGAGGAGCCAAAGCCGGTCTCCAGGAGTCCGGTTTTATGGGAAAGCCGGCCTCGGGGACCCATAAAGCCTATTTTTGAAAATGAAAAAAAAAAAAGAAACCTATTTGTGAAAATTCTACTCCGATCACGCCTATTTCTGAAAAAAAAAATCTATGAACATAGCGACGGGAATAAACGGCAAAAAGGAAACAGAACACGCCGGAGAAACACCGCTAATTAAAAGAAAATCTTTAAGAGTTTAGAGGTTATACCATTCGAGAGAGATAGAGCCCACGGGAGAGAGAGAGACGAGAGGCTGCCGGAGGATTACTTGTGTCGCCGGAGTTACGCTTGAGTTGCGGGAGCTCAGTTGTCTGGCTTCGCCGGGGGTGATACTTGTCGGAGGTGACAATAGGAACGAAGGGAGATAGATGATCAGAGAGTGTTTCCGGTTCGACTAGTCGCCGGAGTTACATCAGAATTGATAACTGAGATGGTCCTCATGCTCGCCGGAGATGAGGTTGTGATTAGCCGATCAATAGAGGTAGTGGTTTTTCTGTTTTAAAGTGTATAGAGGGAGATGAGAGAGATAAGAGCAGCGAGAGGGATGGGGATGGGTTTTCCCTTACTGATTCATGTAGTGAGAGAGATGAATGAATCCATATTGTTTTTGAAGAAGACGACAGAGTGGTGACCGGATTAAAAGAAAAATTAAAGGAAATGGGATTTAGGAAGGTTTTGTCTAATTGGTGAATATTTAAGGTACAATAATTATAATTAATAATAATAATAAGCAATTTGTCAATCGCAAAGTAATGGGAAGTCAGTTGGATTCTTTTAATTTTTGAATTGAATTAAATTAAATTGGTGGATATTTTTGGTACTTCATAATAATCAAATTAAATTTTTACTAAAGGAATAATATAAAACAAGAAAGGTTATGAAGAGGGAAATGATCGACTGCCATCAATAATTTAGAAAAATATGATTATATAAATATTAATTAATTCAATTTAGTAGAACCAAATGTACATAAATATTGATATTGTTGTCTATAAAAATGTCTTTTATTGGGTATTTAGACAATGGTCATTTCCGGATAGAAAAATATTACTTTGAATATCTATTTTGTCACTTTGTGTGTTACTGTGTTAAACTGTGTGTTTACTTGTGATTTATAAATGTGTGAAATGTTTCTATTGTTACCTTTTGTACCAATTGACTTGTTGAGCTTAATTATTCATTATGAACTATAAAATTTATGATTTTGATTTGATTTATAATTTTGTTGTGTCACCAACTCAAACACTAATTTAATGATGATTTAATGCAACCAAAATGATTAATACAACCAAAATGATTAATGCATCAAATAAGAATGAGACATGATTCCTAGGGCATGTTTGGTAGGATGGAATCAAGAAAAATGGAATTGAATGAGAGAACGAAAAGGTAGTGAAAGAGAATATGTTGAGAGAAATGAAGTCAATTCCTATGTTTGGTGTAAATAGAGAATGAACATGAGAAATAGGCATGAGAATCAAGTCTCCAGTTTGGTATGTTAAATAGTTGAATGGAAATGAATAGATGATTTGGGCAATAATGAATTTTTTTTATAAATATTTTTCTTTCATTCCTACAATTACTTTCATCAGCTTGCAAATTTCAATATACAAAATCCAAAAATGTATTAACTTTCATCAATTGCAAATTGCAACATACAAAATCCACTAATTAACAAGACATAATCATTACAAATTTAATCATACAAATTATAAAGCCAAAAATTAACTTGATATAAACATTACTAATTTAAATATCCAGTAACTTTCATCAATTGTAATGGTTCTTCCCCTTGTCCTTTGAATGTCTATGAATGCAATGGTAATATGTTGTAGCACTTGTAGCACTTTCATCAACTGCAATGGTTCTTCCCCTTGTCCATGAACTTCAATGTCTAAAGTACCATTCAAAAATCAAGAGAATTGTCAAAAAAATTAATCCAAACATATTGTATAATGCTTAACCCAAATACATCATAATCAACTAACAATAAGCATGTCAAACATACAAAAGAAACAATAGACAATAATCATTGAAATTAAATATGTGCTAAACTGAAACTACTTCTTAGGGTTCAATCTTGAAACAGATAAAAGAAACAATAGACAATAATTTGTGTTACTGTTAAAATTAGGGCTAAAAGTACAATTTCATGGGAGAGTATCAACCTGCTCGTATTCTTGATTTCACATTTATTTGTGTAAGTGTTAACATTAGGGCTAAAATAGCAGAAAACAACTTCGAGGTATGAGGTTGCCTTGTCTACAATTTCCGACGAACAAAACCACCAACGAGCAATAGGGGTAGTGAGGCAACACACAACAGGGATGATACACGTACAATCGGCTAGGAAGAACACTAAAGATGCCGACGATGACTAAAATCGCCAATCGCCCAGAGAGAATTTTGGCCTAGGGTTTGGAACGCTTTTACAATTTATGATAGCATGTGCATTTCACGTGTTTTCCCTTTTAATACCCCCGTGTTTTTTTAATTCGATGTCCCATTCTCGTGTTTCTCCGCTTTTTTTCGAGAATGAAGAGTTGGGAAAGAGAATACCCAATTGATTCTCTAATTCTGTTTCTCAAGCTAAACAAACAAGGGACATGCCCTCAATTCCCTTTCTCTCCTTTCCTTTCACACGTACTAAACATGCCTCTAGGGTTTCAAGAGACTTAAATGTACCCTAGTTGATATCATAACTGATATTAGGGTTTTTAGCTATATATAAATGCGAGTTAATGTTTTTATAAATTAATTTAGGGTTCTTGGGTACTATTAGGGTTACGATAAAAGTCGAATAAAATACTCAAATTTGAGGGTTGTCACACAAACAGATATCGCTTTGATTCAAGATTAAGCGCGCAGTATTAAAGTGTGAATTTTGAAAAACTAAAGATTTTGTGCCGATGGTATTAATAGATTTCACCTGGCTGCATAATCATTTGATCACAGTTTCTTCTGCCTTCAATACAAATAGTAAACCATAACAATAGTTCAAATCAAAGAGACACGAAATAAGAATCTGCATAGATCATAACGGAACAATTTCAAAGACAGTCACGGAGAACAGATCAAAAATGAAAAAGCGATAAAACCATATCCATCCCTAATCCCTACACCATTAATTAAAATAAAATAAAACATCTCCTGGTAATTAAAATCTATAATTATTATTTTATCTAATTCCTCCAGTTACCACCGGAACCCCCACCGCCACCGCCCCTGGAGTATCCACCATCACCACCGCCGTTATAACCACCGCCTCCTCCGTATCCACCACCACCTCCTTCACGACGTCCACCATAACCACCGCCTCCGCCTTCACGACGTCCACCATAACCGCCGCCACCTCCTCCATACCCACCGCCACCTTCACGGCGACCACCACCGCCTCCACTGCGAGATTGTGCCTCATTGACGGTAATGCTACGTCCGTCAAGGTTCTGACCATTCATCCCTTCGATAGCGTCTTTCAACGCCTGTTCATTACTGAATGTCACAAATCCAAATCCACGAGATCTACCGGTTTCACGATCGTTGATAATCTGCAAAATATTAAAATGACGATAATTAGATCAAATTGGGCCAATTAATGAAAAATTAAATCAAAATAGAAATGCTGAATCGTAATTTATTCAAATTTGATCGATCGTCACCACTTGAGGATGAACGTACCGTGTTAGATATCAGTGACAAAAAGTAACAGAAACAGTAACAGATCAAGAGAAACCATAGAGAGTAAAGTAACAGTAACAGTAACAGTAACGGAACAGAATCGTCATGGATCCAGATCACATCACTGCAACAAACAGACCTTCGAATCGACGATCTCGCCGTACTGAGAGAAAGCTTCTTCAAGCGATCGGTCGTTAGTGGCCCAGGCAAGACCTCCGACGAAACACCTGTATTCAACATCAGCGGCGGCCATTTTTAACTGTAAAACAGAGAGATTGTAATAGGAATAATGAAAAAGAGAGCACGAAGATTAAGAAGCGATAATGGTGTTATTATATAGGCACGCGGGATGATGAGACTAGGGTTTGTTAGAGTGCTCCGAGTGCGCAGTACGCTCCTCGCCGCTCCTATTGCGTAGGTTAACCATGGTAAGTGTATGGTTGGTAAAAAAATAACGATGGTTAAAAGAGATATTTTATTGATGCAAAAGATATTTTCTTGTCCACACGTGTTCCCGTCCTTTTTGTGCGGGTATTTTTAAGACTCGTGATTAAATTTCGGTTAACATTATGAGTATTTTATTTTATTTTAATATTTTTACGTTGAAGTTAACGAATCTGCATATTAAATTATAGTTTCAGTTACTCTTTTTCAAGCACTCAAATTAATGATGATTTTAAGTAGGGGTGTCAAATATGTACCGAATAAAACCAACCAACATGCTACCAACCATACCAAGAATAGTTGGTAGCCAACATGTTTGGGTGGTAGTACCGTACCAATTGTGTAATCATGGTACGGTAATGGTACAAAATTTTTAAATACCATGGTATACCGTACCAACCAAGATATATATATATATATATTATATCATTTTTAGTTTAACATATTATACCAAACTAGCAACCTATTTGGCCAAGATTCCAATTAAATATTAAAGTATACGATATTTTATTTAAATTATAGATGTGCCCAAAAAAATATCTCTGAAACTAATATAATATAATAACACATACTTATTTTATCATTGAAACTAAAAATATCTTTGAAAATATAATATTTTATCTCTACATTCACACAAATCAGTGATTCAGTTACGACAAGATAGCTACATCTTTTATTACTTTATCGTACTAGATTATGTCTATATAACACATAGCATATTATATCATTTTGCTTATTTTGTTTCCATCTTCGGAACACTTGTTAATATGTTTAACTGGTCGATAATGATAAAATATCATTGTTCTTTTGTTATTAATTTTTTTAATTTCATATGAGTTAGTGATGTTGGTATAATACCATTACCAATTTGTACCAACCAAGATTGTTGGTAGCCAAACAAATTGGTACCAAGTAAACTTGGTATGGTAATGGTAGCTAAATCAGTGTACCAATTATAGTTGGTACGGTACACGGTATGAAGAAAATATACGTGGTACCGTACCATGTTCACCCATAATTTTAAGTATAAATCTAGGATTACGTAAATTGAAAGTTCAATTCATGAACGAAAGATACAAAAACCATTAAATACTAGCATGGTACCCGCGCAATGCGGCGGCGGGTACCCGTAACTATATTTCGAAGTAATGACAGTACCGGTGGTGGTGACAATAGTGATGGTGATGAGTGGTGGTGCGTAATAATGGTAGGTGCTTACATTAGTGATGGTAGGATCAGATCCGAAATTGGTTTTTTTTCGTGAAAGTAAATATGGTCCTTTTAAATAGAGAAATGATGGTTGAGTTCTGGTGACGTTAAAGCTTATTAATATTAGTTTCTGGAATAAATCAAAATAATCAAGTAGTTAAAGTGGTCAAAAGTTGTTTGAAATAAAAAATTAAACGGAAATAAGGTTGTCATCCCATATGCGTTGATTTACAGCCGCTATTAATTTGTGTAATTAATAGTCAATTGTTGCTAGAAATAAATAATTAAATGGAAATGTGTATTTTGGTAAGAGTTGATGATTTACAGCGTCGTATATTTAATGTTATTGGGTAAAATGGTTCGAATAACAGACTTTTGTTATTAAGTGTGGGTGGTGTTACCAAAGTGTAATGTATAGCAAGTGGTTAACACATAGTGATAAATTAGGAGAGGTCTTGGGTTCGAATCTTATTAGCCGCAATATTTCTTTTTAAGGTAAAGAACTAACTAATAAAAGTGGAAATGTCCTTAAAATTAAGTTTAATGAGCTCCTTAAACTTGCCTAATGGGGTAGGCCTAAATGCTTTATATAGTAGTAAGATGACTTCTATTGGCTTAACAAACTTAAAAAAACTGCATAAATCATCCCTGAATTTGGTTATACTCCCTCCGTCCCTAAATAAAGTTCCCATTTCTCCTTCAAGTTTTGTCCCTAAATAAAGTTCCCATTTCTCAAACATAAGGGGCCCACTTAATATAATAATATTATTACCAATACTTTCACCACTAACTATCTCTTAAAACACTTTCTCTCTCCAATCAAACCTTATATTTTAATCAAAAGTAATACCAAATACCCCACCACCAACTATCTCCTAAAATGTTGTGCCCAACACAAATGGGAACTTTATTTAGGGATGGAGGGAGTAACATTTTTTAATTCATTGAGCTAGGCTTAAACACTCACCAAATCACTTTTGGCAGTGCCGGTTCATGCCAAACCACATTGTGTTGTGCGCCAAATGAATGTTATAAAAGGATGATGATAAACTTGTAGGTGTGTTACATTAAATATGTAAAGATGCATTTTACATTAGTGTTAACTTAGCTTGCGCTCTTATAAGCAAAATAACTTGGAAAAGAGATTTGAATGCTTTAAGATTATTTTCCGAAAATGCGCCCGACATCTTGAGTTTATGTATAATATGTTATCAAAATCCTTATTTGATTGATGATGTACAAAATGTGTGAGTGAAATGTTTGTGACCTTCGTCATATAGATTACTACAACTCTACAAGGGAGATTAGAAAATGTTATTGTTGACAGATAACACAAATTTGCAATAATAGATGGTTAATACTAAGCTCCGATGTGATTCAAAATAAGTGACATACTTTTATTTTGGAATGATTCAAAATAAGTGACACAATTTGAAAAATTACCTTATTGGCTTATTTGGCAAAAAAATAGATTCACACCCTCTAACTATCTATTTTAACAAAGTGAAATGACTTCTTTACTCTAATTTTTTACTTTTAAACATTATTACGCACACTTTATTCAAAAGATTTGGGACTC
Organism: Calendula officinalis; assembly: GCA_963853835.1. NCBI lineage: Eukaryota > Viridiplantae > Streptophyta > Magnoliopsida > Asterales > Asteraceae > Calendula > Calendula officinalis. Next base: position 6,109,631 of record OY970828.1, on the reverse strand, counting down.
ATTTCCCACTAACAATCTAATTAATATAATTTAATCATCATTATAATATTTTACCTCAAAAACCGTGAAACCCAAAGTGTGTCACTTATTTTGAATAGGAGAAAGTATGTGTATTTCTTAAATAGGTTAATTAGTAGCTTAAGGCATGTTTTCTAGCTCAATAATGTTATAAGCTAATGTGATACAATATCTAATTGTTTGAAAAGGACTATAAGCTCTGAAGAGCTAATATAAATTTGTCAAGAGAAATCAAAGTATCAAGTGATAATACACCAATTTCTCCCAAATTCATTGGACTGTATTATACAAATATAAGTAAAACTGAAACACTTTGTGGTCATAAACAAGAAGCTGGTAGACTTTTATGAATTAAAAAACAACAAATAGACCAACTTGGTTTAAAATGAAGGTCATCTACTCATCTATCAAAAACTCAAAACCAACATAAAAAAGTGTAGTACAAAACTCAGTCACATATGCTAATACCTATAACAAAAATAGGTTATTTCAAAAGAAACAAGAAAATGATAACTTTAAACCAATGTCCAAAATTCCCAATTAGTCCGTTTTCCGAGACGTTTTAATAGCAAAACGGTTACATTTTTGGTGTCACTTTTTGCGGATTTTGACATCGAGTGTCCATTGAACCTTGCCTTCTGGTAAAGGAAGGGATTTGGGGAGTCTAAGTGGGACCTCAAACTCCCCTAAACTTGACAAAGGAGATGGTAATTGCAGGTTTTCAGGGTCCAGACGCACGCCTAGCTGTCTTGCCACCTGGCATATCAGTAACAAATATAGCAGGGTCGATTATATGCAAATGGGTCAATGTGGGTTGTATTTGTCAAAGCAGCTGAAAAAGAAACGGGTCAAAAGTTGTTTGACTTTGACATGTATTCAAATGTTACAATGTCCTAAATTTGTTCTAATTCAAAGAATATAAAGGTAATTAGTTTTCATCAGTTTTTGAGACTTGAGTTTTAGCCCTAAAACTTATATTGCAATGACTTTATTATATAGTTCGGTTAACTTGGAGTTTAATATCTAAACTTTTGTTGACTTGGTGTTTTAACCCTTTTGTTGACCTGTTACCAGTCATTTAGTGTTGACATGTTACCAGTGATTTGAGGATCATAACATAACTAAACCGAACATATATATTGTTTACTTCTATAATAAAGCTTCTTTTATCATATTTGATAACATAACTACTAAAAGAAGTATACTGTATATCTCCACATGCACAAAAGATAATAAAAAACAAAACCGTACCTCAGATATAATTTCATCTTTTTCCACAGGTGAACGTATTTCAGTATCTATCTTTATATATTTTCTCAAAACCTACAACAAACCTCAAACAAATCAAACAATTAATCAACAAAACGCCAATAATGCATTCACAAAGCTAGAGAATCGAATTGCAAACCAGTTTAGCATTTTCCAGTCGTCTTGCTGCTGTTCGGTATTCTTTCATTGTGTCTTCCTCAGTTTTTGGAACTACTTTAACCTCTTCAACTTCCTTGGGTTGATACATCTGGTTCAAAACACATGTTCAAAAGATTACCATGTTGATCGAGTCATTAAATTATATTATTAATGAACCCAAATGTTCTTAATCCAAACATAAAAATAAAATAAAATAAAATAAAACCTTTCTCTGTTCACTGATGAGATATGCAAATTTATCAATATTGGGGACTGCAAGCAGCTTAGGCATTAGGTGGTTGCGAAAATGTCCAGGAGCAACTTTTACAGTTTCACCTGCTTTCCCTAGCTTATCAATATTCTGTATTTAAAATCACAATCAAATTACTTCATTTCATATTAAAAAAACACTGAAATTTACAGAAATTTTAGTACAAAAGCAGGATCGAGACTTACGGTTGTTAGTATAACTTCCAATTTTCTGTATCTAACACCTTGACCAGCATAGAATAATGGATGATGCAATACACATTCAGAGTTCTGAAATAGAGCTGTATCTTTCAGGATCTTACTCTGGCGAAGAATACTTTTACCGAATTGGAGGTAAACCATTGTTTCGTTTATATATTTGATCAGATCGTTAAATGTTTATACACCTGCAACATGAAATCGAATCAATTGAAATCACACGAAAGTATATGTTTCGTTGTAATTACAGACTTTTGAATTACGTCACTTGAAAATAAGATTAGGGTTTACATCTAGCCGAACTAAACCCTAATCAGTGAAATGTAATGAAACGGTAGTTTAGAGATTAGAGATTTCGTAATTACCTGAGAGAAGCTCTGGTGATGTTCGTCAGTAGGTGGATGTACGGTGGTGGTGATCGCCGGCGACGGGAGTCCGGAGTGGCAGTAGTCAGTCGTTCTGCTTCTCCAGTGATGCAATTGAGTCGGCGAATTGTTGTTTCACTACTATGCTGTTGTTCAATATTTCGAAAATGACCACATGAGTCTTAGTTATTTTGCATTGTACACCAATCTATTTATATTTTTAAAAGAGTTTTGCTAATAACAGCCCTTAGGCCAGCTGGTATGGGTCCACGCCCACCGGCGTGGGAGCTGATGTGGAGAAGCCACGGCGTGGCGAGAGCAGCGAACACCGCGCCCCCCCCCCCCCCCCCCAACGGCGTGGGGGGTTGGCGTGGTGGAACGGTGGGACGAAGCACGGCGGAGAACAGGCGTGGTGGAACGGTGGTTGCAAGCAAATAGCCGTTGAACGACTATATTTTTAGCCGTTGGGGATTTTTAAAAAAAAAAATAATAATTTATTTATTTTATTTATTTATTTCCTATATAAACACACTACCAAAACACTACTAAAACACTACCAAAACACTTCCAAAACACATCATAACTCTACCAAAATACCCCAACTCACAAATAATGAATTATCTTGGTTCATCATCTGACGACGATGACGCGTTTATGCTAACAATATACTCAGAACTCCTCGATAATATATCATCCGATGAAAGTGAAGAACTGGAACCGCGAATGTAACACCTCAAATTTTAATACCAAATATTGGCCAAAATAAAACATTTTATAAATAGAAGAACATCCCCAATTTAGATTTACAAAAACCTTGGTATGAAATCAGAGTATAAAAGTAGGTGTTACAAAATAGATCATCACCAAGCTAAGACTAAATCCAATCTAGTGTTCTTCTATTCTAGGTCCCGCATCTCTATCCATGCGTACCTAAGCCTTCGATCCCGAACCTGAGTACATAGCAAAACAAACAAAGAGTACATGAGACAAAAACGTCTCGTGAGCTACATGGGTTTAGACCCGATAATAAAATGAAATGTCACGTTTCATATAACCAATCAGTATGTATATATTTATATGCATCCAACTATCCAGTCTAGTCACCTTAGTGTGACCCTATCAACTTTGCTTACCTAGCAATCACTTCTAACTATCGGGTTGCCCCCGAACTAGTTAGAATCACATACATATCTAGTTATCGGGACGCCCCCGAGCTAACTAGAAACAAGGTACCGGCAAAAGGATCGCCCACGCTACCGATACCTGCCTTCCCACTGGAATACGTCCAATGAGTAAGACTACTAACGTGGAAGAGTCGATGGGAAATCATCCCAACTGCACCTCAATCCACACCTCATGACCGGGGAGTCTCTCGTATCATCACATCATCTCAATCTCATCATAACCCTATGGTTATGCCAATCTACCTCTCGGCTATCACTTTCATCATCAAACAAGTTAGTTCAATACTATCATCCGTATAACTAACTATCTACTACTAGTCTACACAATTAATCAAATAGACCATATCACAAGTAATGAAAATATTTAAAAGGGCTATGTACTCGGTAAATTCCACACGTACTCACCTTAGCAATAAGATGCTCAACCCGTGTTCTTGACACCCAATCTCTTGCTTCTCAATCCAATCAATTTTCCAAGACTTCACCAAAAGCCTAATACAATTATCACAATAAGATTATCATCACAAACTACTACCAATGTGTTCATCTACCTCTAGATAACACCCATCAATCCATTTCCCCCAAATATGGTGATTACCAAACCCTAGGTTTAACCAACCCTTAAGATTCTTACAAATCGAAATCATACACTTGTTTTCCTTGTTAATATACCATCTATTAAGTGTATACATCATTTATTTCACCATAAATCACCAACCCAAGAACTAGGGTTTCAAACCCTAGCTTCAAGATCCATAAATCTTGAGCTATAAAGATGAAAGAGTGAAGATTTACCTTTAATCTTCCACTAGGAGTGAAATCTACCAAGGATTTGTGAAGAAATCAACCCAAACCAGTTGCTATGCTCAAAAATCGCCAAGAGAGAAAACTAGGGTTTTGATATGGCATTAAATGAGCTCAACCCGACTTTAATGCTGGTCGTCCAGAGTTCGCGTCGCGAACCCACTTCGCGTCGCTAACTCTGCAAATCGTACGCCAACTTAACGATCGTTAACTAAACGCGAACACTTAGCGACCCATGGCCAAACTCCCTGGAGCAAGTTCCCGATCGGGAGTAATAGTTCGCGCCGCGAACTCCATAGGGCAGCAGGGCTGCACTTTTCATCAAGTGTCTTGACCCGGTTTCGCCCATAACTTTCTCGTACGGTGTCCAAACGACACGAAACCAATTTCCACGTGTTTTATATGATTTATCCATAATTATCATATTTTTACATAATTTATTTATTTACAAATTTCGGGTCGTTACAACTATCTACCCCTTAAGAAGATTCCGTCCTCGGAATCTCATCATAGTTCACGAAATCCGGGTATCTCTTCCGAACCTCGTCTTTGACTTCCCAAGTCAAATTCGGCCCAAGTGAATGCTTCCACTTGACCAACACCAACTCGATCTCCTTATTCCGAAGTTTCTTTGTCTTCGTTTCTAATATGGCCTCGGGCTCCTCAATCAACCGATTCGGGCCGTCAACCCGCAACTCTTGCAATGGAATAATATTCTCAACTTCCCCGATAAACTTTTTCAAATAACTCACGTGAAAGGTGTCATGCACACCTTGAAGCTCGGGTGGAAGTTCCAACTTAAAAGCTTGAAGCCCGACCCGTTTCAATATTTTAAACGGTCCAACATACCTTGGACTTAACTTCCCTTTCTTACCAAACCGCATTACACCTTTCCAAGGTGACACTTTCAACATGACCATATCACCGACATCCAAGTCGTATGGCCTTTTCTTCAAACCCGAATAACTTCGTTGTCTATCTTGGGCGACTTTCATGTTGGTTTGAATAATACCGATCTTTTCATTTGTCACTCTCACGATCTCGGGACCCGTGAGTTTCGTCTCTCCCGCTTCCAACCAACAAGATGGAGTTCTACACTTTCTTCCATACAACGCCTCATAAGGCGGCATCTTAATAGTCGAGTGATAACTATTATTATACGAAAACTCGACTAACGGTAAATGTTCATCCCATTTACCACCGAAATCTAACACACACGATCTCAACATATCTTCAACCGTTTGAATCGTTCTTTCACTTTGACCGTCGGTTTGCGGGTGATAAGCCGTGCTCAACCGCAACTTTGTACCCAATTCTTCTTGTAAAGATCGCCAAAATCTCGAGGTAAACCTCGCGTCCCTATCGGATACAATCGATAACGGAACCCCGTGGAGTCGAACCACTTCATCAACATACAACTTAGCCAACTTCTCAAGTGGCAATGTTTCCCGAATTGCTAAAAATAACGCACTTTTGGTCAACCGGTCAACTATGACCCAAATGGCATCGTGACCTCTACTCGTCTTCGGTAACCCTACTATGAAATCCATAGTTATATCTTCCCACTTCCCGGCCGGCACAACCAATGATTGAGCTACCCCATACGGTACTTGATGCTCGGCTTTCACTTGTGCACACGTGGCACACTTAGAAATATACTTGGCCACTCTCGTTTTCATTCCGGGCCACCAATAAACCCGTTTCATATCTTGATACGTCTTTGTACTTCCCGGGTGAATAGAATACTTCGATTTGTGCACATCATACAACAACTCTTTTCGGATACCACCGAACTTAGGAACCCAAATACGACCGCCTACGGTCTTCAACCCTTGTGCATTTTCGAGAAAATGTTGGTTCTTACCTAACCGTTCTTGTCTTAACTCGTCTTTTCCCATAACCTCTCGTTGGGCATTCTTGATTCTTTCGATGATGCTCGAGACGACTTCTATACGTGATAAAATTCCCCGATTCGGGTTTTCATAAACTTTTCGGCTCAAGGCGTCGGCTACTACATTAGCCTTTCCCGCGTGATACACAATCTCACAATCATAATCGGCAATCAATTCGATCCACCTTTCTTGTCGCATATTAAGATCTTTTTGAGTAAACACGTATTGTAGACTTTTATGATCCGTGTACAACGTACACCGAGTACCATACAAATAATGCCTCCACAACTTCAAGGCAAAAATAATCGCCGCCAATTCCAAGTCGTGTGTCGTGTACCTTAATTCCGCATTCTTCAATTGTCGCGAGGCATACGCGATCACTTTACCTCTTTGCATCAACACACAACCGAGCCCTTGATTCGAAGCATCACTATAAACCACAAAATCTTCCATACCATCCGGTAATGTGAGTATCGGCGCGTTACATAATTTCTCTTTTAACAACTTAAACGCCTCTTCTTGCTTCTTCTCCCACACAAACTTCTCACTTTTTCTTGTTAACTTTGTGAGTGGAATCGCGATTTTTGAGAAGTCTTGTATAAACCTTCGGTAATAACCGGCTAATCCAAGAAAACTTCTAACCTCGGTAGGAGTCCTCGGAGGCTCCCAATTTGACACCGCTTCAATCTTGGACGGATCAACCTTAATACCATCACACGTCACCACGTGACCTAAGAATTGTACTTCCCGCAACCAAAATTCACACTTTGAAAATTTTGCATACAACTTCTCCTTTCAACACGTCTAGAACAAGCCTCAAATGACCTTCGTGTTCTTCTTTCGTTTTCGAATAAATCAAAATGTCATCAATAAACACGATCAAAAACTTATCAAGAAACGGTTTACAAACCCGATTCATCAAATCCATAAAAATAGCCGGTGCGTTGGTAAGACCAAACGGCATCACTAGAAATTCATAATGACCATAACGTGTACGAAAAGCCGTCTTCTCGGTGTCGCCTTCTTTCACCCGAACTTGGTGATAACCCGACCTCAAATCGATCTTCGAGAAGTAACTAGCACCTTGCAATTGGTCGAATAAGTCGTCAATTCTCGGCAACGGGTAACGGTTCTTAATAGTTACCTTATTCAACTCTCGGTAGTCAATACACATTCTCATCGAACCGTCTTTCTTTTTAACAAATAACACCGGTGCACCCCACGGTGACGAACTCGGACGAATAAAACCTTTATCTAACAATTCTTGCAATTGGGTCATCAATTCCCGCATCTCGGTGGGAGCTAAACGATATGGAGCACGAGCAATCGGCGTCGCCCCCGGCACTAAATCAATTTTAAATTCGACTTGTCTCTCCGGTGGCAAACCGGGAAAGTCATCGGGAAATACCTCGGGAAAATCCCGAATAATTTTGACATCATCCATTGACTTCTTTTCTTTTCGGCCATCTAACACATATGCAATAAACGATGCACAACCTTTCGATATACTTTTCCTCGCCTTGATGGCGGTAATCACATTAGGCATGTGATGTCGTTTCTCCCCATACACATATACTTTCTCATTCTCAGGTGTCCTAATCGACACTATTTTCTTTCCACACAAAATCTTGGCTTGGTGCATACCCAACCAATCCATACCGATAACCACATCAAACGCCCTAATTCCCATGGGCAACAAATCCACCTTAAATTTTCTACCGTCTATTTCTATTTCACAATTTCTATAAACACATTCAACCATAGACGTTTTTCCGTCGGCTACTTCTATCTCATAAACCTCGTTTAACATTTCGGACGGCACATTCAATTTACAACCGAACTCATAGGACACAAACGAATAATTAGAACCCGAATCAAACAAAATATGAGTTGGCAAGGAGTTAATGAATAAAGTACCTGACACCACATCGTGTGCCTCCTTCGCCTCCTCTCGGGTGAGTTGGAAGGATCGCCCCTTCACCTTAGTCGGCTCCACCTTCTTTTGAGCCGTGGACACCATCGACTCGATTCCCTTCTTCGGGCACGCATTGCTATAGTGCCCCTTCTCGTGACACGAGAAGCACTCAACATCGGCCATTGACTTGGCCCTACAATCTCGGGCTATGTGCCCCGCCTCCCACAACTAAAACAAGATTTCGGCTCCCCTCGACATGAGCCGGTATGATTTTTCCCGCATTTCTTGCAAGAACCTACACTTCCTTGCTTAGAGAAGCTCGAAGTGAACTTCCCCTTCTTGAACGAACTAGAGCCGCTCTCGGCTTTCCTCTTTTCGCCCACATGGGCCCTCTCGGCAACCCGTGCCTCATTTACTTCCTCCACACTCCGGGCGGCACTAATAGCCTCATCAAGTGAAACCGCCCTCTTCACTTCCAATTGATAATCCCACGGTAGCCCACTTGCATACCGAACCACTCTCAACCTCTCACCCGAGTAGGTTTTAGCAACAAACGGGAGTAATCCCGTGAACTCTCTCGAATACTCTTCAATCGACATATCACCCTTCTTAAGGGTCAAGAATTTCTCGTGCATTTTCTCCAAATCCCTCTCGGGACAAAATTTCTTTTTCAACCTCGTGGTGAACTCATCCCACGACATCTTCTCAATCACCTCCCTCCCGAGGGTCTCATACACAATATCCCACCATACCATAGCATCTTCTTTCAATAGTTGTGACGCGTACGTCACCATGTCGGCATCCTTACACTTGCTACTACCGATAACCCTCTCGGTTTCCCGAATCCACCTCATTGTTACTTTCGGGTCCGAACTACCCGTATACACATTTGGCTTACAAGCCATGAAGGATTTAAACGAACAACCCTCTTTCACAATGGGCCTAGCCCTAGCATCACTTTGGCCACCCGTGGAGGATTTCCCCTCCCCGGTGCCACTACCCCCGGTTTTCTCATCCGACTTAGCCTCGGATTCACGGTCCCCTCCCGACCTCTCACGGTCCCCAATAATACGGTGCACTTCTTCGGCCACCGTTCCCTTAATTTGATCGATAATAGTTTGGAGATCCGCCATCGTCACCGGAGTTCTATTAGCTCCGACCTCCGATTCATCAACTCGATGCATCGACGGTTGACTTTCTTGCTCAACCACCCTCTCAATAGGAGGTATTTCCTCCTCCCGGTTCTCCGGGGCTTTCCCACTTCTACGAGTGTTCACCATTTCTTTCGATCAAGACTATACGAAAGACATTAAACATTTAGTACCTCGTGTACAACCCATTAGTCGCATAAGACTCAATATCCAAAATCATATCAAATTCATCGGTCCCCTAGGTTCAACCCTAAACTTAATATAAAGTCTCAAGGTCAACCTATGATCTTAAGGAATCTTATATTCCTAATGCTACAGTCTAAGACTAGGATGGTCATCCAACCTAATTCACTTAAACTATAGCTCTGATACCAAGTTGTAACACCTCAAATTTTAATACCAAATATTGGCCAAAATAAAACATTTTATAAATAGAAGAACATCCCCAATTTAGATTTACAAAAACCTTGGTATGAAATCAGAGTATAAAAGTAGGTGTTACAAAATAGATCATCACCAAGCTAAGACTAAATCCAATCTAGTGTTCTTCTATTCTAGGTCCCGCATCTCTATCCATGCGTACCTAAGCCTTCGATCCCGAACCTGAGTACATAGCAAAACAAACAAAGAGTACGTGAGGCAAAAACGTCTCGTGAGCTACATGGGTTTAGACCCGATAATAAAATGAAATGTCACGTTTCATATAACCAATCAGTATGTATATATTTATATGCATCCAACTATCCAGTCTAGTCACCTTAGTGTGACCCTATCAACTTTGCTTACCTAGCAATCACTTCTAACTATCGGGTTGCCCCCGAACTAGTTAGAATCACATACATATCTAGTTATCGGGACGCCCCCGAGCTAACTAGAAACAAGGTACCGGCAAAAGGATCGCCCACGCTACCGATACCTGCCTTCCCACTGGAATACGTCCAATGAGTAAGACTACTAACGTGGAAGAGTCGATGGGAAATCATCCCAACTGCACCTCAATCCACACCTCATGACCGGGGAGTCTCCCGTATCATCACATCATCTCAATCTCATCATAACCCTATGGTTATGCCAATCTAGCTCTCGGCTATCACTTTCATCATCAAACAAGTTAGTTCAATACTATCATCCGTATAACTAACTATCTACTACTAGTCTACACAATTAATCAAATAGACCATATCACAAGTAATGAAAATATTTAAAAGGGCTATGTACTCGGTAAATTCCACACGTACTCACCTTAGCAATAAGATGCTCAACCCGTGTTCTTGACACCCAATCTCTTGCTTCTCAATCCAATCAATTTTCCAAGACTTCACCAAAAGCCTAATACAATTATCACAATAAGATTATCATCACAAACTACTACCAATGTGTTCATCTACCTCTAGATAACACCCATCAATCCATTTCCCCCAAATATGGTGATTACCAAACCCTAGGTTTAACCAACCCTTAAGATTCTTACAAATCGAAATCATACACTTGTTTTCCTTGTTAATATACCATCTATTAAGTGTATACATCATTTATTTCACCATAAATCACCAACCCAAGAACTAGGGTTTCAAACCCTAGCTTCAAGATCCATAAATCTTGAGCTATAAAGATGAAAGAGTGAAGATTTACCTTTAATCTTCCACTAGGAGTGAAATCTACCAAGGATTTGTGAAGAAATCAACCCAAACCAGTTGCTATGCTCAAAAATCGCCAAGAGAGAAAACTAGGGTTTTGATATGGCATTAAATGAGCTCAACCCGACTTTAATGCTGGTCGTCCAGAGTTCGCGTCGCGAACCCACTTCGCGTCGCTAACTCTGCAAATCGTACGCCAACTTAACGATCGTTAACTAAACGCGAACACTTAGCGACCCATGGCCAAACTCCCTGGAGCAAGTTCCCGATCGGGAGTAATAGTTCGCGCCGCGAACTCCATAGGGCAGCAGGGCTGCACTTTTCATCAAGTGTCTTGACCCGGTTTCGCCCATAACTTTCTCGTACGGTGTCCAAACGACACGAAACCAATTTCCACGTGTTTTATATGATTTATCCATAATTATCATATTTTTACATAATTTATTTATTTACAAATTTCGGGTCGTTACAGCGAAGTTAAATAGAAATCGAGAACCTGGACACGACATGCTATACCGAGATTATTTTGCGGATGATCCTGTTTATGACGACAACAATTTCCAACGAAGGTTTCGTCTGTCCAGAAACTTATTTATGCGCATATGTACCGCATTAGAAAACAGGTATCCTTTTTTTCAATTGAGATATGATGCTAGAGGTAGGCGGGGATTCACTGCTTTGCAAAAATGTACTGCAGTAATTCGATCTATGGCTTACGGGTCATCCCCTGATTCTCTTGACGAGTACCTATGCATGTGTGAAAGAACTGCTAGGGAAAGTATGTACAGATTCTCACAAGGGGTTTTGGAAATATTCGGACCTATTTATTTGCGAAAACCAACAGTAACCGATGTTCAAAAATTATATGAGGCACACGAAGAGAGACATGGTTTTCCTGGAATGCTTGGTAGCATTGATTGTATGCACTGGGATTGGAGGAACTGTCCACAATCGTGGAGAGGTGAGTACACCGGTGGACATCATGGAGTACCGTCGTTGATATTAGAAGCTGTTGCTTCCCAAGATTTATGGTTTTGGCATGCTTACTTTGGGGTTGCGGGTTCTAATAATGATATTAACGTGCTTGATCAGTCACCAATATTCAACGACTTGTTATCAGGAAAGGCACCCGATGCTCCTTTCACGGTGAATGGCAATCCATATAGATTCGGTTATTACCTTACCGATGGTATATATCCTCGTCATGTGACGTTTGTCAAAGCCTACCGACATCCAGTTGATCCAAAAGAGGTATTGTTTACCAAAAAACAAGAATCTGTACGTAAGGATGTGGAACGGGCTTTTGGAGTTTTAAAGGCGAAGTGACACATTGTCAAAAACGCGGCCCGTTCATATGACCTTGAAAGATTAAGATATATTTTGTATGCATGTGTTATAATGCATAATATGGTTGTCGAAGATACTGGTCGGATGATTTCTCCATATGTGTCGGACGGTCCCCGTCATGCTTTGTATGTACCGGGAAGTGCAGAATATTTGCACAGGGTTGTCGACATTCGAGACGAAACAACACACGAACGACTTCGACAGGACTTGGCGGACCATCTCTACAACAACGCACACGCCGACGATGAAGACGATGAAGAGTAATAATTTATTTTAATTATTGTAATTTTTAATTTCTAGTATTTTAATGTTTAATTTGTAGTATTTTCATTTTAATTTAAAGTATTGTCATTTTAATTTTATTTAATGTAATGTAATGTAATTTTAAATTATATAAATATTATTTGTGTGAAAAATAAATGGAAATGAAATGATGAGTTGGAAATAAAATGGTGTGGTGTGGTGTGGTGGGTATTTCCACCAAATGATGTAGTGAGGTGGTGGTGTGGTGTATGAGGTGGCGATGATGTGGCGGAAAAGGGCACCACCATATGTGGTGCCCATACCCACTAGCCTTATGACTGTCACTACTAACATGCATAAAATGTTTGTATACTGATTAAAAAAGTAATATTCCTAAAATTCAGGGGTTATCTTTTGTGTATTATGACAGCCCTAAGGGCTGTCATTAGCATTTTCCTTTTTAAAATGTACCACAAGAGTTTTGTAGATTATAAAACAACCCTAATACGATGAACACTTATTTCGCGCAAACTGCAAAGATCGATTGATAGCTTTGTCTCTTACGAGTTAGTTTCTCTGATATTGTTTTATTACAAATTTACATTAGATGATATTGTTTTATATTTATCTTTATACTCATTTAATTAATGCAATCGTCTAAATCAAAAGATGATATTAGTAAAATAAGAAATAATATATTTTAGAAGTTAATAATTTTACAGGTAGCAATGAACTAGAAAGATTTTTTAGAAACAATATAATTTTTTTACAGCAACTAAACCAAGACTTGGGGTGTGTTTGTTTAAAGGTATTGATAAGTTCATATAACAACCCATGACCGTCTATTTCTTTTGGAATTCATTTTTACATAGTTCATACACCACACATACAAGTTTTACAGCTAATTATATAAACATATTAAGAAAAATTTGTGATACATATAATGAAAGTTGTGATATAAAAATCACCACTATTTCTTTTATTATGTCAAAAACACACAATTCACATTTGGACTTCTGAATTAACCGATTCCAAATACAATAGTATACAAAAACTGCAAAATTAATTTTATAATAAAATTTTGTTTTCAAAAACTCTGCACATTCATTTTTACTACTAATTCAGAGATTAGCTACAATGGTAGATTCTCTAATCAGTTACTGTGTGAAGGGGCAATGAGCTCTCAACTCCTTTATTCTCAGCAGCATTTCTCTCTGCCACAATCTTCGACATTCCAAACATCTGCAATACGCACATAATCATAAAAATAAATCACAATTCACAAATCATAAAATTTGTAAAATGTAAATTGTTTGCCTTTGAGATGGATTTTTTGAAGCAGGTTTTATGTTCATCCATTGAAGCATGAACGAATTCATCAATGTGATCTTTAACATCTTGCAGAAAAGTGGCATCATCTGATTTCATCTTTCTACATGATTCCATAGCTGGAGGTTTAGAGCCAGAAGGAGGCTTGATATTTTCTGTTGCCATTATGTTTAGGTAATTCTGCATAACCAGAAATTAAGAAAAATAAGTTTTTAATTCAACAAAACACAACAATTAGCCATAAAGGAGCAAATATTAAGGAAGTGTTTGGATGTGAGAATAAATGATTACTGGAAACTTCATGTTTGGCCTAAACTTGATTATGAACTTATGATTGTTACTAGGGTCAATATATAAGATTTATAGAAACATGAAAAGCGTTACTGAAGGAAAACTGATTATTGATATAAGGGTGATTTCCTAATTTGGACCAGATGAAACAAAATTTCCCCAAGTATAGACTTGTATTTCAATTCTTCTCAAAATAGACCGTGCGACTGTATGTGCGACCGTGCAACTCCACTAGAAGGCCGCCACGTGTCTGAGTTAGTGCTGCTCACCTTGTTACTAATGCTCGTTAGTACTGCTCAATCTTGTTACTACTACTGCTCGTTAGTACTGCTCAACCTTGTTACTACTGCTGCTCAACACTTAGTGCTGCTCTCAGTTAGTGCTGCTCAAGTCTCCCAGTCGCACGGGGTATTTTGGGAAGATTGAAGTTTATCAGTCTTAAATGGAAGTCTCTCACTTTTTTTGGTCTAAATTGGTAATTAATTCTTGATATAATTAGTACGATTACTTAATTTTAGTTACGAATCAATTAACTGATTATCTGATAATTTGATTCTGATTCTTCAAGTCAGAATAAAAGATTTATTTGATTCTGATAATTTAGCTAGCATCAATTAGCTGATTATCTGATAATTTGATTCTGATGATTTTATTGTTAATGCTGATGTCATACATTAAATCACCTAAGTGTGATTTTCCTCCTCCAATAAAAGAAGCTACCAAGTGAATAAAAGTAATAACAATCAATAAATATGTACTTGCAGAACCACATATCAGTTTTTAGTTTAATATGTCAATATCCACAAATAAAATTACTTCAAGAAGAAAATTCAATGATTTTAATAATAAAATCAAGCTAATGAATCCAATTAGAGAAATTACACATAGAACATCATCGTATCCTGCAACAGACAGTCAAAACCTTTGAAAGATTATCAACACAAAATTATCGATAAACAAACCCTAGATTATCGAAATGAGACAGATTAACATTAAATTCTTATAGGTTCTAGATATCAGCGTGCGATTAAAGAATTTGAAACTTACCGGATTAACAGAGCGCTCCAAGAACAATCTAGCGAAAACAATTTATATAATTCTTTTCCTTCTTTCTCAAGTTATACGAGCCGGTGGACTTCAAATGTATAAACGCAGTCGTTCTGTTACTTAATTCTACACATTTTTGGACCATCTATTTATGAACTTGAGCCTGACATTTTAATAATCGGCCCAAGCAAAAGTTTTTACATTTTGATGATAGCATTTTTCCCCATTATGAATAGGAATTAATTTATTTTTACATCACCATTTTTTGCTAATATATTATGAGGATTTGATAATAACAGCTTTAAGAGTTGTCAATAAGAGAGGAATATTTTATTTAGAAAATTAATTTAATTAAATTATAAACTATTAATCCTTCATTAGTCAAAATTCTTCCATTTTTCTAAGAATGTTGATTAATCATGTAACTAATTCAACTAAAATCCCTTTTTTAAAATAAAATATTTCGCTTTTATTGACGACCTTTAGAGATGTCATTATCAAAACTCTATATTATATACTATAAAATAATTCATATACAATCATACTATGTAATTATTATAATAAATGCAATAAAAAAAGTTGTGTAAAAGATCATTCCTTATAGTTTAATACATGATGCAATTATTATATCAAAAGATCTTCTATTTATCCTTGAATTATTTTAGTTGTTTCTTTTTTTTTTTTTTTTTTTTGGTAATGTGAGCATACTAATTTTAAAATGACCATCTGTTTTGCAATAGTCTTATGTGGTCACAAGAGGAAATATTTCGTTGCTCATAGGGATTAAGTTTGAGAACTCAGAAAATATTACATTTTCTAGAGAATCAAGTCTGTGATTTCATTTTTATTGTTTACTGAAAGCATTTTGTTGGATTTCATCTTAACGATTATGTTGGGTATTTTAATTTTAACATTTTTAAGTTACTTAATATACATATTTTTACTTTATCTATTTGATAATTATTTAAGGGTCACGAGTTCAATATATCTCTCGGTAAACATTTATTAGTTTACCATGAATCTTCAGAGACATCATCGACAATGGTTGGGTTGTATACATCTGAAGTATAAGTTCGACCATGATGGAGGAGCGAGAATACCTTGTTAGAAAGTTTTTTTATAATAAATAACGTTTTTTTATCTTATTATATATCTAAAAAAGCTCTTGCTAAACTAGTTTATTTAGTGGTGAAGCCTTTTTAATAGAATTGTGTCAACTCAATGCCTCAACGTGCATTTTATTAAAACTAGATATAAAAATAACTTTGACCAACATGTCTTTCATGGAGAACTGTACCAGTACCCGGTGGTCCCAATATTCACGGGCATGCTTAATTGCAACTAACGAATAAGACGGGTGTGAAAGGTGTAACGATCCGAAATTTATAAATAAATAAAATGTATAAAAATATGATAATTATGGATAAATCATATAAAACACGTAGAAATTGGTTTCGTGTCATTTGGGCACCGTATGAGGAAGTTATGGTCGAAATCGGGTCGAGACAACAACCGAAAAATGCAGCCCTGCTGCATAGATCGGGAACTGTCTTCAGAGATTAGGGCTTTTGTGCGTGAAGTAGTTCCCGACCAGTTAGCGATCGCGAAGTATGCGAGTGGGGAAAAGTTAGCGACGTGAACATAGTTTACGCCGTGAACTTCTGTCGACAGCATTAAAGTCGGGTTTTGGCTCATTTAATGCCATATCAAAACCCTAGTTTTCCCTTTGGCGATTTTTGAGCTCTAGAACAGTTAGAGGTTGATTTCTTCACGAATCTTTGGTAGATTTCACTCCTAGTTCAAGATTGAAGGTATATCTTCACTCTTTGATCTTTGTAGCTTTAGATTTATGCATTTTGATGCTTGGGTTTGAAACCCTAGTTCTTGGGGTTATGGGTTATGGTGATGTAAGTGATGTATACACTTAATAGATGGTATTTTAACAAAGGAAACAAGTGTATGATTAAGATTTGTAAGAATCTTAAGGGTGGTTAAACCTAGGGTTTGGTAAATCACCATAATTGGGGGAAATGAGTTAGTAAGTGTTATCTAGAGGTAGATGGACACACTGGTAGTAGTATGTGATGTTGATCATCTTGTGATTATTGTATTAGGCATTTGGTGAGGTCTTGGAAGGTTGACCGAATTGTGAAGCAAGGAAATTGGCGTAAAGAATACGGTTGGAGCATTTTTATTGCTAAGGTGAGTACGTGTGAACTTTACTGAGTACATAGCCATGATAATACCTTTTATTACATATGTCGAGTCTATTTGATAATTGTGTGGAATTTAGTATATAGAGTTAGTTATATATTGTTGAATATAGTTAACTAACGTGTTTGATGAATGATGTGATAGCCAAGGGCTTTGATTGTTGAGTTATAGTAAGGATGAGACGATGTGATGATGCGGGGGATCCCCGGTCATGAGGATATGGAATGGGGGGCATTTGGGCGGATCCTCATCGGCCCATTCCATGATAGTAGTCTTGCTAACTGGAAGTAGTCCGGCGAGTAAGGCAGGTATAGGTAAATTGGGAGATTCCCTCTTGCCTTTACCTTGAAGCTTATTAATGCGGGGGATCCCCGGTTAATATGTTAATGTGTGTCTAGTTAGTTCGGGGGCAACCCGATAACTAGATATGATTGCTAGGGAAGCAAGGTATTAGAGTCACAATACGGTGACTAGATAGATGGACGACTTACTTATATGTTTGTTTATATGTCTTACGATTATTATTATTATCGGGTCTAAACCCATGTAGCTCACGAGATGTTTTTGTCTCACGTACTCCTTGTTGTTTTTGCTATGTACTCAGGTTCGAGATCGAATGTTTAGGTACGCATGGATAGAGATGCGGGGCCTAGAGTAGAAGAACATTAGATTGGATTTATGCTTTGTAACACCTCAAATTTTAATACCAAAATTCGGCCAAAATAAAACATTTTATAAATAGAAGAACATCCTCAATTCGGATTTACAAAAACCTTGGTATGAAATCAGAGTATAAAAGTAGGTGTTACAAAATATATCATAACCAAGCTAAGACTAAATCCAATCTAGAGTTCTTCTATTCTAGGTCCCGCATCTCTATCCATGCGTACCTAAACTTTCGATCCCGAACCTGAGTACATAGCAAAACAAAACAAGGAGTACGTGAGACAAAAACGTCTCGTGAGCTACATGGGTTTAGACCCCAAAGTTAATAATAATAACCGAACGACAAACAACAAACACGTAAGCAATCACCCATCTATCTAGTCACCCTATTGTGACTCTAATACCTTGCTTTCCTAGCAATCATACCTAGTTGTCGGGACATCCCCAACCAACTAGAACCACATTAACTTATTAACCGGGGATCCCCCGCATTAACAAGCTTCAAGGTAAAGGCAAGAGGGAATCGCCCAATCTACCAATACCTGCCTTACTCGCCGGACTACTTCCAGTTAGCAAGACTACTATCATGGAATGGGCCGATGGGGATCCGCCCAAATGCTCCCCATTCCATACCTCATGACCGGGGATCCCCCGAATCATCACATCATCTCACCATATCATAACTCGATGGTTATGTCAATCTAGCTCTCGGCTATCACGTCTATCATCAAACAAGTTAGTTCAATACAACTATCGGTATAACTAACTATAAACTACTAGTCTACACAAATAAGCAATTAGACCACAACACAAGTAATAAAATGTATTTCATAGGCTATGTACTCAGTAAAGTCCACACGTACTCACCTTAGCAATAAAGATGCTCCACCCGTGTTCTTGACACCAAAACTCTTGTTTCTCAATCCAATCAACTTTCCAAGGCTTCACCAAAAGCCTAATACAATTATCACAATATGATCAACATCAATTACTACTACCAATGTGTTCATCTACCCCTAGATAACACCCATCAATCCATTTTCCCCAAATATGGTGATTACCAAACCCTAGGTTTAACCAACCCTTAAAATTCTTACAAATCATAATCATACACTTGTTTTCCTTGTTAATATACCATCTATTAAGTGTATACACCATTTATATCACCATAATCCATAACCCAAGAACTAGGGTTTCAACCCCAAGCTTCTAAACCCATAGATCTAAAGCTACAACTACAAAGGATTGAAGATATACCTTAAATCTTCAACTAGGAGTGAAGAATCACAAGATTTGATGAAGAAATCGACTCCAAATGATGCTTGACACCCAAAATCGTTTACAAGTTCGAAGAGAGAAAAACTAGGGTTTCACTTGGCAATAAATGAGCCAAATCCCGTCTTTAATGCTGCCAGACACAAGTTCACGACGCGACCATAGTTCGCGTCGCGAACTCTCCTTCTACACGCATACTTAGCGATCGTTATCTAGTCGCGAACTACTTAGCGACACATGGCCAAACTCCCTGGAGCAAGTTCCCGATCGGGAACTTATAGTTCGCGTCGCGAACTCTTGATGGCAGCAAGGCTGCACTTTTTCCAACTTGTCTCGACCCGGTTTCGCCCGTAACTTTCTCGTACGGTGCCCAAACGACACGAAACCAATTCCCACGTATTTTATATGATTTATCCATAATTATCATATTTTTATACAATTTATTTATTTACAAATTCGGGTCGTTACAACTATCTACCCCTTAAGAAGATTCCGTCCTCGGAATCTCATCATAGTTCACGAAATCCGGGTACCTCTTCCGAATCTCGTCTTTGACTTCCCAAGTCAAATTCGGCCCAAGTGAATGCTTCCACTTGACCAATACCAACTCGATCTCCTTATTCCGAAGCTTCTTTGTCTTCGTTTCTAATATAGCCTCGGGCTCTTCAATCAACCGATTCGGGCCGTCAACCCGCAACTCTTGCAAGGGAATAATATTTTCAGCTTCCCCGATAAACTTTTTCAAATAACTCACGTGAAAGGTGTCATGCACACCTTGAAGCTCGGGTGGAAGTTCCAACTTAAAAGCTTGAAGCCCGACCCGTTTCAATATTTTAAACGGTCCAACATACCTTGGACTTAACTTTCCCTTTTTACCAAACCGCATCACACCTTTCCAAGGTGACACTTTCAACATCACCATATCACCGACATCCAAGTCGTATGGTCTTTTCTTTAAACCCGAATAACTTCGTTGTCTATCTTGGGCGACTTTCATGTTGTTTTGAATAATACCAATCTTTTCATTTGTCACTCTCACGATCTCGGGACCCGTGAGTTTCGTCTCTCCCGCTTCCAACCAACAAGATGGAGTTCTACATTTCCTTCCATACAATGCCTCATAAGGCGGCATCTTGATAGTCGAGTGATAGCTATTATTATATGAGAACTCGACTAACGGTAAATGTTCATCCCATTTACCACCGAAGTCTAACACACACGACCTCAACATATCTTCAACCGTTTGAATTGTTCTTTCACTTTGACCGTCGGTTTGCGGGTGATAAGCCGTGCTCAACCGCAACTTTGTACCCAATTCTTCTTGTAAAGATCGCCAAAATCTCGAGGTAAACCTCGCGTCTCTATCGGACACAATCGATAACGGAACCCCGTGGAGTCGAACCACTTCATCAACATACAACTTAGCCAATTTCTCAAGTGGCAACGTTTCCCGAATTGCTAAAAATAACGCACTTTTGGTCAACCGGTCAACTATGACCCAAATGGCATCGTGACCTCTACTCGTCTTCGGTAAGCCCACTATGAAATCCATAGTTATATCTTCCCACTTCCCGGCCGGTACAACTAATGATTGAGCTACCCCATACGGTACTTGATGCTCGGCTTTCACTTGTGCACACGTGGCACACTTAGAAATATACTTGGCCACTCTCGTTTTCATTCCGGGCCACCAATAAACCCGTTTCATATCTTGGTACGTCTTTGTACTTCCCGGGTGAATCGAATACTTCGATTTGTGCACGTCATACAACAACTCTTTTCGGATACCACCGAACTTAGGAACCCAAATACGACCGCCTACGGTCTTCAACCCTTGTGCATTTTCGAGGAACTGTTGGTTCTTACCTAACCGTTCTTGTCTTAACTCGTCTTTTCCCATAACCTCCCGTTGGGCATTCTTGATCCTTTCAATAATACTCGAGACAACTTCTATACGTGATAAGATTCCTCGGTTCGGATTTTCATAAACCTTTCGACTTAAGGCATCGGCAACCACATTCGCCTTCCCCGCATGATACACAATCTCACAATCATAATCGGCAATCAACTCGATCCACCTTCTTTGTCGCATATTAAGGTCTTTTTGTGTAAACACATATTGCAAACTCTTATGATCCGTGTACAATGTACACCGAGTGCCATACAAATAATGCCTCCACAACTTCAAGGCAAAAATAATCGCCGCCAATTCCAAGTCGTGTGTCGTGTACCTTAATTCCGCATTCTTCAATTGTCGCGAGGCATACGCGATCACCTTTCCTCTTTGCATCAACACACAACCGAGCCCTTGATTTGAAGCATCACTATAAACCACAAAGTCTTCCATACCATCCGGTAACGTAAGGATCGGCGCGTTACATAACTTTTCTTTTAACAACTTAAACGCCTCTTCTTGCTTCTTCTCCCACACAAACTTCTCACTTTTTCTCGTTAACTTCGTGAGTGGAATCGCGATTCTCGAGAAATCTTGTATAAATCTCCGGTAATAACCGGCTAACCCAAGAAAACTTCTAACCTCGGTAGGAGTTCTCGGAGGCTCCCAATTTGACACCGCTTCAATCTTGGACGGATCAACTTTAATACCATCACACGTCACCACGTGACCTAAGAATTGCACCTCCCGCAACCAAAATTCACACTTTGAAAATTTTGCATACAACCTTTCCCGTTTTAACACATCCAACACAAGCCTCAAATGACTTTCGTGTTCTTCTTCGGTTTTCGAATAAATCAAAATGTCGTCAATAAACACGATCAAAAACTTATCAAGAAACGGTTTACAAACCCGATTCATCAAATCCATAAAAATAGCCGGTGCGTTGGTAAGACCAAACGGCATCACTAGAAATTCATAATGACCATAACGTGTACGAAAAGCCGTCTTCTCGGTGTCGCCTTCTTTCACCCGAACTTGGTGATAACCCGACCTCAAATCGATCTTTGAGAAATAACTAGCACCTTGCAATTGGTCGAATAAGTCGTCAATTCTCGGCAACGGGTAACGGTTCTTAATAGTTACCTTATTCAACTCTCGGTAGTCAATACACATTCTCATCGAACCGTCTTTCTTTTTAACAAATAACACCGGTGCACCCCACGGTGACGAACTCGGACGAATAAAACCTTTATCTAACAATTCTTGCAATTGGGTCATCAATTCCCGCATTTCGGTGGGAGCTAAACGATATGGAGCACGAGCAATCGGCGTCGCCCCCGGAACTAGATCAATCTTAAACTCGACTTGTCTCTCCGGTGGCAAACCGGGCAAGTCATCGGGAAATACTTCGGGAAAATCCCGAATAATCTTGACATCATCCATTGACTTCTTTTCCTTTCGGCCATCTAATACATATGCAATAAACGATGTACAACCTTTCGATATACTTTTTCTCGCCTTAATGGCGGTAATCACATTAGGCATGTGATGTCGTTTCTCCCCATACACATACACTTTCTCGTTCTCGGGTGTCCTAATCGACACAATTTTCTTTCCACACAAAATCTTGGCTTGGTGCATACCCAACCAATCCATACCGATAACCACATCGAACGCCCTAATTCCCATGGGCAACAAATCCACCTTAAACTTTCTACCGTCTATTTCTATTTCACAATTTCTATAAATACAATCAACCATAGACGTTTTCCCGTCGGCTACTTCTATCTCATACATTTCATCTAACTTTTCGGATGGTACATTCAATTTACAACCGAACTCATAAGACACAAACGAATAATTGGAACCCGAATCAAATAAAATATGAGTTGGCAAGGAGTTAATGAATAGAATACCTGACACCACATCGTGTGCCTCCTTCGCCTCCTCCCGAGTAAGTTGGAAGGACCGCCCCTTCACCTTCGCCGGCTCCACTTTCTTTTGAGCCGTGGACACCATTGACTCCATCCCCTTCTTTGGGCACACATTGCTATAGTGCCCCTTCTCGTGGCACGAGAAACACTCGATCTCGGCCAATGATTTAGACTTGCATTCTCGGGCCATATGCCCCGGCTTCCCACAATTATAACAAGTTTTCGACTCCCCTCGGCACACGCCGGCATGAGTCTTCCCGCACTTCTTGCACGAGCCAACACTCCCTTGTTTAGAGAAGTTCGATGTGAACTTCCCTTTCTTAAACGTACTCGAGCCACTTTCGGCTTTCCTCTTCTCACCCACATGGGCCCTCTCGGCAACACGTGCCTCATTCACTTCCTCGACACTCCGGGCGGCACTAATAGCTTCATCAAGTGAAACCGCCCTCTTTACTTCCAATTGGTAGTCCCACGGTAACCCACTAGCATACCAGACCACCCTCAACCTCTCATCCGAGTAGGTTTTAGCAACAAACGGGAGCAATCCCGTGAACTCCCTCGAATATTCTTCAATTGACATATCACCCTTTTTGAGGGTCACGAACTTCTCGTGCATCTTTTCCAAATCCCTTTCGGGACAAAATTTCTTTTTCAATCTCGTGGTGAACTCATCCCACGACATCCTTTCAACCACCTCCTTCCCGAGGGTCTCATACACAATATCCCACCACACCATGGCATCTTCTTTTAACAATTGTGACGCATACGTCACCATATCAACATCCTTACATTTGCTACTTCAGATCACCCTCTCGGTTTCCCGGATCCATCTCATGGTTACCTTCGGGTCCGAACTACCCGTATACACATTTGGCTTACATGCCATGAAGGATTTAAACGAACACCCTTCTTTCACAACGGGCTTAGCCCTTGCATCACTTTGGCCACCCGTGGAGGACTTCCCTTCCCCGGTGCCACTACCTCCGGTTTTCTCATCCGACTTAGCCTCGGATTCCCGGTCTCCACCCGACCTTTCACGGTCTCCAATAATTCGGTGCACTTCCTCGGCCACCGTTCCCTTGATTTGGTCGATAATAGTTTGGAGATCCGCCATGGTCACCGGAGTTCTATTAGCTCCGACCTCCGATTCATCAACTCGATGCATTGATGGTTGACTTTCTTGCTCATCCACCCTCTCAACAGGAGGTACTTCCTCCTCCCGGTTCTCCGGGGCTTTCCCACTTCTACGAGTGTTCACCATTTCTTTCAATCAAGACTATACGAAAGACATTAAACATTTAGTACCTTGTGTACAACCCATTAGTCTCATGAGACTCAATATCCAAATCATATCAAATTCATCGGTCCCCTAGGTTCAACCCTAAACTTAATATAAAGTCTCAAGGTCAACCTATGATCTCAAGGAATCTTACATTCCTAATGCTACAGTCTAAGACTAGGATGGTCATCCAACCTAATTCACTTAAACTATAGCTCTGATACCAAGTTGTAACACCTCAAATTTTAATACCAAAATTCGGCCAAAATAAAACATTTTATAAATAGAAGAACATCCTCAATTCGGATTTACAAAAACCTTGGTATGAAATCAGAGTATAAAAGTAGGTGTTACAAAATATATCATAACCAAGCTAAGACTAAATCCAATCTAGAGTTCTTCTATTCTAGGTCCCGCATCTCTATCCATGCGTACCTAAACCTTCGATCCCGAACCTGAGTACATAGCAAAACAAAACAAGGAGTACGTGAGACAAAAACGTCTCGTGAGCTACATGGGTTTAGACCCCAAAGTTAATAATAATAACCGAACGACAAACAACAAACACGTAAGCAATCACCCATCTATCTAGTCACCCTATTGTGACTCTAATACCTTGCTTTCCTAGCAATCATACCTAGTTGTCGGGACATCCCCAACCAACTAGAACCACATTAACTTATTAACCGGGGATCCCCCGCATTAACAAGCTTCAAGGTAAAGGCAAGAGGGAATCGCCCAATCTACCAATACCTGCCTTACTCGCCGGACTACTTCCAGTTAGCAAGACTACTATCATGGAATGGGCCGATGGGGATCCGCCCAAATGCTCCCCATTCCATACCTCATGACCGGGGATCCCCCGAATCATCACATCATCTCACCATATCATAACTCGATGGTTATGTCAATCTAGCTCTCGGCTATCACGTCTATCATCAAACAAGTTAGTTCAATACAACTATCGGTATAACTAACTATAAACTACTAGTCTACACAAATAAGCAATTAGACCACAACACAAGTAATAAAATGTATTTCATAGGCTATGTACTCAGTAAAGTCCACACGTACTCACCTTAGCAATAAAGATGCTCCACCCGTGTTCTTGACACCAAAACTCTTGTTTCTCAATCCAATCAACTTTCCAAGGCTTCACCAAAAGCCTAATACAATTATCACAATATGATCAACATCAATTACTACTACCAATGTGTTCATCTACCCCTAGATAACACCCATCAATCCATTTTCCCCAAATATGGTGATTACCAAACCCTAGGTTTAACCAACCCTTAAAATTCTTACAAATCATAATCATACACTTGTTTTCCTTGTTAATATACCATCTATTAAGTGTATACACCATTTATATCACCATAATCCATAACCCAAGAACTAGGGTTTCAACCCCAAGCTTCTAAACCCATAGATCTAAAGCTACAACTACAAAGGATTGAAGATATACCTTAAATCTTCAACTAGGAGTGAAGAATCACAAGATTTGATGAAGAAATCGACTCCAAATGATGCTTGACACCCAAAATCGTTTACAAGTTCGAAGAGAGAAAAACTAGGGTTTCACTTGGCAATAAATGAGCCAAATCCCGTCTTTAATGCTGCCAGACACAAGTTCACGACGCGACCATAGTTCGCGTCGCGAACTCTCCTTCTACACGCATACTTAGCGATCGTTATCTAGTCGCGAACTACTTAGCGACACATGGCCAAACTCCCTGGAGCAAGTTCCTGATCGGGAACTTATAGTTCGCGTCGCGAACTCTTGATGGCAGCAAGGCTGCACTTTTTCCAACTTGTCTCGACCCGGTTTCGCCCGTAACTTTCTCGTACGGTGCCCAAACGACACGAAACCAATTCCCACGTATTTTATATGATTTATCCATAATTATCATATTTTTATACAATTTATTTATTTACAAATTCGGGTCGTTACATGCTTAGCTTTGGTTTTGATCTATTTTGTAACACCAAACTTTATACTCTGATTTTCATACCAAAGGTTTTTGTAAATCCATATTTTTGGAACAGTTCTTCTATTTATGAAAATGATATTTTGGGCAAATGTTTTGTATTAAAATTTGAGGTGTTACAAAAGGCACTATTTCTTTTCCTTTTCCGCCACTTTGTCGTCAGTTGGGTGATATCATTGACACCATTCCGCCAGTGGTCCCGCCACTTTGTACAACGCCGGTTTGGAGACGTGGAAGGAGGGAGGCGTGAGTTGGTAGGTGGGGTCCAAAAGGGTATTTTGTGTGTGTTTTTTTTGTAAAGGTGGGTCCAAAAAACTTAAGGGAAGATGTATTGTTGGCATGTGTACGTCAGTTTAGTGTCGGTTGGAGTGTAGCTAACATGACGCTGATTTGACAACAACTGACGCTATCACTATTGGGAGTGGTCTAACAAACTTTTTCCCGAGTGCGGTTTACTATACCGATATTAAACCGGTACTATACACCCTTAAATTCTATATAAGAGCATGGTGGCTTAAGTCGGAATGTCACCTCTGCGTCATCTATGCGCCACATCATTATTTCACATTCAAAACCCTGAATACCCCCTTTACCATCACTAACCAATAATACTCATTTGGGACCACCAAAATACCCCCACTCACAAAATACCCTTAAAAAAATACCCCAATCTCTCCTCCCATTGGTCCCAAAACACTCTCTCCTCCCATTGGCTCGTGGCTTAAGTCGGATGGCCGACATGGGGTGGGGTTTTAACATGGCGGACGGTGTGGTGACGCGGGTCGGAATGAGGTGGGTAAGCCACGATACCCCATGCTCTAAGTGTGATATGAGACGATACATGTATGGCGCGTGATATCATACCGTTAAACACTTGCTGGTATCTAAGGCATATCTAAATTAATAATTAGACTGTGCGAAAGGGGTGACCAAATCCGGTTTAGTCACCCCTGCTACCCTAGCGCCACATCAGTTTTTTCTTAACTTACTAAACATATGACATATCCCGACCAAACCACGTAACAGACGACCAAACTCTTTCCCTTTAAATCAACTATTTCCCTTTCAAAATCACGTCATCCACATGGACGACCAAACAATGGGGGGACACGTCACATGTTTTACATATAAGGGGGGTCGGACGCTTCTCGTATGGCGACAGAAGGCGACCATAGAGATGTGGCGCAACCTTTACGCATAGTCTTAAATTAACTAAGTTACTTTGAGTTATATCAAAACTACATTTGTGATACGGAAGTTGCCTTTTTGAGTTAATAATTATCGTTTAGAACCAAGATTTTAAATAACGTGAGCCATTTCATGGGTCATGGTCAAACATCAAACTTTATAAGCCGTTCCGAAGTCATGATCCTAACATGTGATATAAAGTGATAGTTTGGTGTATAATTTATAATAATATACTATCTCCGTATCAAAATGAGCAATACATTTGAAAAGTTACGGTTTTTTATGCAAAATATTAATATATAGATTAAAGTGGATAGTTAGAGGAAAATAAGTTCCACTTCTTTTGAATAAGGTAATATTAATAATGTTTAAAAGTAAAAGTAAAGGTAAATGTGTAAATTTACTTTATTAAAGTAGACATTTAGTAGATAATGAGTGCCATTATATTTTATCATATAAGATAAGTTTTAGAAATGTATAACTTTTTTTGATGTATCTCAAAATATAAAGTGTGTCATTTATCTTGATACGGAGGTAGTATATAAAATTACACAAATAAAGATGGAAAAACATACATTTTATAAATTTATAACATACTTATCAATCGTTTTTTATTTATTTTTGACAAATCTAACAATTCTTATAACTAAATAAATCTAAAAAACATAATCCATGACGAGTAAATATTAGCAAAGTTAAATCTTATCATACGTCGAGTCTTATGTCGAATTCTTGAACAATGGTCTAAACTCTATGTCTTGAATCTTGATAATGCATGACAAAATAAAGCGAGTTTTAAAAATATGTTTAGAACTCTTCATGAGGTAAATTTAGTAGACTGCAATTTTATAACTTTGATATACAAAGGAAATAAAGCACGGATGCTTAATGGATAAGGACATAAGGTTTTCAAGTCTTTTTTCTAATTTTAAAAAGTATATTAACTATTTTATAATTAAAAATGAGTTAGAGTGGAAATTGATTTGACTAAGCTAATATCTGTCTTGTGGGACTACCAGAAGTTGAGAAGGGTGTAAGAGGGCCTGTACCCAGCTGGAAAGAACTGGGCCGTGGTTAGGGCCCATCTAAAAGGTACAAATGGTGGTGCGACCCATCAGCCATAACTCGTTTCCTGTCAAATCCTGTTGGGAACACCCACACGCACTACTCTTTTCTTTTATTTATCTTCCTTGCAAAAAGCTATTTTCTTTTTAACTTTTTTGATCATTGTTTTGCTTCTCATTATAACTTTTGCATTATGAGTTGGTGCACAGAATACAACATACGAAGTATATGGTAAGTACAAAACCCAAAACTGAAAGATACAAACAATAATAATCGAGAACTGGACTATAATAATGGTTCTGGTTCGGCCTAGTTATTTTAGGTTTATAATCGGTTAGAACCGAAAACTATATCATTGACATAAACTACATCTTAAGTTGGACTCGAAATTGTTAATTTCGGATTCTGGAACCAAAAAAACCGAGAAGCAAAAAAAAGTGGCACCGAGGCGAGAACCAGCTTGAAAGCTGAAAATCAGATCCAACCGGCTTTGGTTTGGGTTTGGTTTTTCGATTAAAATGCACATCCTAATGTTAAGTTAGGTTTATATCATGCAATCTATTATCAATTTTATTTTCGTTTTAATTATGTGACCTGAATTATATCTAATGATGGAACTAGAATATGTTGCGAGTATGTAAAATTACAAAACCAAGATGTGCAACAATAGAATGCAATGCTAGATTGTTATCTATCATATGTATTCATGTACGCTTAATCCCCCATTTTAACCCGCAAAAGAATTTTGCAATTTTGATTTTTGACGTGTTGCAACAACTGCAATAAAAAGGAAATTACTAGTTGGGTATATCTAATTTGTACCTAACATGAAATTAATAAACTTAACTTTGTTTGATGTGTAATGAATGTGTTATTAATTAATCTTGGTGCATGGGCAAACAGTGGATAATCAAGCGGGTTAATTTTTAGTTATAAGTGTCTAATTAGATATATAGTTTTTTTTAAACACACATAGGGCGTGTTTGAGAAAGTTTATTTAAAGGGCTTTTAAGCTTATTAGCTTATTAAGCTCGAAAATTGCTTTAATTTTCAGGCTTAATAAGCTAATAAGCTTAAAAACCCCTTAAATAAGCTTTCCCAAACATGCCCATAATCTACTCCAGTTTGTTCACAGCGTGACTTCAACTTATGATATATAGGCAATGGACAACACATTATATCTTATAAAAATACAACTAGACTACAAGCCTTGGGTAATTAGATATACAGTTGTTTATCGATTCGGGTTACACATTTTTCCAAGCTTATTGCTTCAGTTGTATGTACGTAAAGACAAAATAATTAAAAGGAAATGAAGGACATGATTATCATTTGGAATAAAATTGTTATATATGTATAAAAATTAAGAATTATTTTTTATTAAAAAATAAAAAAATAAAAGCATGGGTTATATTATAGGATGTAAACAACCATTCAATGGAGTGCATTCTCCGATGATTGGGTGCCATGCACTCTAATTTAAGACCGTATCCAACAACTCCAATTATAATTCCGCACAAATCTATTTCATTCGATTATCAGTTTTCTTTTTGTCTTCTTTATACGCTTAAACAAAGATCCAACCAATTTTATATATAAAAGAAAAAGATGGGAATTGATAGTGAAATCGAACCCTAAATTCGATAGCATTTTATTAGATGATTTTGGTACATTTAAAAGAGATATACAACGGAAATATAGACTGGTTTCTTGTTCAAATTTGTAACCAATAAAGAGTTGACTCAAACATAGACGGTTACCAAATGTTTTTGAACGAAGAAAATATAACAAAACTCAACTGGAGATTAGATAAAAATAAATACAATAGTCTTGAAATGTTTTTTTTAAGAGTAAACTCCATCACTTTTTTCCTCGAACTTATCTAATCATAGAGGAGTTGGGCTCCTATATTTATGAAAGCTCAAAATCATGTAATAAAAAGGGTCAACTAAAAAGACCATAACTTTTGCGTTGGATCTCCATTCCAGGTCCACGAGAACCAAATCGAAACTTGCGACGAGGACTACAACTTGATAAATAGCGATAGGCAATTTACCCAACTTTCCGGCCCAAAAACAATGTTTCACGCAGTGATATCCAAGCGGATAATATATATTTTCCTCGAACTTATCTCTTTTTTTACAGGAATAAACTCCACCACTTTTTTTTTTATCTCCAAAGAATGTCTCCAACAAGTTTTTAACCCAAAACCCCTTGAAAGAAAAACTTCAAAGCTTCTTTGACGGCCAATTGATCTAGACCAACTGGTTAATAATCTTAGAAATATAATAAACATTTCTTTCACAGCTTAAATGACCAATATAAGGGTTTGTTTTAACTTTTGTTTTTACTTGGTTGGATGCTTAATAAGTAGTTAACCATAGTTACATTTAGGTAGTTTAAGTAAGGGTAACAATTTGTTTCATGTTTGAGTTGACATGTTGGCGATATATCTCAACACTAACCCATATCATTAATTAAATGGGATTGTAATATTTACGCAGACTCAAAAGGGAGATAGTATAGATTGACCCGCTGGTTCAACGGATACAGGGCCAATTTAACCAAAACCATTTTGATTCAAGAATTCCGTGGAATTGGTCTTCAAAATTTGTTCTCAAGAACATAATTCTGGAGAGAAAAACTAAGTTTTGCAAAAATGACAACCGATTATTTCATTTACACCAATACTCTTTAAATAAGGTCCAGAATTTTGAATGGGCCATAAACTGGGCCAAAAACAAAGTCCAACTTTTAACGACGAAAAAACATAAAAACAAAAATAAGTTGGCAACATTGTTTTTGGGCCGGAAAGTTGGGTAAATTGCCTATCGCTATTTATCAAGTTGTAGTCCTCGTCGCAAGTTTCGATTTGATTTCTCGTGGACCTGAAATGGAGATCCAACGCAAAAGTTATGGTCTTTTTAGTTGGCCCTTTTTATTACACGATTTTAGGCTTTCATAAATATAGGAGCCCAACTCCTCTATGATTGGGTATCATTAAATATCGATAATTTTTTAATAGTTTTATAATACTTTGAAGTTACAAAACAAACATTAATACTACTTATAAAATACAAGGGCCCAACTCTTTATTTTTTTGGCCCCACTATTATAAAATATATTCACATAAAATACAAATACCTTATTAAATTGTATTGGGCCCCACCTCTTTCAACCTTTTCACGCATCGACTTAGGGAAGAAATCAACTGAAGGCACCAAACTGAAGTGTGGTGCCAACGGCAGAAAAGCCTTCGGTTCAACCGAAGGTATCCAAAGAGAGAGCGTTTTCTATAAAAAAAATGAGGATGAAAAATTGGAGAAAATTATTTAAAAAAAAATGAGGATGAAAAATTGGAGAAAATTATTAGTAACCGAATGTGCTCTTAGAGCAGTGCCATTGGCACAATACGTCGGTTATTGTTCTTCGGTCTTTTGCTTCAGATGGTAGAATTGAAGCGACGAAGGGTATGTGGGTTCAAGGGTATTTTAATATTATTAGTATTTTACGTGTGTATATATTTTACTATTTTATAACGGTGGAGCCCAAAAAGCTGAAGAGAAAGAGTATTTTTGACGTATGTGTATCAGTTGGAGTGTCAGGTGACGTGACATTAATTAGACAAAAACTAAACGTGTCAGTTGTGTCACGATTGACATCGGTATTAGTATATTATTTAGAAAAATCAGTAATTTTATGTGGTTTTCTCTTAGAGATTTATATATGTAATTTAAGTTGGGAGTAAAGGTCACACCAACATTTCATTGTCTTATTTTGCGTATACCACATTACTTGATATCAATTTGGCTTTTGGCATGTTACTATGTCGTCCATGACATCTTTTTGGTGCAATTGTGAATTTCGGATGATTTGTAAAATAAACTTACTATTCCTCTTAATATTTCATCACAATACTCCAACCTAGCTTTCTTGATCTCATAGGTTTAATTTTATGAGTTGCATTTATCGGAAAAATATTTAAACCACGGGAAGGAAATAGGGAAACCTATATTGTAAAGGCTGTAAAAATCTCCGTTGGTGGTGGTGCTCATGTACGTCTGTGTAGTTTAATTTGGGTGTTAGGCTATAAATTAATATTAAACCACGGGAAGGAAATTGGGAAACCTAGATTGTAAAGTCTTTTGCAACGTCTCATTGGCGGTGAAATCAGGTCCTTTGTGGCGACACTCCATAAATTTGGGTGAAAATTAACCCGCCTATTTTTTCGTGATGAAAAAAGCAATTAAACACTTTTTGCAGCATTGGACGTCACAGCGTAAGGTTCCATTGAAAGTCAATGTTTTCTTATTTTACTTTTTTTTTTTGTGTCTTTTAGCGACTTTTTGTATTGTCGGGTGTTGCCGCATAAGACCTCCGTCACAAAATCTATTTTTTCTTGTAGTGCCAAAAACCAATCATAATGTGGCGATTGGTGCGTGAGCTTATAACTTACTCGTACCGAGTGCTTTAAGAGAGTAGAAATAACCCAACCTAGCTTTCTTGATCTCATAGGGTTTTATTTTATGCGTTTTCAAATAAGAAAGAGTAAATTACTGTTTTTATCCCTGTGGTTTACCCGATTCTGCGTTTTTATCCCTGTGGTTTTTTTCCCGTTTTTTTGTCCCTGAACTATGTTAAATTCCGTTTTTTTGTCCTTCCGTCCAACTGCCGTCTCTTTTTTGCCGTTAAAGCCCCTCACGTGCTTAAAATGTGAGGGTATTTTAGTCTTTTTCATTTTTGTTTTTTATTTTCAATTTTTATTTTCTATTTCTTTTTTTTTTTAATCTCAAGTCCTTACCTCCAAAATAGGGTTTGAAGATGAAGATTGTAGGAAGCAATTAGAATGGAGAAAACTAAGCTCCAGCCATACAGAGCATTTGCCAGCTGTCTCGCACAATTTTGTTGAGTGTTTTAGCTGAAGTGAGTGAAGGATTTGGCTATGGAGAGCCTGATAGCATTTGAGATTGCAATAATGATGGCGTCATCTTTGCGTTACTGCAACATTTTGTTCGACACAAAATCATAAAATGGTGGTGGTGGTGTGTATGGTGACAATTATTGTTTCTTTCACTAGATCTCGTTTTTTTTTTCTTCAAGATCTACTGATGTTTCTTTCACTAGATCTCGTTTTCTCTATCTACTTCAATCTCAGTTTCTGTAAAAAAAACTTGTGTTTACCCCAATTTGAAGAACCCTAACTTGAAGAACCCTAATTTCGTTGAAGACAGTGGGGGTACGAGGTCAAGGACAGTGGAAGAAAGAGGTATGAGGTCGATTTTGTTCAGTATACGAGGTGGAGTCGTGTGAAGAAGAAGCAGCTCGGCCGCCGCCGTCGGCCGCCGTCGCCGGACACCGCCAGCCACCGCCGGCCACTGCTCCCGTAAAGTTGCTGAAGTTAAGTAGAAAATTAATCGATTTCTAGGGTTAGGTTTCTTTGATTTTGTTTGATTAGGTTTAGTTTGATTTTGGTTTGATTTGGGTAAGGAGAGCTGACAGAGAAGAGAGTGGAGGTTAAAGTGTTTAGGAAGATGAAGATCTGGGCATCGATGAGGAAAGAAAAAAGAGTATTTTGGGGAAAATACATTTTCTAAATTTACAAGTTTTAAAGCTTTAGGTACAACTAATTTATGGAAAAGACAGAAATACCCTCACATGTTTGGCATGTGCGGTAAGTTAACAGCAGAAAATGGACGGAAGGATAAAAAAACGGAATTTGGCATAGTTCAGGAACAAAAAAACAGAAAAAAAACCACAGGGACAAAACAGCAGAATCGGATAAACCACAGGGACAAAAACAGTAATTTACTCAATAAGAAACCTCCCCATTTAAATAATGTTCAAGAAATGATTAGGCTAATTCAGTAATTAGATGATTGACACGTAGAACCATTTATTGATCAATTTAGTAGGTTGTACTTCTTGCGTGTCATTTCGATGCTTTCCATAAATAGTAATAATCAGTTAATCACTTTGGATTTATAATTCATAATGAGTAATCACTTTATGCATTGAGTAAGGTGGAGCAATCACCTTCACATGAACCTAACTCTAGTGAATCCTTCTGTGTTGTGCTAATATTTAACTTTAAAGATATAAGAAGTAAACAAACAAGTGTGTTATAAAATGTCTCAAGATATATCCTTATCCTTGGAAGCTAATGGTGAAACCCTAATTGTGCTATGATGATTGTATTAGAGCTTACTCTATAGACCAACGTTCAAGAACCGATTAGTATAAGCAATAACAATACGGAATAGTTAGAAGAATGCATAAAGCAAAAGACTCGATATTTACGTGGTTTGCTCGTACAGGATGACCAAACTATATTCATAACCGAATTACACATTGTGCTTTTATTAATAACTTAAGATAAAATGTTTACAATTAAATAAAGTAGTTTGTACATGTGTCTGGTCAGGATTTAAGCCTAACTGAGGTACCTTGACGCTTTCAGTCTCCAATCACAGTTTCCGTATCTCAACTACTTGATAACTCGTAGTCTTTTTGAGAAGCGAACATTTGTGTCATGCGACTTGAAACATCATAAATTCTTTTATGACGAGCCATATCGATAAGGGCTAATTTTAGAAAAAAAAGTACTAAACCGTGATTGAACGCTTCAATATCGAGAAAACTACTATGCATAAAGTGACCAAGACCGAAGAAAACAAAATACAACAAAATTGATGAATTCATATTAATTATTATGATTTTGATGCCTCATAATTTCCAACCCGAAAAATATGGATTGACATGAACGGCACAAGTGTTATACGGTTACATTAACTTTTTTTTAAAGAGATGTTAAATAACTTACTATATTTGGTTTTTTATATATGCAAAATAAACTAGTTAATTTAACTTAAATAAATAGTATTTTGAGGAACATACCACGTGGCAGTCATGTCAGTAAGGCCCCACAGCCCATAGCTCACCCATTGGATACATTGCCCTACCATTCTCCTCTATCTATCCTTCTATTTATTCCGGCCACCTGTGTCAGTCTCCGGCAGTCTGTCTGTCCCTCCGGCGAGCTTTCCCCATCACTCTATATATACCCCACCTCCTTCCTTATCCTCCCAAATTCTCTCTCTCTCACACACTAAAACTTACAACACCTTTAAAGATCTTGATTTAGAATGAACGGAGCTTCACCGGAGATGCTACACCGTGGCAACACCACCGTGACCGGCGGCACTGATGCCAGTGTATTCGAACGACAACAAGCAAGAATGAAGTGGCAACAACAACAACAAATTTTCAATGGGAATGATCATCAAGCCCCCAACATGTTATTTTCATTGCAACAATTTCAATACTCGGGTTTGATTGAAAACATTAAACCCGACCCGGGTATGCAAAACGGGTGGCCGGACTTTAGTGATGCATGTAATGATCAGTTTCCGCCATTAATGGCGGATCAAGAAATCTTGTTGAAGAATTCAAGTTCGGTCTCATTGTCACCCAAGAAAAGAAAACCCCACGAAAATTTGAAGCTAAAGGTTGAATCTTCATCCATTTTCTTCTAAAAAAGATTCCTAAAAAGTACAAAAAATTTAATCTTTTTTAACGGGTGACCATTTTTTTCAGGTGGGTGCAACTGAAAATGGCAAGAAAATAAAAGGGTGTTCTGAAGAAAATTCAACAGAAAATTCGTCAAAAGAAAAATCAAAAGTTACAGAAGCTCCAAAACAAGATTATATCCATGTTCGTGCAAGAAGAGGTCAAGCTACTGATAGCCATAGTTTAGCCGAAAGAGTACGATTTTCGTTTAATCACATTTTCAGTTATATTAGCTCGCGAATAACTTCCTAAAAGATCACAAGTTTAATTATTATGTGGGTAAACATTTAACCATGGTGAGATAAAAGTTTGGAAAATTTTACTGATTTTAGTTATGATGTATATATGTATAGGTAAGAAGGGAGAAAATAAGTGAGAGAATGAAATATTTGCAAGATTTAGTGCCGGGTTGCAACAAGATCACTGGAAAAGCCGGAATGCTTGATGAAATTATCAATTATGTTCAATCACTTCAAAAACAAGTAGAAGTAATAATTAATCTAATTAATTTTTTTTTTAATATCACTCGATCTCACTTTCAACAAGATTGAATCTTTCTAAATTAAGAAATTGACAATTTTTATTTGGATTGCTACAGTTTTTGTCCATGAAACTTGCTACTCTCCATCCAAGACTAGATTTCGACATTGATAATTTAATCACCAAAGAGGTAATTAATTAATACTAATATTTATTTATATGAAGTTAGTGAAATAATTATTAATTTTGGTAACTCAAAATTGTTAAAGCTAAAGGATAGGTAATTAACTAATACTAATATTTTTTTAGTTTATATGAAGTATTTTTTTATGTAAATTTTACACGGAAAAACAGTATAATTTTCATTACGATTGTACAAGTAATCCTTTAATATTTTGATAATTTTGAGTTACCAAAACTAATAATTAATTCACTAACTTATGTTGTTATTATTATTCTTATTATTATTATTATTATTATTATTATTATTATTATTATTATTATTATTATTATTATTATTATTATTATTATTATTATTATCAGATGTTTGAAGTTTCAACAGTCGGGTACTCATGTGAAATGAACAATTCATCATATTTTCAATTACATTCGTTGCTAGAAATGGGAAACAACCCGATTGATATGATGGTAAAAAGAAGCATCAACGGTCAAGTTTCAATCCCTGAAACATTGGTTGTTTCATCTTGTTACAATGTAAGTTTATCTTTTATTTATTTTATTTTTAAATAATTTTTTGAATTTTTTAAATATAGTTTCTTATAGTTAAGGTTTAATTTTATTTTCTTGTAGCAAATGCAGCCAAGTGTTGCGTGGGATAGTGATTTACATAATCTATTCAAAATGGAATTTCAACAAGAATCATCAACAATACCATATCAAAACCAGAAATTTACAGGTAAAGAAAATTAAAAATAATTAGCATTAAATAAAAATATCTACAAAAAATAAAAATAATAAATGGGTCAAAGCTCACAATTTTGGACCAAAAAACTAGTTTGTTGGGTATCTTTATTTGTTCACTATCTTCCACCAAAAATGATCAAAATTGCAGGGTTGTCAATTGAGCGATAATTTAATGCACTTCTCCATATACAATCTTTTTTTTATATTAAATTTTATTGATTTTCTTTTCAGGTTCATATGAAGGAAATAATTTGAAGATGGAGATGTAGACTTAAAGATCCATATGAGAAATTCTTTTTGCAATAATTAATTATTAATTTTAAACAATCTTGATTCACTAGTCATTTTCTAATGTGTATATACATAAGTTTATATATGTCACATATGTAAGCTATTTAAATTTCTATTTGAAAAAGGTTATACTCCTTATAACGGGCTCTCAAGTTATGCTAGAGTTATACGGTGCATCAATATTTTCGTGACCATTCTAGAAAATAACTAAAATTGAGATATCAAAAATAACATCACCATTTCCCACCTTATGGTTGTAATACGCTCTATTAAGGTTTATCTACCAAAAAATGTCCTCACCAACTTGCAATAACATGAAAATTAATGCAAATTTGAATGCAAATTGTTGATATTTTGACAAAGATGAACATAAACGCAACGAGCCAACGAAAATCATGCAAGTAACAACTCGTGTGGGACCGGAATTGATATCTATTATTCGGACATATAAATGTTAACAAACTTAAACGTCGCTTTATCATTAAGTCACCCAACCCGTTTGATACATTTCCAGATTTACATGTTTTGACCCGAATCCAGTTTGACCTGCTACCCAAGTTTGGCTGCAAACGAGTCGAGGTTTTCTAAACAACTTGAGATCAGCCCGAACAGTCAAGCTTTTATCGAGTTCAAATCATGCTTTAGCCCAAACAACGCGCTTGAAAAATTTAATGAGTCAAACTCGAGCTTTCTATGGCCCGACTCAAGATTTTATCGAGATCTCCAAGCCTTATAAATATATACATGTACATATAATATTGTTTATACATATCTTCGAGCTTTTCGAGTCAAGTTCGACTTTCTATATATCGAACTTCATATGTATATGTCTAGTTATATATATACATTTATTTGAGATTTTCGAGCCATACTCAAGCCTGCATCTTATGCCGAGCTATCAAGCGGAGCTCGATGCTAGACAAAGTAACTCGACTTGAGCTTAAGCCTTGTCGAGCTCGAGCTCAAATCAACTCGTTTGGAACCCTAACCCAACTTACCAATTTTGTTGCCTCTGATAATGCTAACTTTGAATGGTGGACTAACCGCTATCTTATGATTAACTTAGGTACTTCTTAATTTTTGTGTAGTTTTAGAGTATAAATTTAATTATTGATCAATAAGATCTAAATGTCAAGATTAATCACATATTACGTACATGAATGATATTTTGATCATTTGATACTTACAAAAAAATTCGAAATTAAAAAAAAAAAATTAGTATTATTTTTTTTGTTAAAATTAATATTATTTGATAATCACGTGTGATAATCACATGTGATTATATACTTAATTACATGTGATATTATTATACAATTGATTAGTTGTGATTAAGTATACAATCACATGTGATTAGGTATACAATCACATGTGATTACCAATTTATGTGTTTTTAACAGAAATAATTAATTTTTTTAAAAATAAAAAAATTAGAAGTAATAATTCTAAGAAAATGAAGAAAATTATTTTTTTTTGTAAAAATGACCAACATACCTGATAGATCGTTTAAGACTAGAATCAAGCTAATCCATTGAGATTTGAGTGAGAAATAGAAGAATTTGTGAGTGTGTGTGTTTAAGGTGTAAGTGTGTGAAATGAGAGAGAACAGAAACTTTCTAAATTGTATATCTGTAAAGTGTGGGAAAGCTTACAAATTAAGCCTAAACATAAGGTATTTATACCTCATGACTAAACATGCTTAATAACCATCTAATTAAGCCTTAAGACTAGTTTACCATTAGGCAATGTTACATAACTAGTCCCTACACTATTAGATACAACATATTTGACCCTAACAATCTCCCCCTTTGTATCAATAGTTGGGATAGCATGTTCTTGAAATCTTCTTTTCGAGCAAAGTCTGAAACTGAATTGATCGTTTAAGTAGTTTTGATGTAGTATTAGTTCCAGCTAGGGGTGAGCATAACAGGGTACCCGCCGGTTCCGACCGGAACCGGAACCGGAATTGGAACCGCAGGTTCCTGGAATATAGGAACCGAATTTGGAACCTGGAAGACAGGTTCCTAAATTTTCGGAACCGGAACCAGATCCACCGGTTCCAGGGCAGGTTCCGGTTACCCTGTCTCTAAATTCATAAACATTTAACTATTACTAACTAAATAAATAAGACAATAAATTACACAAACTAACGATTACAAATATCATTTAGCGAGTTTAAATATGGTTTAAGGATTACTAACTAAATATTACAAATA
This sequence comes from Calendula officinalis, assembly GCA_963853835.1. Classification (NCBI taxonomy): domain Eukaryota; kingdom Viridiplantae; phylum Streptophyta; class Magnoliopsida; order Asterales; family Asteraceae; genus Calendula; species Calendula officinalis. The sequence goes on along the minus strand of OY970828.1, from coordinate 6,069,550 downwards.
TCACATACGAGAGACGCGGAGGTCGGAAAATGGCGGCGGTTGTACAGCTATGGTCGAGAGAGGCGGAGAGGTAAGTACGAGAGCAGAAGTGGCGACTGGCGAGATAAAATGAAACCCTAAGTGGCTAATTCTAATTTCTAACTCATGTAAATGGTAAATAGGGATAATTTTAGAGCCCCAATTTCTGGTCCAATAAGTGATAAAACAACCCATATAATTTGGACTGTTAAAAATACAGCTATAGTCTGATATATTTGAGTAAAATCATTTATTTTAATGTATTTTATATTATATACTCCCTCCGTCCCTAAATAAAGTTCTCATTTCCCCTTCAAGTTTTGTCCCTAAATAAAGTTCTCATTTCACATCCACTTAATATAATAATATTATTACAAATACTTTCACCACTAACTATCTCTTAAAACACTTTCTCTCTCCAATCAAACCTTATATTTTAATCAAAAGTAATACCAAATACCCCACCATTAACTATCTCCTAAAATGTTGTGCTCAATCCAAATGGGAACTTTATTTAGGGACGGAGGGAGTATTATATATTTAATAAATATATACAGGGTATCCGCCGGTTCCAGGTTCTTTAATTTTGAGAACCGGAACCGGAACCTCTTAGGCCGGTTCCCTGATTTTAGGAACCAGAACCGGAACCTCCTAGCAGGTTCCGGATCCGGAACCTCCGGTTCCCAAGCGGTTCCGGTTCCGATTTCGGTTACCCTCTTTTTCTGCTCACCCCTAGTTCCAGCTTATGATAATCAGATAAGAATGAAACTTTTAATCGGCTTTTCAACCAATATAAAGTATCTCAGAAGATTTCATAGAGTCTTGACTTAATTTGTCTTGATCATTATCCAATCTCCCTCTTTTCGAACTTTTAGAACTACATCCCTGTCTTCCTTCAAACGAGTATATTTAAAAATTTGAAAATTCTGGAAATGAAATATCTGTTTGGTAAGAATTTGACTGGGATTTAGAAATGCTGGAGATTTAGTTTTGGATAGAGATTTGTGAGGATAGGATAATGATGGTTTTGAATTATGTAAAGAATGATTTGAAAGTTAAAGGTTTTGAATGTGTGTGTGTGTATGAATGTTTGTATATAGGAAAGAATGATATATACATTTAAGATTTGAATGAATGTGGATATTGTGTATTTTGTATGATACAAAAGATTTGTACAGTTAAGCTTTTGTATGGATATGGTTGTTTATGAAATGTGGAAAGAATGATTTATTCGATTAGATTTCAGTTTGAAATGGATGTTTTGTGTTTTGAAATGAATGAATGGAAAACTCAAGATTTTGAGTAGGTATGAAAGTGATTCGTAGTTTGGATAGAATGATTTGTCAGTTTAAGATTTGAAATGGAAAGATTGAGAATTTGTGAGAAATATCTGAAGATAAGTCGGTTTCTTTTTCTTCACAAAATATTTCATGTAAATCGACAAAAATGTAGACCCATAGATAGATAGAGTTGTTTTGTAGCGGAAGTCTTTTGTTGAAGTTGTGGCTTTGTCGATTTGTGAGTATTGATAATTGTTGTTAGGGATAAAATGTTGATGAAGTTTACGCTCCCCCTCGAACAAACAATTATTTCTTAATAAATCTTCTTCGGTTTCTTGTTCACTCCCCCTTAATTGGTGCATATGTCTTTTTGACGTGGAGTAAACTGGGCTAATATATCTTCGTAAATCTTGTAAGCATTTTCTTCATAAACTGAACTTCTTAGTAAATTTTCTCCCCCTCATGATGATTAAGATTTATCGGAATCATCATGAAAAATGGGAAGTTCGTCGAGGTGAAATGAAGAAAATCTTCTTAGCCCATGAATACAAAATGTGAAGAAGAATGATATATTCATATTTTGAATGAATCAATATACTTCACATTGTATCATCGAAAACCGAATCTAAGTTGATGATGTAGATATAACGATCAATATATTTATGTAGAAAACCGAATCTAAGTTGATGATGTAGATTTAAATATATTGTATTAGATTTATGTTCCTTCTCTAATTCTAGAAAAGAAAATTTGTCAACTGGAAAATGAAATCGACAAAACACATAAGGCATTTGACAAAGTAAAATCAGTTTTACAATCCAAAATTTTTGAATTAGAAACTAAAATTGATAAAACACATAAATCTTTTGATGAAGAGAAATTAAAGTTGCAAACGACAATTAAAAATTTAGAATCTAAATCATCTAATCTTCAGAAACTTAAGAAGCCTAGTGCATCTATGAACTTAGATTCTCCTTTAACTGCAACGAATACAAGTAAAAACTCAAGAATGTTTTCTCCTGTCATGGTATATCGTGATTTATATACGATCAAGCGAACTGAGATAAACAGAGGAAATTCTAAACATAAACCGAAATCACAAGTAAGTTCCTCTACCAGATCTACGCCTAGGAGATCTACGGTTCCACCAAACTCTGATAAGAAATTGAATGCTCTCAAACAAGCTAATAGAGGAAATTCCGCACCTATAACTCCAAATAAATTAGGTTCCTCTTCTAGACTTAAGCATTCTCAAATGAGTAAAACTAAATCATCAACCGTGTTGAAACATTCTACTCCGTCAAAGAATATCTTTTCCAGATCTAAATCATTCAAATACTCAAGAAAAGATTTACTTTCATATGCACCTAAAACGACTTTTACACAAGTGCCAAAAACATCTCCTGTTTATGTTTACAAAACATCCTCGATCTTAAAAGCAAAATGGGTTCCCAAAACTCCAACATCTCAAATAATTCCCCGGAAATTATTTGAAAGTGAAACATCAAGTTTCAGTTTTTCTTGGAATTCTCAATCTTTAAATCAAATCGATACAACTTATCGGTGGTTTAATTCCCACACTAACATTGTCGGACCCAAACAAAGATGGGTACCAAAAGTTGTTTGATTTGTTTTGCAGGTAAATGATTTATACACATTTCGGTGTATAACTCGAGCTACAACAGTATGACTTATATACACTTCAGTATATAACTCGCGCTTCAATATAATGACTTATACACAAAACGGTGTATAACTCGCATTTAAAAGAAATGGCTTTCAAGTACATCAGCTTGAAACCCGCTCTTAACCAGATTTTCACATAAATGTAAAAACTCTTTCCCACTCCTCTAAAAACTGTAAATTTTTCATTACTTATATTTTGTCGAGGGGGAGAAATTTTAATTATACGGGGAGAATTATTATTTCCAGGGGGAGAAACTTTCTTATATCAATACTTTTATACCCGTATGAATTTTTTTTTTTCGAACAATTTTTTTTATCAAACGACAATACCTTCCTATGGTTTGCCAGAACCGGCCTTACCTTCCAAGGGAAATACTTTTTAGCCAAAATTGGTAAATGTGAGGGTATATGTCTAGGGTATAGATTTAGGTGAGTGCAAGGTGATGTGGAAACATGATAATTTTAAGAAAACACACCTTTGAGTGCATCCAAACCGAAAATAAACCGGGCAACCTCACTAAATTGTGATCATTCATGTGTTGAATGATTCACCAGACTTAACTGGCCCAGTCAAGCATTTGCACTCCACCACCAACCACTCAGATTCCTCTCAACAGGAATTTGTTTCAATTCATCAGGGGACGTAGCACATAATCTATCGACTGCTCATTCGGAGTATGTTGGTATTGAAATAATTAACCTTCTGCCCCGGGTTACGTCTTCAATTGAATGCACAATGTGTCTAAATTTCACCGACAAATATTTCCAATTTAGGACACATACACTTTTATAAATGAATCTCCGTGTATTCATCGGAACACTCATAGTGGCATCACAATCTGGTGTTTCACAAGGATTGAGTGGAAATCCTGCTAGAGCTAAAATCGCACCAACTTTAATCGCAGGTCACACATTTGAATCAATGGTTGTGCAAACGACTATCGATTCATACCGTGTGTTAACGGATACTCTATGTGAGTCCGGTATTTCCTCAATTGTTCAAGTTGCTGTGCCTAAACTTTTAAATCATAAAGGCAACAACTTATGCCGGAAACACATTTTCCGATGAAAAATCCATGTTATTCTTACAAAGTAATATCATATATGCTGATAATTTGCACATGAGTGTTATAGTTCACTCTCAAATTACTCCTATGATCTGCTATAACCGGCATGATCTTCCCCAGGAGCCACCTACAATATAGGACAATATGTAAGGGTACATAGGTCTAGGTGAGCAGAATCAAGGATCATGGGATCTTGATTGGGGTGCGCTGAGATAAAATTTGAGAGGGGGAATGTAATATGGGGTGCAATTCAGCTAAACATGGTAAAATGAAATGAGGGAGTAGTCGAAAAATGAAAAAGTAAGCTTGAGTGAGGAGGGTGTGACAGGATTAAATAAAACGAAAAACCCTTTCTAAACTGATAAAAGCCGGGTAGCCACGTCTCTATCAGATTGCATGTGTTGCTCTCTGGTATTGAAAAAGACATCATGGAACCCAGTGATGCAATGCACAACCCCCCCCAGCTACTCAAGTATTTCTTAAAAAGTACTTGTTTCATTTCCACGGAGATTAGCTCATATGCTATCGACATCTCACTTGGAGATTGTTGATATTGAATCAGAGGACAAGTCTCTCCAGTCCTCGCCTTCGTTTGTCCACTCATTGAGTCTAGAACCGCAATACACTTTTAGGACACAAGGCATAATACCAAGCTTATCTTTGTGATAAAGCCGGAACATTCATAGTGATACCAACGTTCTTGGTATTCCACGATGATTGAATGGAAATCCTACCAGTGCTAACATCTATTCCAACACTGAACGTAGGTCACACAGTTTGTGTAACTGTTGTGTTAACGGGTAATCTATGTGATCCCGGTTTGCCCGACTTAATTCGATCATTGCGATTAAATGCCAAATGATTTGATCGGATATCTACGTTATCAACTTTGATTCGGTTTTCGATAATACAATATGATGTATATTGATTCATTCAAAATATGAATATATCATTATTCATCATATTTGTATTCATGGGCTTAGAAGATTTTCTTCATTTAATCTCGACGAACTTCACATTTTTCATGATGATTCCGATAAATCTTAATCATCATGAGGGGGAGAAAATTTACTAAGAAGTTCAGTTTATGAAGAAAAATGCTTACAAGACTTAAGAAGATATATTAGCCCAGTTTACTCCACATCAAAAAGACACATGCACCGATTAAGGGGGAGTAAACAAGAAACCGAAGAAGATTTGTTGAAGTATAATTGTTTGTTCGAGGGGGAGCGTAAACTTCATCAACATTTTATCCCTAACAACAATTATCAATGATCATGAATCGACAAAGCCACAACTTCATCAAAAGACTTCCGCTACAAACAACTCTATCTTTCTATGGGTCTATAATTAGTCGATTTACATAAAGTATTTTGTGAAGAAAAAGAAACCGACTTATCTTCAGATATTTCTCACAAATTCTCAATCTTTTCATTTCAAATCTTAAACTGACAAATCATTCTATCCAAACCACAAATTCACATTCATATCCATCCAAAATCTAATCGAATAAATCATTCTTTCCAAGTTTTATAACAACCATATCCATACAAAAGCTTAACTGTACAAATCTTTTGTATCATACAAACTACATATTATCCACATTCATTCAAATCCTAAATGTATATATCATTCTTTCCTATATACAAACATTCATACACACACACACATTCAAAACCTTCAGCTTTCAAATCATTCTTTACATAATTCAAAAACATCATTATCCCATCCTCACAAATTTCTATCCAAAACTAAATCCCCAGCATTTCTAAATCCCAGTCAAATTTTTACCAATCAGACGTTTCATTTCCAGAATTTTAAAATTTTCAAATATATTTGTTTGAAGGAAGACAGGGATGTAGTTCTAAAAGTTCGCAAAGAGGGAGATTGGATAATGATCAAGACAAATTAAGTCAAGACTCCATGAAATCTTCTAAGATACTTTATATTGGTTGAAAAGCCGATTAAAAGTTTCATTCTTATCTGATCATCATAAGCTGAAACTAATACTACATCAAAACTACTTAAACGATTAATTCAGTTTCAGACTATGCTCGAAAAGAAGATTTCAAGAACATGCTATCCCAACTATTGATACAAAGGGGGAGATTGTTAGGGTCAAATATATTGTATCTAATAGTGTAGGGACTAGTTATGTAACATTGCCTAATGGTAAACTAGTCTTAAGGCTTAGTTAGATGGTAATTAAGCTTGTTTAGCTATGAGGTATAAATACCTTATGTTAAGGCTTAATTTGTAAGCTTTCCCACACTTTACAGATATACAATTTAGAAAGTTTCTGTTCTCTCTCGTTTCACACACTTACACCTTAAACACACACACTCACAAATTCTTCTATTTCTCACTCAAATCTCAATGGATTAGCTTGATTCTAGTCTTAAACGATCTATCAAGTTTTGTGTATAAGTCAATTTGTGGAGAAAGATTAAAACAGTTTAAGCTTTTAGATTTAGCATACCAAGTTTAGACACAAGAAAGTTAAAACATTTTTCGTCTAATGCCTTGGTAAACAAATCAGCTAATTGATAATCTGTAGAAACAAAGTACAATTCCACATTACCATGTTCAACATGATCTTTTATAAAATGATATCGAAGATCGATATGTTTAGTTTTTGAATGTTGAACAGGATTGCATGAAATTGCAATTGCACTTCGAGAATCACAATATAAAGGAATACGACTGTATAAAAAGCCGTAATCTTTCAATTGTGATTGCATCCAAATTACCTGGGATAAGCAGCTTGCGGCAGCAACATATTCTGCCTCTGCAGTTGAAAGAGACACACAATTTTGTTTCCGTGAAAACCAGCTCACCAGTTTATCTCCCAGAAATTGAACACTCCCAGACGTACTCTTTCGATCCAACATGCATCCAGCATGGTCAGCATCAGAAAAGGCAGTTAAATCAAAGGAAGTTTCTTTAGGATACCAGAGACCAAGATCTCGAGTGCCCTTTAGATACCGAAATATTCGTTTAACCGCTTGAAGATGAGATTCTTTGGGTGCTGCCTGATACCGAGCACAGATGCAAGTAGAGAACATAATGTCTGGTCTACTCGAAGTCAGATATAGTAAGGATCCGATCATCCCCCGATAGTGGGTAACATCAACAAGTTTGATTTAATTTTTTTTCTTTCCAGAGTTTGGAAAATTCAATATCGATCAACAAGCTTCATTCAATCCACAAATCCGATATCAGTTTCAAGAATAGACAATACATATCCGATAACACAATCCCTAAAAACCGATAACATACATCACAAAATCATAACCAAATTCGATATTCGTTATCATCCAAAATCAATAATTGATAATGCATCTGGAATGCTTAAAACTGATATCAAAGAAATCAGAAATCGTTCAATTCTGAAATCGTAACATCTACAATCTTCCGTCAATCTCATATATCACTCCATAAGAGTTCGGCATATCCAAGCTTCAAGGAAGAATCAGTATCGTTCAAATCGGAATCAATAATTTCAATATTGATCGTCGATTTAAATATTAAATTCCGTATCCAATTTCAATTGGTATCGGCAACAACAATATCAATCAAATTCTAGATTTAAAATCTCTAGATTACGAAACCACTTGATATCAATTGATAGATCGTTTAAGACTAGAATCAAGCTAATCCATTGAGATTTGAGTGAGAAATAGAAGAATTTGTGAGAGTGTGTGTTTAAGGTGTAAGTGTGTGAAACGAGAGAGAACAGAAACTTTCTAAATTGTATATCTGTAAAGTGTGGGAAAGCTTCCATTGTAAGTCAAATGTACAAGTATTTATACTCTCTACCACTTAACAAAGGACTTGTTAATTAACGGACTTAAAGGTCAAAACTGGTTTTGAGCGGGTTTCAAACTGCTTGATATCAAATTCTATTTCAAAATTTCAATTGGTATCAATTGATTACGAAGAAGAAGCCGAACTAGGTGAAATTGTAGGTGAAGTCGAACTAGGTATCTGGGCCGAAGTTGTATGTGGGCCGAACTTCTTAACAGTTCGGGCCGAACTTCTATGTGGGCCGAACTTCTTAACAGTTTGGGCCGAACTTCTATGTGGGCCGAACTTCAACAATTCAGAACCTCGGGCCGAAGTTTCCAATCGGGCCGAACTTGGTCTTATGTGTAGTAGCCGAACTTGTTCTTCGAGTTTTGAAGCCGAACTATGCAACGTACGTAACTTTTCTTCACTTTTGTGATTCGATTTTGCTCATTTCTTAACCGATTTGAATAATTCTTTTTGCTAATTGCTCGAAATCAACTTTCTAACAGTTTGATCCGATCAATTTCTTCAATCCATAACATATAAGCTTCGAATCTTCGATTTACAGTAAGTTTTTCAACTTTTTACTTTTTCACTAAAATCATCAAATTGAGGATCGAATGTTGATGGAATTGATCTGAAATTGATTCTATTATGCTTAGAAACACTGGAGAAACACTAATCCATTATCAAATCTTCAATTCCAACGAAAAATTTACAACATTAAATTTCTCATGACGAACGAACTTTTCTTCAAACTTTCTCAGATCTTCATCAATCTAGCTCGATTTTGGATCTTCTCTAAGAGAGATTATGCTCTGATACCACTTGATAGATCGTTTAAGACTAGAATCAAGCTAATCCATTGAGATTTGAGTGAGAAATAGAAGAATTTGTGAGTGTGTGTGTTTAAGGTGTAAGTGTGTGAAACGAGAGAGAACAGAAACTTTCTAAATTGTATATCTGTAAAGTGTGGGAAAGCTTACAAATTAAGCCTAAACATAAGGTATTTATACCTCATGACTAAACATGCTTAATAACCATCTAATTAAGCCTTAAGACTAGTTTACCATTAGGCAATGTTACATAACTAGTCCCTACACTATTAGATACAACATATTTGACCCTAACAATACCCTACATTTATAAAATATGTGATTAATCTTAATCTTAACCATTAATTATTAGTATTTAATGATTGAGACGTGTCCCTTGAGACTATAAAAAATTTATAGACTAACTTGAACACATAAAAAAAAATGAATAAACTTGATCTTTAGGTGGTTTAAGAGCGATATCTTTCAATCTTTTTCAAGCCACATTTTGATAGCGATGCGAAGATCTAGCCCCATCAACTACAAGATTTCATTGATTCCCTTTGTTTTCTTGATGGTGATTGACCATAATACCTTTTGACCCTTACCCCACTTGGACAGGAACATATTTAGATTTATGTACTTTGGATAAAAAGAAAAAAGTAACATAAAAAATTACCAATGATTATATTCTTTCTTGAATTTGTATACTAGTCTACATTCAAGTACTATCAGTCAACTTCTTTGAATCTAATTTGGTTGTGTAGTTGCTCTCGTAACAACATAAGAAGTTACCAGTAATTATCTTCTTTCTCAAACGATAAATTATCAATATCATAACTTTTTAATTCATATATCATATAATATAAGTGTTACCTAAATATATAACCATATTATGCAATAAGTGTGATAAATACTAAATACAATAAAAATTGTGGTGTATAAATCATCCTCTTTCTTGAACGAAAATTCATTTTTACACCATATATTTTAGTTCATAAACCATACAATATAAATTTTACAGTTAACTTTATAACCAGATTAAACAAATGTTATTGTAAACGCGGTAAAAATATAGGGTGCAAAAATCACCCATTTATCAAATATGCGAAGTTAGATTTATGACTCTACATGCGAAAAAATTACTTTTTGGACAACTTTTAATATGTTCTGATTTGTGAATTGTGGTAATGTTTTTATTTTTAGGGATAATTTCATGTACGTTCTTGTAAATTTTTAATATTACGTATATATCCTTGCAAACTTCATTATTACGTATATATCCTTTAAAAAGTTTAAAATTCTCACATATATCCTTTTGTAACGACCCAAATTTTTGTGTTAAATAAATTATGAAAAAAATATGATAAATAAGAATAAATCATTTAAAGAATGTAGGAATTGGTTTCGTGTCATTTGGACATCGTATGAGAAAGTTATGGACGAAACGGGTCGAACCCGGGTAGTAAATGGGAAGGAAAAGAAATTCAAGGAATTCCGTTAGTGCAGATTCTGTTAGTACTGATCCTGTTAGTACTGATTCCGTTAGTGCTGATCAGCTAGTACTGATCCCGTTAGTGCTGATCAGTTAGTGCTGATCCCGTTAGTGCTGATTCCGTTAGTGCTGATCCCGTTAGTGCTGATTAGTTAGTGCTGACTCCGTTAGTGCTGACTCCGTTAGTGCTGACTCCGTTAGTGCTGACTCAGTTAATGCTGATCAGTTACTGCTGATTTTCGTCTGGAACACCTTAAATACGAGATTTTGGCCATTTAGTGCCAAACTTGAAACCCTAACCCTCTCTCTAAGTTCTTATACATATTTTGAGTGGAAAAGGTCATTTGGAGCCGATTTTGGGGTCCGAATCAAGTGATTTTGCTTCTATTGTTGAAGACTAAGGTAAATCTTCACTCCTTGATGTTTATTACTTTAGATCCATGGAAGTAAAAGCTTGGATCTCGAACCCTAGTTCTTAGGGTTTTCTTAAATGGTGAAATAAATGTTTTATACACTTAATAGATGATATTTTAACAAAGGAAACAAGTGTATGGTTAAGATTTGTAAAAATCATAAGATTTGGTTAAACCTAGGGTTTTGAAAATCATCCAAATTGGGGGAAAATGTTATCAAAGGGTTTTTAATAATAAATGGGTTATTATTAGTAGTATTTGTTGTTGAACAAGTTGTGATTGTCATATTAGGGTTTTCGGTGGATTCTCGAAAGTGTGCAATATTGTTGGAAAGGAAGAATTGTGTTTAAAGAACACTATTGGAGCAAGATTTGCTAAGGTGAGTACATGAGACTTTTAAAACTGGGTACATAGCAAATTGTTTTTTTGAAAATACATAAGATGTTTTATGGGTCTTTATTAATAAATGATTTTAATAAAGATATGATTGAAAAGATGAGAAAATGATAAATAGTACACTATCAAAGTATGTCTAAAATGATTGATGATTTCAAAAGAGATCATGAGAATAAAGTGATTAATAACTAATTATTGATATGATGTAAAAGGAGTATATTCTTTTTTATAAATGTAATTACTAATGAGGAAACTAGTTGATTTGATTATGTGAATACTAATTGAGATTTGTATGTGGATAGATTGTAAGATGGCCTTATGGCTTTAAGGATAGATGTGACATAAAGTCACATGTAATGGTTATGATGGTAGATTGAAATAGGACATGTACGTGATAGATCAGAGGCATTCTGGTTATCATGGTATCTTTAAACTGATGGATTGGAGGCATTCCGATCACCCAACAAGATGTTGGATCTTACTAGACTGGAGGCATTCTGGTTAGTAAGATAAAATGGGTCACCTTGCTTGGACACGGTGACAATGGGGGTTCTACTGAATCAGAGGCATTCCGGTTAGTAGGACAAAAATGGGATCTTGTTGGATCGGAGGCATTCTGATCAACTTGATGGGTCGAATAGGCTATGAATGAATGTGATAGGGTTACCTAAGAGGTAACCGATGTATGATTTGATGTGTTAGGATTACCACAGAGGTAACTAAAGTATGTATATATATATATATATATATATATATATATATATATATATATATATATATATATATATATATATATATATATTTAATATGTGTGATTATTTATATATTAATGTCGGGTCTAAAACCCATGTATCTCACGAGACTATTTTGTCTCACGTACTACTTTTTTTTGGCTATGTACTCAGGTTCGAGATTGAAGGATTAGAAGGTCGCAATAGATGTGGCCTAGAGATGTTTAGCTCGGGAGCTTATAGGTAGATCCCGTTATCCTATGGTTATGATATTATCTTTGTAACACCGTGTTTTATAACTATGATAATCTTTTAAAAGGTTTTTGTTAAACTGTATTTTGGACAATATGTCAAATATTGGGAAAATGTATTTTATATGATTTAAATGATGTTTTAAAAATAAGGGTGTTACAACTTGGTATCAGAGCTATAGTTTAAGTGAATAAGGTTGGATGTCCATCCTAGTCTTAGACTTTAGCAATAGGAATGTAAGATTCCTTGAGATTAATAGGTTGACATTGAGACTTCATGTTAAGTTTAAGGTTGAACCTAGGGGGCCTATAGAAGTTGTTATGAATTATGCAATGTGAGTCTTTTGAGACCGTATGACATTAGTATGATAGGGATGACCCCTATGAGAAATGCCATGTTTTGATCTAATTGTGTTGTTTCCGACTGTTGAGTTAACCGTTTAAATCTTATTTGTCGGATACGTTGGTATGGCGAAAGAATGAATGTGAAAAGTGGACGAGATCCACTAAATTGGGAAAAGTTATGAATGAGGATACGAAGCAGATTTTGGATAATCGAAGGAATGAGGGTAGACGGAATGATTCCAATACCCGTGTGAAAGAAGAGTTATCGAATGGCGAAGTCCATAGTGATAAGTATCTACATAAAAAGGTAGTAAGACCTAGTCGGGAGAAATGGAGGGATGATGTATAAGGCCTTCATAGCGTGTAAAAGCGTTGTGTAATTCAGAGATTTTGAGCCGGAGGTCACGATATGGTAGACTCGGTAGATTGAGCAAGTGCTAGAGAGTAGCAAGCGAAGGAAGAAAGATATGGTGACTTTGGCATCACCATTATTGAAGGATGAGGCTTTGACACGGTGGAATGTGTTGTATGAAACCTTGGGAAAAAGAGCGTGGTACAAGATGTTGTGAAAGGAACTCACGAGTGAGTTGAAAGGGGAAGTCTGCCCGGAGGAAAAATCTAGAGGGGGGTTCATGATACAACCTCGGATATCTTTGGTAAAATGGATGTTATGTGATTATGGTTTAATTGTTTAATTGTTGCACGAATCGGTGCTTATAGAAATTGAAGATGAGTCGTATGATGTGGAGATTTATTTTGGGAATAGTCTTCCCGGTTAGTTATGTGTATGGAAACATGTGTTGGAAATGATTATAGACATGTACGTCGCATGTAGTAAGGATATAAGGGTCGATGATATTGTGTAGTATGAAAGGACAAACCACGAGGATGATAAATCTTTTCAATAAAAGGATAGTAGTACAATGAAATACTAAGTTTGAGTAAGAATTGTTGGTATGAATGAGAATCATAGAAATAGAAACTTGAGAATTGGAACTTAGATATTCGGCGGGAATCCGGATGAATAATGTAATATGATTATACGTGAGCGGTAAAGGAAAGAATGACTAAGGTATAGTGATGTCTTAGAACTCATAAATGGAAAATATGCGGAAAAGAACGAGTGTGGGGAGTCTCGAATTTTGATCGTTGTAAACGGTTGAGTAAAATTTGGCACATAGCCATAGCAAGTTTTGTGACAGGATTGATGGATTCGATATTAAGGATGAGAAGACAATTGTCGGTAAAATGTCATAGTAATAGTATGATAATGTATGACATAGTGTAGTGTAAGACTACGACTGGGAAAGGAATATTTCTAAGTCCCATGATGTGAAAAAGTAGAACATCGAGTGTTGGGCTATTGGTTGCTAAGTCATGGGTTGCCAGTGTGGGCTGGAGTCGATTGTTTGACTCAAGGATGATTGGATTGGTCGGTGAATTATAGTTAACGGAATGGAGTGGTAGTTACTCCGGTGGTGACAAAAGATTTGGAAATTGTTAAGGAAATGAACCGGTTAAGGGTGGTTAATGTGTAAGCGAAACGTTAAATAGCAAGTGGAGATGCTACTAGTTAACCCGCGGGTACAATGCATGTGAGCTACATGATGGCCTTTGAAGGCATATTATAATGGGAAGGTAATCTTATATGAAGCGTGTAAAGTAGTATGTCCAATGGGGAATATGCTAAATATGAAAGAAATTGATAATGTGGTATTATGGGAAATGTGCTATATTGCATGATGAATAAATCGACAACTGAATGTGTAAGCTGGTAGTGAAGTTATGTGATATGAAAAGAGGTATACTAGTATGGTACCTAAGATCAATAGAATGAGGAAAAGATGATGTGGTAGTTCGGAGGATCCCCAACTACTATGATATTTGGGGGTGGAATCGGTTAGGCGAATCCCAATGGTTCCATTCCGTGATGGGAGATGTTGCAATCACTGTGACAGTTTGGATCTTGATGGATTGGAGACTTTCCGATCATCTCGATAAAATAGTTAATGTATGAATTGTGTGTTTATATAATAATATTTATATATATACATAATGAATGTAGGACCATGTGGTTCTTGTGTATTGTTATAATATTATGTGATAAATAAGAAGTTGGTTTGCTAGTGCGGGTTGCATTAGGTCATGTATGAGTGGGAGATGCCTTCAATTTGTGGAATATGAGAAAGGTGATGCTTTTAGCAAGCAAATTTTTGTTGGTAACCAAGATATGGTAAACTTGTATGAAATTGGGAAATGTGTTGTGGTAGAGGATCTAATACCTGTAATTGAGAATAAAAGTTATGAAATTGATCGATGTGACAAAAAGATGGTTGAAAGAATACTAAGTGATGGTATGAGTGACCAAATGATGGTCAAGAATCGGTAAAGGTCGGTGAGACCTTACGTAAAGGTGCGTCTCTCGGGTTATTTGGGGAGAAATTGAAAGTTTGAAAAACGGGAACGATTGTTAAGGAAATAATAATGAGTGGAACCGGAAGTGATACGTTGGTAATGGTATTCCGTGAGTACGGAATTTGTTAGTTTGGAAAAGTATGGTTGACTTATTGCCAAAGTTAAGATTAGTCAACTTGTGATTAGTGACTTGGTGAAAGATGGGCTTTGACTCTCATTTTGAATGACTAGTGAATGATGAGAGCATAATGTATCGATTGTGTGTATATGAAAAGGTTAATGGAATAATTAAAAGAGATATAGTCGGATTTTGCGACTTTGATCTGTTGAGTGTTTTCAAGTTGAATTTGGGAATCGCGTGTATGATGGTTGATGAATCATAATTAAAGGTCGATGGTAAAGGAAATGATGATCAATGAAATCTTTAGCAAGTAAAGAAATTGTTAAAGAATAGTTGACTTTGTGCTTAAGTCAAAGATTAGACAATGTTGGATTATATCGACTCGGTCGAAGCTAGATTTTGATATCTGTGTGGATCAGTTAGATGATTGTAATGATTGGTTCATATAGCTCCTATGTGTATAGAGAGTTTGGTTGAAGGATTGAAAGTGTTATGATCAAATTGTAAAATTTTGACCCGTTTAAGTATTATGAGTTTAAGATTGATTTTTGACCCATTCGGACCTAACGGGGTTAAGTGAATGTTTAAATACATATTGTTGACTAAATTGGAATGGGAAAAGTCTGATGGTAATGACCACAAGGGAATGAGAACGGAATGCTCAGTTGAAAGTCGGTTGAAATATTTCAAGTGATTCCGAGAACGGAATCCTTTTAAGTGGTGGATAGTTGTAACGACCCAAATTTTTGTTTTAAATAAATTATGAAAAAAAATGATAAATAAGAATAAATCATTTAAAGAACATAGGAATTGGTTTCGTGTCATTTGGACATCGTATGAGAAAGTTATGGACGAAACGGGTCGAACCCGGGTAGTAAATGGGAAGGAAAAGAAATTCAAGGAATTTCGTTAGTGCTGATTTTCGTTAGTACTGATCCTGTTAGTACTGATTCCGTTAGTGCTGATCAGTTAGTACTGATCCCGTTAGTGCTGATCAGTTAGTGTTGATCCCGTTAGTGCTGATCAGTTAGTGCTGATCCCGTTAGTGCTGATCAGTTAGTGCTGACTCCGTTAGTGCTGACTCAGTTAATGCTGATCAGTTATTGCTTTCGTCTGGAACACCTTAAATACGATTTTAGGGTCCGAATCAAGTGATTTTGAGTGGAAAGGGTCATTTGGAGCCGATTTTAGGGTCCGAATCAAGTGATTTTGTTTCTATTGTTGAAGATTAAGGTAAATCTTCACTCCTTGTTGTTTATTACTTTAGATCCATGGAAGTAAAAGCTTGGATCTGGAACCCTAGTTCTTGGGGTTTTCTTAAATGGTGATATAAATGTTTTATACACTTAATAGATGATATTTTAACAAAGGAAACAAATGTATGGTTAAGATTTGTAAGAATCATAAGATTTGGTTAAACCTAGGGTTTTGGAAATCATCCAAATTGGGGGAAAATGTTATCAAAGGGGTTCTAATAATAAATGGGTTATTATTAGTAGTATTTGTTGTTGAACAAGTTGTGATTGTCATATTAGGATTTTCGGTGGATTCTCTAAAGTGTGCAATATCGTTGGAAAGGAAGAATTGTCTTTAAAGAACACTATTGGAGCAAGATTTGCTAAGGTGAGTACATGAGACTTTTAAAACTGGGTACATAGCAAATGGTTTTTTTGAAAATACATATGATGTTTTATGGGTCTTTATTAATAAATGATTTTAATAAAGATATGATTGAAAAGATGAGAAAATGATAAATAGTGGACTATCTAAATATGTCTAAAATGATTGATGATTTCGAAAGAGATCATGATAATGAAAAGTGATAAATAACTAATTATTGATATGATGTAAAAAGAGTATATTCTTTTTTATAAATGTAATTACTAATGAGGAAACTAGTTGATTTGATTATGTGAATACTAATTGAGATTTGTATGTGGATAGATTGTAAGATGGCCTTATGGCTTTAAGGATAGATGTGACATAAAGTCACATGTCATGGTTATGACGGGTAGATTGAAATAGGACAGGTACGTTATAGATCGGATGCATTCTGGTTATCATGGTATCTTTAAACTGATGGATTGGAGGCATTCCGATCACCCAACAAGATGTTGGATCTTACTAGACTTGAGGCATTCTGGTTCGTAAGATATATTGGGCCACCTTGCTTGGACACGGTGACAATGGGGGTTCTACCGAATCGGAGGCATTCCGGTTAGTAGGACAAACATGGGATCTCGTTGGATCGGAAGCATTCTGATCAACTTGATGGGTCGAATAGGCTATGAATGAATGTGATAGGGTTACCAAAGAGGTAACCGATGTATGATTTGATGTGTTAGGATTACCACGGAGGTAACTAAAGTATGTATATATATATATATATATATATATATATATATATATATATATATATATATATATATATATTTAATATGTGTGATTATTTATATATTATTGTCGGGTCTAAAACCCATGTATCTCACGAGACTATTTTATCTCACGTACTACTTTGTTTTGGCTATGTACTCAGGTTCGAGATTGAAGGATTAGAAGGTCGCAATAGATGTGGCCTAGAGATGTTTAGCTCGGGAGCTTATAGGTAGATCCCGTTCTCCTATGGTTATGATATTATCTTTGTAACACCGTGTTTTATAACTCCGGTAATCTTTTAAAAGGTTTTTGTTAAACTGTATTTTGGACAATATGTCAAATATTGGGAAAATGTATTTTTTATGATTTAAACGATGTTTTAAAAATACGGGTGTTACACGTTTTACCCAATTTAATAATATTTAAATCATTTAAAATTTATAAAACATAAATCTTAATATAAATTAAAGGTAAAATGCCCTAAATATCCTTTATATATCAATGGTTTTTTCTTTCATCAAGGGTATTTTTTTGCCAAGCTTGACAACTATATTTTTTTTCATCAAGGGTAAATATCTAAATTTATGTATTTTTTAAATTTAAAAAGATTTAAATATTATTATATTTGGTAAAATGATATATATGAGAATTTTGAGGTTTTGGAAGGATATTTATATAATAATGAAGTTTGCAAGGATATATACGTAATATTGGAAGTTTACAAGGACGTATATGAAATTATCTCTTATTTTTAAATGATTTTATAAGATGATTAATATATGTATCTATGCTTATTAATAAAACACCTATTTTAGTTGAAATTTTTTGCCAAGTTGGATCATTTGGCCTTTGTAATTCATCGTCTATGTAATGAGAAATGATATATGTTCTTACCATTTGCTTTGTTTATCTTTCTATTCATATGATCAAAACAAATGTTAAAACTCAAAACCAATAGATGATGTGAGTAAAGATAATTAGTGAATTAATTACAAATATTATTTTGTACGGAGTAGTAAGTAAGAGCACTGCCAATGGACACGTCACTAGCCCGTCAAGGGCACGTCGTGCAATGACGCCTTTGGCACCGCGGCGTCAGTAGCCACGTCGGTAGAAACGCGTCACCATGAGGACGTGAGGGATGGGGCTGAAGGTTTTCACTTGACACTGATCGACCCATAGGACCGACCACCTAGTATGCTTGGTTAGACCATACTGACAAAGAACATGAACTTGTTCTTGACCGGTTAAAACCAACTAGCTGATTTAATCCCTAAAAGCGGAAGTGGGATTAAACCTAATCCTTAAACCCTAAAGGATTGGGATGTTGGAAATCTAGATTAGATTAACAAGAAAGAAACCTTGTACGAAAAACTCGAACACACACATAGCTTGTGTGGTTCGTTCGACCATCAACCAAAGAACCCTAGGGTTCTTTGGTCGAATTCGTCCAAGAGGGGAGAAGGGAGAAAAAGGTTTCCTAAAACATACCTTGTTGTTTGCTTAAGATTAGTCCACTGATGATGAACAAATCGAGCGATCTTCTAGTTGATCTAAGCAATGAACTTGTTCTTCAATACTTGAAGAACACGAAGAACGAAGAACACCAGGTGATGGTGTTCTTGGGGTTCGGCTGAAATCTCTCAAGAGAGTAGGAGAGATTTCGTGTAAGTGTATCAAGGGAATAAGGGTTACCCTAAGCCTCTTATTTATATACAAATAAGTTGCGCTTAGAACCCTTCTAGTTTAATTAATATTAGATCTTTAATTAAACTTCCTTTTAACATTTCCATCCCTTATAGTTTAACTAGTTTATTATTGTTGTACTTAACTATTAAATGTCTAGTATTAATACACTAATAATTCGGTACCCATATACACGAATTATATACTTGTATTTATACTTTTAATAATTAATTATATAATAACCTTTATATAATTTATACAACAATATTATCCAATTACTATATGATTTATTAGCTTTAAATCATATCATGGATAATCTATAATTAACACATTGTATATTTACTCAACTAGTAAATGCACAACTCCTTGTATTAATTAGTTAGTTAGACTAATCTAGTAATAAGTTAAACTTAACTTAATACTTAACTGATTCATAATGACTATTATGAAACATTCCTCTTCGTAGTATCATTGCTTATCTCGCTCGTATTACATGCACTCACCGGTGTGACCCTTAAGTGTTTTGTAGACATGGATGTATCATCATAGGTTGACTAACTGTGCACATAAATCCTTCAGACTCCCACTTGTGCAAGTTCGTAACCTTTGTCTTAATGATACGAGCTACAGTGGCCTTCTAGATGGGTATGTAGGTAACCAACCCCATAAAAATAGCTTACGTAACCCAGGTATAGTTTATGAAAAAATCTTTATTAGCGTCTCCTAGTAAAGAACATTCTGTCTCTACTTCTTGGGCAACTATGTTAGGCTTATCCCTTGCAGCACGATATTTGTGACAACGAATATGAGCATGGTAGAAATTATCAACTCCTGTATTCGAAATCATTTTATGACTTCTTGATTCAAACTGTTGTGATAAACGACAAAGAACAAATCAGTTCGTTTGGGCACGGCCGTGCACTTGTCAGTTTCTCATCATGTCAAAGGACCTATAAATATCTCTCCTAAAGAGGAGGTGCAATTGCCATCTTATTATAAATCGATTCAAAATACAACTTCCTTTGTACCCAGTATCGCCTCGTATGACAAACATTTTTCAGAATTGTCTAAGACGAACCAAAGCACATTAGTCATTGTATCCTAAACCAAATACCTCAGGCTTATGGAGAATCCTAGTGAACAATACTTTTGAACTTTCCAACCATGAAGTATTATCACGGTGGTCAATCCAATATTCGTTTAGCGTCCAACAGAATATCACCGATATTTGGTTTACACAAAACTTGTGTAGCTATCTTCGAAGAACTTCGAATATACCACCAAATATCGTGATGACGTTAACGTCCCATCAAGGTTCCCACCAAGACGAGTAGTCACGGATTTATACCTTTTTGAATAAATAGACTTTTATTCATGGACGTTGTAAAACATACAAAGTCTGAATAATAATGATACTAACTCATGTATCATTCCCCACTAGGCATAGATACTGAATTATTACTGGATCATTACTTATTCCTTTTGTTCGTGTTGACTACTTAATGATTTTTACAATCTTAATTGTAACTTTATCACTAAACCAATCATTTCTATTAAACTAAAGACATAAGACGAGTATTTAGGAATACTATTACTTTTGTCTTTGCTAGATATTGTTCTTGCAACAATCTAGAACATATTCTAGTCTTGCCTTTTATGCAAATCGGTAAACATAGGAGGATTGGAAATTTAACTCCTTAGTTTCTTGAATTCATAAAATTCTCCTTGTAACTAAAGCCTCTTTCAGTTACTTGATTTGTAGATATTCTTACTAGTTAAAGAAATTTCCTTAAATGATTATGTTATCCACTGAAGTGTTAACAACCTATTAGATATGCAATAATTAATCACAAGACTTGTGATTACGCTACTAGGTATGCAATAATCTAATCAACGATCATTTATCATTTCTCTTAACTCTTTGACTAACGACTTGGTAAAACCTTGTTGTTAATGTCTTACTAACTTAATAAATTCATTAACATCTTTAATGAATTATGTTAGTCTTAGCTCCCACTTACGTTTATGGAATTTAAGCATTTTTTAAACTACTTTGACCTAGTCAATAACTTGTAGTTTAATCTTTCAAGAATTCTATCAATAATTAAGATCATCCTTTGGATTTGCGAATATCCAACATTCCTGTTTAGGGAATCATGACCTTTATTGATTACTGTATCTAACAAGTATGAAACACTTGAAACGATACTTCCAATTCTTAAACACATTAGTATTCTTTTAAGAATCTTATTTAATGCCAAAGTCATTTCTTGGATTTCTCAAATGTCCATTATTCCTATAAGGGAATTATGACTTGATTAAATAATGTATTTATTACAAGTATAAAAGACTTGCAATAATACCTTTTAATTCTTAAATACTTTAATATAGTTTGTCCCTTTTAAGAGCTCATTTAATGTCTAAGTCATTTCACTTGGATTTTACGAATATCCAATTATTCCTATTAAGGAATTATGACTTCATCAAATCCTTTATTATAAGTATGAAAAACTTGTAATAATACTCTTAAAGTATATCTTAATTATATCCAATATAATCATACTATATTAATACTAACACTTTAAAACTTTCTATCATAAGTAATGACTATTACTTAAGATGTTTTAACTAAGTTCAATAACTTTTGAACCTTATGCTTCCATAAAACTCTTAAATACTTTCATTAGAAAAACTTTCTAATTACTAGTATCTAAGTACCTTGAGCTATCAAGACATTATTTATTCATACAACAATCAAACAAGTATATAACATGAAATATAAAGTAAATCAAAACTTGACTTACAATCTAGTCATAAACCTTGACTAGTGTAATCATCACGCATGCACACAATATAATTCAATCATGGATTCTAATTTATTAAAAAAAAAACTTGTTTTAACATAAAATAAAAATTATCCAAAACAATAAAATAAAATTGTTTTACTGAATCCATAAAATACTGAATTATAAAGAACTTGGTGTTCGTGGGATCATCACCATCTCATGCCGCTCGTCATCACTTTCCATCTCCTCCTGCAAAAGTTAGATTACTCATAATGTACTTTACAAGTATCTTAAAGTGATTAAGAAGTGTGGTTGTCTTACCTGAGGAACTTGCGTTTCCTCCACCACCACTTGCACCTTTGGACAATTCCTTTTCCAATGCCCAGCCTCACCACACTTGAAGCACCGATTCTCGGTCCTTTCTGTGTTAGGCTTAACCTTCTTGACCTTTTGTTTGACACCTTTACCATTTGACACTCCTTGGTAATGATAGGTTTTACCCTTTCCTTTACCACCATGCCCTTTTCTCTTCTTTCTACCGCCACCGCCATTATCGATCATGAGAACGTCCTTAGATTTGGTCCCCAAACTCAACTCAGTTGTCTTGAGCATGGAATGTAGCTCAGCAATGGATTTCTCCATATTATGCATGTTGTAGTTGACCACAAAAGACTTGTAGTCATCAGACAACGAGTTAAGTATAGTGTTTGTTGCCATTTGCAACAGTATGGGGTGACCAAGTCTAGCGAGGTGATCCATGTGCCCTTTCATTTTCATGACGTTGGCACTCACCGACGTTCCTTTGACCATCTTGCAAGAGTTGAAGGCTCGATTTATGTCAAACCTCTCAGTGCGAGCTTGCTCTTGAAATGAATCCCTAAGTTGCTGGATCATCTCAAATGCAGGCACATCCATAAGTCCCGCTTGTAACTCAGGACTCATAGTGGCGAGCATTAGACAGCTCACATTGAGTGCATCACTGACATGCTTATCATAAGCTTGCCTCGTTTCAGCCCTAACATTAACAGCAGCCACATTCGGTACTGCTCTCTCCAAGACATACCAATTTCTCTCATGCCTGAGCACAATACGAAGATTGCGCTCCCAGTTGAGAAAGTTTGACCCAGTCAACTTGTCTTTTTCGAGGATCGAGTGAAGTGAGAGATTGTTGGTACTTGTCATCGTGGTTGTTGCTGCCATCTACAAATCAAACCCAGTTTAATTAGTAATCATCAGTAAACATTCTCTAAAATATTTTATAAACCCATAATTAAATATTTTAGGCCTAGGATCCATATATCACATTCTCGCCGCAAGGTTTGGGCACTTCCCGACGAGACATGTTGTTTCTGGTAGGTAACATCCTTACCGATTGTATCAAGACTTGACACGATTCCTAGGGGTCGTAGAATCTTTAGACTTATAATTTATTGCAACCTTGTACAATCTAATTGTACATTTCTAAGTTAGTAATAAAGTCTAGTATGTTTATTCTACTCAAGTACTTTTTGGGCCGGGACTCCCGATTATCACCAAAATAGATCAGACCATCTAAGACAGTGCGATGCTCTGCGCCGGGACTCCCGATTATCACAGAACCTTACGCACCCTAACACTCGCAATGATTTGAATCCATATCTAATGTTCTTTATCCTTACAATATGAATATCGTTGAACAAGTGAAGTGTTCCACTAGGTGGATAGTACTTAGATCTAAGATTTTCTTGGGTTTGTTTAAGTCTTAAACTAAACTTAAAGCTTTATTCCAATCTTAATCCTTGTTTAAAATGTGTGATTTGTGAATTTAAGAATTCTACAAGACACCTTTTTAAAACTTAAGAAATATTCTTTAAAACTTATAGTTTCAAGAATTGCGCGACTTATATGTATACCTAAAACGAGGTGTACAAAACGTTTTACTAGGTTTTGTGAGAAACCTTTATCTATAATAAAACTTACTTGTTTTATCTTACTTGAAAAACTTTTAAAACTTATGTTAAACTTTTAATTCTATTATGATTCATAAACTTGAATCATTTCACTTGTTTAATAATGAATTAAACATTTGTTTTGACTTACTAGATTCGACCAAAACTTATGTCTTAGCGACACACTTATAAACTTTATGATTTTCTTGTGTAGCTCCCACTAGCTCCAACAACCATGATGGAACTTTAGCAAACACAATCACCGGTCTATACTTGGTGAAACTAATAAACTTATTATATAAAACTATATATAATAATACTTAGTTTATTTAAACCTTCTTATATTTAACTTGATCTAGTTAAATATAGGTTATAAAGTTTTCTTGTTACTTATTACTTGATCATTAATCTAGTATATTACATAACTTGTAAAATACTTATATTATACTTGTATCATTATCTAGTTATAATAACTTATAACTTTATACACCTTATAATAATATATAACTTTGTATATTTCTAGTTAATCATATAATTTCAACTTGTACAATTTCTATTTATAATGAAATCATAACTTTGTACTTTCTAGTTTTAATTATATAATAACTTTATACAATAACTAGTTACATTATTATCTTTTAAGATCAAAATAACATTATCCTTTTTATTTGTTCCATTTTATCTTGTATTTAATGTATTCGTATATATGTATATTTTTATAATAAACTTGTAACATTCTAATAAGAATATTACATCTAATTTATACGTATGTATTTTAACTTAATCTAATTAAAATATGTATAAACTTATTATATCTATTAAAATTCATTTTTTATTTTAAATATTTAAAATTCCGAAATACATATATATAAATAAATAAATACATCTTGTTAATTTTAGAACTTAAAAAATTAACACTTCCTTTAATCTTTATTAATTAGTTAAACCTTAATCTTGTTCTTGATCAATCAAAACTAGGGATTTGACTTTCTTGATCAAAGACATTATTTTATTAAAAGATTAATTTTAATCAATCCTATCTAAACAATAAACTTTGTTTAAATTATAAGATAGATTATAACCTTAATAAATTTATTTAAACTTTTAAATTTAAACCTTATAGACAATAAAACTTTGTCTAAGTTTCTAGGTTTAAAGAACTAGTTTTAATAAATCTACTAGAACAATAATTAAACCTATTAAACATAAACTTGTTTAATTATCTAGGTTTTAGATTATTATACTAATTAATTCTTTTAAACTTAATTAAACTAAACTAGTTTAATTTTCTTGATTCTAGATTACATCTAGGGTTTCGAAAAATGCCTTAAGTCTAGGAAACTTTTCCACCAATTAAACTAGGCTAGTTTAACAAATTTGGTGTCCAAGCATCCTCCTTGATCTCGAAATCTTTGAGGGAAAAAGGAAGGGATCCTTTTTGACCAATTAAACCAAAACTTGGCTTAATACACTTGGTCCTAGATTTTGAAGATCAACTAATAAGGAAAAAATCCTCTTGATCAAGAACTTTGATATTCTTGATCCTAGGGTTCTTCCTCTTTTTCGAATACACTAGGGTTAGGAAAAAGAAGCCTTTTGATCAATTAAACTAAACTAGTTTAATGTTCTTGATCCTTGGGTTCTTTAACTATTTTCGAAAATTCTAGGGTATTAGAAACCTTTTGACCAATTAAACTAGACTAGTTTAATATTCTTGGTCCTAGGGTTCTTACCCTTTTCGAAAACTTAAGAAGAAGAAGGAAAAAATTGGAAACAAAAAGAACTTTAATTAAAAAATAAACAATCAAACTTTGTTAATCTAGTTTAGATCTCTAAACCAACGCTCTGATACCACTGAAGGGTTTCACTTGACACTGATCGACCCTTAGGACCGACCACCCAGTATGCTTGGTTAGACCATACTGACCAAGAACATGAACTTGTTCTTGACCGGTTAAAACCAACTAGCTGATTTCATCCCTAAAAGCGGAAGTGGGATTAAACCTAATCCTTAAACCCTAAAGGATTGGGATGTTGGAAATCTAGATTAGATTAGCAAGAAACAAATATTGTACGAAAAACTCGAACACACACATAGCTTGTGTGGTTCGTTCGACCATCAACCAAAGAACCCTAGGGTTCTTTGGTCGAATTCGTCCAAAAGGGGAGAAGGGAGAAAAAGGTTTCCCAAAACATACCTTGTTGTTTGCTTAATGGACAGACCAGACCGCATAAGACTACTGGAATAGAAAAAGAGAAGGGAACAAATCGAGCGATCTTCTAGTTGATCTAAGCAATTAACTTGTTCTTCAATACTTGAAGAACACGAAGAACACGAAGAACGAAGAACACCAAGTGATAGTGTTTTTGGGGTTCGGCCGAAATCTCCCAAGAGAGGAGGAGAGATTTCGTGTAAGTGTATCAAGGGAATAAGGGTTACCCTAGGCCGCTTATTTATATACATATAAGTTGCGCTTAGAACCCTTCTAGTTTAACTAATATTAGATCTTTAATAAACTTCCTTTTAACATTTCCATCCCTTATAGTTTAACTAGTTTATGATTGTTGCACTTAACTATTAAATGTCTAGTATTAATACACTAATAATTCGGTACCCATATACACGAATTATATACTTGTATTTATACTTTTAATAATTAATTATATGATAACCTTTATATAATTTATACAACAATATTATCCAATTACTATATGATTTAATAGTTTTAAATCATATCATGGATAATCTATAATTAACACATTGTATATTTACTCAACTAGTAAATGCACAACTCCTTGTATTAATTAGTTAGTCAAACTAATCTAGTAATAAGTTAAACTTAACTTAATACTTAATTGATTCATAATGACTATTATGAATCATTCCTCTTCATATCATTGCTTATCTTGCTCGTATTACATGCACTCAGCGGTGTGACCCTTAAGTGTTTCGTAGGCACGGATGTATCATCATAGGTTGACTAACTGTGCACATAAATCCTTCAGGGGCGTCAATAGCTTTTTTGTGTGTGTGGAGGGGGTTAAATGTAATATTTTAAGGGTTAGTGATGTGTTAGTGATGGGTTATGGTTGGCACGACCGTGTCAGTAGCGTGTCGGTAAGGATATGATGATGTGGCTACTGACGGGTTTAGTGACGCGCCACTGTTCGGAGAGGCCTAAGAGGATGAAGTACAAATTACGAATAATAAGAACATATATCATTTGTCTTATGCAATTGTATATTTTTTTACAATATTTATATCTAATTCTTTAGTTTTTAAACTTACTTAGCCCTAGTGGTGAGCACGGTCTAAAAACCGAACTAAACCGAACCGAAAGCGATAGAACTGAAATAAATAATGACGAATTTTCAAAACCGAAAGCGAATGGACTACATGTTATTGATTTTGGTTCGGTTCGGTTTGGTTCGGGTTTTTTTAGCCTACATGCTCATCCTATTCGAGGATCCAACCGAACCAAAATCGATAAAATCGAAACTGGAAATGATGAATTTTCAAAACCGAAACCGAACCTGAACTTGTTACATGTTTTTGGTTCGGTTATGTTTGGTTTTGGTCAGTTTTCGGTTCGATTTTTTTGACCCAAATGCTCACCCTACTTAACCCTCATAATTTCATTTACTTAAAACTAGTTTTATCGATTTATCTATAGAGTAAATTACACAAATGTAAATTACACAAATGTAAATTACACAAATAATCCTTTTGGTTTACCAAAAAAAATCACATTTTATTCTTATTTAAAAAAACTTAAACCTAATGACCCTCAAATATGACCACTTGTAAGTTGTAACACAAATGGTCCTTAATTAATTCTTATAAGATTAATGATAAAATGGGCTGGTTAAACGATTTAAGGGCATGTTTGGTACGAGGGAATCGCAGATAATAGAATTGAAGAAGAGAATGGAATTGAAGAGAATGAGAATGGATCTAGAGAAAGAGAATGGATCTAGAGAAAGAGAAATGATTCCAATGTTTGGTACAGAGAGAATCAACATAGATAATTGTTAAAATATTCAATATTAAACATAGAAAATTTCTTCAAGCTGAATTCTTGACAGGCTAAAAACCTTTGAAAATCTAAATCAGATTAATACATACAAAAATAATGCTTTAAGAAAATAATCCAACAGATTTAGGTAATCCACGATGAAACAAGTCAACAACCCAATTAACTGAGTTCTCTTCCACTTGCTTAACCAAGAATCTCGTTACTGTGTTCTCTTCCAACACAAAAACAACAAATCAGAAAGATGTATTAAAGACTAAACAAAAACCCAATCAACCGGTTTGGGGGAAGGACGAACGAGAAAGACGGTTTGGGAAAGCACGAACCAGATTCAACATGTTTCTGACCGGCGAAGTTATTCTCGAGGAAGCTAAAACGAACGAGATTATAGAATTGGAGGGTTGTATAACCTGTAGCGAAGAAGATGAACTTGCAGGGAAGATGATAAATCAAGATGAGCACAAAGAAAGAAGAGATAGAAAAGCTAGGGTTCCAAAATTCTCTAAAAAATGACTAAATGTGCAAGTCACGTACTTCTTTATTTATATGTCCTGGAGACAACGCGCGTTTCCCTTTCTCGGGTTTCCTTTCTCTACTTTTTGTAAGGAATCAAATAGGTGGAAAGAGAATGGATTTTTCATTCTCATTTTTCATTCTCATGTCAAACAAACAAGAGACTGCGCCTTGATTCCCTTTCTCGCGTTTCCTTTCCATCGTACCAAACATCCCCTAAGTAACAAGTTGATTTGGATAATTTTTATACAGGTAAAGAATAGGCAAAGTTGGGTTGATCGAAACAGTGGCGAGACTCGGAACATTTTTATTTGAAGTTCAACATTACAATACTCGTAATATGTACTTCTTAATATATACTTCCTCCGATTAGCGATACACTTTCCATATTTGGGTGTATCAAAATAAGTGATACACTTTGAAAACTTACCTTATTTGGTAAAAAGTAATGGGACCCTACCCACTAACTATTTACTTTAATAAAATGAAATGACATTTTTATCCTTACTTTTACTTTTAAACATCATTAAACTCACTTTATTTAAAATTTGTAGGGTCCATTCCCCGCTAACCATCCAATTTATCTAATTTAATTATCATTATCATATTTTGCCTCAAAAACCGTAAAACCAACAATGTATCACTTATTTTAAATCGGAGGAAGTATCATACATCAATAGTAAAGATAAAAAATAATAAATAAATGATAAAACATTTACTACTTAGTTTGACGACCTTTTAAGATATTTAAGTTTACCAATTTAAGTAAAAGTACAATAACAATACAAGTGCCAATTTACATGACAATTTCAGTCCACTTGGATAAATAGGTCAATTCAAGACATGTTTTAAAATTAAAGCGGTTAGACTGAGTCAAATATATTAAAAGTCACCTAAAAAATATCTTAATGCTCTAAAATAAATTTATTAAAAGAACTAGATTGGTAAACAAACCGCCTTGTATTGGCTAATACATTGATAACAAAATTTATTATTTTCTCTCTCTCCACGAGGAGCGGCGGTGGCAAAGAAGATGGATGGTCAGAAGTTCGAAGACGAAGATTTCAACCAAGAAGAGATGATTCAAGCAACCTCAACAGCAGCAGGATTACGTCCTTCTTCATAACAAACTTTCCAGAGGATTGGAGCTTGGCGAAACTCAGGAAATCCTTCGAAAATTTCGGAAGGTTGGTTGACGTGTATATGGCTAAGAGAAGGAACAAGGATGGTAAGCTATTTGGGTTTATTCGATATGATGGAGTCAAAGATCCTACTGCCTTTGTGAAACTTCTTAATGGAATTCCACTAGGCAACCTTAAAGCGAAAATCAATATCGCCAGGTATTCAAGAGAAAAAGAGCAGAAGACTGAGGTCCCCTCCAAGCCTAAGTTTATGTCCTTTATCGGTAAGGATTCGATATTGAAAAAAGGAAAATCTTATGCTGACACCCTTATTGGGGGTGAAACGGATGACAAGGATTATGATGTGGTTACTCCTTCCATCTCTGTCTTCACCTCTGATAAAGCCAAGGAATGGATTCCTACAACTTTGATAAGTACTGTCAAATCTTTTGATATGCTTTGGAACATCGGCATGTTAAAAGAAGTGGAAGGCTGCGATGACCTGATTATTAGGTATATTGGAGGGATGCATGTTCTTATTGAATTTCTTTCGAAGGACGATGCGGCGAATTTTCTCACAGAGGCCTCTAATATGTGGGCTTCCTGGTTCGAAACGTTAAATTTCTTGGATTCTAATTTTCGGGTTCCTAATAGACTTGCAGCGCTGATCATAACCGGTGTTCCTCCCCATGCTTGGTCTCAAGATATTTATGAAAAAATCGCTAGTTCTTGGGGCCAAGTGGTTATTCCAGAAACATGCAACGAGGATAGTACAAACATGGCCATGGGGAAGATTGGTATTTTAACCACTCATCATGGTAGAATTGAAGATAGGATTGTGGTTTCCGTCGATAATAAAGAATTTCCCATATATGTCTACGAGGACTTTGGTGAATCAATCAAGTTGCAACCCCATTTCTCTGACTCCTCAGATTCGGAGGATGGAGATTCAAGGCTTTCAGACTTCTCCGACGACTTTAATTCCGATGACGAATTCCAGCATGTTGCTGATTCCATCGGAGACGATTATTCCACGACGAAATCTCCGGCTGTCGGGAATAGAGAAGGGGAGTCCAACAGACCTTCTAGACCCCCTGTAATAAATGATGAGGGGTTCAAGGTTTCTTTGGATGATGTGAAAATTGTCAGCACCGAGGAAGCAAATACTACTACTGATGATGACGCATTGGGAAAATGCCCTAATTTTAAATCTCTCAATGTGGGACCGGATGCCCCTCACCCGAATCTGGAAGCTTTGACCCAAACATGCGATGGGCTCTTTGGGGCTAGGCATCCTTCTACGAGCCCAATTCAACAGGATAATACTCAAGGAGTTAAAAGGCCTAATAGCCCAAACCAGGTGACGAAAGAAAAAACAAAAGCGGGTCAACAAAAACCACCACTGGTTTCTCTCAAATCCTCTTCTGCTTTGTCGTTCTTATCAAGGCAAAACTCCAGACGCCCCATGGGTAAAAAGGAGAAGAATCACAATACTAGCTCCATCGACCTAAACAAAGTCCCTCCTGCACATTCCCCTTGCTCTGATGGTATTTCTAAGGAGGTTCGCGATACCATGGAGGTCGGTTCTATGGTGGGTTTTAAGTTGGAAGGATGCGATCTGGAAATTCGGAAGTCCATTTCCAAAAGAGGATTGAACAATGTGACCCAATGAATGCTCTTTCCTTAAATATAAGGGGATTAGCTTCGGATTCGAAGCTTGGCTGGATCGCTGATCTAAGGAAGGAGAATAGGGTTAAATTTATTGGTGTTCAGGAGACTCACGTTCCAATAGACATTGATGATAGTATTATTAGGCCGTTATGGGGGTCGGCCATTGTGGATTTTGCTTTCCTTCGTTCGAATGGCAGGTCTGGAGGAATCTTGTCGATTTGGGACTCGAGTTTTTTATATAAATCTGATATTGAAATTGATGATGGTTTTGTTGCTGTTTGGGGTTCCTGGTCTGGGAATCGTAGGTGCGGGTTCATTAACATATATGCCCCTCAATCCCAATCCCGCAAAAGAAGATTATGGTGCAACATCAGGAATCTTTTGAACTCTCATACTGACGTTATGTGGGTAGTTATGGGAGATTTCAATGAGGTCAGGTGCAGCGATGAGAGAAAGGGCTCTCTCTATTCCGCATCGGGGCCACCGCTTTCAATGATTTCATTAGAGGTGACGGTCTAATTGAAGTTAAGAGCGGCGGTAGAAGATTTACAAGGATGAGTCCTGATGGGGCTAAACACAGTAAACTGGACCGGTTCTTTATTTCTAGCAACTTTGTCTCCGCCTGGCCTAACCCGAATGCGACCATTCTACATAGACTTCATTCAGATCATTGTCCGATTTTCTTCAATTCGGAGGTATTGGATTTTGGGCCTTCATACTTTAAATTTTTTAACTCTTGGCTTGTTGATACAGATTTAGATGCTATTGTTAAAACCTGTTGGAGGTCAGTCTCTCCCCCCTTCTGCTTTGTCCCCTATTCAATGCTTCATGTATAAGCTAAAACAGCTCAAGGTCCAGATAAAAGCTTGGAGAAAAAATAATATCCAGTCAAGGAAGGTGATAATTAAAAATCTGAAAGAAGGCATTGATTCTATTGATTTAAAAGCTAAGCTCAATGACCTCACCCCTAATGAAATTGAAGAAAGAAGAAGCAACATTCTTAAAATCAAAGACCTTGAGCACGCTGAGAACCTTGATCATAGGCAGAGGTCAAGGGTTAAATGGGCTGTGGAGAGCGATGAAAATACGCGTTTTTTTCATGGCATTATGAACCAAAACAAGCGATCAAACTTTATTCACGGGCTTAGCATCAATGGGGTTTGGGTCGTTGAGCCCAAGAGATTATTGGACCATGCCCAAACTTTCTTTAATTCCAAATTCAGTAATATAGTGGGGCCAAGACCGCGTTTTTCCAGCAATAAATTCAAACAGCTCACTTTGGCCCAATCCAATGCCATTGAAATACCAATTTCTCTCGATGAAATTAAAAACGCCATTTGGGATGCGGGCTCAAATAAGGCGCCTGGGCCCGATGGTTTTACTGTTGAATTTTACAAAAAATACTGGGACATAATCAGAGACGATCTTGTTTCCGCGATTAAACATTTTGAGAATACTGGTCGCATTGATAAAGGATGCAACGCTTCTTTCATTGCTTTGATACCGAAGCAAACCGATGCTATTACTTTGTCTAATTTCAGACCCATCAGCCTCATCAACAGCAGGTTCAAAGTTATCTCGAAAATTCTTGCTACAAGGCTTGCTTCGGTCATAGACACGGTTGTTGGACCGGAACAATGTGCCTTTATTAAAAATCGTAGCATTCTTGACGGGCCTCTTATAATTAGCGAGATAATTTCTTGGGCGAAGAAGGCCAAAAGACAAAGCCTTCTTCTTAAGATCGACTTTGAAAAGGCGTTCGACTCGGTGTATTGGAAATTCTTAGATGACGTCCTCAACCAAATGAATTTTGGCAGCAGGTGGCGACGGTGGATTAGAGGCTGCCTCGAGTCAATCACGGTCTCTGTTTTGGTTAACGGCTCCCCTTCTAAACAGTTTAACATGGGAAGAGGTGTTAGACATGGGGACCCTCTTGCCCCTTTCCTTTTCATTCTTGTAGCTGAGGCCTTGAATGTAGTCATGCTTGAGGCTAATGATAGGGGTGTTTATCATGGGCTAAATCTGCCCAACGCAGGCCCGTCCATCACCCACCTCCAGTTCGCGGACGACATCATTTTCGTTGGAAACTGGTCTGTTTTTAATGCTCGTAATTTAATCAGGCTACTCAGGTGTTTCAAGCTTGCGTCTGGCTTAAAAATCAACCTTAATAAAAGCTGTGTAATGGGCGTCTCGGTCAGTGAGGATGCGGTGACTGGTTTAGCGAACCGGATCCACTGCCGCACAGGTCAATTCCCTTTTAGATACCTCGGCCTTCCAATTGGGGTGTCTATGAACAGAATTGATTCTTGGTCCCCTATTATCGATAAGTTTAATGCTAAATTATCGAATTGGAAATCTAAATCGTTGTCTTTTAGTGGAAGACTGCTGCTCGTGAAGTTCGTCTTAGGCAGCCTTGGCCTATATTTTTTCTCGCTCTTTAAAGCTCCCAAGAAAGTGATTAACAAACTTGAGAGCATAAGGTTAAATTTCTTTTGGGGGTCGGTTGGTGGCAGCAAGAAAATCCCATGGATAAGCTGGGAAACTGCGATGTCCAGCAAAGACAAGGGGGGTCTTGGTATCGGGAGTTTGAGGGCCCTGAATCTTGCCATGATGGGTCGTTGGTGGTGGCGGTTTTGTAATGAAACCAATTCGTTGTGGAAGAGAGTCATTACCTCTCTTCATGGAGCTGACAGGGGTCTTAACAATATAGCCAAAGGAGGGAATTATCCGGGAGTTTGGAGAAGTATTATCAAGACTCAAAAGGATTTTAACAAATTTAACATGCCGGTGTTGAATTGGATTCGTGTCCCGCCCCCTAATAGTAGCGGGAACATTTCTTGGGCGCTCGATGTCAACGGATTTTCCGTTTCTTCACTTCGCACTGCTTTTGATGATAATTATCTTAACCCCAATGGTAACCGGCCTCTTTGGTGGATTAATTGGGTTCCTTCCAAGATTAACATCTTGATTTGGCGTATTATTCACAACAGACTCCCAACCAAACTCAACCTCGCTAAAAGGAACATAACGTGTTTATCTCAATTGTGCCCCTTATGTGATCATTGTGATGAAGATTTAAATCATATCCTTCTTGGTTGTTCGGTGTCAAGAACCCTCCTTGCTGATTTGAGTGCCTGGTGGAACATTGATTTAATGGGCTTTGCTTCGGTTGGTGACTTGTTTGATTGGCTGCCAAACATCAATTTTAATAATTCCCAGAAAAAAGGTTTCATGAGTGTTCTTTACATATACTTTTGGATTGTTTGGAGTCACCGAAACGGTAAGATATTTCGGTCTAACGAGGAGCTTAGCATCTATTCCAAAAGGGGCTATATTCAGGCAATTTCATTTTTTTGAATAAAATATAGAGCTCCTTCTTATAACCTTAAGAATAGGTGGATTGATTGGTGTAATGATCTGTTGTCTTGTTTTTAGTTTCGTTATGTTGTTTGTTTGTTGTCTAGCTCCTTGCTAGTTTTTAATGAAATTTGCCGTTAAAAAAAAAAAAAAAAAAAAGAACTAGATTGATTCTTGTCTTTGAACCTTTCTCGAAAAGTGTAACCATAGAATGACTGAACTTGTGTAATCATCAATAACATATAATTAAAAAACAAACGATGTCATTAACCATATCTCTAAAATTAATATTAGTTGTAAAATAACTCGTTCTGTGTCTTAACGGACACCGGTTAGAATTTGTAACAAGAAAAGAAATTTGAGAAACAAATGCATGCATCATATCATCACTCCATGTGCAAATTAAAACATCCAAAATATGCATCAACCGTTTAAATCTAACTAATAATCCATTTTTAATATATATTATCCTTCAATCTGCTCGAGATCCACCACCACTGCTACCTGCCGAAGATGATGATTTCTTACCACCATATTTCTGTAAAAAAAAAAAAACACAATTAAATATAATTGCCAGAATAATTTCTTTTTATATAAAAAAAAAAATAATAAATTAGTAACCTGTTTTCCGATGCTAAATGGGACGTATTTGTACTTAATCATATGCATGATTTGTCGTTTCATTGTCATGGTGAATAATACAAGCCAGTAAACAAGTAATATTGGCCAGAAAACGGGTACGTCAAACATCGAGAAACAAGTCAACACAATAGATATCATGAATGCCTTTGTGATTGCATACCTTTAATCAACATAAATCAATTACTAAATTAATAAATAACTTTATCAGAAATGTTACAAGTTATGGTTAATTATGTTTTTAGTCAAACTCCCCCTTAATTGGAGTTTTAAACATTAAGTTTTAGTGTAGATTACAGATTCAGTCCTGGTGGTATGCTCGTTTTGCATGTTTAGCCCCTAAAACGAATTAATTACACGAATCATCCCTGTGTATCTATTTTACATAAAATGACTAAAATACCCTTATATAAGTCATTTTATGAAGCCCAAGAATGAAGCTGGGGGAAAATAGAAACCACGGGGATGATCCGTGTAACTAATTCGTTTTAAGGACTAAATCTGAAAAATGACAAAACCACAGGGACCAAATTTGTAATATACCCAAAGTTTTATGTGCACGTGTGAAGAAATTACCAGAACTTGAACTCGGGTAATCGCCGAATAAAGGGCTTGAATTCATCTGACCCTTTTGTAGGTAACATGGGCCCATCACTCGGGTCAACTTCAGGGTCAACTAATGGTGACAAAAACCCGATTAACAGATTAAGTAAATAAATTCCCAAACCATAAGCAACAATGTAGAACCCTTGAGCGTATATTATACGCAAAATAAAACAAAATGCTAAAACTGCAGTTCCGATCCACCGATAAACTGTGTGTGGAGTAGTTTTATCAAGATAAAACTGAAAAAGTCTTGAAAATTGCCTCCATTGATTTAAAGTTGTTGTTGATGCACTATTAGTAGCTCCAATATTTTCCATTGAGATTTAGCCAAACAGCCCTAATGATCCCAAAATACATACACAAAAACAAAAACCAGTTTCAATACAACATAATCAGTTTCAAATCGCACATCCAAACACCCCCTATCACTATAATACAATGCAGCAATGCAGATTAAAGAGTTACAAAACATGCGATTTATGGTAGCTAATTTTCCCCTCTTTTTTAGGGTTTTTCTTTCAGGTTAGAGCTACATTACAACCAATGGCTAAGCTGCACATACTAATTACAAGTTTTTTACATCTATTTTATCAACAAAAACCAGCAATCCAAATGTTGTGTTTAAAATCTTTTCATTCGAAAATCAGGAACGAATTTCGGTAAACGAAGCATATGAAACGCATTTAAGAACCAGATCTGAAGTGATACATCTCGATTTACGAACATAAACTTCGAATCGAGAATAAATGAGAGAGTACACCCAAAAAACTAGGGTTTAAACGTACAATCAATAGATAACATGAAAACTAGTGAAATTAAGGATAAAATAGGGGAAATTAGTTACCTCCGATTAGGGGGAGTTGATAATCGATTTGAGAAGTTAGGATATGAGATTTGTGTGAAGTCGTCAATTTTTCTCAAATGGGCATTGGATTTGTCTCCTCAAGCTTGTGACGGCTACCGAGTTTTTCTTGCTATTCTGACCGTTATCCTACAATTACACTTGCACCCCTTTAACTTTTTGGTCACACGTGAGAACTTATTTAATATAGAGAAAATTACATGGTTCTTTAATTCAGACGAGAGTTCATGTATGGAACTTATTTTAGGTATCGTTACTTCTTCCAATGATTAAATTGAATGTTGAATTGGTAGTCGGTTAGTTAACATGTATCTCAATCACAAAATATAATCATAGCTAGAGATTTAACACTCTTTTTACTGTAATATATAGAGCATTTGATATATGATCTTTTATCTTAAGAATTGTTTCTAGATTAGATTCAGAGTTCAGCAGTTGCATTGGATGACACACTCTAAAAGGTACACATAGTGCACACTGTTTATAATTGACGAGTTGTCCAAGTGGGAGACTGTTGGAAAATAGGTGTACAACATCATTAAATAAACCGATAACGGTTCGCCGTAAATTAAAGTCCTACTTAGGTTACCCTTAAGGCGCATCGAATATTAGAGAAAACAAGCTAGTTTAATTGACGGTTTAATTAAAAGTGAATCGGTCTTGTCAGGCTAGATTAAATTATTGAGTTAATTAACTAGTTAATTATAGCGGGCTCATATTCATTAAGAGGGCTTAATTAATTTGATGCGCTCATGGACCGGGCTACTTATGTATTTGAGTTAGACTCAAATAAGGATTAGTTTGACTAATCCTTATAAATATAATGGGCGTTTAGCTCGATGTAATCCTCCGTAATGTAATTAAAATCAGTTGTAATTGAATTTGGTTGTAATTAAATACGGTTACGCGTTTGGTTGACAAAATTTTGAGTTGTAATTCAAATCAATACTTATATATCTTTTTAAAAACTTTATTAAATTCTTTTTTAAAATTTTATTATTTATTATTATTATTTTATTATTTTATTATTTTTAAATTATTTTTAAATTTTTTTTAATTATATTTTTAGTTTAAAAAAATAAATATTTTTATATTTTTAATTTTTAATTTTTTTTAAAATTTTTAAAATTTTCTTAATTTTTTTAAATTTTTTTTAAATTTTTTTAAATTTTTTAATATTTTCTTAATTTTTATTTTTTATATTTTTAAACGATTTTAAAACTGAAGAATATAAAATATTCAAATTTGTTAGTTTACTAAAGAAGCGTAATTGAATTCTTAAGGTTTTTGGGACGGAATTCAATTACAACGAATATCGTAATTCGAAATTACGTCAATTAATTACGAAAAAAAAGTTCATTCAAACATCCTCCGTAATGTAATTGAATTACAATTACGGAAGATTACATCAAAACTAACGGGGCCTAAGTGTTAGAGAGACAAAGAAATAACCTAATCAGTTTTGTGTTTTACCTCATTCGGCCGACCCCTGCTCCATCCGACCCGATGCAGCCGCACACCGCAACGAACCATTGCAGCTCCGCCGCTCCCGCCCCGCCGCCGCATATCCTCTTCATGTGACAGCTGCGGTTCGTTTGGTTTTTCGCATGTCTCGTTCTCGAGGGTGGTTTGTACTACATTGTGGTACATTGTCTCGATTGATTTCCAACTTTGGGTGTGAGCAAGTATATAGATTCTAACTTGAATCATAGCATTGTGTAACGTTTTGGCTCGTACGCGATCACAAGGATTATCATCGAGCATCACTAACGTTAGTTTTCCGAATTACTTGTTTTATTGTTTAACTAGTTGCATCAGATTCATAGATATACCTAATCCATCCAATATTTCGGGAATTGTCGTTTACTATATTTTTTTTATACGTAATTCCGCGACGTATAAAAGTTAATAAATTTGTTCAAACCCTAACGATCACTCAATAAGCTACCAAAATTTTTACACTTTCTTATGTTTAATATTATGTTATGAAAAATTAACAACTTAAATCATAACAAAACCCACAAAAAGTATAATTCAATCAAATTTGATAATATTATTGAAACACCTATGTGTGGAAATCATAAGCTTTTGATTATACATGCAACATAAATTACAATTTAGAAAATGCATAATATGTTAAGTTTGGGCATTTTCTCTTTATTCATAATCCTATGAAGTTAGTTATCCGCCTTAGTCTCCATCTCCTTCATCACCTCCTTCCCCATCACCTCCTTCCCCATCACCATCTCCGTCATCATCACCACCGCCTCCACCACCACCACCGCCGCCTCCTTCTGGAGGAGGAGGAGTAACAGGCAAACCACCCTTTTTCTCACAATCAACGTAGCAAAAGCACATGTATTGGGCTTCACGTTGGTGACAAGCACCATGTTGTGCACCTTCCCACTCTATGCACCGCTTGTCGCACTTATCCGTATCTTTGCACGCTCCAAACCATGTCTTACTAGCTCTTTCACATATTTTTCCATTAATGGTCGAGATTTCTGTAAAAAGTGAGTTTAAACAATTGAATATTAGTTGCGATAATATGTTTGCTATTACATAATATATGTTTCTTTTCCCATTTCCATAGCCAAGGGTGTTAAAATCATGTTAAATAATTTTTGGAGCTTTAATATGGTTGTAACACCCATGTTAAAATAAGCCCTCTCCTGCCAAATGACCGCCAAACGAATTCAATTTCAGGGGCTTTGGCGAACCCATGGTATAGAGCCTTTGGCGAGTGTTGATCGTATGACTGCCGCCAAAAACATTTGGCTAGCCTTTGGCGAACCCCCCATACAGACTGCTCTAATAACTATCTTGCAAAGAAAGAAAAATATAATATACTCAAAATGGTGGACAAACCACTCGAAATTCATTTCTACACCATAGCTTTTAACTCATCTATGACACAATGCAAGTTTTACAGCAAACTATACAACTAAAACAATGGTTGCCACGAATGCAATAAAACATGTGGTGTAAAATTCATGTCTTGTTAGGGAATTGAGAAATTTATGAAGCTTTCTAAGACTATCCCTATTAACAATCTAACCCAACCTAATTTTTTCATTAAAAATTAATCTCTCTTTTCCACCTACACAACCCAATCCAATTTAATTTTTAACACACATTAACAACCCAAACCAACCTAATAAACTTTATCTTATTATAATCAAACCATTCAATCAAAAAATTCCACAATATATTAAAATAAATAAATAAATAACATTGGTGACCCAATGCTAGTGAACTAGTTCTCCCCACAGCCC
This sequence comes from Calendula officinalis, assembly GCA_963853835.1. Taxonomy (NCBI): domain Eukaryota; kingdom Viridiplantae; phylum Streptophyta; class Magnoliopsida; order Asterales; family Asteraceae; genus Calendula; species Calendula officinalis. Next base: position 6,029,874 of record OY970828.1, on the reverse strand, counting down.
AAGGCTGCCTCCCTTGATAACCCTCACTTCTTTTTTTCAATATAATAATAGGGAGACCCAGCCCCCATCCAACCGATTGGGGTAGTCTAAGCGATAGAATTCCCTTTAACCCAAACTTGTCAGCTAGAACCCCACCCGACCTAATTGCCACCCATACAATATACTCGATTTTGAATACCTTTACCAAACGTGAATAACGTTGCTTGCACAAATATATTAGTTATTTATATGACTCCAAAATTTGAAATTTTCCTCTTTTTTGAAGAACAACAATGACAAATTTCAAGTAGACTTGATTAAGAAACATAGAACAATAATATCCAAAAAATTATAAGAACTGAAAATAAGTTTGATTACGCACCTGAAATAGTAAGAACGAAAACAATTAGAAGGAATGTACAAAAAGCAATTGAACTTTTTGCCATTCTAGTCGTATGACGAAATACGCGCCCCAAGTTGGGTTATGAAATGGTCGAGACCATTGTGGTATTTATAGGATGAAAGAGATTTTGAAAAAAAGGTTTTGGTAATTACAGTTCTAAAGCTGTCACTAGACATGCATCAGAAACATGTACATTGATGTATAACTGTCCCTTGAATTTTAGGAACCACCTCCCTCAATTAATTAATGTACAACTTTTATGCGCTTAAAGACAGTCCTAAAGCCTAAGAGTTGTCATTATCAAAACCCTTTAAAAAATACGTTTCAAAGATGTACCTAAATATTGAAGAAAGTACGTAAATCATCAAAAGATTAATATTTCCATATTGAAGAAGTATTAATTTTGATGGGTATACTTTATCGGGGGAATGTAAATATGTTTGCCTCAAAAAACGTGAAAGTTAAGTTGTATCATTTATATTTTTTTAAAACTAATTTGTATCACTTATTCCGGAAATGAGTAAGTATTAATTTTGATGGGTATCCTTTATCAGGGGAATGCAGACACGTTTCACACACGTTTAAGAGTTTCTTGGTAGAAAAACAGGGGAACAATATTATTTTTTCTTGGAACGACAAAAATATAATTCGATTAGAAAAGCCTTAGCAAGACGCTAAGGCGAAGAATACAAAATTACCAGATTAGGCTGGGATTAAAAAGTCAAAAGGTCCAATTTAATTAGGCCCGATTACACTATTACTCCGTATTAATAACGGGGGTGTGATTTATTCTCGTAATCTTCTGCCTACTTATTTGGGCATGACCAAAATGTTTGACCCATTAACTTCGTCACAGAAAACTAAGGGGGTGTTTGAGAAGGCTTATAAACTTTATGCTTATTTAAGCTCAACAAGTTTTTATAAATGTTTAGGAGAGATTATAAGCTTGTGCTTATAAGCTTATTCAAAGTTTTTAAATAGCTCTTTTGAGGGGATATTAGCTTATTTAGAAGCTTCTATTATCCTCTTATTTTACTAACTCTTATTTAAGTGCTTTGACAAATGTTTTCTTTAGCAAGTTTACAATATGCTTATATAAGTTTTTTCAAATATTTTATTTAATAAAAACCTGTTAACTTAAGTAAGTTCATAAACATATAAACTCATAATCACAAGCCTTTTTAAATAAGTTTTCCCCACCTAAATGATATCAACTGGTTTAGTTCAACTTTTTTAACCCGTTTTTAACCCGTTTAATCCATTGAGAGCATGTTGAGTTGTTTCTCCATTATCAACTAGCATGTTTATGTTGATATGCTACTTTCTTGTTGATGTAGAGTCACAAATAAAAATATAAATTGGTCTTGTTGATTTTTAGAATTCTCAGAACAATCTATTCTAAAAATCATGTTATTTCAAAAATTGTCGTGGTTTAGTCTTCAAAATTGATTCACCTCACGAACGCAAAGTTTGGTAGAAAATAAACTTCATATATATTAAAAGTAAATGTTATACTGTGCCAAAAAAACCATAAAATAGTTCCAGCTTTTTGAATGGACCTAAAAAGAATTGACACGAAGTTAAAAAAAACTATACAAAGAACTTTAAAATGCAATAAGTCCCAAATTATATTGTTTTTGGGCCCAAAATCAGGACGCTAGATTCGATGTGACTAGTCTAACGCTTGAAACAGAGACTAGTAGCCCAAGTTATGCTCATTTTAATGTAAACCTTTTTCTTTACACGCTCTTAAGTCTCAAGAAACAAAATGACCCGTAAGATGCTTGGTCTGCATCGCTTGTAAACTGATTGTAAGTGTTTAGACTAATAGTCGATTAGCTAAGGGTAATTAATAAGGGTAATTACTTATTGAGCTAGTCTATTTGTCAATAATTAATTATTGGACTTTAGCAATGATCTAAAAGTCTTTGTTATTTAGCAACGGCTACATTTTATTTAATAAAAACCTGTTAACTTAAGTAAGTTCATAAACATATAAACTCATAATCACAAGCCTTTTTAAATAAGTTTTCCCCACCTAAATGATATCAACTGGTTTAGTTCAACTTTTTTAACCCGTTTTTAACCCGTTTAATCCATTGAGAGCATGTTGAGTTGTTTCTCCATTATCAACTAGCATGTTTATGTTGATATGCTACTTTCTTGTTGATGTAGAGTCACAAATAAAAATATAAATTGGTCTTGTTGATTTTTAGAATTCTCAGAACAATCTATTCTAAAAATCATGTTATTTCAAAAATTGTCGTGGTTTAGTCTTCAAAATTGATTCACCTCACGAACGCAAAGTTTGGTAGAAAATAAACTTCATATATATTAAAAGTAAATGTTATACTGTGCCAAAAAAACCATAAAATAGTTCCAGCTTTTTGAATGGACCTAAAAAGAATTGACACGAAGTTAAAAAAAACTATACAAAGAACTTTAAAATGCAATAAGTCCCAAATTATATTGTTTTTGGGCCCAAAATCAGGACGCTAGATTCGTTGTGACTAGTCTAACGCTTGAAACAGAGACTAGTAGCCCAAGTTATGCCCATTTTAATGTAAACCTTTTTCTTTACACGCTCTTAGGTCTCAAGAAACAAAATGACCCTTGTAAACTGATTGTAAGTGTTTAGACTAATAGTCGATTAGCTAAGGGTAATTAATAAGGGTAATTACTTATTGAGCTAGTCTATTTGTCAATAATTAATTATTGGACTTTAGCAATGATCTAAAAGTCTTTGTTATTTAGCAACGGCTACAGAAATTTAGCTACAATTCATAGTTTTGAAGCGGATATACCAACGAATGGGTTTCCTTGTTGGTAAAAGCACACAAGAACGTTTTAGGTGTATTTAGCAACGAATTTAGGTATTTGATATCAACAGTTTATAAGTATGATTGGTTTAACAAGAAATTACACGTTTCTTTAGGCGCATAAAAAAAAATTACGTTTAAGAATCACATTATGTAGTGAATAATACCAAGAAATAAATTACCATGCCGTTGTAGAAAAATGTTGATTAGGATAGATATACCTAACATACTACATAAATTAGACGGATGAATTTGAGAAACCTCAAAAGTAGGCCGAAAGTCGTTCCAGTCCCAAACTTTGGCGCAACAAAGTCCAAGTGAAAGACTACAACAAAACCTATTAGCATCGGAGCACAAGTTCATGTAATTACATATATAGGTAGGGTGGAACTAGAATTTTATTAACATTAACATTTTTATGGGATTGAAGAACTCTAATGGCACACACTCTATATCCTTGTAAACGATTAAATATGGTAACACAAGTAATATTATCAAGTGTTTTTTTTTATTTCAATACATATATAGCATTTTAAAATTTGAATTTTAAATTATTAAATATGATAATACAAGTAATCTACTATTATAAAAAAACAAACCCCTTAAGTGCCACAAGTCACCTCTAAATAACAGTATTACACGCGTAATTTCTTAGAATTTCTGTATTTATTTTCTAGCATTTAAATACTGATAGGGGTGCTTATCGGGCCAAAACCGAACCGAACCGAACCGAACCGATAGAACCGATAACCGATAACGATGGATTTTCAAAACCGAAACCGAACCGATAACATGTTCTCGGTTTCGGTATCGGTTCGGTTATTTTAGGCCAAATGTTCATCCTTTTCCGAAAACCGAACCGAACCGATAGAACCGATAACCGATAACGATGAATTTTCAAAACCGAAACCGAACCGATAACATGTTATCGGTTTCGGTTCGGTTCGGTTTCGGTCGGTTTTCGGTTCGGTTCGGTTTTTTCGGTCAAAATGCTCACCCCTAAATACTGATTATGATTATGCATGCCATTAATTTCGGAAATTCTGTTAATAGATTAAATACGTATACATATTTTAGGAACGTTTTTTATTTTAAAAATCAAATATTTTTTAATAGATAATATTTCGTTCAATGAATTCCCAATGTAAATCTTGGTAGAAGTTTTAAACATGTAGCCATTATTAAGTTTTCTAATTTTATGAATCCTACTAACGTTAATGTTAAGCAAAGTTTTAAAAAACATAATATGTGGCGTGACGACACCATCAAACCTCAAACATTGACGAGTCAGGATGGACTGTAACGTTTTTCAAAGGGTGGCTTAAGACGACAATTTTTTAAAATACATCATGGATTTTACAAACGATAAATATAGAGGATCAGTTAGAAAATTGTATTTGGGTAATAAGGAATCCAAGCAACTTTTTACTAAATCATATAAGTGTCAGGATCGAATAACCCAAACAGTTATTAAATCACAGATGTACTCAACAATAGAAGTTACAGCGGATTAACACTATGTTGATTAATTACGAACAATGAATAACTGTAATTAATGTAAATAACAATAAAAACACAGTTTCACAAAAAGCTTCAATGAATATTAATTCGATCGATCAATACACACGTATGTTTACAATTCATAAGGAACTATTTATAATAGTCCTTGAAGCCTAAATTATTAACCTAGTTATTCTAGGAAACGATTGCAATACAATTACAATTGATATTATCTTCTAAACTAACTTTCCTAAGATCTCGGACTTGATATTCTCTGTAAATAATATCATCAGTATTATTTCAGTTGATCAGTAGTATATGCCAAGATCAGTAGTAAGTTGTATCTTCAGTAGTAATTGTAATATCAGTATCAAGTAGTCATAGCAGCAATAACTCTTGATCAGTAGTATCTGCACATCAGTAATAGAATACTTATAATCCAACAACAAGTGAGATGAGAAAACTTAGAAAAATATATTTGGATAATAAGAGATCCAAATTCCATCTATTTCAAATGGTAATAGCGTTAATACAAATGGTTAGTGCTCAAATTTTATTAATAAATATATGCATATCATCTTTTATCAACGACATCTATTTTTTTATTTTATTGTTTTTCGTTGTTACTAATAGCACATCGGTTTGCAACTTAAGATCGGGTAAACAAAATTTAAAAAGGACAAATGCAACTATTACAAATATTCTAATATCTGACTTAACAATAGATGAAGATATTATTTCTCAAGATGTACTTCAAAATATTCATGACAGTTTATCAAACGGTAATCACAATATACCATATTTTAAAATTTATGAATTTTTTAACATATTATTTTAAATTTTTATTAAAGTCATGTTTTATTTTGTCTTCACAATTTTAATTTTTTTATCATATACCTCGATCATGGTTACCAATCTTTTACATCTGAAATATGCAATGCAATAATTTGGGAGGATGAAGCTACAAGAAGTTGTCAACATGAGAATAATAGTTTTCCGATTGTTTCCAGATTTTGGTGTTCCACCAATAAACAACCAAAAACTTATTTCGTTCTTCAGATTCAAACAGCAAATAGTTCATCAAGAGAATACAGTACGTAGATTTAATTCCTTGTTTTCGTTTACATCAATGATTAGAAAGATTGATAACTCCATCGATAGAGGTACGTAATGCTCCATACATTTTTAGACTAGACGGTAAAACTAATCAAATGGGCAGTTTTCAACGCCAAATGGGTATAAACCAAAATTCTCACAACTATGCATATGTGATACTGAAAATAAGAACTCAAATAGACAGTCATGTTACAGGTAAATAATTTATAGAAATATTTTATTAAATCTCTATCTATATATAATAATATAATTTGACGCTGTTATTTCATTTTTCTTCCTCGTGCATCGAAACAAAATTCTTCATCAAATGATTCGTTAATGGACATTAGTATTATACAAAATGTCAAACATATGTTGGATTCTCAAAATTTCTCAGATAACGTTTATAGGATGGTAAGAGAGTCATTCAATCATAACCCTCAATTAGATTTAAAATTACAGATTCTAGGGGAAAAGGGTACAAGATGGAAGGACATACAAAATACAAACTGCGCTGAGGTTGCCGCTTTAATTATTGGCGATATTTGGTGATACGCATTAAAATTTTGATAATATTGTGCAAACTCGATCCAGATCTTTACAACGTGTTAACGAGAAGTATCCTTCCTATATTGCTTTTCAATATCCCACAATACTTCCATTCGGAGAAGACGGATACATAATTGATATTCCCCATAGAGGTGTTACAAATACTACTAAATTAAGATGGGTAATTATGAGGTTAGTAGTAATTAGCTATATATATATATAGGTAATTCCCCAAAACCTAAACATGAAGATGGGCTTCAATGTTCACGAGCCTATGCGTCGATCCGCCAATGTTCACGAGCCCATGCGTGACCCGCCACTACAACTGTCAAGATGACAACTTTTGTTACTTGAAGAGTTGTCAACCATGTCCAAGTTATCACCGCCTGTCAGGATTGTCAGCGCCTGTCGTGTCGTGGCTCAAGCGTGTCGTGTCATTGGAAGCGTGTCATTATGACGTCCCGTCATAATGGCGTTTCATGATTGCTTTATTGTCATCATAATAGTAACGCGTTGCATTAGACGATTGATGATCAACGTAGACGATTGATGATCAACGTAGATCAAGAGTTCACGATCATCATTAATGAGCCAACGTTCCATATACTTGAGACCAGCCATATAAATACACGGTCTAAATCATTTGGTCTGCACTGTGGTTATCACAGGAGATCTAAGGTTGACGTCACCTAGTCTTCGTGTTTGACAATCGTTGCTCGAACAGGTAACATGCGAGAATGGTTCACGTATAGAATTCATGACATAGAGCATATCTTTTCCTTGACACTTAATTCAAGAAGATTCTTTCAAACAATTTTTGGTTGACGACTATACTATGATTGAAACCGAACGATTAAATTTGCGCAACAAACAAACCAATCTCATGTGGGAAACTTTCGAGAATTTACTTAATCATTATAATCAGGGTAATCAAAATATTTCAAACGTCAGCGTGTTATATTGCCTTCTTCTTTAATTGGTGACGCACACTATATGTATATCATTATGTCTATAGCATTATTAGCATATCAATAAAATATTTACCTTAAAGAAATAATATATAAATTTGTTATTTAATATTTTATATAGTTACATATAACAAATCATATTTATATTATATAAAATATACGTTTAGCAAAAATATGACCGTCCGTGAATTTTCACGGGTTATAACCTAGTATTATGATATATAAAAATGGATAATTATATGAAATAAACTAAAACTAACATAATTTAAAGTTGAAGGGACAAAGTATGTTAATAAAACCTTTAAACATCATATTTAGTATTGATGACTAGTACAATATATATATAGTGTTACATTATTTACTAACATTGTACATAGTGTTAAATTGGAGTTATTTAGTGCAAATTATAGTATTAAATACACTTTTAGTATAGGGTTGGAGATGGTGTTTTCTTTTATGATTGTTATTATTTTCTTTTATAAATGAAATTAATTTATTATATTCTTTTTTAGTTCATTTTCTTTTCCGCAGTAGTGGTAGATCCTTAGAAAGTTGTGAACATGTGTAGAGATAGATTGGCGTTAACGACAACAATTGTTGTTACAGAAGCCATTTAAAATTAAACTTACAAATGTTTTGTTACGCCCATTTAGCGACGGCATGTGTAGTTGCAGAAGATATTTAAAAAAAAAAAATGGTAAAGGAGTGTACCATTGACGCTGGCCACATATTGTGACCGGACACCCGACCCAGCAACAGGTGCAGGGTCAGGTGCAGAAGATATTTATAATTCAATTTAGAATGACATTCATTATCGTAAAAAGTACCAACAGTTTGTCGCTATAGATGTAGTCGCAAGTGATATTTACCGACGAGAAATCCACCTTTGGCGACAAATCATGATGTTAAAGAACATCTTTATCCTTGGAGTGTGTGCAACTCATACCGATATGAACCAATAGACCAATTTTTTTCACATTTGCAGTTTGTTATGTTTAAAGGTTGTATCTTATAAAAACGTTACATTATACAAAACTAACATAAAATATATCAACGCGTTACTTTATTTAATCGCTTAAGGTTTGATATTTGTAATGAGAAGGCGGTTTGTCATTATTTGGTGGAGGTGGAGACATCCCTCTTCTGGGAGCAGGAGGAGGCACTGGTATCAACTTGGCACAATCGTATGTGCACACACAAATGAGTTTCTCTGGACCTTCACGACAATATCCTATTTCTCCGTTCTCAAATACCTGACAATTTTTCGTGCATTTATCCACACCGCATTTTCCCCTGTAATACGTGCTGTCTTTGTCACATAATTTTTCGGGTAGGCTTTCTGTTTAAGAAATGTAAATAATCGAGTATAATTAATAAAAAAATAGTTGATTACGATATAAAGTAGGCGAGAAGTACACACATTTTTCTCTCATGCTTTAAAATAATTAAACCAAGAAACGAGCAACGACAATTATATGCAATTTTTATTTAAAGAGAAATGATATTGATGCCTATTATTTGTATTTACTCATTTGCTTACCTATTTGATGACCAAAAGTGTTAAAATCAAAAGATGATATGAGAAAGAGAATTAGTGGATTATACATGTCAAACTTAAAAGTGACTAAACACATAAGTAGGCACAAATGGTAGATACAAATATCATTTCTTTTATATAAATAAGCTTTAAAATTTCTACTATTACCGGAGAAAAGGATGATAAAAATTTAATTTAAAACACGGAGTATATAAAGTTTTTAAAATTTTAAAGGGCTTAAATTACTTTGTTTAATAAGCACCTGAGATAGTAAGATTGAAGATAATGATAAAAAATGCAAAGAACGCAATCGAACTTTTTGTCATTTTTGAATTACGAAGAACTGAAGCTTAAGCCGATAGGTGACTATTTATAGGAGAAGGAATGAATTTTAAGAAAATACGTGTCAAAGATTAACATATTTGTTGAAGAAAATATATCATATATCAGATATTCTCACGAATCAAGTTAGATTGTTGATTTGATGAACTGCCACAACGAGGTTATTAAATTTTTATCTCTTATTGTTTACCGCGATCACATCGGCAATAAAAGAGTGATTGTTTTATGTTAAGTAGGAGAAATTATACACATGCCTGGTGCGCATATGACTATTCTATGTATGCATTTTCTTTGCAATGTGATTATCTGTTTATTGTCCACAATTTAAACAAAGTGTATTTATTATTGTTGGGATATAAATCAGATATAACATTCTATTACTGATGCTGCAGTTAGTACTGATTCAAGCATACTGAAGAATAATACTGATGAGGCAAAATTGCAATTACTACTGATGCTACTGATCTCAAGATTATTACTGACGATGGCAAATACTACTGACGTCAAATTTTGGTGCTGATCGTATTCGAGATTTTAGCATAGTTAGTTAAGGAATGTATATCTTTATGTAATTCAATTGTAATCGAATCCTAGAATAACTAGGTTAATATTTTAGGCTTCAAGGACTATTATATATAGTTCCTTATGAATTGTAAACATACGTGTGTATTGAGCGATAACATTAATATACATTGAAGCTTTTTGTGATTACTGTGTTCTTATTCTCATTCGTATTCATTAACAGTATTCATTGTTCTTATTCAATTAAACTAGAGTGTTGATCCGATGCAACTTCTCATAGTTTGTAGATCTGTGATTAATTAATCCTTCTGGGTTAATCGATCCTGACAAGTGGTATCAGAGCTTTAAGGTTCTAGATCTACGAATTAAGAACAACAAAAAGTTTCATACTTTCGATCTCAAAAATTGTTAATCATGTCTGATAACAATGAAAGTACTCAGGCGAACAAGATTCCAATTCTCACTCCCAACAACTTTGGGATGTGGAAAAACAGAATCAAGCAATACATGCTGGTTACTGATTATTCCATGTGGGAAGTGGTTCTTGAAGGAAACAAGACTATTCAAACTCAAATAGCCACCACCTCAACTGAAGTTGACAAACTCAAGTGTGAGAAAGAAAAGAAGGACAGAGGGATCGAGCTCAAAGCCTTAAGCACTCTTTTGCTTGCCATTCCCAATGATTATCAACATCTTTTTGTTGAATATGATGATGCAAAGAAGTTATGGCAGGCTCTGGAAAAGATGTTTGTTGGTACAGAGAGCACAAAAAGAAACATGAAGTCTGTTCTGAAGCAAGACTTTGAAAACCTCAAAGGGCAGAAGAATGAAACATTGTCTCAAGTTTTTGATAGGTTCAACAAACTCATTGGTGAACTGAATCAAGTTGGTTACAAACTAGACAATGATGATGTCAACAGGAAGTTCCTCAGGTCTCTAGGTGAAGAATGGTCTATGTACACTGTGATATACAGACAAGGAGATGCACTGGAAGAGAAAGAGCTAGATGAACTCTACAATGAACTAAGAGTGTTTGAATCTGAAGTAAGTAATAAAAATCCTAATTTACCTTCAAACAATGCTGCTTTTGTGTCTAGTACAGGAACAGGGCAGGACAATGCAAAGATTGCAGGCATTGAAGATCTAGCAAGAGAATCTTTCTTCACTAGTCATGTGCATACTGCATTGATTAATGAGGATTTAGAACAACTCAATCCTGATGATTTGGAAGAGATGGACATCAAGTGGCAGATGGCTATGCTGAGCTTAAGAACCAAAAGGTTTCTTAAAAGAACTGGAAGGCAAAATATATCTTACAACAAAGGTGATCGTGCGGGTTTTGACAAGACAAAAGTTAAATGCTACAACTGTAGCAGTCTGGGTCACTTTGCCAGAGAATGTCCAAATAAAGATCAAAGATCAAGCTACAACAAAAAACAGTACTTCCAATTCAACTGCTTTAGTATCTCAAGAAGGACAAGGATATGACTGGAGCTTTCAAGCAGAAGAACATACACAGAACCAAGCCCTCATGGCCTTTACTACTGATCCTTCTTCTACTGAGGTACATTCTAAATCTTGCACTCCTGAATGTATTAAAGCATATAAAGAATTAGAAAAACTAAATAAAGAAACACTTGAAGAGATGATTCTAAACAGGAATAGAAGAATTGAATATAATGGTTGTATAGCTGATTTAGAAAACCAAATTAAAATCTATAAAATAACTGATCAGAAAATAAAAGATGAATTGTTACAAACCACTTATAAAAAAGAACATATTGAATTAAAACTAAAAGAAACTTTGATCAAATTAGAAGAATGTCAAATGGAATTAGAACAGAATAAACTAACTATTAAAAAATTTGAAAGAAGTTCTAAAATTGTTAATGAAGTAACTAGTAATCAAACCACAGAAAAGGTTGTTCATGGAGTGGGATATCATGCAGTCCCACCTCCAACAAATTTTATTCCTCCTCTTAAATCAAGCACATAAAGAGTTTTATATGATTTGAAAATTGAAAGTCAAACTGAAACTGAAACCAGTAATGAATCAAATGAGTCTTCTGATGATGATCAAACAACTGAATCAAATGATACAAGTTTTCACACAACACAAAGTCAAACTGAATCCACAAAATACAACTCAGAAAATATACCTATAATTCTAAGAAGGGGAAATCAAAGAAATTTAAATCAGTTAAAAGAACAAAGAAAACCAGAAAGTGCTAAGTCAACAAAATTATCATGTTTAATTTGTAACAAGGTTAACCACATAGCTAAAAGCTGTCACTTCAATCCTATTAACAGTCAAGAATTTAAAGAATTTAAAATCAACAAAGAAAAGGAAAAAGCCTTAAAATTAAAACAAATTGAAGAAAAAAAAGAAAAAAAATCAATAAACCATGTGTTGAAACTCCTAAATTTGGAAGAACTGCACAAAGATTTGTGCAAAATATCAGGTATAAATGTCCAAACAGAAGTACTTATTTCAGAAACAATGGAAAACAAAATCAATTTCCTCAATATTCAAAGTTTTCAAACATCATTAGAAACTATTCCAGGTTCACTACTGGTAAAAACCCTAATTACAATGTTGTCTGGTTTAATTACAAAAACACTACTGATTATGCTCAAAAATCATATTACCCAAACACTACTGGTCCATCAGTAGTAAAATTTTCAAAAGCCAAAAACTACAGGTATAAACGTAGATTAGTAGCAACTAAGAACACCAGTACTAATCAAACAACAAAGCACAAAACCGCATATAAGGATCATTCAGTTAGAAAGACTTACTCTTCAAAGGATGAACCCAAGACAAAACAAGCTTGGGTTCCCAAAATTAACTAATCCATTTACTTTATGTGCAGAGTATCCAGATCCCTGAAGAAGGTAGAACATGACATATTGATAGTGGATGCTCTAGACACATGACTGGAAATCTTCAAATACTTAGAGATTTCAAGTCTTTTGAAGGAGGATATGTTGCTTTTGGAGAAAATCCAAGAGGTGGTAAGATTACAGGTAAAGGTACAGTATCAAATGGTAAGATTACTTTTGATGATGTATTTTATGTTGCTGAGCTTAAATATAATCTTGTTAGTGTCTCACAAGTCTGTGATAAGAAGAACAAAATTCTTTTTACAGATGTTGAGTGCATCATTCTTTCTCCTGATTTTATTTTAGATGAAAAATTTGTTGTTTTAAGAACACCAAGGAGAAACAATGTGTATTGCCTGGATATAGGGGGAGAACTCATTTCTTCAAATGAGATCAACTGTTTTATATCTAAGGCAACCATAAATGAATCAGAACTTTGGCATAGAAGGATGTGTCACACAAAAAATTTAAAAATATGAACAATTTAGTTAAAAAGAAGTTAGTAGTTTGTCTACCACAAAAATAATTTATGTGCGATCATCATTGTGTTGCCTGCCTAAAAGGTAAACAACACAAGACTTCTCATAAGACCAAAGCAATCAACTCTATTTCTAAACCTTTGCAGCTCTTACATATGGACCTTTTTGGACCTACAAATGTAATGAGTATTGGAAAGAAACAATACTGCCTTGTTATTACTGATGATTTTTCCAGATATACTTGGGTCTTCTTTCTTTGGACCAAAGATGAAACAAGTGAAATAATCAAGAATCTGATTGTAAAGCTGGAAAATACAAGAGATCTCAAAGTGAAAGCAATTAGATGTGATAATGGAACTGAATTTAAAAATACTAACCTAATTGATTTCTGTGATCTTAAGGGCATTGACAGGCAGTACAGCTCACCAAGAACTCCACAACAAAATGGTGTAGCTGAAAGAAGAAATAGAACCATCATTGAAGCAGCCAGATCTATGCTTGCAGATTCAAAATTACCAATAACTTTTTGGGCTGAAGCTGTTAATACTTCTTGTTATGTTCAGAACAGAGTATTAATAGTTAAGCCTCACTTTAAAACACCTTATGAACTTTTCAATAAAAGAAAACCATCAATAAGTTTCTTAAAATCATTTGGTTGTCCTTGTACTATTCTAATTACAAGAGAACGAATTGGTAAATTTGACTGCAAAGCAGATGATGGAATATTTGTAGGATACTCAACTCAAAGCAAATCTTACAGAGTGTTCAACAAAAGGCTAAGGATCGTTGAAGAAAGTGTAAATGTATCCTTTAATGAAAATCTGATGAATGAACAAGGAAATGGTCCAGATTGGTTGTTTAATATTGATAATCTAACCAAATCTTTTGATGTTAATTATGAGCTTAATACAGGAGATTCAAACAATCAAAGCCAACAAGCAGGACCATCATCAAGTGGAAGACAAGAAATCATGAAATATATCCTAGTTGATACTGATCCCACAGTTGATACTAAGGACAATAGTAACTCCGGTAACCATAATTTCATTGATACTAGTAATAACACCAATTCTGAAGATACTACTGATCCCAGTAGTAACTCCGAACCTCAGAGTTGTGATGATGATCTACACAATACTAATGTCAGTAACAACAATGACCCTCCTGAGGTCAATGAAGAAAATGTTACTACTGACACCAGTAGCAATGATGAAACTCCACAAAATGCAAACAATCAAGAAGAAACAAGGACAGATGCACAAATTCCTGAATCCAATGAGTCAAATCTAGATTCTCAAATCTCTGTTGACAAAGTCCCTGGAACCAGAACTGAAAAGAATCATCCTTTGGACCTTGTCCTAAGTGATGTCAATTCTAATATGCAGACAAGAAGGAAATTAAATTCTTCATTAAATACAAATGTTTGCAACATAAGTTTAATATCTAATGAATGCATGTATGAATGTTTTCTGTCACAGGAAGAACCTAAGAAAATTCAACAAGCTATGAAAGATTCAAACTGGATCATAGCAATGCAAGAAGAACTTCTTCAGTTCAAACTGCAAGCTGTATGGACTCTTGTACCTCTACCAAAGGGAAAAATACCCATTGGCACAAGATGGATCTTCAGAAATAAGAAAGATGAAAGGGGTATAGTGATCAAAAATAAAGCAAGACTTGTAGCCCAAGGATACACACAAGAAGAAGGCATTGATTATGATGAAGTATATGCACCTGTTGCTAGAATTGAAGCCATAAGAATATTTCTGGCATATGCTTCATATAAGAAATTCAAGGTATACCAAATGGATGTAAAAAGTGCATTCCTTTATGGGAAAATTGAAGAAGAAGTGTATGTATGCCAACCCCCAGGTTTTGAAGATCCAGAACATGATGACTATGTGTACAAGCTAGACAAAGCTCTATATGGCCTCCATCAGGCACCAAGAGCTTGGTATGACACATTGTCCTCATATTTACTGAAGAACAACTTCAAGAGAGGTGTCATTGACAAAACACTGTTCACAAGAAAGGTCAAAGATGATATACTACTGGTCCAAATATATGTAGATGATATCATCTTTGGATCAACAAATGATCAACTATGCAAAGAATTTGAAGAGTTGATGCAGATCAAGTTCAAGATGAGCTCAATGGGTCCAATGAACTTCTTTCTTGGACTCCAAATCAATCAAAGATTAGATGGTATCTTGATCAATCAATCTAAATATGTCAGAGACATTTTAGAGAAATTTGCAATGAAAGACAGCAAAAGTGCAAGCACTCCAATGAAAACTCACGAACACCTACATCCTGATGTTGAGGGGGAGGATGTAGATGAACACTTTTACAGATCTATGATAGGTTCATTAATGTATTTAACTGCATCAAGACCTGACATTATGTATAGTGTTTGTGTATGTGCCAGGTATCAAGCAAGACCTAAGGAATTACACCTGCAAGCTGTCAAAAGAATTTTTAGATACTTGAAGGGAAAACCCTCTCTTGGTCTTTGGTATCCACATGCATCACCATTTGAACTAGTAGCCTACACTGATAGTGACTATGGTGGTGAATGTCAAGATAGGAAATCTACTACTGGTGGATGTCAGTTCTTTGGATCAAGACTGGTGTCATGGTAATGCAAGAAACAAACCAATGTTTCAACATCAACTGCTGAAGCAGAATATGTAGCTGCATCTGCTTGCTGTGCTCAAGTACTATGGATTCAAAATCAACTTCTAGACTTTGGTATCTCTATCCTTAAAACTCCAATTTTTATAGATAATCAAAGTGCTATCAGTATTGTGAATAATCCAGTAAAACACTCTAAAACAAAACACACTGAAATTAGATTTCATTTTATAAGAGATTGCAATGAAAAGAAATTAATTAAAGTAGAGAAAATTCATACTAACAATCAATTGGCAGATCTTTTTACAAAAGCATTTGATGTAGGAAGATTCAGCTTCTTGGTTAGCAGTATTGGAATGATTTTAATATGTTAAGTCTCAAAAGAAAATCATTTGTAAAGTGTTTTGTACAATTCTATTTATTTTGCTACTGGTTATTTATTACTACTGTCGTATGTTTCTACTATAATTTAGTACTGATAGGGTTTCTCAGTAGAATTAGGTTAAGTATAAAAACAATGGTTACTACTGATGTTTTTACTACTGACACTTAGTTACTACTGATAGACCGTTATCAGGAAAATACATAAATTACAATACTGACCCTCATGAAAATAGCCGTTGGGTTATTATTCGAAGGATATTTTGGTCATTTTGCAGGTAAAACCAAAAAAATATAAATAGCAGACTGAGATTAGTTTAACATTATCTTCTTCTCGATTCGATAAACCCTACGCTAAACCCTAATCTCTGCAAAATCCGATCAAAACCCTGCATCAGTAACAACTCAATTCCTTCCACAGATTTGAAATTCTTGCCAAAACGACCACACTCTCTGTGAAAGATTCATAACAAAAGATCAAAATCAAGGAAAATGGCAACCCTAAAATCCCTTACAATCAAAACCGATCTTAAATTCTCTGAATTTCACAACATGTGTGCTTTTATAAGAAACCCTGATGGCACAAAGGACTTTCGTCCTATAGTCATGTTTCTGAAAAACTCTCCTATCAAATTTGCATTAACCATCAATCCCAGGGCTTATGAACAACACCTCATCGATTTCTGGACAAATGCTGAAAGAACTGAAGATTCAAACACGTCCAAGATCCAATAAACTGTAGATGGAAAGTCTATCACTATCACTGAACAATCCATCAGACATCATCTTCAACTCAATGATGAGTCAGGTATGCTTTCTTTACCAAAGGAGGATCTTGTTGATGTTTTACAAAAAATGGGGTATGAAGGAAGATTAGACATTGTCACATTTCAAAAGGGTCTTCTTTCACCCCAATTAAAATTTTTAGTGCATACCATTCAACACTGCATCTCTCCAAAAAGAAGCACTTGGAATGAGTTCAACAAGTCAATAGCTTCTGTTGTTGTTTGTCTGAGCACAAGACAAGTCTTCAATTTTTCAAATATGATTTTTGAAGGAATGCTTGGAAATTTGTCATCATCAAAATTTTTAATGTATCCAAGATTCCTCACTTACATAATAAACTGTGAAATTCAAAATCTTTCTATTCCTAAAAACATTTTTGTTACACCAGAGTTAAATAAAAAGGTATATGCAAATATGAGGAAACAATATAAATTTTCTGGCAAAGAAAATCCATTATTCCAAAACATGATCTATGATCAAACCCACCAGTTGCTACTGAAGTTATTGAGACTACTGATCCAATGGAAATTGAAGAAAATAAGGATCAAGAGGTTGTTACTACTGACCCTACTGAAGAAAAGGAAACTCCAGTAGTGAATGCACCAGAAGAAGAATTTATGGATACTACTGATACCCTAGCAGTAGTAACTCCAATAGCAACCTCACCAGTAGTAAATGAAAACCAACAAATTGTGGTATTCGAACCAGAAAGTACACCAGTAGAAACCACACTAGTAGAAACCACACTAGTAGCAACCACACCAGTAGCAACCACCTTGGTTACTACTGAAGAAGAAGATGAAGAAATACCAGAGGTTCTTGATAGAGAACAGATCATAATCGTTACAAAACCTAAAACACCAGAACAACCACTTGTCATACCTGACATTGATGACAATGTTAATTGGTATGAAGTTGATGAATGTGAACTTCCCCCACACCCCAAAATACTTCCAGAGAATAGAATTCATTTATTCTCTCCATCAATTGTGTTCACTCCTGTTCTTGATATGAAATACACTCCACCTCCACTAGCAGCCTGTATTGGAAAAGGAAAAGAGAAGTTTGATGATGATTATCCAAACAGAGCCTTAGGTCACTACATGGTAAAAAAAATGAACCATGTCAGACCTGCTAAACAAGATAAATGGAAGGTGAATAGGATAAGGTACTTAAGAAAAGTTGCTAAGACTCAAGCTCTCGAAGACAAGAAAAAGGCTGAAAAAGAAAAATTAAATAACCCTGAAACTCAAGAACTGAAGTACAAATTTCACAGATAGAAGGAGTCCTGGTAGAGGGTCAAAAGGAAGAATTTGAAGGACAAAGAAAGATAGAAGAAGAACACTTAAATTGTCTTGAAGACCTTGTAGCTGAATGCAAAAGAGAAAAGACTGATCTACCAGATGATGTATTTGAACAGAAAAAGAAGATGATTGACTTTTTAAAGTCAAAAGGGCACAGTGCTAAATCTTTTGGCAGGATGAAAATGATGACAATAGTAGACAAATACTGTACTGCCAAAAAGAAAGAACTAGCAGAAATGGAAGTTGAACCTGAATAGGAAAAAGTATTAGTTGAAATAGATCCCACAATAATCCTCTCTAGAACACCAATAACTGGTGAACCTTCAATACCTCCTAAGAAAAGGAAAGGAGCTGAACCTGAAAATGAACAAAGAAAGAAAAGAAAACAAGAAATACAGGTATTTGATACTCCTGTTGCTCCTATTGAAGATAATCCAATCATAAATTGGAGGATGGTTGGTGATGCTATTGAAATAATCAGACAAGACAAATCAATTCAAAGATTCACTGGTTGGAAACCATTAGTTATGTCTTGTAGTAGAGCTGATATTATTAAAGTCCTGATCATAGGCAAACCAAGAATGACCAAGAAGTCATGGAAGAATTCAGGAGCTGGATATTTAACCAAAATGATAGATGCTGCATTTTATCCAGACAAATATCCCGAAATATTCTCAAATAAAGAAAATGTGTATGCTTGGAATGTGCTTCCCACAGTGAACATGTATTTCTTTGAAAGATCAAGCAAAAACTGTGAATTATACTTATATGAAAAGGAATATCCACATTCTGAAGAAACCATGTATCAGTTATACACAAACACAATGACGAAACCCCATGATGCTGTAATGTTTCATGAAAAACTTAATTATTTTATCAAAAGAAACAACAAGTACATTATAGCTCAAAGAAAGCTGCAAAATCAAAGAACCATTGAAGGCAGACAAAGAAGAGCTAAACTATTAGAAGAACAAGCTGAGAAAAATGAAGAACTGAAGAAACTTGATTAATTCAAAGAGAATTAATAAGTTTAGGGGGAGATTGTTGGGATGTAAATCAGATATAACATTCTATTACTGATGTTGCAGTTAGTACTGATTCAAGCATACTGAAGAATAGTACTGATGGGGCAGAATTTCAATTACTACTGATGCTACTGATCTCAAGATTACTACTGACGATGGCAAATACTACTGACGTCTAATTTTGGTGCTGATCGTATTCGAGATTTTAGCATAGTTAGTTAAGGAATGTATATCTTTATGTAATTCAATTGTAATCGAATCCTAGAATAACTAGGTTAATATTTTAGGCTTCAAGGACTATTATATATAGTTCCTTATGAATTGTAAACATACGTGTGTATTGATCGATAACATTAATATACATTGAAGCTTTATGTGATTACTGTGTTCTTATTCTCATTCGTATTCATTAACAGTATTCATTGTTCTTAATCAATTAAACTAGAGTGTTGATCCGCTGCAACTTCTCATAGTTTGTAGATCTGTGATTAATTAATCCTTCTGGGTTAATCGATCCTGACAATTACACTGTGCAACCAATAGAAACATATCTTTACCACAAAACTGTTTTTCGATTGGTTGGATTTTCAAGCGGACAATAATTTTGAGACATATAAAAAATGAAAGGTGAACAATAAAATTGAGACGGAGGGAGTAACTAGCATAACTTTATTTAAGTGAATATTTATAAAAATAATAACATATTTAGGTTAGGTAGCTTAGTTTAATTAAAACTCCTACCCTTATGATTATTATAATCATGGCTAACCAATAATGTAAATGAAGTAGATTCTAGTTATAATTTTCCTTGAGTTCGAAATATAAATTCAGTATTACCATTAAAGCCTACACTATACGTGAGTTCACTACTCTATGTGTGTAAAAACTAAATTGTTAATATCATTAAAGCTCAGAAGTGTGAGTGAATTGACATATCGCTAATCCATTATATATGTAATAAAAATGCATACCACTATCTTAAGACAAATGGTTGTAGAAGGAGTAGCATAAGAATATTATAAACATATTACAGGTTCATTGTTTATCCAATGTGGGACATTACTCAACACACCCATCACATGTGACGTCCTTTTTTCGCGCCTAATTATAACACATGTATATTTATGGGTTACGTGGAGTCTGTGTGCCCTTTGACCAACCGCTGGTGAGCTGTGGCTGCACAAACTGAAAGGAAATCATAGGTATGAGACTAGAAGTTCTGATACCATGTAAGATACTGAAATTGAATAATCTTATTACAATAGATGGTATATATTTATACTAGTAATACATGTAACAACTAGGGAGAGTAATTATAAGGAACTCATAATTAGAGCATGATTACAGCCTAATTGATATGTAAGAGCTAAATGATTGGATTAAATACTTAGATTCTTAATAGTCCCGTAACTTCACCATGTCGTCCCTAAGGAAAGTTATTGACTTCTTTTTGGTTGATCCCTGTCCCCATTTTAACAATACTTGGATTAAATTAATACTTTCAGTTTGGAGATTGGCATTACGACGCCTTCCTTCTTCAGTTAAACGTTTAAAAAGTGTGGTACCTCTCCAATCCGTTGTGTGTATGATACGTGATCGAATTTTAGGTGATCAACCTCCCAAATTAATTGTAAATACGAAATTAAGGAAACAAACAAGAGTGGAGCAATTTTCTGGATATCTTCATAATGTAAATTACAATGCTTTAAATAGGAATGCATGCCTAACTTAACTAACTACTCTTCCATAAATCGAGGGATCATGGTGAGTGCTATTATTCATTAATTGCTAAATAAAAGTAACGGTAATATTCTAGGGAGAACATGGGGTGATTTTCCCATGCACTTAGGAAGACCAAGTAAAACACATGTGCTGGTAATCATCTTCAATCAAGGAAACGTGCAGGTAGCTTGGTGGATCTTTTGGGCCTGGTTGTATTGATTTGGGTTGTCGACTGGGCTAGTCCATGCGCTGCTTGGGCTGGGCTTTGCATCGTATCATTGCCTACCCCATCTGAAAAGACCTCGTCCTCGAGGTCGGTGTTGAAGGTAGGAAATCGCTGTTTGATTTCGATTTCATTTTCCCAGGTGGCGGAATTGATATCGACATTGATCCATTTGATCAAAATTTGAGAATTCCCTTCTAAATCAGTTCGTCTGCCAATTATGTTGTCGGGTTTGGCAACAGGGTTTTCGATGTTTGATTCCCATTCAGGTGGTATGGTGGATGATGTCTCGTTGTTATAACTCTGTTTCAATAGTGATACGTGAAATATCGGATGAATTTTTGAGGATGTTGGCAATTCTAAACGATAAGCCACTGGTCCGATGCGTTGAAGAATTTTGTAGGGACCAAAGTATCGTTTGGCCAGTTTTTGATTTGTGCGAGTGTGGACTGATTGTTGTCTATATTTTTGAAGTTTTAAAAAAACGAAATCGCCCACATTAAACTGCTTGTCAATCCGATGTTTATTAGCTTGTTTTGTCATTCTTGCTCGTGCTTGAAGTAGGGATTCTCGTAATAAGATAACTAAACGCTGATGCTCGATTAGAGAATTATCGATTGAGAGCATATTGTTGGTACCTGGTGTGTAATCGTGTATTTCAGAGACGTCTTTCCCATAGATTGCTTTGAATGGGGTCATGTTAATTGATGAATGGTATGCGGTATTGTAAGAGAATTCAACCAGATATAAGTACCGAAACCATGTTCGTGGTTCGTCTGATGCAAAAGCTCGTAAATAAGATTCTAGACAACGGTTTACAACTTCCGTTTGTCCATCGGATTGAGGGTGATAAGCACTCGAATGGTGTAGTTTTGTATTGAGTTGTTTGAAAAGTTGTTGCCAAAAATGACTCAAAAAAAGAGGATCACGATCAGAGACGATTGTTTTAGGCAACCCATGTAGTCGATAGATGTCTCGTAGAAATAAAGTGGCTAAAGATGAGGCTGTGTAGTGGGATGGAAGGCCGATGAAATGTGCGTATTTTGTGAGGCGATCAACAATAACCCATATAGTGGTTTTGCCATTTGAAGGTGGTAAATGGGTGATGAAGTCCATGGATATGTCTTCCCATGGGTTGGATGGAATGGGTAAGGGTTGGAGAAGGCCATATGGTTTTCTTGTTGGGTATTTGATTGTTTGACAGATATTGCATTTTCGAATAAATTCCAAGACTTCATTTTGTAGGTTTGACCACTTAAAATTTATTGCAATCCTATTTGTAGTAGCTTTAATTCCAGAGTGTCCTCCAAGGGTTGAAGAATGAAATTCCTGCAAAAGAGTGTGTCTTAAGGTAGGAATATTAGGAATTAGTAACTTACCATCCACATATAATACTCCATTTCGAACAGAATGGTGTGGGTGTTTTGTTGGGTTGGCTTCCACATCTTGTATTAATTGTTTCCCATCATTCGTATTTTCAAAATATGATCGTAGCTCGTTCAACCATGTTGCGGTTGGTCCCGAAAACGCCAAAAGAGACGGTGGTTCGAGCCGGCTCAATGCGTCAGCAACTTTGTTTTCTTTTCCCGGTTTGTAGTGTAGCTCGAAATCGTACCCTAAGAGTTTTGCGACCCACTTATATTGCTCGGGGGTTTGAATGGTTTGTGTTAAGAGGGTTTTGAGACTGTGATGATCGGTGAATACCCGAAATTTCCGGCCAAGAAGATATTGACGCCACTTCTTTACGGCCTCCGTTATCGCATATAGTTCACGAATATAAGTCGAGTTGGCTTGCATGCGAGGGCACATCTTCTTGCTAAAAAACGAAATTGGTTTGTCATTTTGGGATAGTACCGCGCCGACAGCGGTGTTGGACGCATCAGTGGTAATGTCGAACGGTTTTGTGAAATCAGGTAAGGTTAATGAAAGTAGTGATTGCATAGCTTTTTTGAGATTGTGAAAATGATGTTTCGGTTTGAGGTGACCAAGAAAACTTACTGTTTTTGAGGAGATCAGTGAGATGAGAAGCAAGATGGGCATAATTTCGAACAAAACGCCGGTAAAAACCAGTGAGTCCCAAAAATGCGCGAAGTGCGGTGGTGTTTTTTGGTGTGGGCCATGCTTGGATGGTAGAGAGTTTATCGGGATCCGGAGTTACTCCTTGGGACGAAATGAAGTGTCCCAAAAATGGTATTTTGGTAGTGGCGAAGATGCATTTTGAAATTTTGGGTTTAAATTGATGTGTATGTAAGGTTTGAAAGACCAGTTGTAGGTGTTGGTAATGGGTTTGGATTGATGGACTATAAATGAGGATATCGTCAAAAAATACCAAGACGAAACGACGAAGAAAATTACGAAAAAGATCATTCATGGCGGCTTGGAAGGTGGATGGTGCGTTGGTGAGGCCAAACGGCATAACGAGGAATTCGTAATGTCCGTCGATAGTACGGAAAGCTGTTTTGGGTACATCGTTTGGGGTGACTCGGATTTGGTGGTAACCCGCGCGTAGGTCAATTTTAGAAAAGACCGAAGCGCCGTGTAATTCGTCCAACAATTCATTGATGGTGGGTATAGGAAAACGATCTCGAATGGTTACCGCATTGAGTGCACGATAATCAACACAAAAACGCCATGTGCCATCTTTTTTTCGAACGAGAAGTACCGGTGAGGAAAACGGGCTGTGTCTAGGTTGAATGACACCATCGTGTAGCATTTCGATTATAAGATCGGTCATTATTTGTTTTTGGTAATGAGGGTATCGATATGGTTTTACATTGATAGGTTTGGTGTTTGGTAGTAAGGGAATATGGTGATCATGTGGACGTGGTGGTGGAAGAGAATGAGGAGCTGTAAAGAGGTCTTTATATTGGTGAAGAAGTTTAGTGATATTGGGGTCGACATGTTGGAGTGGGTCATCAGGTTGTTGTGTGTTAGGTGGTTCATGATGGAAAATCATGGTGTGAAAAGATGCAACAGATTGTTTTCGAATTAGTGTTTGTACTGTGCTTGAAGAAACTTGTGATGTAGTTTGTTCACCTTTGATGGTCACCGTATTGCCATTAAAAGTGAATGATAGTTCAGGCACCGAAAAATCAGCTTGAATAGGGCCCAACGAGCTGAGCCAGGCCATGCCTAACACGATGTCGGCGCCTTCGACGGGAAGGACGAATAATGGAACGGTAAATATGGTTTTGTTGATGTCAAGCGGTGCTTGTGGGTAGTAGCCATCGTATTGTAAAAATTGGCCATTGCCAATCATTACTGGAAACGGAGTGATGTCGGTTTGGTTAGAGCGGAGCTATGGGGTGATACGTGGTTGTATAATGTTGTGGGTGCTGCCACAATCAATAAGAGCGGTTACCGGATGGCCGTGAATGTAGGCTGTGATCCGAAGGGCTCGAGGAGATTGAAGGCCATAAAATGCTGCATTGGATAGGGATAGAAAGTGTGGAGGGTTATCGAGATCGAGTTGTTGATTGTCAATGTCGGAGGTGTGAAATTGAGTGTGTTCAATGTCATCGAGAGGTATGTTTTGAGGGTCGGGTGGGTCATCATTGTCGGCGATGAGTAAGAATTGAGGTGGACTACACTTGTGTCCCGGGTAGAATTTTTCAGGGCACCGGAAACATAAGCCCTCAGCACGACGTTTCTGCAGTGCTTCAGCGGATAAACGGGTGAATGGCAGCGGCGTATTCTGGGTGTTTGGAGAGCTGGTATTTGGTGACCGGCTTGGTATTTGTTTAGATGTGGCGGGGTTGGGTGGATTGGTGGTGCGTGAAAAAGAGTAACGAGGTTTGCTTTGGTTAAGTTTATCTTCTATAAGCTTGGCTAGGCCATAGGCTTGGTGTATGGTTTGTGGTTGGTGAAGGGCCATTTCTGATTGGATATCTGATCGAAGCCCAGAAAGAAAACAATTGAGTAGTGACTGAGGTGAAAGACCAACAACTCTATTGCTTGTTCTCTCAAAATCAGTTTGGTAAGCGGCGACAGTGGTACTTTGTCGCAATTTGAACAAAGTTGCCTGATGGTTTTCATATGTAGATGGGCCAAACCGGAGTTCTAGAGCTCGTGTGAAATCAGGCCACGTTCCGAGCAGATGATTAGTGGCTAAATGTTTATACCAACTTAATGCATCGCCCGTAAAATAAAAAACAGATAAGGATAGGCGTTGGGCGGGTGGAATGGTGTAGTAAGAAAAATAATTTTCGGCTTGAAAAATCCAATCGAGAGGGTTGGATCCATCGAACGTAGGGAGGAGGATTTTTGGTGGTCGGAGGTTGGTGATCGGTAGGGTTCCTGGTGGAGGTGGGGGTGGGGTGCGGTTGCCCGGTGGTGGTGGAGGAGGTGAATTACGGTTGCCCGGTGGTGGTGGGGGCGGCGGTGTGGTACGAGAGGGATCAGCTTGTGCGATGGTGGTGATTAAGGCTGAGTTTTGTTCATATTGAGTAGCGAGTTGTTTGACGATGAGGTCGAGCTGAGATTGAGAATTGGTTTGGCTATGGAGGATTTTGTCGGTGTTATTGGTGGAGGCTTGTAGCAGTTGTTGCATGGTGTCGTTTAAGGCGGATAAGGTTTCTTCAAGGGAATGAGATTCTTTTCGTGGAGGCATAGCGAGATCGATGATGAAAGCACCAAATGATACGTGATCGAATTTTAGGTGATCAACCTCCCAAATTAATTGTAAATACGAAATTAAGGAAACAAACAAGAGTGGAGCAATTTTCTGGATATCTTCATAATGTAAATTACAATGCTTTAAATAGGAATGCATGCCTAACTTAACTAACTACTCTTCCATAAATCGAGGGATCATGGTGAGTGCTATTATTCATTAATTGCTAAATAAAAGTAACGGTAATATTCTAGGGAGAACATGGGGTGATTTTCCCATGCACTTAGGAAGACCAAGTAAAACACATGTGCTGGTAATCATCTTCAATCAAGGAAACGTGCAGGTAGCTTGGTGGATCTTTTGGGCCTGGTTGTATTGATTTGGGTTGTCGACTGGGCCAGTCCATGCGCTGCTTGGGCTGGGCTTTGCATCGTATCAGTGTAAGTTATGTGATAGATCCTTAGAAAATGAAGATCATATCTTTTGGTTATGTCGTATAAGTATAACTCGAAGTATCTGGTGTGAATTTGGAAAATGGTGGGGGTTAAAATTAGTGAGATTTTCAATTTGGAGAAGACGAAATGCAGTGATTTTTAACAATTATACTGCTGCGATAGGATCGGTGTTGTATAAGGTGCCCAAACATTTTTTAGATCAAATACAGGTTGAATCTAGGTTAGAGTAGTATCGATTGGCCTAATTGATGTTAATCTGAATATCCTTTATCCGCTTTTATGCTAATTGAATAAGGTATTATGCTGTTTAACTCAATTCTATTTTATGCCTGGCGATTTGGAGCAGATCTGGTGAAACAAATTGATATGGGCTGCAGTGGAGTCGGTCACAGTAGCAATTAGGGGTGAGCACAAAAACCGAAAAACCGAACCGAAACCGAAAAAATCGAAAAACCGCATCGTAAAAACCGAACCATTTGAAAAACCGATTTGAGCGGTTTTTATTTTTTGAAAAACCGAATGTTTGGGGCGGTTTTTAGGTGCATACGAAAAACCGAGGTGAAAAAACCGCCCCGCCCCACCACATATATATATTTCAAATTTTATAAAAATATTTTTATTTTATATTTATAAAATATTTGATCCTTAGTTATATAAAAGAAAGTTTTAAGTATATCATTTGTAATTTTTCACACGTTTTAATCCAATGTTTTTCAGGTCTTATAACTATAAGTATTAAAGTTTTGAATAATAATTTTAAGTTAACAAATTGGTAAATTTTGAAGAAAAACAAACAACCGAAAAAAAACCGAAAGCGAACCGAGAAAAACCGAAACCGAACGGTTTCTAATTCTTAAAAACCGAAGTTTGCGGTTCGGGATTTGGTTTTAGTGAAAAACCGCCCCAACACGTCTGATGTTCACCCTAGTAGCAATCCTCTGCTGTGATTTCTTTCTTTTTTTTTTATCATTTGGTGTGTAATTTGGAAGAAATTTTAATTAAGTTTTGGTGCATGTATGTGGCGCCCAACTTGGGGTATTTTATAATTGGGTGTTGTTTTCTTTTGGATTGTATACTTGCTCTGTTTCTAACTTTGAGTATTACAATTTTTTAGATAAAATATTGTAATGAAAATTAAATTAAACTAAATTTGATAGTTAGTAAGAAATGAGTCACACGTATTATGATTAAAGTGAGTATAATAACGTTTAAAAGTGAAATTTAAGGATAAATAAATAATTTCACTTTAATAAATGAGATTGTTAGTAGGTATAAGTCTCACTATTTTTTACCAAATAAGGAAAATTTCAAAATGTATTACTTATTTTGAGAAATTCTGAAATTGAAAGTGCATCACTTATTTTGAAACGGATGAAGTAATAGATTTTTGGGTATATTCAGAGGGGACGATGACTAATCATTCGGTTTTTAACAGTGTTTAATAGTAGAGTTGATAATGAAAGTAAATTAATTATATCGCTTATGCACGGAATCATAAACTATTGTTAAGACAAATTACATATTTTAAAATGCTAGATACATGATAAGTAAGTATGAAGCATTTTCTTTTTATTCATGACCTTTTGTAAGGCTTGTTATTCAAGTACAATATAATATACGACGAGCATGTAACACGATCTAAGTGTCAACCTATTGTTTAGTGGGAGCAGCGGGAGGAGGAGGTGAGCCGCCCGCTGCAGGTGGAAGAGGTGAGCCAGCAGCCGGTGGAGGAGGTGAGCCTGTAGCCGGTGGAGGAGGTGAGCCACCGGCGCCACCGCTAGCTGGCGGTGGAGGTGGTATTGCACCGGGAGGAGCGGGCTTTCCGTCTTTGGAAGGAGGTGCATTGGAACAGTCAAAATAGCAGAAGCAATCCTCCTTTCCGGCACGTTTATGGCAAGCACCATGGGTTGCTTTCTCCATTCCTAGACACGTTTTGTAACACTTTTGGTTTTCACATTTCCCTGAAAACGAGGTGCTACCTTTTTCACATAACTTTACAGGCGGCGCAGCTTCAATTTCTGAGTTGAATTGAATAAAGTTAAATTAATTCATATAATACTTTATATTAAAATATTATAATATATTCGTATAGAATGGTTTAAGTTAGTCCTTAATTTTTTTTAGTAACTATTGATTAATAATAATTAATAACCAAGATTAATCATATATTTTTTATATAGAGAGATATTTTGATCATTTGACACCTACATAGATTATAATCTAATTTTTATTATTATTCTTTTTTGTTGAAAAACAATATTATGTGGTTATATACTTAATCACATATGATTTTTTGCATAATAACATGTGATTGTATAATTGATCACATGTGATATTTTTGTACAATCGCATGTGATCAAGTATATAATCACATGTGATTATAACATGTGTTTTCTTTTTTTAACGAAAAAAATAAAATAATATTAATAAAATTATGTGAATGTCAAATGACCAAAATACCCCTCCATGTATAAAATATGTGATTAATCTTTACCATTAATTAGTATTGATCAATAGTTGAGATTTATCATTGGAACTACATAATTACATAAAATTAAAAATTACCTTGAACATATCTCTATATTCATAATAACTAACCTATAATTCTTGGAAAAATTAACAACTGACAATCTAATACTATAAAAGATGGTAAAAGGACCGGAGTGACTGTAAAACATTAAATATTGCAAGAGAACAACTATTCATCTCGATGAAGAGTTATAATGTCGTGTTTTGTGACGGAATGATTTACAAATTATGAGGCTTTTAGTGACAGAATTTGCTGCGAAGCTAAGCACCTGATATTGCAAGGATGGAAAGAAGTACCACGACGACAGGAAAAACAAATGAACTTCTTGCCATTACTTTTAGTTGGGTGAAGTAAAGGTCAATACGGTGGGGAGTATTTATAGGAGTAGGATCGACTTTCAATAAAAACACGTGGAAATAGAACATAAACATTGTAGATGATAAAACACTAAAATCTTAATTCCCATACGTGTTGGTTTGTATCAATATATCTTGATGCGTGTAATGAAATTAAGAAAGAAACTAGAGACGTTCTAAATTAAGTTAGTGAGCTTTAGATGAATTAACAAACAACTTTGTTTTGGTATATATATAACCTTCTATTTTAGTTGCTAGTATTTTTTGTTACTAGGGATGGCAACAAATTGGACATAGATGATATAATGTTCATATTCATATTCATTTAGATTCATATCCTCAATATCAACACTAGTACAGAAAAGCTTTGTTGATGCGGTTAAAATGGTTAATTGGTGCGATTAAAAGACCGCACCAGGAAATATCGCATCATTAAATCATTACAACCGCACAATTAAATGATCGCACCAAAAAATATAAAACCGCTCCATAAAATGATCGCACCAAAAAATCAGAACCGCACCATAAAAGGTATTTATATTTTTTTTAATTAATTATTAAATGTTTGTGAAATTTTGTACGACGCAATATTTTGACTTAATTAGTAATTATTAAATATTTATTAATGATTAAATATTAAATATTTATGCAATAATTGTTCAACTTAATTCCTAGTCATTTTGAACGTCCAGGCTACTTTTTAACTTTCCTAATCATTTTCCTAATTTTACACGTCTTTGACATATTTTGCTTAATTCAAATCTGCACAACAAAATTGTTTGAACCAAGTTAAATTAATGGAAACAAACAAAATTTAGAGATGATGGAACAATTATTAAAGAAAAAATAAGAAGATTACTAACCTGAAACTTTTGAATAATGAAAGAAATGGAATATGAGTAAGATGATTAATGATGTTTGGGATATTTGAATATATATTGAAAAAAATTTGAGAGAATTACTCATATGAAACTTGTAAATGATGAAAGAAATAAAATATGAGTAAGATGATTAAGGATGGTGGGAGTATTTGAATATATATTCATGGGGATACGTGGTGTAAGCTTTTAATCAATTTTGGCCATTGATAAGTGATAATGAACAATGAACGACTAAGATCACATGATAGTGGTGCAGACTGCAGATTGATGACATGGCAAAATGTGCTTTTTGGGTGCAAATGTGATTTATTAGTGCATTTTTCTTAACCGCATTAACAAATAGATTAAATAGTGCGGTTTTATATTTTTTTATGCGAATTATCTTTTATGATGCGGTTATTTGTTACAACCGCATCAAATAAAAATAACCAACCGCATCAACAAATCTTGTTTGTAGTAGTGCAATATCAGTATATATCAATTTAAAATCATTTCATCTATCAATAGCCATTGGATTAGAGCGGGTAAATGGATATCATTTGGATGCCGAAAGAACTTTAATTCTTAAAAAAAATTACAATACTTTTATACATAATTTAAGATTTTTGTTGTATATGTATATAGTTTCTTTCAAAGAAGATACAAACGAAAACATAAGTTTAATTATCTTTAGTGATATGTTATAGGTGTGTGTTCGGTCCCGAGAACTCGAGAACTGAAATCCAGGAAAAACAAGAACCAAGAACCAGTCTGAATTAACCGTTCGAGTTCGGTTCCGGGTCACATATTCTTCTAAATCCAAAATATGTGTAGACGCATATTCTTAACTATAGACACGCATAATATAATTAAGCAATTTGAGATAAAGTGGAATCATCCATGAATTGAAAATCGTTATTATTATTATAAATAGACTAAGACATGTTATTATTATTTTTTAGAAACGGTTTTCATTAAAATAAACTAGCGATGAGCTAAAAAACGATCATACAATTTAAATGGTTTTTAAGCCAATCTAACCAACTAACAAAATATTTCTTCCAACGATTACAAATCCAATAATACACAATTATATATACTTCCTCCGATTCAAAATAAGTGACACACTTTGGGTTTCACGGTTTTTGAGGCAAAATATTATAATGATAATTAAATTAAATTAATTGGATGATTAGTGGGGAATGAGTCCCACACATTTTCAAATAAAGTGGGGTTAATGATGTTTAAAAGTAAAAAAGTAAGGGTATAAGAGTAATTTCACTTTGTTAAAGTAGATAGTTAGTGGGTGTGGGTCCCATTACTTTTTTCCAAATAAGGTAATTTTTAAAGTGTGTCACTTATTTTGAATCACCCAAAAAAGAAAAGTGTGTCACTTATTTTGAATAGGAGGAAGTATATAAATTAAATATATACTCTTTTCTAGTTTCTTGTTTTTTGAATAGGTAACCATTTATTTCCGAATCATCCAAATTGTAGTTAGACAAAATGCTTTAATAAGTAATATGGTCCTCTCATTCTTTCCACCCGCATCTATCCAACCCATGAAGCAAGCAGCTACCAAAGTTTTCTCTACTAGGAGTCGTGACTAGC
The DNA here is from genome assembly GCA_963853835.1 of Calendula officinalis. NCBI lineage: Eukaryota > Viridiplantae > Streptophyta > Magnoliopsida > Asterales > Asteraceae > Calendula > Calendula officinalis. The sequence goes on along the minus strand of OY970828.1, from coordinate 5,998,299 downwards.
AACCAACGGAAAATGGCATTCCAAGAATCTCGGCAATCTCGCACCATCAAAAAACATGTTCTCTGACTTCAAAACCATAACCACAAAGATCACAACACATATCTTAAATTTGAATTCCTCTATGTAATATGTTTACTCTAGTAGGAATCCAATCCATGGAAACCCTCGACATTAAAATGTTAACCTTTCGTGGCACTAAAACTGTCCACCGATGTTGTTTAGTTAACAGTGATAGAGTATCATCAATTTCTTGTCTTGTTTTAGCAATTCCTTTTTCCATTGGTTCATTTTGATGAAGATATTCATAAATTTCATGAATATCGATCATACTAAGATCTTTGTGTTGCATTGCTATGTGGGCACCTGATATCTATGAGGGTTCACCCACCCCGGTTACATCATTATCTTCTATTGCGCCTAAAATATCTATTTCTGCTAATATTTCACGTCTTTCTATTTATGGTTCTTATGGAGCTACATTTCAACAAATCTTCTTGTTCTACAGCATTGCTTTTATGATCTTAGGAGCACTGGCCGCCATGACCCAAACGAAAGTCAAAAGACTTCTAGCTCATAGTTGAATTGGACATGTAGGTTATATTCGTAATGGTTTCTCATGTGGAAGCGTAGAAGGAATTCAATCACTACTAATTGGTATCTTTATTTATGCGTCAATGACGATAGATGCATTCGCCATAGTTTCAGCATTACGGCAAAGCCGTGTCAAATATATAAAAATTTCTCATTCGAGAAGAAGAATATTGATAAACTTAATGTTTATCTCAAAATTTCCTTTTCTAAATCATTCTTTCTTAATTCATTCAGCATATTACAAAACTGATGATAAGTATTTTGAAGTTCCTCTCCTGGATTAGCCTTAAACTGTCCATACGCATTCACTATAGTAACCATCTTTGCTTTATTTTCAAATACAGTTCCTTCCATTTGTTTTCTAATTTCATCCCACAACTTTTTTCATGATTTAAAACTGTCAAGACTGTTGTAAATGTCATTTTGTAATCCTTGAAGCATATAAGAATGAGCAAGAATGTCAGCTTTTGCCCGTTGTTTTTGTGCAGGGTGTATTTGATGACCGGAATAGGAAATGTACAGCAAACCAACGGAGGTTCGGAATCTGAAGAAGCAACTACAGTCTCATAAAATTCAGGTGGTCCTTTTTCGAGAAACTCAAGAATATCAACACCCAGTTCATGACTTCTTATAAAATGTAGGAATCTTTTCTTCCACTGAGGACATTCTCCTCTGAATAAAATTGAAGGTTTGAGATCAGACTCAATAGAAAGAGCTTCTTTTGAAGTCATTTCTAGAAAATGTGAAAAAAATATCAAAGATATCGATTGATCGAAATCAATAAGCGATGTCTATTCAGGGTTTCGATTGATTATGTTGATAGGTGTTATCAATTCATGTTTTCGATAGATGTTTTGATTATGTGACTTCGACTTATGATTTCGATAGGTGATTTCGATTCAGGTTTTCGATGGATTTTTTCGATTGTGTGATGTTGTTTGGGGATTTCGATAGTAAATTTTGATACATGTGTTCGATAATTGGTACTTGGTCATCGTTCGCTGGAATCGAAATATCTGCGAGATCGGGGTCACAATTTGTTGCAAACAGTGATTCGATTGATGATGAAAATGAGAATTCTTTGTTGAATTCCAAAGGAAGATGATGGAGAGTAGACCGAAATGTGCACTAAATACTTTTCAAGAAATCTCCTCCAAATCACTGGTATGACTATTGATATCGTGAGCATCAATATGTAGGAGCCAATTTTTTAATTTTTTGTATTCTTTGTAATTTTGGGAGAATCAATAGATTCATTTTCGGGGGGCGATTCATTCTTCCCGAACGCAGTATAAGATTCTTGAGAATTATTGAACATGAGTTATGAGTACAAATGATTTTATTTATATTAAGATTTCGATACTTGATTTCGATCCTGGATTTCGATTCACAAGATTAAGTAAATATGTTGAAAAAGTAAAATATACCTATCAAAAAGTGCAATCGAAATGATGGAGTCGAGAAGTGATATCGATTGAGCGATATCGATCCAAAAACAGGAGCGAGATTGTTTTTGAACAGCAAGACGAATAGTAGGTACAATGAAAACCCGAAAACAACGCTTAATTCATCATATCTTCCTCAAATCTTAACCAAATTTGATGATTCCAGTTGGAAATGATTCGGAATTCAATTTGGAACAATCTAATCCAATAAATATCACCAAATCTTAACAAAAAGTAGCTCGAAATTCGAATTTTCAGACAATAATGAAGTGTTCATGGGTTTTCACTAAAAATCATCAATTGAAGATAAATGGCTTGAAACGGACACCCGAGCTGAAAGTTATGCCCGTTTTACTACATCCCCTTTTCTCACGCAATCTTGGGTCGAGAAGTAACAGGTTCTCGGGTCAAGATCAGTTTCTAGAGGTTCTCGGGTTTTAGAGGTTGTCGGTTGAGAAGTGTATTCGGGTCGAGATCGAGTTTCCGGGTCGAGATCGAGAAGGATTTCGGGTCGAGATCATCTTCGGGTCGAGAACCTTCTTCGGGTCGAGATCGTTCTTCGGGTCGAGAACCTTCATCGTGTTCAGCAGTGACTAACCGGAAAAGTTAAAATGCACACTAATTTGATCCTAACTTCCTCAATTTTTGACCAAATCGAATGATTCAAATTGCAATTTGTTCGAAAATGATTTTCGCACAGATTGATCCAATTAAAGACCTCAAAACTAAACTAATCAGGCCTTATATTTGTATTTTTGTGCGGTCTATTTTCTAACAAGATCTTTTAACCGTAAAAGAGTTTCTTCATATTAGGGCCTGTATCAAACTTGATCCCAACTTGGATCCCAAAACTATGATCAAAATTTAAGCCCAACACAATATATTTTCAGTATTTTCGCCAAGCATAACTAATTTAGTAGGCCCATCCTAAAATCAAATTGTCGTAGTGCCTATTAGCCCCTTAAAGATTAAGATAATACGCCCATCCTAAACACGACTTGAATATCTACGATTACAATTTACGGACACCGAAAAGTTAAAGTTGTTGATGACCAAATTGTTGTATATGGGCCAGGCCCAAAATGTATAAGAAAATAAAGTTGGTCATGTCAAATAACTGGTTGACCACTTTAATTTTGGTAAAGACTTACTCAGTTCAAAGCTCAAACATCAAATCAGGTATCTTGTTTTTCATGTTTAATTCAAATTTAATTTTTTATGGATGTATCTTGGTTTTAATGATGAGATTTATGGGTGTGTTTTAATTTACTTCAAGAAAAGGATTGAGTTTTTCCCTTAAATTGGTATATGTGATTGTTAGTTAGGAGTGGAAGATCTAGAAATGACGGCGGACGACAAGATCCTTCTTTCGAAGAGGTCTCGAAGCACAATCTAAAAACTAGGGGTGAGCATGTGTAACATACGAGTTTTCGTTTCATCTAAAATATATCTTTACACGTAAGTAACTTGTATTATGTGTATTAAATGCTCAAAACATGTTTGCCATGATTTAGTTGTGTTTTGTGCAAATATGGTGGTAATATGATAAGTATACAATGATTAAGAAAAATATGTATGAGCAAATAATATAACATTTGTAACACCCATTTCTGTAGCGTCAACTATGAGAACGAGTATCCTGAAATAATGTTGAGAATTTATGAATATAATCTAATTAGAGTGTAGTACTCCTTATGAGGTTTCCAACGATATAAAGAACGTTAAAAACGGAGTTCGTATGAAAAAGTTACGGGCGTTTGAAAAATGGATGAAAATTTTCGTTAGTGCTGTTAAGTATTTAACTGGCGGACACCCCACCGTTAGTGCGACTGAGGGCGCGTGCGTGGGTCTCTGGGGCTGAAATTTGGACACGGTGTCCCTAAGAGATATATGCAAGTGGTGTTAAAATTTAATGCAGATCAAAGCTCGTTTAGACCCTTTGCTGCGTCATTTACAGAACAGGCCACATGCAATCAGCTTAAAAACTCCCTCTTTCACTAAGTGTGTGTTCTTGGTGTTTTACTGTGTGTGAACGATTTTAAGCTCAAATCAAAGGGGTTTATACATGCAAGTGAATATTTAAAGGTAACTCATCTCCTTATCATATATATGAGTAGAAATCATGGTAGAAATGAGTGGTTTGGTGAATGTGATGAACCCGCTTATGGGTAAGCCTCATGAATCTTGAAATTAGGGTTCATGTTCTGTTAAAAACAACATAAGATCATGATATTATGATTAGGTTATGTTATGTTAGATATCAAGTTATATAACTAAAATCATTGGTTAATTGTAAGAATTAGCAATTTTCGAGTTTGAAAGTCATGATTCAACACTGTTTTGTAAAACTCATAAAGAATTGTAGAAAAATCTTTTGGAGGTGAATACAGTGGCATCTGAACCGTATTGGAGTCTTCTTTGTTTCTTGTTTTGGTCTTATAAATAAATTGTGGCTCTAAGATAGGTGAAAATCGCATTTTGTACAGTTATATCGAGCTGAATTATGACAGCATGATGTTACTGTATTGTAAAATTTATATAAAATTATAGAAAAATCAGAAAAATATGAGGTCAGGGGCATTGGAAACCTACTTAAGAGTAGCCCGAACCCTAAAGATTTCATTGTCTAATTCTAAGTGTAAGTATGTCAGAACGGAGCATAAAATGAGGGCTGTATATTGGATTAATATGTAAAATTTGTCAACTGAGAAGAGTATAGATAGGGTAAACGGTAATAACTACTTATGCATTTTGGTATGTATACTCCAGGGGTTATAATGAACATATTGCAAGCTTGTGACAACTGTCTACACTTTGGAAACTCTATATCTGATTGAGGTTTTCGGATTGAGTTCACGCCCGATTAAATAACACTGTGAGTTCATCTATGTACAACTGTATACTAGTAGTTATATATATATCTAAATGCTATGTGTTTATTTGTTATTTGGTTTATTGTCATCATATATGCTATGCTTAGAACATTGAATTGGAAGAATTGAGTGATTATTTGTGGTATGCTTTGTTTATAATCTTTTGATAGATGTCTGGATTGATGGAATATCCTTGTAATGTCTCGCTTGGCACGATTCAAGTCTTATGAATTCCTTGTGTTGCGTCTCGGTTTGATTGTCCTTGTATGAGATTCATTTGATATTGATTCGGGTTAAGATAATCCTCTTGTTCCGGTCTCTTGGAGTTTGCCTTTGTTAATATTCCGTTTGATATCGATTGTGAGTTACCCGTATGAATTCCTTGAGAGATGATTCCGTTTCGTGAGGACCCACGGGGGCTTGAGTATTACTTTGTGTAATATGTTTAGCGGTGGTCGCGGGAGTACCTGGCGGGGGAGTGATATGGACCGTGGTGCTAAAGCTGGGTCATGGACTCATGTAGGGGTGCCATGATCACCTTCACCGGCCTCATTCCCTAATGGCCTAAGGGGGAATGACGCACATTGATTCGTTTGGATTGTATTGAGATCTCGTTGATTCTTGATGTGGTATCGTCTGTCGGTTACGGTGGTTAGGTGATGATTCCTGTTGATTATTGATTTGGAGATTGGTTCTCGATTGTGTTTATTATCTGGCGAACTCTTGTTGATTCTTGCGATGAAGTTGTATTCTCAGTGTCAGTCATCCAGTAAGTCTCGTTGATCCCGGAATGGTGTTGATACTTGGCAGGTCAAATTCTCGGTAAATCTCATGTTAAGTTGCAAAGTTTTTCGGTTAGTTATGGATTGACTTGTTAGTGCTATAATGTGAATTCCATGAATTGTTTTATATCATTTATATGTTTTATTTTTTTGTTATGTATATAATGCTAGTATTATTTTGTGCTTTATGAACTCATTAAGCTCGTTGTAGCTTACCCGTTTAGTGGACAAACATTTTACAGGAAAAGATAAGAGAAAGCATATAGGGTCTTGAAGTTGATCAGAGGCTTAGTAGTTCTAATTCTGGTATACATTTAGGTATGCGGAAATTGAGTAGTTTTGTATTTTGATTGTAGTTAGTTGGTTTGTATCCATAGTAATTGTTGGTATGTAACGAGATCTTGGTTCGGTTGCTATCTTTTGTATAATAATTATCAGATTCGAATGGTTTATGTAATTAGATGGTTATTGGAATGTTGTCAGTTTTCATTGGCGGGTATTTTGAAACGGTCGTTACAGCATGGGGCGGTTTGGGGCGGTTTTTAACTAAAACCAAACCCCGCCCCAAGAGTTCGGGTTTTAAAAATTACACCCCGTTCGGTTTCGGTTTTTCGGTTCGGTTTCAGGGTTTTTTTTAGTTTTTTTCCTTAAATTTACCAATTTGTTATCTTACAAATTAATATTATAATTTAAATTCCCAAACCTTAACACATTTCGTTATAAATAAAAAACAACTAGTAAGTTTAATATAATGTAATGATAAATTCAACTAACATAATTTGAAACTTAAAAAATATAGGAACAAATCACCTAGGAATTCAATCATATATTTATTTAAAAGATAATTAAATATCAAATCTTTTATAAATATAAGAATATTTTTAAATTTTTTGAAAGATATATAATGGCGGGGCGGGGCGGGTTTTCGTTCAGGTTTTCATATGCCCCCGAAAACCGCCCCAACCATTCGGGTTTTCCAATAATCAAAACCGTTGACATCGGTTTTTCAAATGGTTCGGTTTTTTCGGGTTTTTCGGTTTCTGTTCAGTTTTTCAGTTTTTATGCTCACCCCTACTAAAAAATGATTACTGGCTTATTATTTTTGGAAAGGTCAATTCCTTAACAACAACTCATTTTTCTTTTTTCTTATTTTATTTAAATGTTTAATTTGGTATTTTCACTATTTCTGTAAGAATTTGCTAAAATTGATTGATTGATTGTGTGCAATTATGTATGTTTTAATTGGATCGGTGTTGTATTTGGTACTCGATCCACATTTGTTGTAACAAAATCACAGATCAACTTAATACTGATGCTGCAGTTAGTACTGATCATGCTTAGTACTGATGGAGCAGAATTACTTAGTACTGATGAAGTTGATACTGGTGAAGACTATAACTTAGTTACTACTGATCAAGACATATTGAAGATACTACTGATCAATAGTAGTTACTACTGACGATTTATCTGGACTTACTACTGATCACCAGGTTTACTACTGATGTCACTTATTTACTACTGGTAATTACAAGAATACTACTGCTGCTAAACCAACATTAAAACATACTACTGGTGTCAACCCTAAAAACACTACTGGTCATTTTAAAATTGGTAAGTACCCAAATACTACTGGTCCGTCAGTAGTAAAGTATTCAAAAGCTAAACATCATGGGTATAAACCAAGATCAATAGAAAATTCAGACACCAGTACCACTTTTAAAAGGGCAGTAGTAAAACTAAACACCAGTAGTAAACAGGTATGGGCACCAAAAATGTTTAAAGTTAAATCCCCAAAATCTTACTTCTCAAAGGATGAACCCAAGACATATAAAGCTTGGGTTCCCAAACTTAACTGATCCTTTACTCACTTGTGCAGAGCATTCAGATCCCAGAAGAAGGAAGAACATGGCATATTGATAGTGGATGCTCAAGGCACATGACTGGAAATCTGCAAATTTTTAAAGATTTCAAGTTATTTAATGGAGGATATGTGGCCTTTGGTGAGAACCCAAAGGGAGGTAAGATTACAGGTAAAGGTACTGTTACTAATGGCAAAATTAACTTTGATGATGTATTTTATGTAGCTGAACTAAAATACAATCTAGTCAGTGTGTCTCAAGTGTGTGATAAAAAAAAAATTCTTTTCACAGACATTGAGTGCATCATTCTTTCTCCTGACTTTATTTTAGATGAAAAATATGTTGTTTTAAGAACTCCAAGGAGAAACAATGTGTATTGCCTGGATATAGGGGGAGAACTCATTTCTTCAAATGAGGTCAACTGTTTTATATCCAAGGCAAACACCACTGAATCAGAACTATGGCATAGAAGGATGTGTCACACTAATTTCAAAAACATGAACAATTTAGTAAAAAGAAATTTGGTCATTGGACTACCTCAAAAACAATTCATGTGTGATCATCACTGTGTTGCATGCCTAAAAGGCAAACAACACAAGGCTTCTCATAAGTCCAAATCTGTGAACTCTATTTCTGTTCCTTTACAACTCTTACATATGGACCTATTTGGACCTACAAATGTAATGAGTATTGGAAAGAAACAATATTGTCTTGTTATTACTGATGACTTTTCCAGATATACATGGGTTTTCTTTCTCAGGACAAAGGATGAAACAAGTGAACTCATAAAGAACTTAATTGTCAAACTGGAGAACACATCTGATCAAAAAGTTAAAGCCATAAGATGTGATAATGGCACAGAATTTAAAAATGCTAACTTAATTAACTTTTGTGATCTTAAAGGTATTGACATGCAATACAGCTCACCTAGAACTCCTCAACAAAATGGTGTAGCTGAAAGAAGAAACAGAACCATCATAGAAGCAGCAAGATCAATGCTAGCAGATTCAAAGTTACCAATCACTTTTTGGGCTGAAGCTGTTAATACTGCCTGTTATGTTCAGAACAGAGTATTAATAATGAAGCCATATTTTAAAACACCAAATGAACTTTTTAATAAAAGAAAACCTTCTATAAGTTTTTTAAAATCATTTGGTTGTCCTTGTACCATTCTGATTACAAGAGAACAAATTGGTAAGTTTGACTGCAAAGCTGATGATGGAATCTTTGTGGGATACTCTACTCAAAGCAAATCATACAGAGTGTTCAACAAAAGATTAAGGATAATTGAAGAAAGCATCAATGTATCCGTTAATGAAAATGTTCCTAATGAACAAGGAAATGGTCCAGATTGGCTATTTAACATAGACAATCTAACCAAATCCTTTAATTTTAACATGAATTTAAATGCAGGTGATTCGAATTGTCATACTCAAAAGGAAGGAACATCATCTGTTAATACTGGTCAAGAAGAGATGAGATACATAGTAGTTAATACTGCTCCCACAGTTAATACTGAGGACAGTAATAACTCAAATTCTGGAAGCAGTAGTAACTCTGAGAATGAGGACAGTAGTAATTCAAATACTACTGACACCAGTAATAGTACTCAAAATACTACTGGTTCTAGCAATAACCTAGATTCTCAAGATACTACTGATCCCAGTAACAACAATGATACTACTGATCTCAATGAAGATAACATCAGCAGTAACTCTGACCTAGATGATGATGAACCAAACATCAATGACAATGAAGGATCACCAGATGAACAACTGCCTGAGACAAATGAGTCCAACCTTGAAAATCAACTAGTGGTTGATAGAGCTACAACTACAAGGACTCAGAAGAACCATCCGTTAGACCTTGTTTTAAGTGATTTAACTCACCACTGCAAACAAGAAGCAAATTAAATAAAAGCTTAACTGCAAACATGTGTAACATAAGTTTAATTGCTAATGAATGTATGTTTGAATGCTTTCTGTCTCAGGATGAACCAAAGAAGATCCAACAAGCAATGAAGGACTCAAACTGGATTGAGGCAATGCAAGAAGAACTCCTTCAATTCAAGTTACAAGCTGTTTGGACACTTGTACCTCTACCCAAAGGAAAAAGAGCCATTGGAACAAGATGGATCTTTAGAAACAAGAAAGATGAAAGAGGTATAGTGATCAAGAACAAAGCCAGACTTGTAGCCCAAGGATACACTCAAGAAGAAGGAATAGACTATGATGAAGTATATGCTCATGTTGCAAGAATTGAAGCAATAAGAATATTCCTAGCATATGCTTCATTCAAAAAGTTCAAAGTCTATCAAATGGATGTGAAGAGTGCATTCCTATATGGGAAGATTGAAGAAGAGGTCTATGTCTGCCAACCTCCAGGTTTTGAAGATCCAAAACATGGTGATTATGTGTTCAAACTGGATAAAGCTCTATATGGCCTACATCAGGCACCAAGAGCATGGTATGACACATTATCATCATATCTATTGAAGAACAACTTTAAAAGAGGAGCCATTGACAAAACTTTGTTTACAAAGAAAGTCAAAGATGATATACTACTGGTACAAATTTATGTAGATGATATCATCTTTGGTTCAACCAATGATTTATTGTGCAAAGAATTTGAAGAACTGATGCAGATTAAATTCAGGATGAGCTCTATGGGTCCAATGAACTTCTTCCTTGGACTCCAAGTCAGTCAAAGAACAGATGGTATTTTGATAAACCAATCAAAATATGTTAAAGACATCTTGGAGAAGTTTGATTTGAAAGACTGCAAGAGTGCAAGCACACCAATGGAAACACACAAACACCTACATCCTGATGTTGAGGGGGAGGATGTAGATGAACACTTATATAGATCAATGATAGGTTCTTTGATGTATTTAACTGCATCAAGACCTGACATTATGTATAGTGTTTGTGTGTGTGCAAGATATCAAGCAAGACCTAAAGAATTACACTTGCAGACTGTCAAAAGAATTTTCAGATACTTGAAAGGCAAACCATCACTAGGTCTATGGTATCCACATGATTCACCCTTTGAACTCATAGCCTACACAGATAGTGACTATGGAGGTGAATGTCAAGATAGAAAGTCCACTACTGGTGGATGTCAATTCTTTGGATCAAGACTGGTGTCATGGCAATGTAAGAACCAAACAAATGTATCAACATCAACTGCTGAAGCAGAATATGTAGCTGCATCTGCTTGTTGTGCTCAAGTACTCTGGATTCAAAACCAGCTTCTAGACTTTGGTATCTCTATCCTTAAAACTCCTATTTTTATTGATAATCAAAGTGCTATTAGTATTGTGAACAATCCGGTAAAACACTGTAAAACTAAACACATTGAAATAAGATTTCATTTTATAAGAGATTGCAATGAAAAGAAATTAATCAAAGTGGTTAAAATACATACTGATGATCAATTAGCAGATCTTTTTACAAAAGCATTTGATGTAGGAAGATTCAACTTCTTGGTTAGCAGTATTGGAATGATTTTGATAAATTAAAATCTCACTTAAAATTATGTGTAAGGTTTTGTTGTAAAATGTTATTTATTTGTTTAAGTGTTTTACTACTGGTAGATCTGTACTACTGGTTGTAGGCATGTGCACAAAATACTACTGGTAGTTAATTACTACTGGTGTGTATTAGGTTTACATAAATACTACTGGTAAGTCAGTACTACTGGTATTCAAATATACTGCTGGTCTTGTGTGTTGGTGGTTACTACTGATGTCTATAGTTACTACTGATGTCAAAATCCTTAGTCACTACTGATGTTCGTAGATACTACTGACGTTTTATTACTGGTATCATATTTACTACTGGTCTTTCAGAATCACAATTACCAAACTAACCCCCGTGAAAATAACCGTTATGTTATGATTCGAAGGGCAATTCAGTCTTTTTGCAGGTTAAATCGAAAGATATAAAAGGTGGCAGTCGATTAGTTTAGCATTATCTTTACTTCGATTTACTAAATCCTCTCGATAAACCCTAGCTTTCGATCAAAAACCCTTCATCAGTAACAAAATTCTTAATAGTTTCTCTCAAATCAACAACAATGGCAACTCTACAATCTCTCAATGTTCAAACCGATCTCAAATATTCGGAGTTCAATAATATGTGTGCATTTTTACGCAATCCAGACGGTACTAAAGACTTTCGACCAATCGTTCAATTCTTAAAGAACTCATACATTAAGTTCGCTTTAACTGTGAAACCGAAAGCATACCAACAGCACTTGGTGGATTTTTGGACCAATGCTGAAAGAACAGAAGGTGCAACTGCACCTATGATAAAATCATCGGTGGATGGAAAGACGATCACGATCACTGAGCAATCCATTCGACACCATCTACAACTACACGATGATGCAGGTATGTTTACACTCCCTAAGGAATTCATTGCTGAAACTTTAAATAAAATGGGATATGAGGGAAGACTTAACATAGTAACTTTTCAAAAAGGTCTTCTCTCCCCACAATGGAAATTTCTAGTACATACTATTCAGCATTGTATTTCTCCAAAACGAAGTACTTGGAATGAGTTTAATAAGGCAATAGCCTCTGCTGTTGTCTGTTTATGCACATACCAAGTATTTAATTTTTCATACATGATTTTTGAAGGTATGTTGGGAAATCTTAGTTCCTCAAAATTTTTAATGTATCCCAGATTTCTCCAACATATCATAAACTGTGAATTACAAAACTTGTCAACTCCCAAAAATATTTTTATCATTCCTGAGTTGAACAAGAAAGTTTTCTCAAATATGAGAAAACAATTTAAATTTTCGGGCAATGAACCCCCTTTGTTTCCTAATATGATCAAAGATCAACCACAAACTGGAGAAGGTTCAATTATAGATACAACCCAAATTAAACCTCAACCCACTCTATCACCCCCAAATACAGCCCAAACACCACCCCAAATAGTCACTCAATCACCTACTACTACAGAAGTCCTGAATGTGTCCCAGGAACTTGAAATAAATCTGCAGAGTGCTACTCTTCACTCTGTGGAAGACCTACCAAACAAAACCCAAAATATTTCCACAACCTATAAAAGAAAGAAATCTTCTTTAAAGGACACCAGGGGACAAATCGAGTCACACCCCATACTCAAAGAGTTGTCCTCCAAGGAGGAGAGAGGACATGAGGCGAGGGCTTTCACTACTGATGCCCCAAAGGTGGGTGCACAGGACAGTGAAAACATCACTAAGACCCAGACCTCGGCAACTTTAAGTGATGACTCCTTTGAGGAATTACTTAAAGGACCCCGGTGCCAAGAAACCACAAGGGGGGGCATCTCTGCTTCTTCTAGGAAGAAGAGGATGTCTAAAAGACCCAATGAATCACCAAGAAGTGATGAGGGCAGATTTGTGGATTTGATGGAAATGATGGAAAACCTTCAAACAAATGTACCTATTAGTGAGCCCGATGATCTTGCTAGATGGAGTGAGGGCAGTATTAAAACCAAACAATTGACGGATAAAGTGGATTCTCTTGAATCCACTGTACAAGATTGTCTTAAGTATCTCACAAATCAGGGAAAAACAATTGCAGTCATGAAAAGACATGTAAATACTATCAACAAACGAATGAGGTTTTATGAACACATGCTTCATCAACAAACAAAGATTATAAGAAGATTGAAAAAGAAGATTGATGATAGTGAGGCTCCACCAGTTGAGCTCACTAAGGGGGAGAAGGACAACATTCAGAATATGATTGATGAATCAATTGCAGCAGCAGCAACTTCTCTCCTCAATCTCAAACAAACAAATATTGATGAAGGCCCAGAAAAGATGGTTGTTGATGATGAACCTACTACTGCTCCCATAGAAGAACAAGCTGAAAAAGAAGTATCAGTAGTAACTCCTACTACTGATATCATAGCAGTAGTAAGTCAGGAAGAGGAAGTAAAAGCAACAAATACTACTGATGCCCTATCAGTAGTAACTCCTGAAGTCATACCAGTAGTAACTACTTTGGTTACTACTGAAGAGGAAGAACTGCAACTTCCTGAGTTAATTGAAAGAGAAAAACATGTCATCATCTCCAAACCACCAACACCTGATCAACCACTTATCATACCTGACATTGATGATAATGTGAATTGGTTTGAGGTAGATGAATGTACACTACCTCCACATCCCAAAATACTACCAGAAGACCAACTTAAACTGTTTTATCCAAAATTACTACTTCCTGGTATGCCTGATATGAAATACACTCCACCTCCACCATCTGCTTGCATTGGAAAAGGAAAAGAAGTTTATGATGATGATTATCCCAATAGAGCATTAGGTCACCAAATGATGAACAAAATTAATCATGTCAGAGCAGAAAAACAGTCCAGATGGAGGGTAAAACACAAGAAATTTTTGGAGAAAGGGGAGATGTATCAAGCTCTTAAGGAGAATAAAAAGAAGAAAACTCAAGAAACAAAGATTCCTGTTCAAGTACCTGCTCAAATTGAAGACATTCAGATAGAAGCTCAAGAAGCAGAATTCAAGAGGTTAAGAAAAGTTGAAGAAGAACATATCCAATGCCTTGAAGAATTAGTTTCTGAATGCAAAAGAACAAAAAGTGAACTAACTGATGATGTATTTGAACAGAAGACCAATATGATTGAGTATTTGAAAACAAAAGGGCATAGTGCAAAGTCATTTGGCAGAATGAAGATGATGACTATTATTGAAAAATACTGTGCTGCCAAGAAGAAGGATTTGGCTGAACAAGAAGAAAAGGAAGCAAAGAAATCCAAAGCCCTAATTCCAATCAGTCCAACATTGATCAAAGCTGGTAGTGTATCAACTACTGGTGAATCCTCAACTCCCCAGTCAAAGAAGAGAAAAGCTATTACTCAAGAACATAGCACTCAAAAGAAGTCAAAAACACAAATCATACATGTTCTTGAAATGCCTATTGCTCCCTTGCAGAACAATCAAATCATCAATTGGAGGGTTATGCAGAATAATGTGATAGAAATTATAAGGGAAGATAAAATTGTGCAGAGATTTACTGGATGGTTACCTTTGATCATGTCCTGTTCAAGAAGTGATGTCATTAAACTACTGATCATTGGAAAACCAAGAATGTCAAAGAAATCATGGAAAGATTCTGGTGCTGGATACTTAACAAGAATGATTGATGCTCTTTTTATCCAGACAACTACCCAGAACAATTTACAGATCCAGAAAATGTCTATGCTTGGAATGTGATTCCAACTGCCAACATGTACTTCTTTGAAAAATCTGGCAAAGTATGTGAGCTATACTTATATGAAAAAGAATATCCTCATTCTGAAAAGACTATGTATCAGATATTCACAAATACAATGATGAAACCTTATGATGCTGTTATGTTCCAAAACAAATTGAATTATTTCACAAAGAGAAACAGCAAATACATCATTGAGCAAAGACTTCAACAGAATCAAGGGACGTTGGAGAAAAGAAAGAAAGAAGAAGATGAACAAAAGAAACTAATGTGATTGAAAGAGAATCAATAAGTTTAGGGGGAGATTATTGGAACAAAATCACAGATCAACTTAATACTGATGCTGCAGTTAGTACTGATCATGCTTAGTACTGATGGAGCAGAATTACTTAGTACTGATGAAGTTGATACTGGTGAAGACTATTACTTAGTTACTACTGATCAAGGCATATTGAAGATACTACTGATCAATAGTAGTTACTACTGACGATGTATCTGGACTTACTACTGATCACCAGGTTTACTACTGATGTCACTTATTTACTACTGGTGATTGCAGAATACTACTGATGAGCGTTTATGGAATATATCAAGTCCGAGATCTTCGTAGAGATAGGTATAGAATGTATTTCAATGTATATATTTATAATTCAAATGTAAATCAAGTCCTAGAATAACTAGGGTAAATAGTTAGGCTTCAAGGACTATTATATATAGTTCCTTACGAATTGTAAACGTACGTGTGTATTGTTAACTCGATAATATACATTGAAGCTTTTTGTGAAACTGTGTTCTTAATATTTTCGTTTATTATTTACAGTTCATTGTTCTTAATATATTGATATAGTGTTGATCCGCTGCAACTTCTATTATCAATTAGATCTAAGGTGTTTATTAACTTCTTCATAGTTAATCGATCCTGACAACATTCATTGTGATTACAAAATGAAGTTGTATAGATGCTGCAAGTTAGGGGTATAGATCTTTCTAGAATGTAGTTGAAAGTTGTTTACTAATTGGGGTTAATTAGTTGTTACATGCACTTCTATTGGTAAATCTAGGTTCGTTACTCATCTCGAGCTTCGATTTGGTTACTCGTGTGCTTGAAACGGACACCCGAGTTGAAAGTTATGCCGGTTTTTCTACAGCCCCTTTTCTCACGCGATCTTGGGTCGGGAAGTAACAGGTTCTCGGGTCGAGAAGATGGTTCTCAGGTTGAGATAAGTTTCTAGAGGTTCTCGGGTTCTTAGAGGTTCTCGGGTCGAGAAGTGTATACGGATCGAGATCGAGAAGGTTTTCGGGTCGAGATCGTCTTCGAGTCGAGAAGTGTTCTCGGATCGAGAACCTTCCGGGTCGAGATCGTTCTTCGGGTCGAGAACCTTCGTCGTGTTCCGCATTGACGAACCGAAAAACTTAAAATGCACACTAATTTGATATTAACTTCCTCAATTGTTGGCCAAATCGACTGATTCAAATTGCAATTTGTTCTAAAATGATTTTCACACAGATTAATCCAATAAAACACCTCAAAACTAAACTAATCAGGCCTTAAATTTGGATTTTTGTGCGGTCTATTTTCTAACAAGATCTTTTAACCATAAAAGTGTTTCTTCATATTACGGCCTGTATCAAACTTGATCCTAACTTGGATCCCAAAACTATGACCAAAATTTAAGCCCAAAACAATATATTTACAGTATTTTCGCCAAGCATAACTAATTTAGTAGGCCCATCCTAAAATCAAATTGTCGTAGTGCCTATTAGCCCCTTAAAGTTTAAGATAATAGGCCCATCCTAAACACGGCTTGAATATCTACGATTACAATTAGAGACACCGAAAAGTTAAAGTTGTTTTTTTTTTTGGAAACGGCAAATGAAATAAGAAAAGTTAAAGTTGGGTGTTGCGGAATGTGTCTTGTAACTGAATCAGACATGACATGTTATTTGTTAGAAAATATGATTACAATGCATCCCATAAATCTTTAGCAGTGCATACATTAGTCAAAATAATACATAGTAAATTTGGGTCGCATGAGGAGTAAAACCATAATTTGACCCGTGAATTAATAACTTTCCAATCTTCGTCATCATCACCGGAAGGTTTTGATTTTCCGGTTATGTAACCCATAACTTTTGAGCCTTTACAAATATCCATAAAAATTCGTTTCACAATTTAAATTTGTTTCCGTCTACATTTAATTTAAAGTTGAATTGCGGGTAAACGTCAGTTTTGTAAAAAACGAGTGGTGATTTTGAATGTGTGGAATTGGATATTTGGGTAAGACTAGTCATTATGGTATTGGGAAAAATAATACTTCCTCCGTCCCATAAAAAACTTCTTATTTCATCCAATATATTTGTCCCACAAAAAACTTCCCATTTGAGAAAATTGAAGGGACCCACTTAATAAATTAATATTACTTATATTATATTTATCATTTCTCTCACTAACTTTATGTCACTTCTCTTTAAATATCATTATCTTTCTAATATTTTAATCAAATTTATTATCAAATATTCCACCACTACCCATCTCCTAAAAACATGTGCCCAAGTGAAATGAGAAGTTTTTTGTGTGACGGAGGGAGTAAATAAAAATAAAAAAAATAAAAAATGAAAGAGGCTCACTGTGGGTAAAGACCTTCAATACTGATTGGGGTTCATACCGAAAAGCAGCAAGGTACCATAGTAGCATGTAGTTGTTTGACAAATACCAATAAGTTGTGTACAAAGACAAACGTATGACACAATACCAAATGTTTCTGACACAATCCTTGGTAAATATTAGAACACAATGCAAATCACAGTACCCAAAATTAAAAGTAAAAGAAATTTCACTTTCTTTTACTCTTCACTTTGTACAGAACTAAAAATTAATTATACCCACAAAGTCCCTGGAATATCTCTGCAGCGGCAGGAAGCGAAGAATCAACGGAAGCAACATAGGGTTGCGACAATGGTGATCGATGACCGGCAGATGCTTCCTGGTCACGAGTGGCTGCGTGCAGCGACAGAGAAACAAGATGGCGAACGTTGGCGACTGTTTCACGGCGGCTGTTTCATGGAGTAGGCAGCGTAAGTGTGGCACGGGTGGACCAGTTAGCCGAGTCTCTGAATATTCTCGAGGGTTCTCAGTTAAAAGACAGCCTTGGTGGAGGAATGGTCAACTCATCAGGCTCAAGATCTGAAGACTACAGGTTCGAATCCTGTCCCCGTCTAATCACTTGAGATCTTTCTTTTTTAGCTCTACAGGGTCAACCAAGGGTGCGAGTACTTTGCTTGTTGTCCTCTTAAAAAAAGAGCTCTGCGATGGCGGCGTAGATGGGTTTCCGACAGCGGCACGGCGACGGAATGAGGTATCCGGTGACAATGGTGGCAGAGGTAAGATTTCGGCAAGAGTTAGGGTTACGAGTAAAAAAGCCTCGATACCATGTTGGAGATTGTGGAAATACCCGTTAGGGTTAGTTGTATTGATATCAATATATAGAGTACAATATAAATAATATAAGGTATTTACATTAAGGTCCCTACACTATACATTGTGAATATAAGAGACAAAGATATTTAACTATTTAACACATATATTTTATTATTATTATTTTTAAATATGAAAAAGTGATTTAGTGATGAATGTGGGATAATTAATAACACCACATTTTTTGTGATAGACATGAAGTAGAAAATGTGGGATAACGAGGTTTTGGTGTCAGCGCTTCGCGGCGGGTTTGGAAAAATACAAATCATATTTATAACAATACATAAAACACTATTTTATAAAAACACAATTTTATAAAATATAAAAAGTTAAAAAAAAAAACCTATTCATCAAGGGTTTAGGGTAAAAAATAAATTAAAAAGGTACTCATATACTGTATGAAAAAAAAGATATAATTAAAAAACAGAAATAAATAAATAAAAATAACTATGTATCAATTGTAGATAAGTTGTATATTTTTTAAGGGGAAAATATATTATTTAGGTAATTACACTTATACATCAAACTAAATTCAGATGTCATATGTGTGCTTAACATCTTTGTAAACTATTATTGTCGCGTATTTATAATTGTATGTGGATATTCATTATTTGTCGTTAACACCCGAATATATGTATTATAACACAACTAAAGTTGATATAGTAAGTAACAAATAAGTTTCTGGGTGTTAATTATAAGAGAAAATGTTGAAAACGTAAAACAAATTTATCCGCCGGAACTTAGCATCGGATTTTTTAATAAAAACAGGCCCATATTCAGTCACTTGTATCAAATTCTTATGGCCCAAGATGATTTACCACTTGTGTAATAAAGCCCACTTTAAATTTAGACAACATCTTTTTACCTTGAAAGGCCAAAACGTTTTATCAGGGTTTCTCTCTCGACATCATCTCTCTCGACAGCATATTAATAGTAACTCTTCATCTGTGTGTGTGTTTTCAAGGATTGGGGGTTTGTAATTAAGTATATTCACTTTAAGCTTCATAATTGTGTTGTGTTTTTGAAATTTAGGGAGAATATCTTGTAAAATCTTCTCTGCGGCATAACGTCAAACACCTTACAACGTAATCCAGGTTCTTAGAGTAGATTATTCGGTCTTCTTTTTCTTGATAATCGGAAGAGCGTTTAGCACCACTTCAACATAATCGTAGCGCCATCAACAAAATATATAGAATCAGGTCCATTTTACATCAAATAACTGGTTGACCACTTTAATTTTGGTGCAGACTACCTACTCAGTTCAAAGCTCAAATAGGTATCTTGTTTTTCACGTTTAATTCGATTTTATTTTTTTATGGATGTATCCCGGTTTACAAAATGAAGTTGTAAAGATGCAGCAAGTTGACTAGTTAGGGGTATAGAATGTAGATCCTTCTAGAATGCAACTGCACAGTTGTTTACTAATTGAGGTTAGTTAGTTGTTTCATGCACTTTTTTTGGTAAATCCAGGTTCACTCACAAACTCGAACCATGTAATTGGTACTTTTTTAATTTAATTACTTCAGTTGAGTTTTATTTTTTTCTGACAAGTATAATTTTGTTGAGTTTTTTTTTCTAGGTATATGATGTAACCCCATTTCTGGATGACCATCCTGGAGGTGATGAGGTCCTCGTATTAGCAACCGGTAAGAGCATAAATTAATCATCTTTAACTCGATATATTTCAATCTGATAATAACCTATAAACATTTTAATTAATTATATTATGTTTTTATAGCAAAAGATGCAACAGAAGATTTTGAAGATGTGGGCCACAGTAAAAATGCAATTGACATGTTGAAAGATTATTACGTTGGTGAAATCGATAACAATTCTATGATTGGAAAAAAGAATTACCAACCGCCTTCAGCCACATCCAACCAAGCTTCAACCAGCATGTTAACCTACATTTTACCCATACTAATCTTGGTGTTAGCTTATGCTCTTTATCACTTTGCCTAGAAATAAGTGGTAATTAATCACAGCCGTTGATTATGTGACTTATGATGACTTATTGTTGGAAAAAGTTGTGATAAAATGATTTTTCACCAACTTTGAACCTACATAATTATATATATATATGTGTTATATATAGTTATTGGTTGGTAGCTATGTGTTCTCCTATATGAGAGCTACGCAACGGTATATAGCGTGTCCAAAGTCGAGTTGTGGTGAATGAGATATCAACTCTCAAAGTAGGGTGTTTGATACGAGAAATCTTGGAAGTGGAGGATGTGGGAGAGTATCCCACATAGGAAAAAGATGAAACTATTTGTTGGTTTATAAGGTTGGAAGTTGTATGGAAGATTAAATCCTTGTACATGGGTTTTACCCACACGCCTACGCGCGGGGGGTGCAACTAATTTGGACTGAGTTGCCCGAAATGGCTTGAACTCGTGTACGCCCGAGCGACATGCGGACACGAATACAGCTCCGAAATTCCTGGCTCGTGCGGGTTAATTTTTTGCATCTAGTCGACACTGCAGTGTGCAACTAATTTGGACTGAGTTGCCCGAAATGGCTTGAACTCGTGTACGCCTGAGCGACCTGTGGACACGAATGCAGCTCCGAAATTCCTGGCTCGTGCGGGTTAATTTTTTGCATCTAGTCGACACTGCAGTGTGCTCGTACTGATCAGTCTCATACTGACCTGCGCAGCTGGCAGTCTCATACTGAGTTCCTGCAGTAAGTTACGAAATAGAATTGAATGCATTTTAATGTTTTGAGTAAACATTAGTATTCATTCTACACTATAAAAGGAGACCTTAGGTCTCATTTGTAAACACACTTTCACTCACCTACTTACAAGATCACAAACTTTCTCTCTAGAAAACTCTCATAATCTTGGTATTGTTCTGGCTTGGATTATATCCGGTAGTGTAAAACTACTCGGTTGTTTTACCCTAGGAAATAGACAACGAATCTATTTTAAGGGGATCGTGAATTTCACGAGACTCAACCAAAACCTTGTACTTGTTTGTTCTATTTAGTTTGTTTCAATCTTTGTAAACGTTTTCGTCAATTTCCTTATTGTAATTGAATTTTATTAATAAAAATTGGTATTAGTTCGTACACTTATGTCCATGTGGCTTTTATTGTTGAATTTGGTATTCTGTGACTCCTATGCATTGGTTTGATGTAAAACTTCAAAAACTTTTGAATTGGTGTGCACAATTTTAGTTATTTACCGGTGTTGTATTCTTATGGTAACCGAATAAATGTGAAAACGGTGGAAGAGTGACGAATTTGAACGGTGATGAATTGAGGTGTATTGGTGAGATCAAACGTGTATCTAGTTATGCACACGAGTGGGTCGAATGATGTGTACAAGTCAACAAGATCTCGGGGATATGTTGCATTTGAGTTGACCAGGTGGGGGTGTTTGTGAATTTGAAGTGGGACATTTTGTGAGTTTTATGTTTCTTCATTCTTATTTTTTGAGATATTATTATTTGTCTTCATGCTTTGGAATTATTGAGTTGATGACACCCGGCGGCCACTTGGAGCTCAAACTGAAATTTATGAATGAATCCGTGCATGCTAACTTTATCATTGGTGTCAAGTAGGTAATTAGTCGAGAATGAGTCTCACTTTTTTACCAAATAAGGTAAATTTTGGAAATATATGAAGTTTTCTCTCTAATATCATCTCAATCTTCCTAATATCAACCTAGAAAGTGTACGTATAACTTAAATTATGATTTAATCACGAAATATTAAATCACATAAAAAGCTAGTTTATGATAGTATTAAAATGAGTATAATCAAAAGTATGGATTACACAATTACGCTTTTGCAAATGCTAAATACATAAAGTACGAAGCATTATCTTCTTATTCATGAATAATTTCATAAGTACAATAAACGGTTTGGACCGGATGAGCATGATGCAACACTTTCTTGGTATTGCCCTTAGTGAGCAGCGGGAGGTGGCGAGCCGCCGCCATCAGCAGCCGGTGGAGGTGGGCTACCGGATGCAGGTGGAGGCGCGTCACCAGCAGGAGGTGGAGGCGAGCCACCATCAGCTGGAGGAGGCGAGCCACCATCAGCTGGAGGAGGCGAGCCACCGGCCGCTGGAGGAGGTGGTGAATCACCTTTGCCACCATCAGCAGGTGGTGGAGCCGGCTTTGCATCTTTGGAAGGTGGTGCGCCGCCATCAGCAGGTGGTGGAGGCACTGGTATTGCACCGGGAGGAGCTGGCTTTACATCTTTGGAAGGAGGAGCACTGGAACAGTCATAGTAGCAGAAGCAACCGGACTTCCCTTCGCGTTTGTGACAAGTGCCATGTGCGGCTTTCTCCCATTCTATACACCTTTTGTCACACTTAGCGTCGTCACACTTTCCTGAATACGTCTTGCTATACTTTTCACATATCCTTGGAATTTCGGCAGCTACAATTTCTTTTCATTCATCGAGTGCGTTTGATTAATTAAAACAACATTTAATTAGTTAACTCAATATATCAAGCAAGAATATATATATATGTATACATATAGAATATATATTATTTAATTAAATTGCATTTGTTAGTTGTTTACTATTAAAATAATTAAGTATTCTCATATCGACAGTTGACTAGTACATGCACGTAACTTTTCATCGTATATCTAATCTTTTTTAGAAGAATAAATGAATCGAATAAATCTTCCTTTACATAATGTTTATTTTTTCAAGTTTAATAATAAACTTGTAAGATTAAGTTTGAAGACATCAAAGATATTGGAATTAATAGAGAGCGACGTTTCATGGAATAGTCGTATCAAAATGTTATCTTTTGTAATGACAAAAATAATAACTTCGTCATAAATGTCGCCGGAACAAAGTTCGACGGAAAATAAAATATTTTACCCCGACTTTTGAAAAATATAGAGTAAAAAATATTTTTTTTTTTGTTTTCTTTTATTAGTGTTATAGTAAATAAAAAATGACGTCATTCATTAAAATATCTCCCGACAATATGTCGTACCTATACAATTACAATAAAACTTTTTTTTTTTTGTAAAAGTATTCCAGAAATCCCTTTCCCGACAACATTTCGTCAGTATAGGTTTCTCTATACCGACGACATCGACGAGTCTGTAGACAAAATATCCCAACGACTTTTCGTCGCTATGGAGTCAAAGCATATCGTCGGGAAAGGGTATTTTTCTTGTAGTATGGAAAATGAGAATGTATAGGCAAGTACGATTGAAGACCTGCGATAGCAAGTACAGAAATGAGGAGGACTGCAGTTGAAACAAATGAACGTTTTGCCATTTTTAGTTGCGACGAATTGAAGCTGAACAACACTCGATATGTCAATTGGATGAATTGAAGAGCGAGATGATATGAAGTATTTATAGGAGAGTGAAGGAGTTTCAATAAAACACGTTTAATAGAATAAATAACCAAAAGATCAAAATTCCCACATGTGTTGGCTTATATAAATTTTGATGTGTGTCACTATATTATGACTTCGTAAAACGAAAGAAAACTGATTTTGATACCAAGTAAAAAGATTATATAGAAAAAAAGAAGAAAAAAAGATAGTTTTTGTTAATTACAAATGAAAAGCACAATAACACTGATTCAATCCATAAAATGGTGTTTGATGATGATTTTGGTGAAAAAGTGAAGAAGATGGATTAGGGCTTTTAGAGAGAGAAAGTAGAGAGATGGGAGAGAACAATTGCTGGAAATGATAAATTGATTAAATGGCAAAAGTTAGAGTTTTAAGCCTTACATGTTGGTATTTATACCATGACTTAAAACTTGGTTAGTTAGGACTAATTCCTAAACAAAACTTAACATCTATACAATGTTTCACTTTTACCCCCTAGACTATCTATTACAACTTTCTAGTACCTAACAATCTCCCCCTTTGTAATAGTAGACTAGGTTGCATATCTTTGAAGACTTCTGTGTTTGTAAGGCTGGAGCTGAGATTTGAACCGTTGAGCAGTTATGTTGATAAAACAGCATTAGCCTTTGATCATCGTTGACAGACATACTTTTAAATGGCTTTTCAACCAATATAAAGTATTCCAGAAGACTTCATGCACATCGACTGAATGTAGACCCATAGATAGAGCGGTTAGCAGCGGAAGTCCTTTCTTGAAGTTGTGGCATTTGTCGATTTGCTGCAGATCCTTGGTTCCTGATGTTTGTTGGAGTTGAAGCAGTGCGGAATGTTTATATGTTGTGGATTTTCTGACCGTTGTTGATAATGTTGGAGTACGGTCATAAAATCACTTATCTGATGTGTTGACTGTTGTTGATAAGATTGAAATACAGTCATCAGATCTTCTATCAGACATAGTGATCGTTGTTGATAACAATGGAGTACGGTCGTCTGATCTTCGCACGAGAAGGTATCAGGGTAACACAGGATCACATAGATTGCCTGTTTGCACAACAGTTACAGAAACTGTGTGACCTACGTTCAGTGTTGGCATTGATGTTAGCACTGGTAGGATTTCCATTCAATCATCGTGGAATACCAGTATTTTTGGTATCACTATGAATGTTCCGGCAATATCTCAAAGATATGCTTGGTAGAGTGCCTGTGTCCTAGAGAAATTTAATTCGGTTCTAGACTCTATACGTGGACAAACGAAGGCGAGGACTGGAGGTGGGTCCTCTTTTTCAATATCAACAATCTCCAAATGAGATGTCGATAGTGGATGTGGTAATCTCCGTGATTTTGAAACAAGTACTTTTTGTACTTGAGTGGTCAGTGGGGGTTGTGCATTGCATCACTGGGTCCACGATGTCTTAATCAGAAAGCAACATATGCAATCTGATATAGATTAGGTTACCCGGTCATTTGTTCGGTTTAGGGAGGGTTTTCCGTTTTCTTTTAACCCTTTCACACACGCTCCTCACTCAACTCACTTTTTCATTTTTTTTTTCAACCACACCCTCATTTTTGTTTTTACCATGTGATAAGCTGATTTGCACCCCATACTTCATACCCCCTCTCAATTTTTACCTCAGCGCACCCCAATCAAGATCCCATGATACTTGATTCTGCTCACCTAGACCTAGGGACCCTCACTTTTTAGTTCCTATATTGTCGGTGGCTCCGGGGAAGATCATGCTGGGTTTAGCAGATCATAGGAGTAATTTGAGAGTGGACTATTACGCTCATGTGCATTTTAATCAGCTTTCAAGATGTTGCATTTTAGTTCACATGGATTTTTTATCGGAATTTTATGTGTTTCTGGTATAAGTTGTTTCCTGAATGATTTTGAAGTTTAAGGCACATCAACTTTGTTCTTTTAAGGTAACACCGGACTCACATAGAGTATCCGTTGGCACACGGTATGAATCTGTAGTCGTTTGCACAACCGTTGATTCAAATGTGTGACCTGCGTTTAGAGTTGGCGTGATTTTAGCTCTAGCAGGATTTCCACTCGATCCTCGTGAAACATCATATTGTGATGCCACTACAAGTGTTCCGATGGATTCACGGAGATCCATGTTTGTAGTGCAGGTGTCCTATATTGGAAATATTCTTGGGGGTGAGAACTAGACACACTGTGCATACAAAGAGACTTAACCCGGGGCAGGAGGTTATTATTATTCAATACCGACATACTCCGAATGAGTAGTCAGTAGCTTTTATGCTATGTCCCCTGATGAAATGAAACAAATCCCTGTTGAGAGGAATTTGAGTAGTTGGTGGTGGCGTGCATTTGCTTTACTGGGCCAGTAGAGTCTAGTGAAACATTCAACGAATGAATGATCATCTATTTAATTGGTTGCCCGGTTTGTTTTCGGTTTGGATGCACTCATAAGGTGTGTTTTCTTTGATTTATCATGTTTTCACATCACCTTGCACTCACCTATTACTATACCCTAGACCTAAACCCTCACATTTACCAGTTGGCTGAAATATTTCCCTGGGAAGGTGTGGCCGGATCTGGCAAACCATGGGAAGGTATGTCTTTTGAAGTAGTAAGTAACGAGAATTAAAAGAATTTGTAACAAACAGATGCAATCTTTACTAGAGAACTGGTAAAGAGATCGTTTACGGATATTACAAAAACTTATGATTAACGTTACAAACATAAAACTTTTTATTTGGGTATTTTGTTTTTGTTTTTCTGAATTTTCTCCCCCTAGAAATAATAATTCTCCCCCTAGAATTAATATTTCTCCCCCTCGACAGAACAAAAGTAATTGACAAGTTTTGAGATCGAAGGACGTACCTTATACCTCGTCGGAGGGTTGAAGGAGAGGTTTTGCGGTTAAGCTTGATTGAGATTTGTGGTTTCTTTTAAGAGCGGGTTCTGAATCTGTTTTAATCAGAAGCCATATTGGAACAGGTGAAGTGCCTCCCAGTATTTGAATGTTAATGCCGCCCACGTCTTTCATACGGTTTTTGGCGATTAACTGATTCGTCCTGCCATCTGAGCCCATGATATTGACCGAAAGGTAGTGGCATGTTAGGAACTTCAGTTGTGTAGGTAGGCGTTTTACTTCTGTCTCGTACACCCAGGTGAACCTCAAAATGTCTAATCACTATTCGCCAGCTTAGTCTTTCCTTAATGGCAGTGATTAGTGTGTCAATATTGCTTCGAAGAGAGGTGTTTTCTGGGTTGCTGGGATCTCTGTTCATGTGCCTCCCCTTTTTCTCCAATTTCTTCTTGAGGATGTTCAATGTGCCGTCACAGTACTTGGCAATGTCTGACACACGAAAGAAGACTCGTTCTTTGAAGTAGTTCGTGTAAGTCATTCCCAAGTTGGGTTCACCTAGAACAACTGTTCTCCGAGTTTGAATCTCGGAGGGAAGTGATCTGTAAGGAGCAGCTAAGTGAACCTTTGCTGTACCACTCTCAATAGCCATCTGCACATCTTCCATTCGAGCAGCTAATGTTTTAACAAGCATGAAGCGCTTCAGAGCAGCCTGAGCGAAATTTCTCGCATGATTTTTAATTGGATGAGGCGTGTCTGGTAGTAAGCGTACTGTGTTGTAAAGAAATTCTATATCCCGAGGTTCAAGAATATAGAAGTCTCCTTCAGTAATTGTGTACAGTTGATCATCTGCTCTGCGAATATGGAAGATTGTGTACCAGTAGTAGCCTGAGAAATGGTCGGTCGTTATCTCCAGGAGTTGTGTTATCGGGAATTTGCTGTATCGATCGGTTTTGCCCCTAAGGTAATGCATTGTAAGGTAATGCATTTTCTTTTCTCGGAAAGGCAGTACCACTTCTTTGTATAAATCCTGATAAATTACAGGCAGCTCTGTCTCCTGGAAAATAGCAGAGAAGCGATCTTCAACAAATGGCATTTTAACTTGTTGAAAGAGGCACGCTTTAGAGATCTTCAGGCGGCGTTTGTTAGCTTTATCCGCCGCTCTCTTCTCGCTATATGATAATACCGGCACATCATGTGTAGGAGAGGCAGTTGGTGGTTCCGGTGCTGGAGTTCTGGCGGCGACCAGTTGATCGTAGTTTCGGAAGTAACGGTGATAATTTTCTCGGGTGAAGGGATATCTTTTGACGTCAAATGATTCATCCTCCCCTGCTTTGTCGCTGTCGGAGTCATCGTTTGAAGGGGAGGTGGCAGGTTGAGTTGATTCGTTAAAAGCATCCCTCACAATGTTGTCTTCTTCCGGGTCACTAGGTAAATCAATAACTGTGTCTGCCTCTTTTCTCAGAACCTGTTGAACGTTGTCGTTTTTATTGTTCTCAACCTCAAAATTTATGGATTGGAGATGACACATAGATTCAAGTTTTTCGGCTTCAGTCATCTCACTGGATTTACGGTTATTTTGGGGCAAGATGTCTTCACTCTCATCTACTCGCCACTGGTTGAGTGGTTCAACGTTCAGCACCTGATTGTAATCAAACTCAACAATCGCCCAGTCATGTACATACTCATATTCTTGTTGGCCTCCTCCCCGTGTTTGATGAGAGGAGCTGGGTTGGTGTTGGGAATGCCTTGCATCTCCGGAGTGTTGAGAACTGGATCCACCACGTTCCAGAATTCTCCTCTGTCATCCTCCTCCCTGAGGATCATCCTCAGGGTCTCCCGATCTTCTGTATATAAGGGATCCTTGCCTGCATGGCTCGACCAGTTCTTCTAAGCGATAGTTGAACATCGCTTTAATTTGTTCAATTGTAAATGAACGGGATGCTTCCAGGAGCATTTCTCTGTTAAGTGGATCAAAAGTCGGTGGAAGAGGAGCAACATTTTCCAGCCTACCCTCAAGGTTTTCCAACCTCGTACTGAGTGATTGGATTGTGGAGGTGAGATGAGGGATGATCTGCATTTCTGGATTTGGCATTTCAGTTGTTGTGGTAGTGGTAGCCTCGGATGATGTAGACTGTTGAGGGAGAGTCATTACAACTGTTGCAGGAGGAGTTGTATCGACCCTCGAGGCAGTACCACTTGTGTAGAATGGGGGAAGTGATGTGTCTATTGGAGGTGTTGTTATAAACGGTGAAATTGTGGTGGTTACTGATGGAATTGTGGTTGTGACTGGTGGTATGGTGGTTGTGACTGGTGAGATTGTAGTAGTGACTGGTGGGATTGTGGTGGTGATAGGTGGAGTTGTGGTTGTTACTGGTGGAGTTATGGTGGTGACTTGTTGAGTTGTGGTTGTTACTGGTGGAGTTGTGGTTGTGACTGGTGGTATGGTGGTTGTGACTGGTGAGATTGTAGTAGTGACTGGTGGGATTGTGGTGGTGATAGGTGGAGTTGTGGTTGTTACTGATGGAGTTATGGTGGTGACTTGTTGAGTTGTGGTTGTTACTGGTGGAGTTTTGGTAGTGACTGGTGGAGTTGTGGTTGTTACTGGTGGAGTTGTGGGTGGGATTGTGGTTGTGACTGGTGGAGAGAGTGGAGGAACATAGGTTGTTGATGTCGGAATTGTGGTAGTTAGTGGGGTAGCGGTTGATGTGGTTGGTTGTTGGGTGTGTGGTGGAGAGGGATCCGTGAAGATAGGATCATCAAAGGGGTTTGGGGATCCTTGTGGTGGTGGTGACTGTAGACCATGTTGGGGTGGTGAAGGTGGACCGTGTGGTGATGGTGGTGAATCTGGTCGATCAGACATTGTTGCGGCGGAGTCTGTTGATGATGAAGAAGAGGACGGTTCAGCTGGTTGTGGTGGTGGTTGTATGATGGGTCGAGTTGGCGGACGTTGAGGTTGTTGGGAGGCACCTGACCCACTGCCGGAGGCATCATCGGATGAGATGCGAAGGCGTTTTGTACGACGTTGAGCCGGTGGTTGTTGTGCAGCTGATCGACGTCGATGTTGTGGTTGATTTGGTGGTGGTTGGTGTGGTTGTGCCTGTTGTTGTTGTAGTGTAGCAGCTGGTTGTTCAGGAGGAGGTTGTACTCTCTCGGGTATCCAATGAGGATAATGACGAGCCCGGTATTCGTTGATGCTATCCAAATTGAAGTTTGCAATTTTAAAGAGTGGGAGAGGGATCGGGGAATCAGGGACTCCAGTTGTACCACTGTTGCTCCTGAGAAAGGTAACACTGAAGGGTATGAATTGCTGTGCAGCATCTCTGATGTGAATGTTTTGATATCGTTCCATGAAATGTGCGATCATGATAGACCAGAACCTCGGGAATGGCAGATATTTTGGTTCCTTTGACTTGGAGAGCTTGAATTCTTCCCATAAATAGGCAGCATAGTCATAATGTCGGTTGTAGCACATGGCATGATAGGCATGGTGAACTTCTTTTGAGGCCCTGTCGTGACCGGTTGACTTTGGTGTCATGCAGCGATTGAAGATCGTGAAGACGTGGGACCAGCTCCTTGCCATATTTTTCTTCTTGAATTCTCTGAGGTCAATAGTGTGCCGATCAAGGTCTAGACCTAGGTCGTGTATTCCGAGATACACTTCCTCGAATGGCAGCTGTGGTTCAAATGCAGTCAGTGGTGGTCTTGAGTCGGCACGAGGTAACTGGAAGATGTCATAAAGATCATCTTTTGTGAAGTGAATTGGTTGTTCATCAATCATTGTTTCGAAGTGTGAGGGGGTTGTTGATGTCACCAGTGTTAGGTTGGCGAAGAATTGTTGAACATACACCGCTGGAACCGACGGTCTGGCGTTGATGGAGTAGAATAGAGGATGACGTTGGAGAACATGCGAGTGAACAGGGAAATCGATGGAGAACGAGACTTCTTCTTCCGGGGCCCAGTACGGGTTGTTCTCTTTTAGCGGTTTGAGCTTGTATTGAGGAACCAGGGTGTTCTCGTCAATTATATGTTGTGCCGCCATCTGAAGATTAGACACTAAGAAAATGCGGCACAAAACAATGATTAAAGTTAGTGCACAGTGTTAACAAAAGAAATGTAACGATGATGTTTCACACTTATCGAGACGAGAGGGTTCAAAGTAATTTTAATAGTATTTAAAATATAAGAATAATATAAAAATTTTAAATTTATTAAAAATATTTAATAAATAAAAATTAGTAAATTATAATTATAAAGAAAATAAAATAAAAAAAAAACTTAAAAGAAAGAAATTTTTTTTAAAAAGAAGTTCGGGCCGAACTACAGTAACAACTTCGGGCATAGGATGTTCGTACCGAACATGTGTAACAACTTCGGGCCGAAGAATAAGTAAATGTTCGGGCCGAAGTTGTATAAGTAGTTCGGGCCGAAGTTGTTCAAGTAGTTCGGGCCGAAGAATATGTAAATGTTCGGGCCGAAGTTGTATAAGTAGTTCGGGCCGAAGTTGTTCAAGTAGTTCGGGCCGAAGACTTTTACGCTGTTTGGTTTCCTTAACTGTTTTTCAAATTTTGGCATTCCTAGTTCGATTTGTACAGTAAAAACTGGCCTATGGGGTTCGATTTAACTAATCGAACATTGTAGATTACGTAGGACAACTTATAGAACCCTAGATCGAACTAATCTCCTAATTTTGAAACCCTAGAAAAGCCGAGACTGCAATTGATCGAATTCGGTAAAACGAGATGTAAATAGATGAAATTTAGGGTTGAAATCTTACCGAAAACAGACGGAAAGTAGATTACGAGTGATGTGGAGTGGATTCGATCGAATTTGAACACGAGAATCGAAGATCGGGCTTAACTGTGTGTGTCGGCGGTGTTTGAGTGTGTGTAGACGAGGAAGAATAAATGAAATAGTGAAGTTCGACCCGACCTTTTATAGGTGAGAAGTTCGGGCCGAACTTTTTAACCGACTAAGAACTTCGGGCCGGGAACAGTAAGAAGTTCGGCCCGAAGAACACCCTTTTTTTTTTTTTAATTTAAATGACAAAGGAAACACAAGTAAAATAAATCATTAAAAATTAAATGAAATTAAAAACTAGTTAAAAATAAAGAAGAACTCACAATGACTGTCGAGAGACGAAATTAAGGAACGCTGCATCAGCTCCCCCGATACTGCTGTGATGAGTGAAATCTCTCCATTGACAGTTGACGATGATTTGACGATCGGGTTTCAAGACGAGTTTCTTGAAAGCCATTGTGATGATACGAAGAATGCAACGATTTACCAATTTGAAAAATATGAATTGTAGACAATTAAGTTTTGAGATTTAGCATACCAAGCTTTGAGACAAGATAATTAAAACGTTTTTCATCCAAAGCCTTGGTAAACAAATCTGCTAATTGAAAATCGGTGGATACGAAGTACAATTCAACATTGCCCAGTTCAACGTGATCTTTGATAAAGTGATATCGAAGATCGATATGTTTGGTTTTAGAATGTTGAACTGGATTGCAAGATATGGCAATT
The DNA here is from genome assembly GCA_963853835.1 of Calendula officinalis. Lineage (NCBI taxonomy): Eukaryota > Viridiplantae > Streptophyta > Magnoliopsida > Asterales > Asteraceae > Calendula > Calendula officinalis. The sequence goes on along the minus strand of OY970828.1, from coordinate 5,966,331 downwards.
GCACTTCGGGAATCACAATATAAAGGAATGCGGCTATAGGAAAAGCCGTAGTCCTTTAATTGTGATTGCATCCATATCACCTGGGACAGACAGCTAGCGGCGGCAACATATTCTGCTTCAGCGGTTGATAGTGAGACGCAGTTTTGCTTTCTTGATGACCAGCTGGCTAACTTATCTCCCAAAAATTGAACTCCCCCAGATGTACTCTTCCTGTCCAGCATGCACCCAGCATGATCAGCATCAGAGAAGGCAGAAAGATCAAACGAGGTCTCCTTGGGATACCAAAGACCAAGATCTCTGGTGCCTTTTAGGTAACGGAAGATTCGTTTGACTGCCAGAAAGTGAGATTCTTTGGGAGCAGCCTGATACCGAGCACAGATGCATGTTGAAAACATGATATCCGGACGACTGGCCGTTAAGTAAAGGAGTGATCCAATCATACCCCGATAGTTTGTGACATCTACCGGTTTACCATCCAGATCAGCATTTAGTTTGGCGGTCGTGGACATCGGTGTTGCTATAGGTTTACAGTCGTCCATGAGATACTTCTTCAGCAGATCAGAGATATACTTTGATTGATTGATGAAGATGCCAGTTGGAAGTTGACGAACTTGAAGACCTAGGAAGAAGTTCATCTCACCCATCATGCTCATTTCAAAGCGTTTTACCATGAGATCGGAGAAACGTTTGCAATATTTCGGATTTGTAGACCCAAAAATAATGTCATCGACTTAGATCTGAATTAGGATGATGTCTTCCCCGTGACGTTTGATAAACAAGGTGGTATCAACTTTTCCCTTTGAAAAACCAGTTTCAACTAAGAACTGGGAAAGAACATCATACCATGCCCTAGGGGTCTGTTTCAAGCCATAGAGAGCTTTGTCGAGAACATAGACATAATCTGGATGTTTGGGATTTACAAACCCTTCTGGTTGATTAACAAACACCTCCTCTTTTAGAATACCATTTAAGAATGCAGTCTTTACATCCATCTGATAGATAGTAAAGTTTTTGTGAGCTGCATATGCTAAGAAAATGCGAATGGCTTCTATGCGGGCAACAGGAGCAAATGTTTCTTCGTAATCAATGCCTTCCTGTTGAGCGTAACCTTTAGCTACCAACCTTGCTTTGTTGCGAATGACGATTCCATTTTCATCTTTCTTGTTCTTAAAAATCCACTTAGTTCCGATTACTGATGATCCCGGGGTTTTAGGAACTAAGCGCCAGACCTTTAATCTTTCGAATTGATTAATCTCTTCCTGCATCGCAATTATCCAGTCTGGATCGGAAAGCGCTTCACAGACTTTCTTCGGTTCAGTGGAGCTTAAGAATGATACATGATGACATTCATCTGCTGAAGCCCGTCTAGTTTGGACCGAGGAGGCTGGGTTTCCGATGATTTGGTCCAAAGGATGTTCCTTTGTCCACTTCGTAGAATGAGGAAGTGGGAGTTGACCAGGGTTAACGTTGGAATTATCAGTGAAAGCAGGATGTGGTATGATTGCAGTTTCAGTATTGTGAGTATTGATCGGAGGTGGTGGATCGACTCGAGGAAGATGAAATTTAGAGAAATCAATCACCAGTGGAGCGATAATATCTGAGGGAGGTGGGGGATCGACTGGTGAAGATTGAGTTCCTAGTGTCGATGTTGAAGGACCTGCACTTGATGTGGGTATTGGTGAGTTTGGAGCAGGTGAGGTAGGTGATGGGGTCTCATTTGGGGATGGATTGTTGATTTCCGGAGCTGTGATTGATTGAGCATCTACCGGAGGTGGGGGTGGAGGTGGAGGTGTAGGTGGGGGTGGGTGTGGGGTTGGGGGTGGAGGTGGGGGTGGTGGTGGGGGTGGGGGTGGAGGTGGGGGTGGGGGTGGGGGTGGGGGTGGAGGTGGGGGTGGGGGTGGGTGTCTGACTTTGTGATATTCATCATGGAAGTGTTGGAATAGGATTTCAAGATCATTCAGAGAGGATGAATGGTTAGTGGAGGTTGTGGGTAGAGGTCTTTCAATGCCAGTTGAGCTTGAATCAAGCAGGAATGTTTCATCAAATGAGACATTGACACTTTCTCTGACCATTCTTGTAAAGCGGTTGTATACTCTGAATGAGGCTGAATCCTTTGAATAGCCTATAAAGACTCCTTCCTTGGCTTTCTCTTCAAACTTGTTGAGTTTCTCGTTATCAGATAGGATGAAGCATCGACTACCAAAGATGTGGAAGAAGTTAACATTTGGTATTCGATTGTTGATTAGCTCATAAGGAGTTTTGTTGTATGTTTTGTTTATGATTGAGCGGTTCTGTGTAAAACAGGCGGTGCTGATGGCTTCTGCCCATAACGACAGAGGAAGTTTTGAAAATGAAAGCATCGTACGAGCAGCTTCCACTAAAGTGCGGTTTCGTCTTTCAACAACACCGTTCTGTTGAGGAGTTCGTGCAGCGGAAAATTGATGGGTGATGCCAGCAGATTCAAGATAAGAGTCAAGGACCCGATTCTTGAATTCAGTACCATTGTCGGTACGGATTGTTTGAACATTTAATTCCAGGTTTACTTGAGTTTTCTTGATAAATGAGATTATGATCTCTGCGGCTTCATCCTTTGAACGAAGGAAATAAACCCATGTGTATCTGGAATAGTCATCAACAATAACCAAAACATAACGTTTTCCTGCAAGACTGTGAACGCTCATTGGACCGCATAAGTCCATATGAAGAAGTTCAAGAGGTTTGGAAGTACTGGGAGCAGGTTTAGGTTTGTGAGACTTTTTGGTCATTTTCCCTTTTTCACACGAAGAACATTTGTGATCTTTGTCAAAGGCAACATCAGGCAATCCCGACACATGACCTCCTTTTACGAGTTTGTTCATGGTTTTAAAGTTGAGATGAGACAAACGTCGATGCCATAACCATGACTCATTGGCAGTAGCTTTAGACACGAGACAGACTTCTTCGGTTGTACTCAGGTCATTAAGATCAATAGTGAAGAGGTTTGTGTCACGAGTTCCAGTTAGAAGTTCATCCCCGTCATATGTCCGAATGGCACACTTCTTTGTGCGAAAGTTTACTTCTAGAGTCTTGTCACAAAATTTTCCGATGCTGAAGAGATTATGTAAGAGATCTTCGACAAAGGCAACATTTCTGATTATCAGGTTATGGCAGATAAGATCACCAAGACCTAAGATGGCTGCTAAGTGATCATTTCCAAATTTGACCGTTCCTAAGTATTTTTCACGAAAGTTGGTCAGGAGATTTTTGTTTCCTGTCATGTGCCTCGAACAGCCCGAGTCGAGGTACCACACATTCTACATAAAACAAATAAAACATTTTAGGTACCCAATCTTGTATGGGTCCAGAACGATTAGAGACATATGTTTTATGCAGATGTTATGAGATGATCAATTTAGAGCTTTTGGGAACTGCTAGGAGGCACTTCAGATTTGATGATCCATTTGAGAGATTTTTCAGAGGATTGGAGAATCCAATGAGATTTTTCTTTTTTAACCCAAGTATATTTCACATGAGTAGACGTTTTAATGGATGGTTTGTCGAATTTGGGGAGAACTGACGGTTTTGGCTTTTGTGCAGCTTTACCCTGAGGAGATGTGCGACTAGAAGAGAAGTGAGAAACAGAAATTTGTGGTTGTTTAGACGGTATCTTTGATTGTTTTGAGGGTAGCTTTTGAGCTTTTGATCTTTTGTTAGAAACAGAAGTTTGTTGAGTTTGAGAAGATTTCGACTGTTGTTTGAAAGCCGGAGATGATAAGATCTTTTGAGGTGATTTTGCTGGTTTAGTGACGTATGATTTGCATAGATATGGATAGCACGTTCTGCATGTGTGTATAAGTTTACCAGATTTATGATAGACGATGGTCTTATGAATACTGCAAGGTGCATCAAGTTTTACAAAAAAACGTTTATCAGTTTGAGTTATCTGTTTCTTTGTAATTTTGTCAAAAAATCTTTTTGTTCCATATTTGTCAGTTTTAACATACACATCACCAAAATCAGGAGAGTAACGGACAGGACGATAAACAGTAGAATCATAGTCCGTTCTAAAAGCTGTTAAAATAGTTTTCACAAAATTAAAGTTTTTACACATGCCATGAGCTTCTTTTGGAGAAATAAACTGTCTAGAGTCATTACATTTATTTTGAACAGAAAAAGATGAAACTACAGACTTAGGTGGACTAGACTTCTTAAGTAGACTAGGCTTCTTAAGCATACTGGATCCAGTCTGAATAGACTTCTTTGACTGTGTGGCTCTGTTGACTTCTGGTTGCTTCATGGACTTCTTCCCTCCGGACTCTAATCTTCCATCTGCAAGATTCAAAATAGGTGGATTAGAGCTTCTCTTCAAGATGGTTGGAACAGGATTTGTCGGAGCTGGCCCTAATAAAGAGGCTGTAGAATTTTTGGAAACAGCATTATTCGTTGTAGTTTTTAATTCTAAAATGGTGTCCTCTAAATTATGTATTTTTGTTTGAAGATTTTCCTTTTCTTTGTCAAATGCTTTGTGAGTTTCATCAATTTCAGATTCAAGTTGAACAATTTTCTTTTCTAAAATCAACGGTGGAACATAAAGCTTTGGTTCAATTGTTTGTTGTAAAACTTCATTTTCAGAGATGGAAAATTCTTCTGGAGTGATAATCGGGAAGTACTCATTGTTTTCAAATTTTGCTTTATTCTTTTCATATGTATAATTCAATTCAGAATAGTTAAAGCTGATTTGAGCATGTTCCTTCTTTTCTCTGTTGAACTTCTCGATTTCTGCTTCCTCGTCCGGCATATGAAGAAAGCTTTGCCATATTCCCAAGTTCATGTAATCGTAATTGTATAGTGTGGGAACAACATCAGCAGCTTTTTCCAGAGGACGGGATTTCTCAGCGCCGAGACCTACTTTTGATTTGAAAGATCTGAACTCTTTTGGCTGATTTAATTTTATCGTTTGTTCAGTGTGGCCAGCTTTCACAATCGTCTGCTCTAGTTTAGAGATGTGTTCTTCAGCATTTTCTTTCTTGACAGTAAGACTGTGTATGGTTGCTGATTGTTCATCGATTTCCTTATTAAAATTGTTTGTAATGTTTGTGATTTGTTCATTTAGTTTTTGAATCTCGGTATCAGCTGTCTTCAACTTGTCTTGGTAGTCTTTCATCTTTATGTCAGCCGACTTCATCCATGTTTGCTCTCGACTGAGTTGGATAGCTAAGTCATTTATCAGCTGCTTGAAGTCGTCTTTGTCATTTGAGACCGTCTTCATCGTTTTGAGGTTTGATATTTCAAGATTTTTTGTATTAATTATGTGATTTAGACGATTTACTTCACTGGTGTGAGCAGCATGAAATGTTGACAACTGTTGTTGTAACTCTTGTGTTTTTTGATTTGAATTATTAATTTGATTTACTTGAGGAACAAGAGTTTCAAGTTGGCGACGAAATGTTAAATTTTCATCTTTTAATTTTAGGATTTGTGTATTTGATGCATTCGTTGTATTTATTTGTGTTTGTAGATCATTTTGTAACTCAGTAATTTGAAATTGAAAAACTGACTTTGATGTAGACAACTGATTTTGTAATTCCTTGTTTACTTGAGTTATTTGAAAAGAAACTTGACTTAATTCACTCAAATCATTTAAGAGTTGACCTTTTTCAGATTCCAAATTAGTTATTTGTTTTGTGAAATGTGATTTCTCATCAATTTTAGTAAAGAGTTTTTCATTAAACAAGGAATCCTCAGATTCATCAGTGTCTGAATCAGTTAATAAAGAGTGTACCTCATTTTCATCATTCTCAGGAATGCCCAGTGTAGCTCTGAGTTCGTTAGATCTCGCCATGAGAGCCAGGCTTGCTGTGCATTCCTCTTCCTCTTGATCATCAGAGTCCTCCAACCACTGTAGATCCTCAGCCAGTAGAACTTTCCCATTTTCAACTTGTTTGGCCATGAGCATTTTCCGTTTAAAGTATTCTGAGTCCTTCACCTTTGGCTTCTGGCATTCTTTGGCAAAATGGCCCGTCAGACCACAATTGTAACATTTCTTAGGTGGCTCTGTGGAGGAAGATGAGGATTTGTTGTTCGGGGTTTGAGAAGAGGAATTGAATTTGAAATTTGAGGATGATCTAAGATTGTTGTTGGTTGGTTTCTTATAGTACTTTTTGTTATAGGAGGAAATGAGAGCCAAGGCTTGACGAACTGAGTCGATCTCATCTTGTGTCCCCGCTGGGATCAGAGTTTCTGGTTCTTCATGTACCACCTCTTTTGTTTGTGCTGCAACCATTGCTTCGTTGATACCTTTGTTAAGAGCCAGATTTTGTTTGGTCAACATTGCCAAAGTGTCTGTCATATCTTGCCTGTTTTTGACGATTCCTTTCACCATAGGCTCGTTTTGATGTAGGTACTCATATAGTTCATGAATATCTATGGAGCTCAAATCCTTGTGCTGCATTGCACTGTTTCCAAACATCTCCCACTCCGGTAGTAGGGATTGGATGAATTTGATGTTGATCTCAAGCTTCTCTTTGATGAGGTTGTTCTTTCGGAGATCGTTGAGCATGTTGCAGAATCTAAGATACGTTTGCCCTAGTTCTTCCATTGGGGTAGCTTTGAATTGACCATAGGCGTTTAAGGTCGAAACCATCTTTGCTTTATTACCCAGGTCGGTACCCTCCATTTGCTTTTGAATTTCATCCCAAAGCTCTTTCCCCGTGCTGAAGCTATCAAGGCTGCTGTAGATTTCATTTGTTATGCCTTGTAGCATGTAGGAGTGTGCGAGCACATCCGCCCTAGCCCTATCCTTTTGATCTTGAGTGTATTCTGCCGGGGGAATTTCGATTACACCTCCAGGTATTGCTGGTTCGGTGTTTAGGGCTGGAGCCACAGCACGATAGAACTTAGCGGGTCCGGTTGTAAGGGATTCAAGGATAGATGGACCAGCTTGTTGGCTCAGGATGAAATGGAGAAACCGTTTCTTCCATTGACCGTATTCTCCTCGGTAGAGAACAGGTGGTTTCGTGTCTGATCCAATGGACAAGGCGTCCTTGGAAGTCATATCTTGTTGGAAGAAAGAACGACCGAAAAAAAATTTAAATATGGAAAAGAAGTTCGGGCCGAAGTACAAAAGAAGTTCGGGCCGAAGTACAAAAGAAGTTCGGGTCGAAGTGTAAAAGAAGTTCGGGCCGAAGTACAAAAGAAGTAGGGTTTGAAGTTCGAGCCGAAGTAGGGTTAAAGTTCGGGCCGAAGTTGGGTAGTAGTTCGGGCCGAAGTTAGTGTTGAAGTTCGGGCCGAAGTTGTTGATGATGTTCGGGCCGAAGTTGTGTAGAAGTTCGGGTCGAAGTTGTGGTGTGAAGTTCGGGCCGAAGTTGTTGATGAAGTTCGGGCCGAACTTGTTACTGTTCTCGGGCCGAACAATTTCTTGAGCAGAACAGTTACGAGCAGACCCTGAAAAACCCACTAATTTGATCCTAAAATGCTCATTTCTTGCCCAAATTCACCGATTCTTATAGCAAACTGACCCAAATACTATTTTCTTCAATCCATTGCAACTATATTACTCAAAAACAACCTAGATCTATTCGAAAATTTGAATTTAGAGGGTTTTTGAAGCTTTAATGGTTTTTCCTAAAACCCTTAATTCTTCATCAGTATGGATTAGATTCGATCCTAGCTTGATTCTAAGCTTAATATATCAATAAAAGGAAGCTATTCAATCCATAATAACAAGAAATAGTACCTTAAATCTTATTTTTGATCTTAAACCCCTTTTTCTTCAAAAACCTTCAAAAACCCACTGATTCTTCTGATTTTAACACCAATTGATGGATTTGGATCGTTTTCAAGATGAAATTATGCTCTGATACCAATTGAAAAGCACAATAACACTGATTCAATCCATAAAATGGTGTTTGATGATGATTTTGGTGAAAAAGTGAAGAAGATGGATTAGGGCTTTTAGAGAGAGAAAGTAGAGAGATGGGAGAGAACAATTGCTGGAAATGATAAATTGATTAAATGGCAAAAGTTAGAGTTTTAAGCCTTACATGTTGGTATTTATACCATGGCTTAAAACTTGGTTAGTTAGGACTAATTCCTAAACAAAACTTAACATCTATACAATGTTTCACTTTTACCCCCTAGACTATCTATTATAACTTTCTAGTACCTAACAACAAAGATCAATAACAATGAATTAAATGCATTCTATGCTTTTATAAAACAAAAAATTATAATGTTTTAAAATGCAATGTGTTTCTAAAAAAATGTTTATTTAAGATGCTATATTTTTATTTTATTTTTTGTCATTTAAGACTTAAGTTGTGGTACTCTTGTTGGAAAAGTTTTATTATCGAGAACTAATTTCACCTGGTCGGCTATCTTTTCCTGATGTGTGAAGCATAAATGAAACTTAATGATAGCAATCTTAAAGGATGTAATTAAAACGTTCAGATATTTATAAAAAAAACTTGTACATCTATCTTTAACCAACTCCTGAAATTAAAGAATTATACCATAAATTAATGTACAGTTTTTAATGCATTTAAAACAGTCGTACCGCGTACAACTGTTATTTTCAAAACCCATTAAAATAATACGTATTCGGAATTTTAAATTTTCGATGTTGCCACAAGGTTATAGTTTTCCAACTGATGATTATCAACTTTCGACTAAAAAGTGACTTACGTGTTATAATAAAATTACATTAATTTAAATGACAAGCAGAAATATGATACTTGAAATGAACACTTTTGAGAATTAGGTTCCCATTGGTGACTTTAACTGTTCTGTAAAACATCGAGTCATCGAGCGACAAAAAAAAAAAAAAACGTTTCTTTTTTAGTTTGATTTTGACTTTTCTTTGTATGACGAAAAATGTTGTTTTTAATGATTTTTTATTTTTTGTTTTGATTTGTGTTTTCACTCTAAATGAAAATATAAAATTTCCGGTCAAAGTACTGTGACGAAATGTGTCGTCCTACAAGGTTTTCATATTTTTTCGATTATATTTCACTCCAACATGAAATAATTAATCTGAGAACTATTTTGCGACGACTTTATAGCATACATCGACGGCTCGTCGCATTTGAATTTTTTTTTCTTGTATCAAGGAAATGTTAGGGTAAATACCCAACTAATGTAATTTTTTTTTTGAAATTGGCAAATGATAACAACTGAAGTTTGCCTGCAATATTTTAACAAGCAACTCGGATTTGAGCTCCTATACATGCCAAACTTAGCCCTACAGGGATTTTCAGGGTAAAATTCCTCATATTTGGCACCATCAGAGGTGTATTACAGGAATCGAACTTCAAACCTCATCTCATATGCGTCTATAACCCATACATAAATCCAGTTGAGCCAGACATTATTTGCCCAACTAATGTGAATTTGCCGAATGAAATTCATTTATGTGAAAAATTAGGCCAAAGGTTGTTGCGATCCCAAAGTTTGGCACAACAAAGTCCGACAAGTTCTATAAGCAAAACCAATTAATCCGAGCTACGTCTTAAAACAACCAATATCAATCATGGACACAATTTACCTTCGAAAATTATGTAAATAGTCTAACCTTTAAATAAAAGGTTGTTGCGAAATATGAGAATATATAGTAGAGAAATGATATTTAATCTTGTCATTTGTTTCTATTCATAGTTCTATCAACTTGATAGGATCACATGTGTAATTCATTAATTCTCTCTCTTAATATTATCTCTTTATTTTGACACATGTTTTTCTAATGAGTAGGACTATGAGTACGACTAAATTGTAGGACCCAATACCCACCATTACTCTTTATCGTATACATATATACTACTCCCTCCGTCCCAAATTTATTGTTTACTAGAAAAAAACAAACAGTTTAAGAAAAGTGCATTAATTACATTATGTCACAAATTAATTTTTCTCTTTCCCACTTAAATGTTTTTTGATTAGTTGAAACTTAGGAGTAGACAGTCATTTTGGGACAAGCCAATACTTCCTCCGATTCAAAATAAGCGATACATTCTTGATTTCACGGTTTTTGAGACAAAAGATTATAATGGAGGTTAAATTAGATTAATTGGATGGTTAGTGGGAATGAGTCTCACACTTTTTGAATAAAGTAAGGTTAATGATGTTTAAAAGTAAAAGTAAGTGTAAAGTGGTTATTTCACTTTATTAAGATAGGTAGTTAGTGGGTGTGGGCCTACTACTTTTTACCATATAAGGTAAAATTTCAAAGTGTATCACTTATTTTGATACACCCAAATATAGAAAGTGTATCACCTATTTTGAATCGAAAGAAGTATAATGTAGACAATAAAATTGGGACGTAGGGAGTATATTTATTTAGGCGGGTTTGCATAAAATTTAAACTTATTGTAAGTCATTTTGTTTATTAGTTTACTTACATTTATGTTCTTAATAAAGACAAGTAATGAATCTTAATTATATTACTCATTGATTACAATCTTTTGACCTATATAAAAGGTTGTCATGTACATTTGTAAGACATCATGTTGTAATACATAATCATATAATGATAGTGTTAGAATGAAATTTTTAGAGCTAAATTAACTGATTTACAACATTGTTATCATTTTTATCTAGTATACAAAAGTTGGTGCCTTTTGGAGAAGTCCAAGAAGTATAGATGTATATAAAACTGAGAGTAGATTGCAAAAAAAGCTCGGGTTCTTTGTCCAAATTGCACGTTTGTTCATCGCTTCTCCCTTTTTTTTTAACGGCAAGTTAGTAAGTTAGTGGTTCGAACCTAGACAGTGATATCCACAATGGGCAGTATGCCTTCCCTCATCCCTTCTCCCTTACGTTGTTAGCATCCATCCGGTAGATGAGTCATGTGCCCCTCCCACGAGGCATTTTAGTCATTTTACACATCTTGACACATTATATTAGAAAATCAAAGATTTATAGATATGGGAACCTTCTTTTTCATCTTGTAGACATGTTACATGGTAACACAGTGAAGAACACACTCATTTATTCCCCAACTCATTGTAATTCCGTTTTCAATGATTAAACTATGGATTAAGCAATATGAATTAAGAAAATGGAAGATTTAGATGGATAGAAACTTAAGAACTCTTTGCATTTGATAAGAACATTACAAATTAGGGCAAAGGTTGTATGAAATTAGGTTAGACTAACTATATATACCTAGCCTAACTTTAGACTACATACATAAATGATCCCTAGACTATTGATTACAACATTTGTGACCCAACAATCTCCCCCTTTGTAACAATAGTCTGGGAGGCGTATCTTCGAAGTCTTCATCTTTAGCAAAAGCCGAACCTTGTAGATTTTTCGTTTATATAATTCCGTATCAGGATCCGCTAGAGCTTTGTTCACCTGTGAATATGAATACTTCTTGTAGCTTTTCAACTAACAAGATGTATTTTGAAGACTTTTGACTGAAGATACATATTGATCGACTAAAAATAAGACCCGTAATGATAGAGAGATTAACAGAGGAAGTCTTTTCTTGAAGTTTGTGGCTTTATGTCGATCAATGATTCTTGATAATTGTTGTTGAGGTAACATGATGATAACGGTTACGCTCCCCCTCAAACAAACAATTATCTCTTCACGGGAGTTGGATTGAACATTCTGATATTTACTCCCCGGTGAACGAATTACCAAATTCAACTATGGAAGTTGTTTGATACCTTTGTTAGATCTTTGGTTTCTTGTTTACTCCCCCTTAACTGGTGCATATATCTTATTAATGTGGAGTAAACTGGGCTAACGTGTCGATAATCTCCATTATATTGTAAGAAACTCCTAAATTTGTTCCCGCAGATTGAGCTCTAAAAGAATTTTTCTCTGAAAGTATCAATTCTTTATAAAAAGAATTTATGTAATGTATCTTCTCCCCCTCATGATGAATAAGATTTATCTAATTCATCATGTAAAATGTGAAGTTCTGCGAGTTGAAATTAGGAAGAATCTTCGCTTTAAGGAAACAAATAAGTTGAGTATGACGATGCCCCTTTGATGAAAATGTGTTGAATAATGATTATACATTTTTTGTAATAATCAATATATAACACATTTTATCATTGAAACCATTGAAGTCTTCTTCGTTTGTAAAGCTGGAACAGAGTGGTTAACCGTTTTGCAGTTATGTTGACAAATCAGCTTCAGCTTTTGATGATCGGTGATAACCATACTTTTAATTGGCTTTTCAACCAATAGAAAGTATTCCAGAAGACTTCAAGCAAATCGACGAAATGTAGACCCATGGATTGAGCAGTCGGCAGCGGAAGTCTTTTTCTCGAAGTTGTGGCTTTGTCGATTTATGATCATTGATAATTGTTGTTGAGAGAAAAATGTGGATAAGATTTGCGCTCCCCCTCAAACAAACAATTACTCTTCAATAAAACTTCTTCGGTTTCTTGTTTACTCCCCCTTAATCGGTGCATATGTCTTTTTGATGTGGAGTAAACTGGGCTAATATATTCTCTTAAGTCTTGTAAGCATTTTTCTTCATAAACTGAACTTCTTAGTTAATTTTCTCCCCCTCATGATGATTAAGATATATCGGAATCATCATGAAAAATGTGAAGTTCGTCGAGGTGAAATGAAGAAAATATTCGAAGCCCATGGATACAAAATGTGAAGTAGAATGATATATTCATATTTTGAATGAATCAATAAACATCACATTGTATCATCGAAAACCGAACCGATGTTGATGATGTAGATATCCGATCAAATCGTTTGGCAGTTAATCGCAATGATCGAATCAAAAAGGGCAAACCGGGATCACATAGATTACCCGTTGACACAACAGTTACACAAAGTGTGTGACCTACGTTCAGTGTTGGAATAGATGATAGCACTGGTAGGATTTCCATTCAATCATCGTGGAATACCAAAAATGTTGGTATCACTATGAATGTTCCGGCTTTATCACAAAAATAAGCTTGGTATTATGCCTTGTGTCCTAAAAATGTATGTCGGTTCTAGACTCAGTTAGTGGACAAACGAAGGCGAGGACTGGAGAGGCTCGTCCTCTATTTCAATATCAACAATCTCCGATTGAGATGTCGATAGCATATGAGATAGTCTCCGTGGAAATGAAACAAGTACTTTTTAAGAAATACTTGAGTGGCTGGGGGGTTGTGCATTGCATCACTGGGTCCATATGTCTATTTCAATATCAGAGAGCAACACATGCAATCTGATAGAGACGTGGCTACCCGGCTTTTTATCAGTTTGGTAAGGGTTTTTCGTTTTCTTTAACCCTGTCACACCCTCCTCACTCAAGCTTACTTTTTCATTTTCGTCTACTCCCTCATTTCATATTACCATGTATAGCTGAATTGCACCCCATATTACATTCCCCCTCTCAAATTTTATCTCAGCGCACCCCAATCAAGATCCCGTGATGCTTGATTCTGCTCACCTAGACCTATATACCCTTACATATTGTCCTATATTGTAGGTGGCTCCTGGGGAAGATCATGCCGGTTATAGCAGATCATAGGAGTAATTTGAGAGTGAACTATAACGCTCATGTGCAATTAATCAGCATTTATGATGTTACTTTGTAGGAATAACATGGATTTGTCATCGGAAAATGTATGTGTTTCCGGCATAAGTTGTTGCCTTTAAGATATAAAAGATTAGGCACAGCAACTTGAACAAATTAGGTAAAGCCGGACTCACATAGAGTATCCGTTAACACACCGTATGAATCGATAATCGTTTGCACAACCGATGATTCAAATGTGTCACCTGCATTTAGAGTTGGCGCAATTTTAGCTCTAGCAGGATTTCCACTCAATCCTCGTGAAACATCAGATCGTGATGCCACTATGAGTGTTCCGATGAATACACAGAGATCCATTTTGGCAGTGTAAGTGTCCTAAATTGGAAAGATTTGTCTGTGAGATCTAGACACTTTGTGCATTCAATTGAGACGTAACCCGGGGCAGGAGGTTATTTTGTTTCAATACCGACATACTCCGAATGAGTAGTCAGTAGCTTTTGTGCTACGTCCCCTAATGAAATGAAACAAATTCCTGTTGAGAGGAATTTGAGTAGTTGGTGGTGGCGTGCATTTGCTTTACTGGGCCAATAAAGTCTAGTGAAACATTCAACTTATGAATGATCACCTATTTGTTTGGTTACCCGGTTTGTTTACGGTTTGGATGCACTCAAAGGTGTGTTTTCTTTGATTTATCATGTTTTCACATCACCTTACACTCACCTATTACTATACCCTAGACCTAAACCCTCACATTTGCCAGTTGGCAGAAATATTTCCCTGGGAAGGTGTGGCTGGATATGGCAAACCATGGGAAGGTATGTCTTTTGAAGTAGTGAGTAACGAGAATTAAAAGAATTTGTAATAAACAGATGCAATCTTTACTAGAGAACTAGTAAAGAGATCGTTTACGGATATTACAACGACTTATAATTAGCGTTACAAACATAAAACTTTTTATTTGGGTAATTTGTTTTTGGTTTTCTGAATTTTCTCCCCCTAGAAATAATAATTCTCCCCCTAGAATTAATATTTCTCCCCCTCGACAAAACAAAAGTATTGACAAGTTTTGAGATCGAAGGACATACCTTATACATCGTCGGAGGGTTGAAGGAGAGTATTTGCGGTGAAGCTTGATTGAGCTTTGTGCTTTCTTTTGAGTGTGGGTTCTGAATCTGTTGCGATCAGAAGCCATTTTCCATTCTTTAAAGCTCGGGTCATACACTGAAGTGTGTATAAACCATTCTGTTGAGGCTCGAGTTATACAATGAATGTGTATAAGTCATTCTGTTGTAGTGCGAGTTATACACTGAAGTGTGGATAAGTCATTCTTCCTGCAAAGCAAATCATACAACTTTTGGTACCCATATTTGTTTGGGTCCGATGGTGTTAGTGTTAGAATGAAACCATCGATAAGTTGTATCGATTTGATGTAAAGATTTGGAATTCCAAGAAAAATTGAAACTTGATGTTTCACTTTCAAATAATTTCCGAGAAATTATATGAGATTTTGGAGTTTTAGGAATCCATTTTGCATTTGAGCTCATAGGGGTTTTACAGACAAAACCATGATTTGTTATGGGTAATGATCTAAAAATTGTTTTAGGTGCCAATGAAAGTAAATCTTTTCTCGAGTACGTTAAAGATTTAGTTTTGGAAATTAATTTTTGTGAAGGTGTAGTATGTTTCAAAGCATGTTTTGATTTAGACGAACAAGTTTCCGAAGATTGTGGTTTCACAAACAACTTTTTACTCTTTTGAAGTGAATAAGTTGTGAACTGTGATACCTTTTTAGAAACATGTTTTGAAGATTCACTAGTGTAAATCTTAATCGGAACTTGTACCATTCGTTTTCCTTTATCAACAATTTTAGGTTTAGAACATTCTTCAATCTTAATTTTCAAAACATTATTTGCAGTTTGTGACAAAGTAAGATCTGCTTCAAGAGATGTAATTTTATTTAACAATTTTGTTTTATCAATATTAAAAAAATTTATGTGTTTTTGTAAATCTGATCCAAAATTACATTCAAGTTGTTTAATTTTATCACTCAAAACCTGATTTTCAGCACAAACATAATCATATTTTTCGATGTTCAAAACATTCAAATGATTGGAGTCATGAAGTTGTTTTGTGAGTTCAGCAATTTGAATTTTCAAGTTCTCGGAATCTGTTTCATAAGTTGTGATTTTTGATTTCAAATTTGCGTTTTCAGATTCTAGAGCTTGAACTTTATCAGTTAAAATATCAACTTTGCAATTAATTTTCTCATTTTTCTCCAATTTTTCTTTGAACTCGTTACTTAATCGTAAATTCTTAACTTTATCATGAAATGATTTCTCAAATAAAACATAATTCTGTGTACTTGTAATTTCCCACATCACAGCTGATTCTTGTAATTCACAAATTACCTTTTGAAGTGATTTAATTAAATTTATATCCATTTTAACTCTTTTGTTTTTAAAATAAAAATTTTTTCAAATAAAACGATGTGACAAAATGATTAGGGCTATGAAAAAGGTTTAAATAAATGTTTGTATAATAACTCAATAATTTTCAATCAAAATAAATGAGAAACTTGGACAATATGTGTTTGGGTATTAAATAAAATGATACGTGTTTTAGATTAAAAAGAAAGTTGCGACTTTTAAAAGAAGGGTGTTTTTAAAGTTGATTTTAATTGGAGGATGCTTTTGACGGTAGTGTACTGAAATAGTTTGTTTGATAAAATTGATTATTTTATTACTATTATTATTAATCCATCTTTCTCCTATTCTGATCTTGTATTACTCCGTATCAAACAACAAACATGATCAACTAAGATAATTTTAATATTAGTCCCTTTTTCCTTTAATAGCCACTTGGAATTCGATTATGATGATGTTATTATACGGATGAATTAACGAAGGTGAAGAACAAGGTTTGCCGGAAGAGATGTTAATGATGTTGATAAGCGGTCGCCGGAAAAACCAAAAACTCGCCGGAGAAGACGATCGATTAGCGGTCGGAGATCAGTGAAAACGAGAGGACGCCGGAGATGTCGACTGCTTGTGGTTGTCGGAGGTGTTCGTAGCAGAGGTGATCGAAGGAGATAGGTTGCCGGAGACGATGATGGTGCAGAGACTGTAGGCGGAGAACGGTGGAGAAAAGTGGTTTTCGACGTATCGGTGATGGCGGAGGACGGTGGAGTTGGAGGTTGCGGGTGATCAGAGAAGATGACGAGAGGTGGTGGTGTTGCGTTTGACGGTGAAGTTGGTGTGAAGGTGATTTCGGTGTTGACGATAATGAGTCGGTCAAGAATAGCGCCGGAGAAGCTTACACACGGTGGAGATGGTTGGTTGACGGAATTTCTGCCGGAGAAGATGGTTAAGGAAGAAGAAGGTCACCGGAAATCACTTCGATTTTATGATATGAGGAAAGTCTCCGGTTTGAAGAAGCAAGACGATGATGATGGTACCGGATTGTTTGTGTAAAAGAAGAGAGAGATAAAGACGAAATTGAGTATCTCGAAAATTGATATATTTAATCTTTAATATCCATAGGAATCTTTAACAAC
This sequence comes from Calendula officinalis, assembly GCA_963853835.1. Classification (NCBI taxonomy): domain Eukaryota; kingdom Viridiplantae; phylum Streptophyta; class Magnoliopsida; order Asterales; family Asteraceae; genus Calendula; species Calendula officinalis. Next base: position 5,949,301 of record OY970828.1, on the reverse strand, counting down.
TATACTTTCAATTTTTAATTGTTTAAAAGTTCTTGGGAACCGAAATCTGAATATTTTAATCAGACAAGGACAGCTTTAAACACTCTTTTCGTTTGGAAACGACGTCGTACGAAAGGTCAGCTTTTTTCTTTTTCTTAGATTGAAAACGACGTCGTACAAGATGTTCTCGGGCCGAGGTCTTTTAGGTGTTCGGGCCGAACTTGTCAGCCGAACTTGTAGCCGAATTTGTCAGCCCGAACTTGTCAGCCGAACTTGTATTGTCAGGTCGCGATTTTTAACAAAAGTTCACTAAAATCATCATAACTTGCTCATTTGTTAACCAAATCGAGTGATTCTTTTTGCAAAACGTTTATTTTTCAATTACCTACAATCCTATTCAAAAACTTTTTCGAAAACAAGTTCTGATTTTCTCGATTTTGAAGAGAAAGTTTCGAAAATTATATGTTCTTCATGTGTTCTTCATTTTTCACTTTAAAAATCAAATTAAACCTTGTATTTGATGATTTTAATATGAAATTTGTTACTGATTTGCTCGAAATCAGTAATATAACAAAGTTATAATGTCAAAAACATGAAACATACCTTTGATTTTAAATTTGATACCACTTTTGAGTACTTTTTCACCAAAAATCTTCAAAAACCCATCAAAATCTTCATGAATCTGCTTAATCTCAACTGATATGGATCGAATCAATTAAGACTTTTGCTCTGATACCAATTGTAATTCCGTTTTCAATGATTAAACTATGGATTAAGCAATATGAATTAAGAAAATGGAAGATTTAGATGGATAGAAACTTAAGAACTCTTTGCATTTGATAAGAACATTACAAATTAGGACAAAGGTTGTATGAAATTAGGTTAGACTAACTATATATACCTAGCCTAACTTTAGACTACATACATAAATGATCCCTAGACTATTGATTACAACATTTGTGACCCAACACTCATCTTCTTCATAATTACTTCAAATTAAATTCAAACAAACCCAAATCATTATATGAACAAAAAAAAAACCAATAACAAATTACACAAAAAGATCCAACAAACTTTATAATTTCATTATTTTAAACCAGCGGTATCCTCTTTTTTCTCTATTGAAGAAATTTTAGGGTGTGTCACCCACTCATCCAAATGTCTGCTTCCCAATTTCCCAAGCTCAAGAGCATATGTCCTTGTTTCTTTATTACGTAGTCACATTTATAGTTACACGGACTAATTCAAAGAAGATAAATAGTTACCATCCAACTATGTTGCTTGCTATTAGGGTTTTAGAATGATCACCCTTAATGGTGATTGTGTATTTGTAACGCCCCGAAAATTATAACAATTGAATAATACGATTTTATTCACATTTTAATTAGTACTTCTAAATTATTAAATAAATTAGACAGGTTTAATTTATTAAATGATCGTGATGATTAATTAGCGAATCATTTGAATTTTCGAGAGTTGTTTCATATCGGGTTCGACCCGCTGAATTATCGAGAGTTGGGTTGTATTATATTGAGTCAGGCCAAAGTTAATTGTTACTAAATATCTTTTATTAGAAAATGACGTATTACACTTTCATGTAATTATTAACCGAGTATATCGTGTTCTTTTCATAGTTATTAAATTGTCAAGTATTTTTTTAGTTTGTCGTGTTTAATTAAAAGTTAAGGCTTTTAATATTTGAGTGTCGGGTTATAATTCTCGAGAGATAATAATAGTCATAAGTTCATGCCGGGCCGAGCCCCAAAAGGGCGGCCAAGGCCTTGATCGGGCTCGTCCTTTCGTCATCGTTCTTTCATTCGTTGTTTCCTTTCTTTCTCGTCTCGGGCTCGTATTTTGTGAGGGCACCGGATCAGGAAAAGAGAAGAGAGCCCAAGAATTTATTAGGCCCAATAGTTGATTAAGTTTTAAGCCTCGTTGGTCATGATACTTACACAAAAATTTAACCTAAAATCACCTAAGCATCCCCTAAACCCTACGACAGCAGAGCACCTCCAACCCCCGATATTTTTCTAGTCTTCAATCAGATCATCTCCAGCCGTGGTTCTCCTCTCCGCGTCGAGCAAGCAAGTGTAGTAAACTGTTGCGGTTCGAAGAAAGTATTGTGATATCGCAGCTGTGTATTGGGTAGAAGATTTTGGTCGGAAGCAGGCTTGATTGTGATCGAGTGGTGTAGCAGAATTCCCGAGCATTCCCAAGCCTTGATCGAGCAGCAATTGCAGTCATGAAGAGATGAAGAGGTCCACCATCGAGCAAGAGTGTGAAGGATTCCCCGGTTAACTTCTTTCTGCAGCCCCGGGGTGTGGTGATAGTTTTGGCATTTCTCGTTTCGGTATAATTCAATTCCTTATTTCATCGTTCGTTTAATTTGAGTTTCGTTTGTTGTCTGACCTGTTCGGGTCCGTTTTTATCCCGCTTCGAGTCAGAATCTGGACCCCATGTCTTCTGGACTTTTGTAGCTCATTGTTTTACCTTTCCGTGACCGCCGACCGCTCGTTAATTGAGTTAACGGTTTGGGAGATACGGCCCTTTTTGTAACTGACTACAGTGCTGAAATACTACACGAATTTGCCTGTTGCAGGCCTGTTTCGGAAGCCTTCGGGGCAGAACCGGGCCGAACTTTCTATAGATGGTTTGTAGTGTCTTATGTATACTATATGCTGTGAAAAATCTGGTGTCATTCGCTGTACCGAGTTGAAAGTTACGGTCGTCCGATTTTGCTTCAAATTGTGTTTTGGATTATGTTGAAATTCGGGTTTTTGAAATTCTAGTTTTACCAAATTTTGAGTCTTTATTTTCGTGGGTTTATAGAGCCGTGTTTCGGGTGTAAGGGCTGCATTTGTAAGTATCGGGTTGGGTCAAAATCATCTTGATTATAGCTAAACGTTTTGTTTAACCGAGAAACGGAAACCGAACCTTAGGGTTCTTGGTTTCCTAAAAACCGAATAGTTTTCTTAAATAAATGACTAGATTAATGGTAAACATGTTTCTGAGGCTAAATGTGAATTTCGGGAATGTCGGGTGTTTCGGAAATAGACGGGTTGATGTCGGGTTTTAAAACGAGTCCTATTTTAATATGCTGAATTTTAAACATAATCTGTTTGCTGACTTCGGGACTGTTTTTACCACACTTAAAATATGTTTTTGGATTTTTGGCCCGTGCTGGTCACTTATTTTCTGAGTGAGCTTTTCAATGCCGCAACCCTCTCGTCAATCCGAATTACGGTTTAAAAATTATAGCTAATTTAGTATGCTGCTGTTAGGAAAATGACCTGTGCGACATGCCTGTCTTTCAACACTGTTTTGAGACACTTAGATTCTGTTTTAGCCAGTGACCGTCTCACAGAGATATGTAGTTCTGGTTGTCTACTTTTCCTGGTAAAAATATGGGATAAATCTACTGCACAGTTTAAGAGTTATAGCAGTTTCCGTGAGACCGACGGGTGCTGCCAGTTTTCTAAATTGAGTCCTTAGAACGGATTGTAATTTGGGTTTCATTTTTAGGCTTTTAGGATCATCTAGGAATAACCGAGCAGCGCCTTAGAGTATTGAGGATCCTTTGGAGCTTACGTTTTCTCGAGGTGAGTATTCTCACCGTGTATTCAGTTTTAGCGTTATACATGCATGACTTACGTGTTACATTACTTGCACCATATTTGCTATCTGAGTTATCTGTTATCTGAGTTATCTGTGATCTAGCATCTTGTGTTCTGAGTTTCTGAGTTCTGAGTTTCTGAGTTTTGAGTTAAACATTAAACATAATATATCTGACTTGACACCGAAGAGCACTGGTGTCAGACGTTTTGACTTGGCACCGAAGAGTACTAGTGCCAGGCCTTTTGACTCAACACCGAAGAGTACAGGTGTTGAGGTGGTGTGAGGCGGGTCGAGGTTGATCTCTCGTCCCAAGTCACACTAGCGCGCTATATAAATAAAATCTGAGTAATAAAATCTGAGAAATAAATCTGAGTAATTAATCGAGTAGATTCTGAGTAGGAGTACACCGATGTGCCCTCATGTGTGGTATGTTATGATTGTTTGCATTTTGAGAATTATTCACTCAGCTTCCCCAGCTGACCCAAACTTTCCCCCACATTGTTTCAGGTACCAGCAAAGGAAAGGAGAAGGTGGACGGTTGACCGATGTATCTTTTCATTACTGATGTGGACATCATTTAATATTTTAAAACACTTTACTTTATCTTAACTATTTCCGCAATAAATACGTTTTAAATGTTAAATATTAATATCTGAGATTTATTTATGGGACCTTTTGATTATAATTTTGTTTTCAAAAATTTTAAAAATCTTGTAAATTTTAGGGTGTTACAAGTTGGTATCAGAGCTCTGACTTGAGGGATTTCGGTTCGCAAGGGGCGAATTCAAACTCAAGTTTGAGTAACGAGTTTTTCAAACGAGAAAAGAGTCAAATATTTTTCTGAGAAAAAGTTTCCACATCGAACATACAGCATGTCACGTCGACCTCTCGCTTCCTACTGCCGGTAATATTTAAGAGTATTATTTAATTGAGATTTTGATATATTCTGAGTATAGACGAGTAGCATATTCTGAGAATTTTCGGTTTATATCCTGAGAGAATTACTTGTGATTGTATGGCTAAACATATATGTATATAGATATACTATTATGAGATTCCATAATTTTGTGAATAATTTAGAGCTTAATTTGAGCATAATTTCGATTTTTATTCTTAGAGTTCTATATTTATATATATGAAAAATATATACTGGAGAAATGTGAAATTATAAATACTAATGAGAAAATAATAAAAGTTTCAATTTAGATGAACACCTAATAGAGTTGAGGTGAAATTTTATAAATTCTGAGAAATTCGAACCAAAAGTGTAATAAGGGGATATTAATTTATTATATAAGATCCATAAGCTGTGTAATGAGAAATTGGAAATTATTAACATTAAAGAGGAGTACTTAATATTCGTATTGTGAGCATATTAAAATCTTTCATATGGGAGAAAACACTTAATAGACTGAGTTAATTAAAACGAGTAAATCAGAGATTAGTAAATGTAACGCCCCGAATTTTGTATTAATTAAATAATATTATTTTAATCACCTTTTATTTTATTTATAATTAATTTTATATCAATTAGACGCTTTTAAGGTTAAGACGTCTCTTATTAATTAGACGACCTGGCATTAAATGCTCCATATTATTTGAAGTTAGTAATTAAATTATATTTAAATTTTAATTAATTAGCTGGTCAAGTAATTATAGTATTAGATGTTTTTTTTTATTAAGTGAAACGTTTTATTATCGCGACATTTAATTCCCGAGTCCTCGTTAATTTAGCAACTACCGGTTTAATTTCATGTCGAAGTGAGGACGGCCTCAGGCCAAGTCCGAGCCCGAGTTAACTAATTCTTCTCCGCAAGCAAGTATCCGTTTAATAAAGAGCGGCTAAGTAGTTGTGGTTCGAGCCGTTAATTCGTTAATCTGGATTTAAAAACCATGATAAGAGTTGTGATTAGCCCAAACCCAAACTCCTAAATTGTTTTCTGATTGTTACCATTAGTCCAGTCGTGAAGCAGCCAAGGAAAATCCACACGAATAAGCTTGTCCAGCCCAATCACGTTAAAGGCTTAGAGCCCGTCCAATTTAATACACAAATCAGTAGACTAGCGACATTTACCCTATTCTTTTTCTGCCGTTCTCTAGACGTTCCCCATCCCTGCGATTCCTATCGATCGAAACCCATCAGTGAAGAACCATCGTCGGCTTAGGATCAAACCAAGACGAAAAGCGGGCTGCTGGTAAATCTCGTTCCTTCTTATTTCTATTGTTTTGTGCTGGCAGATTCTGTTCGCCACTTCGGGTCTGTTTTCGATCATGTTAGGGTCAGATTCTGGACCCCGTGTCTTCTAGACTTTTATAGATAGCTGTTTTACCTTTCCGTGGCCGCCGACCGCTCGTTAATCGAGTTAACGGTTTGTGAGATACGACCCTTGTTGTAACTGACTGCAGTGTTGAAATACTGCACGAATCTGCCTGTTGCGGGCATGTTTCGGGACCCTTCGGGGCAGAACCGGGCCGAACTATATATAGACGGTTTGTAGGGTCTTATGTATAATTTATGCTGTAAAAATTTGGTCTCATTTGGTGTACCGAGTGGAAAGTTACGGTCGTCCGATTTTACTTCAAATTGTGTTTTGGATTATGTTGAAATTAGGGTTTTTAAAATTCTAGTTTTACCAAATTGCGAGTCTTTATTTTCGTGGGTTTATAGAGCTATGTTTCGGGTTTAAGGGCTGCATTTGTAAGTATCGGGTTGGGTCAAAACCATCTTGTTTATAGCTAGACGTTTTGTTTAACCGAGAAACGGAAACCGAACCTTAGGGTTCTTGGTTTCCTAAAACCGAATAGTTTTCTTAAATAAAGGACTAGATTAAGGGTAAACATGTTCCTGAGGCTAAATGTGAATTTCGGGAATGTCGGGTGTTTCGGAAATAGACGGGTTGATGTCGGGTTTTAAAACGGGTTCTATTTAATATGCTGAATTTTTAGCAGAATCTGCTTGCTGACTGCGGGACTGTTTTTACCACACTTAAAATATGTTTATGGATTTTTGGCCCGTGACGGTCACTTGTTTTCTGAGTTAGCTTTTCAATGCCGCAACCCTCTCGTCAATCCGAATTACGGTTTAAAAGTTATAACTAATTTAGTATGCTGCTGTTAGGAAGATGACATGTGCAGCATGTCTGTCTTGCATCACTGTTTTGAGACACTTAGAATCTGTTTTAGCCAGTGACCGTCTCACAGCGATATGTAGTTCTGGTGGTCTACTTTTCATGGTAAAAATATGGGATAAATCTACTGCACAGTTTATGAGTTGTAGCAGTTTCCGTGAGACCGACGGGTGCTGCCAGTTTTCTAAATTGAGTCCTTAGAACGGATTGTAATTCGGGTTTCATTTTTATGCTTTTAGGATCATCTAGGAATAACCGACCAGCGCCTTAGTGTATTGAGGATCCTTTGGAGCTTACGTTTTCTCGAGGTGAGTATTCTCACCGTGTATTCAGTTTTAACGTTGTACATGCATGACTTATGTGTTACATTTCTTGCACCATAATTGTTATCTGAGTTTAATCTGTTATCTGAGTTTGATCTGTTATCTGAGTTTGACCTGTTATCTGAGTATCTGAGCATCTGTTTATTTATTCTTGATCTGAGACATTGTGCCTGGGTAACTGAGCTCGGCACAGGGTCATTCTGTGCTACTACTTGCTAGGGCAATCTGAGATAATTATGTTAAAGAGATAATAAAACATAATAACACACATCTGATTTTGGCTAAATGCCTATCTTGGGATCACCTCCCGTCTGAGTTTTTGGGATTATTCCCGTCTGAGTTTTGGGATCACTCCCGTCTGAGTTTTTGGCTTATGCCTATCTGAGGTGTGAGGAGGGGCGAGGTTGATCTCTTGTCCCAAATCACACAAGCGCGCTATATAAATTAAAATCTGAGTAATAAAATCTGAGAAATAAATTTGAGTAATTAATCGAGTAGATTCTGAGTAGGAGTACACCGATGTGCCCTCATGTGTTGTATGTTATGATTGTTTGCATTTTGAGAATTATTCACTCAGCTTCCCCAGCTGACCCAAACTTTCCCCCACATTGTTTCAGGTACCAGCAAAGGAAAGGAGAAGGTGGACGGTTGACCGCTGTATCTTTTCATTACTGATGTGGACATCATTTAATATTTTAAAACACTTTACTTTATCTTAACTATTTCCGCAATAAATACGTTTTAAATGTTAAATATTAATATCTGAGATTTATTTATGGGACCTTTTGATTATAATTTTGTTTTCAAAAATTTTAAAAATCTTGTAAATTTTAGGGTGTTACAAGTTGGTATCAGAGCTCTGACTTGAGGGATTTGAGTTTGCAAGGGGCGAACTCAAACTCAAGTTTGAGTATCGAGTTTTTTAAAACGAGAAATGAGTCAAATATTTTTCTGAGAAAAGTTTCCACATCAAACATACAGCATGTCACGTCGACCTCTCGCTTCCTACTACTGGTAATATTTAAGAGTATTATTAATTTGAGATTTTGTTATATTATGAGTATAGACGAGTAGTTTGAGAATTTTTGGTTTATTTTCTGAGAGAATTTCTGAGTATTTTTCCGAGTGTAGTTTCTGATTGCATCTGTGAAATAAACGTTGAAAGTAATAATAACCTGAGAAAATTTCCTGTGAATTGTACGACTAAAAATATGTATATATAGATATACGAATGTGAGATTTTATAATTTCGAGTATAATTTAGAGCATAATTCTGAGGAAAATTCTGGTTTTAATTCTCAGAGTTTTATATATTTTATACATATACAAAAACGCATACGAGAGGAACTATAAATTTTAATGAGGAAATGATAAAAGTTTTCAATTTAAAGGAACACCTAATTGAGTTGGAGTGAGATCTTATAATTCTGAGAAATTTTAACCAAGAATGTATAAATGAATACCAATTCGTAATATAAAGTCCATAAATTATATACTGAGAAACATGTTTGAGTAAATGAGAAACGGAGAAGTTCCTAATATTAAAGAGAAGTAATAAATTTTGAAACTCGGAGAAGATTAAAAGTTTTCATTTCGAAGAAAACATTCTATAGAAAGAGTTATTGAAGCTAGTAAATCAGAGATTAATAAATATTTAAATGAGGGTTTAACAGGTTGTGTAAGGAGAAATTATTAATTCAAGAAAATGAAAAATAATTACATTCGAGCTAAACGAGGAGATATCGAACTAAATTTTTGAGAAATACGTTTAATGAGATAATAAAATGAGTATTGCATAATGAGAAGATATTGAATCAAGATTAAGCAACCAAAAGATACATTAATATGGAATTCCAAATTTGTGTAAGAATCTATAGAATGTATTAAAAAAAAAAAAACAATTTTATGTGGTGATCTAGATGAAACAAAGAGTAATCATTTGTGTTTTGAATTAACCGAAACAGTATTGAGACAAGAGTATAAGAAGTAATGAAGCACGAGTAAAAGAGAAAACTTATAAAAGGGTTGTAAGAATCAATCAATTTAAATTAAAAGGGAAAAGGATTGAGCATAGTTTTAATAAAACGATATATGGGTGTATGTCTAAATAATTACATCAAAATTATTAAAAAAATTTAATTTATATTAAAAGTGTATTTATTGAAGCGAGCTATATAAGCTTATTAGAATAATTAACCGAGAATGTTGAACTAGAAAATATTAATTGTCACTCGAGACGGCAATAAATCGGATAAAATTTTGAGAAAGAGTAAACGTGATTCATGAGAAATGATAAATGAGATAACTAAGAGTAGAAGATAAAATGATATTCGTATTGTGAAAGTAACAAAGTGGAAATATTTCTATGAATCTGAGTTATCCGAGTATCGCGTATGAGACTAAATATACGCATGATTTCTGAGTAATGTTTATGAGGTTTTGAGTACCCACAGCTGAGTGCATAGTTGTATTTATCATATATTGAAAATAAACTAATCTTTCTTCTGAGTGTAAGCTGTTGGTGAATTTTTTATGTGGGAAGTTGTGAACTTTGGGATTGACTCGTGACCAGACAAAAGCATGTGTCGAAAGTAATAGAGGGCCCCTATTACCGTACGCACATGACTTTTGGTTGGTTAGGGGGAGATTTTGAAGGGAACGATGGACCAATGCTTGTTATTGTGAATTTAGTATGTGTATCCTAATTGTTTGTATGACTACATGCTTGCTTGTTTTATTTTGATAGTGAATATCAGTTCCAAACTCGAGGACGAGTTTTTCTCCAAGTGGAGTTGAGTAGGGGTATAAAAGGGAAATTGTCAAGAAATAAGTATCATTAATTATTTTATATAAATATTATGAGCATGATGCTTATGCAGAAATATTTTGTTGGTATGAATTTAAAGTGCGAAATCTAGATACATATAATTGATCAAATAAATTATAAGAGTAACTATCGAATCAAGCAGTTGAGAATAATTAAATTTATTCTATGGATAATTATAGAGTTTATAACAAACTGATAGATCGGGATTACTGGAGGAATTAACAAATCAAGTTGATTGGGTTGAATGAATATCGTGCAAAAGGGAAGTAGTAATACTACAATTATATACAAAATAAGATAGTATACTTATTCTTGTGTGATTATAATGAGATAATGTTGAATTATTAAATTAAAGTGATGAAAATTTATTAATGAGTCTGATATGAGAAAATAATTACAATGAAATTTTGAAGAAATGAGTTAAAGGAGAAAAGTTGTGAATTAACGGGAAGTTTTATTCAAAATTTTAGAGGTATTATAAGGTATTTATGAGAAAATTGTATTTGTGAACAATATATTTTATTTAGAGTTGTTGAATACTATATTTGATTATTAATTATTGAATACTTAATTATCTTTTGTGGTGTTATAAAATTTTTATGAGAAAACTTTATTTGTGACTAATATGTTTTAATTAGAGTTATCAAATAATATATCTTATTATTAAAATTATTAAATACTTAGAATTTTTAAGGTGTTATAAAATCTTTATGGAAAATTTTATTTGTAAGTATATAGTTTATTATATAATATATTTATTATTAAATTATCGAGTAAATGAGAGTTAATGAATTAATTCACAAAATCGAGCAATGAGAAATCATTAAAATAAGTGTATGATGTTTAATTGATTCTTATATATAGAAAAAAATGGGTAACCAGGGTTAATGAGTAATATGTGGTCGAAGTAATCGAGAGAAAATTTAAGAAAAATTTATCATTGGGAAGTTATTAATCGAGGTTTCAAATAAGTTGTCAGTATAGACTGCGATAAGATAAAGGCTGAATTATGGAAAATTTTAATCGAGTGTATTTGGAAATGAGAAATTTGGGGAGATATATCTAATATTAAAATAATTTGTACTAATCATTGGTTCATATATCTTAATAATTAACCGAAGATGACCTAATATATATATAAAAGCAAGTATATGGGAGATGAATCGGATGCGCGTAGTTATGCATGTTCATGATTATGTATGAGATTTACGTGTGGTACGTAACGCTGTTACTGATAAATGTTGCTACATTTCTGGGTTTACTTCTGAGTTAAAATTCTAAATTACATTTCTGGGTTTATTTTTGAGTTAAAATTGTTGAGATTAGATTTATGGGTTATACTTCTGAGATATATTCCGAGTTAGACTTCTGAGTTACATTCATGAGTGACATTTCTGAGTAAATTGCATGAGTACTACTGAGTGATTTTAATTTCTGTGTGCATCATCTGAGAAGTCTATGTGATATGTACCTTTCTTGTGAATAATTTCCTGTTTTTGTATTAACTGATAATGGTGTAATCTACTAGATTGCTTCTTTGCCATATGCTAACTGGTGTTCCATAGGGCAGAGGACCTTTTTGAGTCATTTCTAATACGGAATTGACAATAATAAGATTTTAAAATGTTGCAAATATGTATAAGTGATTATTATTTGATGGAGTTGTGCGGGAAGTTATGTCCCATATATTTATTGTTATCGCCATAAGAGGGTCGTGTGCGATCATGGAGCTGGAATAAATGACCAAATTCCACGCCGAGATCATCTAACATCATCAACAAATCCGTAGCGAATCTCCAAGTGGAGTTGAATCAGGATTCAACACAGCGTTAACCGTTAGCTACAACAACTGTGTCTGACTATGAGAGTAAGAAGACATCTCCATCAGAGTAGCGAGAGTTATCGTGCTTCAGTTTTGGCATCCTTTTTATCGTCACGTCGAGACCCTTAGAAAACATACGTTATATTTCTTTTGTCCTTAACTCTTGCATCGCTAGAGACGGAAGATTTATACGAGCAGTTGCAAGAGCCAGAGTTCATTCCGATTGAGCGTGTGACTTTGAAGAGTTTCTTTTCCATTCTTAACCTGATCGCTTCCATTGAGTATGCGTATTGAGTGCGGGCCTAATTCTGCGATGCGAGATCACTAGCATAGTTTTTACGAGCAAGGACTTCGGGGACGAAGTCTGATTCAAGTGGAGTTGAGTTGTAACGCCCCGAATTTTGTATTAATTAAATAATATTATTTTAATCACCTTTTATTTTATTTATAATTAATTTTATATCAATTAGACGCTTTTAAGGTTAAGACGTCTCTTATTAATTAGACGACCTGTCATTAAATGCTCCATATTATTTGAAGTTAGTAATTAAATTATATTTAAATTTTAATTAATTAGCTGGTCAAGTAATTATAGTATTAGATGTTTTTTTTATTAAGTGAAACGTTTTATTATCGCGACATTTAATTCCCGAGTCCTCGTTAATTTAGCAACTACCGATTTAATTTCATGTCGAAGTGAGGACGGCCTCAGGCCAAGTCCGAGCCCGAGTTAACTAATTCTTCTCCGCAAGCAAGTATCCGTTTAATAAAGAGCGGCTAAGTAGTCGTGGTTCGAGCCGTTAATTCGTTAATCTGGATTTAAAAACCATGATAAGAGTTGTGATTAGCCCAAACCCAAACTCCTAAATTGTTTTCTGATTGTTACCATTAGTCCAGTCGTGAAGCAGCCAAGGAAAATCCACACGAATAAGCTTGTCCAGCCCAATCACGTTAAAGGCTTAGAGCCCGTCCAATATAATACACAAATCAGTAGACTAGCGACATTTACCCTATTCTTTTTCTGCCGTTCTCTAGACGTTCCCCATCCCTGCGATTCCTATCGATCGAAACCCATCAGTGAAGAACCATCGTCGGCTTAGGATCAAACCAAGACGAAAAGCGGGCTGCTGGTAAATCTCGTTCCTTCTTATTTCTATTGTTTTGTGCTGGCAGATTCTGTTCGCCACTTCGGGTCTGTTTTCGATCATGTTAGGGTCAGATTCTGGACCCCGTGTCTTCTAGACTTTTATAGATAGCTGTTTTACCTTTCCGTGGCCGTCGACCGCTCGTTAATCGAGTTAACGGTTTGTGAGATACGACCCTTGTTGTAACTGACTGCAGTGTTGAAATACTGCACGAATCTGCCTGTTGCGGGCATGTTTCGGGACCCTTCGGGGCAGAACCGGGCCGAACTATATATAGACGGTTTGTAGGGTCTTATGTATACTTTATGCTGTAAACATTTGGTCTCATTTGGTGTACCGAGTGGAAAGTTACGGTCGTCCGATTTTACTTCAAATTGTGTTTTGGATTATGTTGAAATTAGGGTTTTTAAAATTCTAGTTTTACCAAATTGTGAGTCTTTATTTTCGTGGGTTTATAGAGCTATGTTTCGGGTTTAAGGGCTGCATTTGTAAGTATCGGGTTGGGTCAAAACCATCTTGTTTATAGCTAGACGTTTTGTTTAACCGAGAAACGGAAACCGAACCTTAGGGTTCTTGGTTTCCTAAAACCGAATAGTTTTCTTAAAATAAAGGAGTATATTAAGGGTAAACATGTTCCTGAGGCTAAATGTGAATTTCGGGAATGTCGGGTGTTTCGGAAATAGACGGGTTGATGTCGGGTTTTAAAACGGGTTCTATTTTAATATGCTGAATTTTTAGCAGAATCTGCTTGCTGACTGCGGGACTGTTTTTACCACACTTAAAATATGTTTTTGGATTTTTGGCCCGTGCTGGTCACTTGTTTTCTGAGTTAGCTTTTCAATGCCGCAACCCTCTTGTCAATCCGAATTATGGTTTAAAAGTTATAACTAATTTAGTATGCTGCTGTTAGGAAGATGACATGTGCAGCATGTCTGTCTTGCATCACTGTTTTGAGACACTTAGAATCTGTTTTAGCCAGTGACCGTCTCACAGAGATATGTAGTTCTGGTGGTCTACTTTTCATGGTAAAAATATGGGATAAATATACTGCACAGTTTATAAGTTATAGCAGTTTCCGTGAGACCGACGGGTGCTGCCAGTTTTCTAAATTGAGTCCTTAGAACGGATTGTAATTCGGGTTTCATTTTTATGCTTTTAGGATCATCTAGGAATAACCGACCAGCGCCTTAGTGTATTGAGGATCCTTTGGAGCTTACGTTTTCTCGAGGTGAGTATTCTCACCGTGTATTCAGTTTTAACGTTGTACATGCATGACTTATGTGTTACATTTCTTGCACCATAATTGTTATCTGAGTTTAATCTGTTATCTGAGTTTGATCTGTTATCTGAGTTTGACCTGTTATCTGAGTATCTGAGCATCTGTTTATTTATTCTTGATCTGAGACATTATGCCTGGGTAACTGAGCTCGGCACAGGGTCATTCTATGCTACTACTTGCTAGGGCAATCTGAGATAATTATGTTAAAGAGATAATAAAACATAATAACACACATCTGATTTTGGCTATATGCCTATCTTGGGATCACCTCCCGTCTGAGTTTTTGGGATTATTCCCGTCTGAGTTTTGGGATCACTCCCGTCTGAGTTTTTGGCTTATGCCTATCTGAGGTGTGAGGAGGGGCGAGGTTGATCTCTCGTCCCAAATCACACAAGCACGCTATATAAATTAAAATCTGAGTAATAAAATCTGAGAAATAAATCTGAGTAATTAATCGAGTAGATTCTGAGTAGGAGTACACCGATGTGCCCTCATGTGTTGTATGTTATGATTGTTTGCATTTTGAGAATTATTCACTCAGCTTCCCCAGCTGACCCAAACTTTCCCCCACATTGTTTCAGGTACCAGCAAAGGAAAGGAGAAGGTGGACGGTTGACCGCTGTATCTTTTCATTACTGATGTGGACATCATTTAATATTTTAAAACACTTTACTTTATCTTAACTATTTCCACAATAAATACGTTTTAAATGTTAAATATTAATATCTGAGATTTATTTATGGGACCTTTTGATTATAATTTTGTTTTCAAAAATTTTAAAAATCTTGTAAATTTTAGGGTGTTACAGTAAATCAAATTGATTGAGAATATTTTTAAGAAGATTTACCAAGTTGAGTAAAAGAAAGAATTATTAAGTCAATAAAATGGGAAATATTTACATTTAGCTAAATTATTAGCAGGATCTAAAAGAGAATTATTGATCAGGGTTAAAAGAGAAGTTATCTAAATGAGAAATTTAAAATTTTCGTGAATACAACGAATCACGAGATATAATAGTAAGCAGATTCCATATTAAAGTCAGCAAGTTAGTATTTAATTAAGAATCATTAAATTGAGATAAAATGGGAAAAATATTTCGAGTAAGTAGGTTAAATTGCCGAGTGCAAAACTAAATGTGGATGACAAGTTAAGTGACAGATTAATGAGTTCACACTGATAGCTTAAAATAAACTATGTAAGTTTAATAGACTAATTAATTCAGGAATTGCTGAGTCTAATTAATCAGATATTATTGAAGCTCATCTTAAAGAGTAATTATATAAGAGGATTAAGAGAAAGCTAACGTCATCAATTTGATGATGATTTATTTAAAAACGAGTTAAAAGAGCGATAAATTGAATCAAATTAATCGAGGAGCGCAATAACTGAGAACTCTGATAAAAAAAAAAGATATTAATAGACATGCTCACAAATTACAATAAATTCAATATAACTGTGAAGAGGATATAAATTATATTTATGAGGAATGATAAATGGCATGTCCAAATGAAAAGTTTAAAAAGGAGATTTGTATTGTGAAAATAACTAAGTGGAAATATTTCTATGAATCTGAGTTATCCGAGTATCGAGTACGAGAATAAATGTACGCATGATTTTATGAGTAATGGTTATGAGATTTTGAGTATTCACTGTTGAGTGCATATCTGTATTTATCAGATATTGAAAATAAACTTCCTTTCTCCTGAGTGTGATTAAAATTCCTTTCTTCTGAGTGTGATTTGTTGGTGGGTTTATATGTGGGAAGTTGTAAACTTTGGTATTTACTCGTGACCAAACAGAAGTAGGTGTCGAAAGTAATAGAGGGCCCCTATTATCGTACACACCGAACTTTTGGTTGGTTATGTGGAGATTTTGAAGGGAACGATGGACCAATGCTTGTTATTGTGAATTTAGTATGTGTATCCTAATTGTTGGTGTGACTTCATACTTGCTTGTTTATTTTGGTAGACAATAATAGTTCCAAACTCGAGGACGAGTTTTTCTTCAAGTGGAGTTGAGTAGGGGTAAAAAGGAAAAATTATCAAGAAATAATTATCATTAATTATTATTTATAAATATTATGAGCATGATGATTATGCAGAGAGATTTTGTTGGTATGAATTTAAAGTGCGAAATCTAGATACATATAATTGATCAAATAAATTATAAGAGTAACTATCAATCAAGCAGTTGAGAATAACTAAATTCATTCTATGGGTAATTATAGAGTTTTCAACAAAATGATAAATCGGGTTTACTGGAGAAATTAACAAATCAAGTTAATTGGGTTGAATGAATATTTTACAAAAGGGAAGTAGTAATACTACCATTATATACAAAATAAGACAGTTTAATTATTTTTGGGTGGTTATAAATGTGATAATGAGAAATCATTAAATTAAAGTGATGAGAACTTATTAAGGAGTCGAATATGAGAAAACTGCTACAATGAAATTTTGAGGAAAATGAGTTAAAATGAGATCGGTAATTTGCTGGTAATGAGTTATTATTAAAACGAGCTAAATGATAAAATTTTATTTTGATTAATTATGGAGTAATTTTGAGTTATAAGAAATTTGCAAATCGAGTTACATAAGCAAATTAATAAAATGAGTCAAAAGAGAAAAGTATTAAATTAACGGGAGGTTTTATTCAAATTTTCGAAGTATTATAAAGTGTTATGAGTTTTGTGGTATTATAAAATTATATGAGAAAACTCTATTTATGAATAATTATTAAATTTGAGATGAGAACAACTATTCAATAAATTTATATTGAACTTAGGAGAAATTTCGAAAAGACGAGAATGTACTGAATTGATGAACCATGAGTAAACCGTAAGATTTAGAATAAAGTGTAATTGCGAATTGAGTAAATGAGAACTAAGGAATTAATTCGTAATTTGAGTAACGAGAAATCATTATAAATAAGAGTATGAAATTTAATTGGAATTTTTGTGGGTTATACTTTTGAGATATATTCCGAGTTAGACTTCGGAGTTACATTCATGAGTGACATTTCTGAGTAAATTGCATGAGTACTACTGAGTGATTTTAATTTCTGTGTGCACCATCTGAGAATTCTGTGTGATATGTACATTTCTTGTGAATAATTTTCTGTTTTTGTATTAACTGATAATGGTGTAAACTACTAGATTGCTTCTTTGCCTTATGCAACTGGTGTCCCATAGGGCAGAGGACCTTTTTGGAGCCATTTCTAATATGGAATTGTCAATAATAAGATTTTAAAATGTTGCAAATATGTATAACTGATTATTATTTGATGGAGTTGTGCGGGAAGTTATGTCCTATATATTTATTGTTATCGCCATAAGAGGGTCGTGTGTGGTCATGGAGCTGGATTGAATGACCAAGTTCCACGCCGAGATCATCTAACATCATCAACAAATCCGTAGCGAATCTCCAAGTGGAGTTGGATCGGAGATTCAACACAAAGTTAACCGTTGAGTGCATGAACTGTGTCTGATTACGGGAGCAAGAAGATGCCTTTAACAGAGTATCGCGGATCACTTTGTATTTGATCGTCATTCTTTTCATGTTGGGATAAACCGAGTTCCTAAGGGAACATTCCAATTCTGAGCCTTATCATTTTGCGCCGTTAGAGACGGAAGAGTGGTGTAAGCAAAAGTCGAAGTTTATCCCGATCAAGTGGATCACCCTGAGGAGCTTCCTTTCATTCTTAGCTTTTCGTGTTTTCCCATTTGAAGATCTGCGTCGTTGGTGGGTCCGAGTCCGAGGTGCGAGATCGCTACCCTGAGCTTCTTCCGAGCGATGACTTCGGGGACGAATTCTGATCCAAGTGGAGTTGAGTTGTAACGCCCCGAAAATTATAACAATTGAATAATACGATTTTATTCACATTTTAATTAGTACTTCTAAATTATTAAATAAATTAGACAGGTTTAATTTATTAAATGATCGTGATGATTAATTAGCGAATCATTTGAATTTTCGAGAGTTGTTTCATATCGGGTTCGACCCGCTGAATTATCGAGAGTTGGATTGTATTATATTGAGTCAGGCCAAAGTTAATTGTTACTAAATATCTTTTATTAGAAAATGACGTATTACACTTTCATGTAATTATTAACCGAGTATATCGTGTTCTTTTCATAGTTATTAAATTGTCAAGTAATTTTTTAGTTTGTCGTGTTTAATTAAAAGTTAAGGCTTTTAATATTTGAGTGTCGGGTTATAATTCTCGAGAGATAATAATAGTCATAAGTTCATGTCGGGCCGAGCCCCAAAAGGGCGGCCAAGGCCTTGATCGGGCTCGTCCTTTCGTCATCGTTCTTTCATTCGTTGTTTCCTTTCTTTCTCGTCTCGGGCTCGTATTTTGTGAGGGCACCGGATCAGGAAAAGAGAAGAGAGCCCAAGAATTTATTAGGCCCAGTAGTTGATTAAGTTTTAAGCCTCGTTGGTCATGATACTTACACAAAAATTTAACCTAAAATCACCTAAGCATCCCCTAAACCCTACGACAGCAGAGCACCTCCAACCCCCGATATTTTTCTAGTCTTCAATCAGATCATCTCCAGCCGTGGTTCTCCTCTCCGCGTCGAGCAAGCAAGTGTAGTAAACTGTTGCGGTTCGAAGAAAGTATTGTGATATCGCAGCTGTGTATTGGGTAGAAGATTTTGGTCGGAAGCAGGCTTGATTGTGATCGAGTGGTGTAGCAGAATTCCCGAGCATTCCCAAGCCTTGATCGAGCAGCAATTGCAGTCATGAAGAGATGAAGAGGTCCACCATCGAGCAAGAGTGTGAAGGATTCCCCGGTTAACTTCTTTCTGCAGCCCCGGGGTGTGGTGATAGTTTTGGCATTTCTCGTTTCGGTATAATTCAATTCCTTATTTCATCGTTCGTTTAATTTGAGTTTCGTTTGTTGTCTGACCTGTTCGGGTCCGTTTTTATCCCGCTTCGAGTCAGAATCTGGACCCCATGTCTTCTGGACTTTTGTAGCTCATTGTTTTACCTTTCCGTGACCGCCGACCGCTCGTTAATTGAGTTAACGGTTTGGGAGATACGGCCCTTTTTGTAACTGACTACAGTGCTGAAATACTACACGAATTTGCCTGTTGCAGGCCTGTTTCGGAAGCCTTCGGGGCAGAACCGGGCCGAACTTTCTATAGATGGTTTGTAGTGTCTTATGTATACTATATGCTGTGAAAAATCTGGTGTCATTCGCTGTACCGAGTTGAAAGTTACGGTCGTCCGATTTTGCTTCAAATTGTGTTTTGGATTATGTTGAAATTCGGGTTTTTGAAATTCTAGTTTTACCAAATTTTGAGTCTTTATTTTCGTGGGTTTATAGAGCCGTGTTTCGGGTGTAAGGGCTGCATTTGTAAGTATCGGGTTGGGTCAAAATCATCTTGATTATAGCTAGACGTTTTGTTTAACCGAGAAACGGAAACCGAACCTTAGGGTTCTTGGTTTCCTAAAAACCGAATAGTTTTCTTAAATAAATGACTAGATTAATGGTAAACATGTTTCTGAGGCTAAATGTGAATTTCGGGAATGTCGGGTGTTTCGGAAATAGACGGGTTGATGTCGGGTTTTAAAGCGAGTCCTATTTTAATATGCTGAATTTTAAACATAATCTGTTTGCTGACTTCGGGACTGTTTTTACCACACTTAAATATGTTTTTGGATTTTTGGCCCATGCTGGTCACTTATTTTCTGAGTGAGCTTTTCAATGCCGCAACCCTCTCGTCAATCCGAATTACGGTTTAAAAGTTATAGCTAATTTAGTATGCTGCTGTTAGGAAAATGACCTGTGCGACATGCCTGTCTTGCAACACTGTTTTGAGACACTTAGATTCTGTTTTAGTCAGTGACCGTCTCACAGAGATATGTAGTTCTGGTTGTCTACTTTTCCTGGTAAAAATATGGGATAAATCTACTGTACAGTTTAAGAGTTATAGCAGTTTCCGTGAGACCGACGGGTGCTGCCAGTTTTCTAAATTGAGTCCTTAGAACGGATTGTAATTCGGGTTTCATTTTTATGCTTTTAGGATCATCTAGGAATAACCGAGCAGCGCCTTAGAGTATTGAGGATCCTTTGGAGCTTACGTTTTCTCGAGGTGAGTATTCTCACCGTGTATTCAGTTTTAACGTTATACATGCATGACTTACGTGTTACATTACTTGCACCATATTTGCTATCTGAGTTATCTGTTATCTGAGTTATCTGTGATCTAGCATCTTGTGTTCTGAGTTTCTGAGTTCTGAGTTTCTGAGTTTTGAGTTAAACATTAAACATAATATATCTGACTGGACACCGAAGAGCACTGGTGTCAGACGTTTTGACTTGGCACCGAAGAGTACTGGTGCTAGGCCTTTTGACTCAACACCGAAGAGTACAGGTGTTGAGGTGGTGTGAGGCGGGTCGAGGTTGATCTCTCGTCCCAAGTCACACTAGCGCGCTATATAAATAAAATATGAGTAATAAAATCTGAGAAATAAATCTGAGTAATTAATCGAGTAGATTCTGAGTAGGAGTACACCGATGTGCCCTCATGTGTGGTATGTTATGATTGTTTGCATTTTGAGAATTATTCACTCAGCTTCCCCAGCTGACCCAAACTTTCCCCCACATTGTTTCAGGTACCAGCAAAGGAAAGGAGAAGGTGGACGGTTGACCGCTGTATCTTTTCATTACTGATGTGGACATCATTTAATATTTTAAAACACTTTAATTTATCTTAACTATTTCCGCAATAAATACGTTTTAAATGTTATTTATTAATATCTGAGATTTATTTATGGGACCTTTTGATTATAATTTTGTTTTCAAAAATTTTAAAAATCTTGTAAATTTTAGGGTGTTACAGTATTATTATTGATATATATATATACAAGTACAAGATCCTATAATCATGGTAATGAGATATACTATACATTTGAATACTACACTTAACTAACTAAAGGATTATGTCAATCCTTTAGATGATACGTTATTACCCTCCCGCAAGCCAAGTGGGGGTGGACCAACACGAAGCTTGGATCGGAATGATTCAAAGAGAGGCCTCGGTAAGCTCTTTGTAAAGATATCGGCAAGTTGCAAATGAGTTGATACAAACTGTGTAAGAAGTTTTCCAGATTGAACAAGTTCTCGTACAAAATGATAATCAATATCGATGTGCTTGGCTCGTTTATGTGCTACGGGATTTTGGCTCAAGAACAAAGCACTTTTGTTGTCACAAAGAATAGTGGGACGAGAAGACGGCAAAATCAGTAATTCCCAAAGGAGATGCGTGATCCAGATCACCTCCGCTGCAGTATTTGCTAATGCCCGGTACTCGGATTTGCAACTTGACCGAGAAACAGTTGGTTGCTTTTTGGCACTCCACGAAACCAGATTTCCACCAAGAAAGATTGAATACCTATATGTAGACCGTCGAGTCTAAATGCACCTAGCCCAATCCGCATCTGAATAGCCAATAATATGCGGAGATGGTGCATGAAGAAAGGTAAGACCATAGTCATTGTACCTTTGACATAACGAAGAATGTGTTTCACGGCTTGAAAATGTTCTTCCATAGGAGCATGAAGAAATTGACTGACTTGATTAACCGCATAAGACAAGTCTGGTCTAGTAATTGTAAGGTATTGTAATGCACCAACAAGTGACTGATAAAGTGTGGGATCTTTGAACGGAGATCCTTGAGACGTAAAATATGTGTTGGTGGAAAGAGGAGTAGCAGCGGGTTTGGCTTCAAGAAGATGAGCTCGAGCACGTATATCATTAGCATACTTGGATTGATTTAAAAAAATACCGGAGCTGTGATATGTTACCTCAAGACCGAGGAAGTAGTTCAAGCGCCCAAGATCCGTTATAGAAAACTCTTGATTTAATCTTTTGATGAAGTTGGAGCATCGTTTCCGATTAGGATAATGTCATCAACATAGACTAAAAGATACATGACACACTTGTCTCGTTTGAAGACAAATAAAGATGTGTCGGCCCGGCTACAAGAAAACCCGATACTAACGAGAAAGGCACTTAAGCGTTGAAACCATGCCCGTGGAGCTTGCTTTAAACCATAGAGAGCCTTTTTGAGACGACAAACATGATTCGGGAGTTTTGAGTCAATAAATCCCGGTGGTTGTTCCATAGAAACATTGTCGGTAAGATTTCCATTTAAAAAGGCATTTTTCACATCAAGTTGGTGAAGCGGCCATTTATGTAAAACCGCCAAGGATAAGACAATGCAGACGGTTGAAGCTTTAACAACCGGGCTAAAGGTAGCTGAATAATTAAGCCCCGGTATTTGAGTAAATCCTTGAGCCACTAATCGTGCTTTAAAACGATCAATAGAACCGTCCGAATGAAATTTTGTCTGAAATACCCATTTAGAACCAACCACATTTGCATGAGAAGGACGAGGGACAAGTTCCCATGTGGCATTTACCTTGAGGGCATGCATTTCATCACGCATGGCTGCAAACCATTTCGGGTCTTTTGCTGCGGATTTAAAACCACGGGGTTCCTTAGTAGAAAATAAGGCTTGATGAAGACCCGAAGATGACAAATAAGAGAGATCAGCAATGTGGCGCGGTTTGGTGATGCCATTTTTTGATCTAGTTGTCATCAGATGAGAGGGTGGTGGAGCCGGAGCAGGCTGCGGGTTGGTAGCGACTGCATGCTGCAGTGGGGCAGCAGCGGCTGCAGGCTGCTAGGGCAGTAGCGGCTGCAGGCTGTGCGACTGGAATCTGAACAGCAGGTTGCGGCTGTGTTTGAGCTAGTGGTGGAGCGCATAAGTCGCATGGTGTAGCAGATGAGGTTGCTGCTGTAGGAACAGAGGTGGCCGAGTGATGCTCCATCACAGTAGGTATAAATAAACATGGTGGATGTAAGTGCAGCGCATGAATTTCCTGCAAAAGGGAAAAATGTTTCATCGAATTGGGCATGACAAGTAGTATAGATGCGCCCCGTAGATACATCCAAACATCGGTAACCTTTATATTGAGAATTTTAACCGCTAAATACACAAGCTTTGCTTCGGGGAGAGAGTTTGTTAGAGGCATAGTCCCGAAGATACGGTACACGCAACTACCGAAGACCCGAAAATTTCCATAATAAGGCACAGAAGAAAATAAGAGCTCGTAAGCAGACTTGTCTTCTAATAACTTTGTCGGTAATCGGTTAATAATAAAGGTTGCGGAACTGAATGCATAAGTCCATAAATTCGCCGGGACGTTTGCGTTGAACATCATGGCTAAACCCGTCTCGGTAATGTGTCGATGTTTACGTTCGGCACGTGCATTTTGCTGCGGTGTATAAGGACATGACAATCGATGGTGAGTGCCATTATTCGAGAGTAAACTCCGAACACGATCATTTACAAATTCCGTACCGCCATCAGATTGAAAATTCTTAACCTTGCACGAAAATTGACTTTGCACAAGATTAATAAATGATGTAAATACCGCAAAAAAATCCGATTTCTCCTTAAGAGGATAGAACCACGTAAACCTGGAAAAATCGTCGACAAAAATCACATAATACCGATAACCATCCATAGATGTAATCGGTGATGGACCCCATAAATCACAATGTATAAGATCTAGAACATATTGTTGAGCACGTTTAGTATTAAGGTTAAAGGGTAAGCGTTTGCTTTTAGACAATTGACATGAAGAACAAAGTTTGGGAGTTGGTAAAACAGAGGTAACAGATAAACAACCCAATTTATTAAGTAATGAAATTGTATTAAAACAAACATGTCCTAAACGGTTATGCCATAAATCATAAGAAGCTTTTAATCTAGATGATGTAAGTCTCGATAAAAATGCATGTTGACCACGCTCGAGTATACAGAGTCCATCCTCACGTCGCCCCTTTGCTAGTGGAACCCTTGTGGCCCGATTCTGAATCGTAAACAATTTGTCAGAAAACAAAAAATCAGCAGGATTATCGGAGGTAAGTTTGCTGACAGAAAGAAGGTTTTTTGTTAGATGTGGAACCACAAGAACATCTTGCAAAGCAATATGGGGTAATAAATAAGATTTACCAATGTGCGTGATTTTTGATGTATTCCCATTACCAAATATAACCGAGTCATTACCAGAATATGCAGTGGCCGAGTCCATGGCGGATAAAAATGGTGTCATATGAGGAGAGGCACCTGTATCAACACACCAATCCGGAGAATAATCATTTGTATTACACTGAGAGTGAAACGCACGGGCAAGGTTTGCATCAATAGTTTGAGGACCTCGAGCAAAGGACTGTAATTCAAGGCATGAGTTTGCATAATGCCCATCCTTCCGGCAAAGTTGACAATGTGGTGGTCGACGGCCACGGCCACGACCCTTAGAATAACCACCGCGTCCGCCACGAGTAGAGCCACGACCACGATTTGAATACGTGGAAGATTGAAAAGCAGCTTGAGGTGGCGCAAAATTTCCGGCAATAGAAGTAAAGAATAGCTCATGGCTTTCGGCTTGTGATACAAGATCCCGAAACTTCGGACGCGGCCTGATGAGGCGTTGGGTTGTAGAGAATGTTTCGAAGGACGATCCAAGGCCACACAAGAACCAATGAGTCTTGTTGGTTTCGTCAAGGGGTTGACCAATTGCATTAAGTTGGTCACATATCGCCTTGAATTTACGTCCATACTCCGAAACAGTAGACACTCCTTTTTGTAGCTGATGAAGAGAATCCCTGAGAGTGTGTATTCGTTCCACCGAATCATGACTGTAAGCGTCAGTAAGAGCACGCCATACTTCATTAGAAGTAGTGTACCCAAGTGTTTCGGCCATAGCCTCTTCGGATGAAGAGGCTTGAATAAGGAGTAAGGCTCGTTGATCCGCTGCAAACCACTTAGTGTATGTGGGATTTGCAGCCGAACCATCATCAGTGACCAGAGTAGCAGGCGGAGCCGGGATGGAACCATCAACATACCCAGTTAATTGTTGATAGGCTAAAAGAGGAAGCAATTGATTCTTCCATATAAGGTAGTTTGTGGATGATAGCTTAACTGTGAGCATGTGTAAAACCGTTGCGAGAGGGAGAGGCGAATCAATAGCATCGGAGGTAGCCATGTCTTCAATTTAGAAGAATTAAAAAATTCAACAGAAGGTTGAATCTGCTGGAATTGCGATAAAATATTAGTGATCTTCGTGACAAAGATTTAAAGGTTAAGGTTTGCAAATATAAATACAATAATCGATCAACAGAAGGTTGTTGAATCTAGCAAACCATAAAATAGTTGTATAATAATCGAAACAAAAGCTTGAAGCAAGGTAGGTGAGAAAAAGTCAACAAAAGGTTGCAGGTGTGAAAGAAAGAAACATCAAAGCAAAGGTTCGATTGTTTTGATGATAGGTGGCTAGGGTTTAGGCCGATACCATATTAGGGTTTTAGAATGATCACCTTTAGTGGTGATTGTGTATTATTATTGATATATATATACAAGTACAAGATCCTATGATCATGGTAAGGAGATATACTATACATTTGAATAATACACTTAACTAACTAAAGGATTATGTCAATCCTTTAGATGATACGTTATTACTTGCATAACAGATGGTTTGCATTTTTGTGCATTTTTATGCAACCATGGTCCTTCCGCCTCAACAGTGTTAACTGTTCTCCATTAATTGAGGGAATTCTCGTCATGAATTTCATTCATGAACCTCAAATCACAAACCAAAAACACAAAATGCTCAAATTAAATATTTCCCTAACAAATCAAAATATTGACACACAAATTAGAGAATATGATACAAATAAAGTAAGTTTGTAGCATAACATTAAAATGAATTTTAAATTGAATATGGTTTTGTAGTGAGTCAATGGCATCCACTCTCATGTTCTAACATCACGATATTTATTAATATAAGCATCCAAGATCATATTCTTTATAATTGCATCTCAAAAATCACTATATATATAAATATCCAAGTTATAAATCTCCAAATTCATTATACATAAAAATAAAATCTCTATATCTATATCTAAGATTATAAATATGTAAATGTGTCTCAAATACAACCAATAACAATGAACAAAAGTACTTTGACAATTCTAAATCTAATGATTTGTTTATTTGATCATAGACCCACATCAAGCAAATCTACCTGAGGGACCACTTTACTCCTATTATTTCAAAAGCACAAATATAGCAAATTTAATTCAAAGAATCAATTAACTGCCGCTGCACATGATATAGTTAAGTTGACCGATGAGTATTTCATGGCCAAATAAATAAAAGTCTTAATAAAGGCTAGATTATAAAATTTGCTAACCTAGTAAATTTGTTAAGTACTAAAAGAGTGTTAAAATAAAATTTATTTTCTAGGACTGAAGAGTGTAAAAAACAAATAAAATGAATAAGTCACTGAATTTGTTTAGTGACATAAATAAAACATAACAAAACATACGCCAAGATCATGGTATGAATCCGTAACATAGCAACGAATAAACACATAATTTTAAATAATATGAAAACTTATGCCCAAGACCATGGAGTCATCTTATAACAAAACATACCATCTTTTATTTAAAAACATAACAAGTCCACATTCATCCATACATACAACTAGTAAAAAGTAACTTCAAACATTTCCAAAACACAAACTACACATCCATACGCCACATACTCCAAGCTTGCTACACACGACCGCCCCGAAGCCAGCCAACCTCATACTCCAAAAATGCAACACGGGCACGCAGATCAGCATTCTCATTCGTTAGACGCTCCACCTCTTGACGGTAGAAATTCCCGTACAACGCAAGTAAGGCGTTGTAAAGCTCCTCAACACCCGTAGCATGACCAACGTCTTCAGATGGCGTTTGGTCCGTTGCGTGAACAACGGTACACGATTGGCCACGGTTATTTCCTACCGGAAGCATGATTGGCCACGGTTATTTACAATTACTCTTCTAGAAACTAGACAAACGAACAGATAGGAACGAATAAGAATATTAAATAGCCATCATGATATTCCCCCTAAGACTGTATTCTTTTTGTTCCATGTTAACTTAAAACTCCATGTGCAAGGGCAAGTTGTAGAGGCTTATAAATAGAGGCAGGAGGTAACGAGCAAATGGCACAAGGACATAACTCTTTCTCCCTCTATTAAAATCTTATATGTATTATCTTAAAAGATAATAGATAAAGATTAATCACTAGAAAATCACATGCAATACAAGATGGTGTTAGTTAGGAAAAAAACATCTTAAACCAACTTAAACTTGCCATAAACAAAGTCATTTCATTCACTTCTCGGAAAAGTGGCGTAAAACTTTAGCTATAATATAGAGTTACCTACGGGGAATCGCCACCCGATGAAAGACTACTAACGTTCTATTTCCTCACTCGTTTGTCATGTTTTGTGTGTTTTCATATCTCGCAGCCTCTTTGAAGTAATGATGATGTCTAGAAGCTTCTTTTTTAGGCCGAGTCGAAACGATCCGAGTCTATAAAAAGAACCCGGGTTTTTTATGCTTCATCAATTGGCGCCATCCGTGGGACCCGAAAATTTTCTCAAAAAGAAACTAAAAATAGCTCGCAAACACTACCAACTAGCAAGAGCGAGCACGTAGCTATGAGTGGGCCAAGCGTCGAGTCCGCACCCATCACCCAAGAAGCAAGCGGACCCAGCAAAATAATCTCAGAACCAGATCTAGAAGACCCGATCATGCAGTTCGTGGTCCATAATTTTGATCAGATGAACGCCATGTACAAAGCCTTCACCCGAAAGCTTAGGGAGCTGCCACTCCAGCCGACGATCACAACCGCGGATCCTCCTGTCATGGAATTACTGGTCTCAGACTCCGATGATTTGAGATCAGGAAAAACCAAAGAAAACGCTCTCGTCGAAAGTGGCAACAACGACCCCTCCAATAATCGAGTTGTCACAGAAGCGACACCTCTCACCAACACGACTAAAAGGAAGTCGAATACAAATAATGATTTCTATTATGAACCATTCATATTTAAGGAGTCAGACAGAGACGTGCGTGACCTGGTGGCTTCCCCGTTTACTAAACGGATACGAGACAATGACATGCTAGATGGCATCAGGGTCCCGACGAATCTACGTACGTATGATGGCACGACGGATCCGGATGACCATCTGACGGTATTCATGGGAACAATGGATGTACACAAGCTACCAAAACTGGCATGGTGTAGATTTTTTCCTATTACACTATGTGGGGCAGCAAGATTCTGGTACGACAACCTCGCACCGGGAAGTATACACGGGTTCCATCAATTAAGGGACAAGTTCAGGGCAAATTTTTGCAACAACGCAAATTCCAGAAAACCCAAGCAGAGATCCTAGGCATACGACAAAAGCCCGATGAACCTCTCAAAGACTACGTGGCTCGATTCAGCAGAGAAACTTTGCATATGGCCGACCGATCTGACGTTATGGTGTCAGGGGCCTTCAATAGTGGACTACGACCCGCACGCCTGTTCAAAGACTTGATTACAAAACCACCAACGTCACTTGAAGATCTGTTCACACAAACTCACAACTTCATACGAGCCGAAGAAGCAAACAACGAAAACCGCCTTCGTGAGTCACGTCGAGAAACAAAACAACACCTGACTTATAAAGACCTCCCACGAAGGCCGAAATATAAGCATTTTCCCAGAACTTCTACAAGACACACGGAGAGCCACAAAGGTTTTGCATGATAATTTCACTGCACTAAAAAAGTCTCCCGCTGAAATACTAGCCACCGCCGAAAGAAAAGCTATGCTTCGCCCCCTCCAAGAATGTTCACACCCGCCAACAAAAGGGACCGAACAAAGTATTGTGAATTCCATGAAGATCATGGCCACGATACCAATGACTGCATAGATCTTAAAAAAGAAATCGAAGAATGTGTTCGAAAGGGACGTATGGCGCACTTGGCGAAGGAAGCAAAAACCGACAACCACAGCCAACACAGCCGGCCATTGGGACTCAAGGGTCCCCAAGAAGATTGGAGTAAGAAGATGGCCACCAACTCGAAGCCAAGAAATAATATACATATGATCCGAGTTATAAACGTAAAATCAGAAATGACGACAGTACCACTCCCTAATATTACTTTCTCTGGAAACGACCCTATACCAGAAAATTGCAACGGTGACGACCCGTTAATTATCACAGCGGACGTAGGAACCACACGCATACACAGAGTCTACGTAGATGGTGGGAGCTCCACCGAAATCATGTACGAACATTGCTTCGAACAGCTCATACTGGAAGATAAGAAAGCGATGTTACCGCCAACAACCCCACTCGTCGGATTTGCCGGACAATTATCATGGCCGTTGGGACAGATCACCTTGCCGGTCACCATATACGACTGTCGGGGTAACCTCAACGCAACAATAGAAGTTGATTTTATGATCATTCGGGCTCCATCACCTTATAATATCATCCTAGGGCGTCCAGGATTGAGAAAACTCGGTGCAATCCCCTCTACTTTGCACTCCTTAATGAAATTCCAAACGCAGGAAGGCATTGCCATTGTGAGAAGTGAAAAACTACAGCCAAACACCTGCAACCAGATTTCTCGAAAAGAGAGAATCCAGAAGAAACTAACAAAGATGAGGACGTAGAGCACGTGATTGTAAATGATGACCACCCGGAGCAAACGATGGCAATTGCAACAAATCTACCAAAAATGGTTAAAAATAAGTTACACGAACTTCTACGATCCAACAAAGACATATTTGCATGGACGCCTGCGGATATGACAGGTATACCGCGAGAGCTGGCAGAACACAAGCTCAACATCCACCCCCGGACGTTCCACATATGGCAAAAGAAACGAGTCATAGCGAAAGACCGAAGCGAGGCGATTACTTCGGAGGTGACCAAGTTAGCTGAAGCTCGAATTCTTAAAGCCGTTTTCTTTCCCAGATGGGTTTCTAACCCAGTAATGGTGAAAAAGTCAGATGGGACATGGCGCATGTGCATCGACTTCACAAATCTCAACAAAGCTTGCCCCAAAGACAGCTACCCACTACCTGAGATAGATTAGAAGATATAATCTTTAGATGGCTTCAAACTCAAATGTTTCCTAGATGCATACAAAGGTTACCATCAAATACGTATGGCAAAGGAGGACGAAGAGAAGACTTCATTCCACACGGAGCAGGGAACCTTCTGCTACGAAAAGATGCCGTTCAGATTAAAAAATGTTGGAGCGACTTACCAACGGCTAATGGATAACATGTTTTCAAATCAACTCGACAGAAATATCGAGGTATATGTTGATGATATGGTGATAAAAAGCAGGACCAAGAGCAATTTGATATCAGATATCACCGAGACATTCGACACACTCCGAAGGGCAAACATGAAGCTCAACCCTAAAAAATGCACATTCAGTGTGGAAACCGGACAGTTCCTGGGATACTCGATCACTAACGAAGGAATCCAGGCAAATCCAGAAAAGTCCAAGCCATAATAAACATGGCTTCTCCAAAAACCTTACGCGAAGTTCAAGCGCTAAATGGCAAACTCGCAGCGCTAGGACACTTTTTAGCAAAATCGGCGGAAAGATCATTAGTGTTTTTTAAAACGCTAAAAGGTTGTCTTAACAAAAAAAAATTCCAATGGAGTGCCGAAGCAGAAACGGATTTTCAAGAGTTAAAAAACCATCTCAATCCTTGTCGGCCTTAACAACACCAAAACCGGGTGAGGTGCTAACCCTTTACCTATCAGCCGCCTCCGAAGCTATAAGCGCGGTGCTCTTAGCAGAAAGAGGAAACACGTAAGAACCAATATACTTCGTAAGTCGAGCATTGCAGGGAGCTGAAATCAACTACACTGACCTCGAAAAAGTTGCCCTCGCTCTAGTACACGCAACAAGACGGTTGCGTCGATACTTTCACGCACACACGATTTGTGTCATAACTGACCAACCAATCAGACAAGTCCTCCTAAAACCAGAAAACTCAGGTCGTCTGGCAAAATGGGCCATCGAGCTAGGAGAACACGAGATAGTATACAAACCTCGCTCGACCGTTAAAGGGCAAATCCTCGCAGACTTTTTGGCAGAAACTCCTATGATCAACAACTCGTCCACAGATGAAGCCACCAAAATATCTGATGAAAACAATGCTTCGACGTGGACCTTATTCACCAATGGTGCGTCTAGCCAAGAGGGTTTCGGAGCAGGGTTAATTTTGACTGACCCAACCGGACAAGAGGTAACATACGCCTTACGGTTCAACTTCAAAACCTCGAACAATGAAGCTGAGTACGAAGCCCTAGTAGCAGGACTGGAGCTTGCATGTCAAATGGAAGCACAATAGCTTCATGTGTACACCGACTCTCTGTTAATAACCAATCAAGTAAAAGGATTATATGAGGCGAGAGAAGAATTGATGAAAATATATATGTCCAAAGTCCAAGAATTACGAAAACACTTCAGCAAGTTCACAATAACACAGATCCCACGCTCAAAAAACAAGCGCGCGGATGCTCTAAGTAAGTTAGCATCTTCTTCTTTCTCTCACTTAACCAAAAGCGTCCTGGTCGAAATAGTACCACACAGAAGCATAGACGTAAAAGCTGTCAACACGGTCGAAGAAATCGGACCAACATGGATGGACCCGATCATCCGCTATTTAACAGATTGGACCCTCCCGGATAACCAAACAGAAGCCAGGAAACTAAGGATCAAAGCACTCCAATATTCCATCAAGCAAGGTGTGCTCTACCGAAAGGGATATATAACCCCGTGGTTGAGATGTGTTGGACATGTACAAGCAAACTATGTTTTACGTGAAGCCCACCTCGGGTCATGTGGTGCACACGCGGGGGCACGAACCATCGCTCAGAAAGTCGCAAGGCTCGGATATGATTGGCCTACGATGTACCGTGATGCAACAAACATCGTAGAAACATGCCAGAATTGTCAGCACCATGCACCAACAATAAGACAGCCGCAGTGTGAACTAACAAGCATCTCAAGCCCCTGGCCATTTTACCAATGGAGGATCGACATAGTAGGACCCTTTCCAGAGGTACCGGGCGTCTCAAATTTTTAATAGTCTCGGTTGACTATTTCACAAAATGGGTAGAGGCTGAACCGGTAGCAACGATCACCGGTCAAAAAGTGTTGTAGTTTGTTTGGCGCAATATTGTTTGTCGCTTTGGAATTCCAGGAATAATCATCAGCGACAATGAGAAGCAGTTTTCTAATAACCCTTTCAAAGAGTGGAGCGACGAACTTAGAATCAAGCAAAATTTTACCTCTGTAGCTCACCCGCAAGAAAATGGACAAACCGAGGTCACTAATCGGACCATACTACAAGGTTTGAAAGCAAGACTTGGTAAGGCTAAAGGGCAATGGGTCGAAGAACTACCGAATGTTCTTTGGGCCTACCGAAAAACAACTCGTACAGGAAATGGTTGTACAACATTTAGCCTAGTCTAAGACTCAGAAGCCGTTCTACCACCTGAAATAGGCCTACCAACTTACCGAGTCAGCAACTTTTGATCCAGCCACGAATGACGCAGGCCTTAGCCTGAATCTTGAATTACTTGAAGAAAGGCGAGAAATGTCCTCTCTATGAAACGCAAGGTACAAAACATTAACAGAGCGATATTACAATAACAAAGTGAAACATAACCAATTTAAAATTGGTGATTTCGTTCTAAGAAAGAATGAGGCCAGCAGACAGGAAGGCCAAAAGAAGCTAGATCCTAACTGGGAAGGGCCTTACCAAGTTATAGGAACAAAGCGGATAAGATCGTACCTCTTAGCAGATATGAATGGTCGCCCTATCCCAAGAACGTGGCATATTAGTAACCTACGAAGGTTCAGATTTTAAAAAGGCGAACTAAACACATCATTATAGACAATTAATACTTCATGTGCACTTCATTACGTAATGAAGCTACTAAAATAAAATAAAAAGAGAAAAAATAAATAATAAAAACACATATTAGAAGACTATGCATTGGTCATAACACTTATACATAGTCTTGGGGGGCTTGATAACATATGTCTACAATATAAAATATAGTGACATATCACCATAACTACAAGACTAGTAAAAGAGTATGCCCACTTGATACCACTTGATATAAAGAGGTAACATATATGATAACATATGTCTACAAAATAGGATATAGTAATATATCACCATAACTACAAGGCTAGTAAAAGAGCATGCCCATTTAGATACCACTTGATATAAAGAGATAACTTATACAATTAAATGTTTACAATTACTCTTTTAGAAACTAGATAAAACGAACGGATAGGAACGAATAAGAATATTAAATAGCCATCATGATATTCCCCCTAAGGGGGTGTTTGGTTCGCGGAATGTTTTCCAGTGGAATTGAAATCTGGGATGGAATTGGGATCCGAAGGAATTTGAATTTGAATCCAATTCCTTGTCTTTTATGTTTGGTTTGTATCATTAGGAATTGGAATTTAAATGTAGTTCCATCACTCTACAACCACCTAGGGGTGTTATTCGGTCGAGTTATTTGGGTTTCGCGTCAGTTAGGTCGGGTTTGGTTTTGATGTATTCAAATTATTAGGGGTGAGCACGGTCCAAAAACCGAACCAAAACCGATAGAACTGAATATGAAAACAATGAATTTTCAAAACCGAAACAGAACCGATAACATGTTATCTATTTTAGTTCGGTTCGGGTTTTTTAGGCCAAATGTTCATCCTTTTCCGAAGACGAACCGAAACCGAAAACAATGAATTTTCAAAAGCGAAACCAAACCGATAACATGTTATCGGGTTCGGTTTCGGTCGGTTTTCGGTTCGGTTCGGTTTCTCGGTCCAAATGCTCACCCCTAAAAAGTATACCCGATAACCGAATACGATTCGTGTTTCAGGTCGAACAAATTCGATTTAATTTCTCCCATCAACCGAACCGAATGATATAACTATAAATCAAGTAACCCGAACAATACCCGAAACCGAAATAAGATACCCGATTAACCCGAACTTGAATCGGGTTGGTTGAGTTATTCGGGTTCAGTTATACCCGACCCTATAAACCGAAAATCCAATTAACACCCGATCAGGTGAATGAGAGGTCTGGTAGTCGGAAGGAATCTGAATATCTTAGGGTATGGGAAGGAATATGAATTCCCTCAACTGAAGGAAAGTTTTGGTGCCATGGATTCCAATTCCATCCTGAAAATGGTGAACCAAACGCAGGAATCTCTAGAATTAGATTTCAATTCCCACTAATTCCAAAGGATTTCAACGAACCAAACGCTCCCTAAGACTATATTCTTTTTGTTCCATGTTAACTTAAAACTCCATGTGCAAGGGCAAGTTGTAGAGGCTTATAAATAGAGGCAAGAGGTAACGAGCAAATGGCACAAGGACATAACTCTTTCTCCCTCTATTAAAATCTTATATGTATTGTCTTAAAAGATAATAGATAAAGATTAATCACTAGAAAATCACATGCAATATAAGATGGTGTTAGTTAGGAAAAAAACATCTTAAACCAGCTTAAACTTGCCATAAACAAAGTCATTTCAATCACTTCTCGGAAAAGTGGCGTAAAAATTTAGCTATAATTTAGAGTTACCTACGGGGAATCGCCACCGGACGAAAGACTACTAACGTTCTATTTCCTCACTCGTTTGTCATGTTTTGTGTGTTTTCATATCTCGCAGCCTCTTTGAAGTAATGACGATGTCTAGAAGCTTCTTTTTTAGGCCGGGTCGAAACGATCCGAGTCCGGGTTTTTTACGCTTCATCACCTAAAAAATCAAAATATTGACACACAAATTAGAGAATATGACATTAGCAGCTGGCGATAGCGGTAGAGGAATGAGAGGATTGTTGGTTGATTCTCGGTTTAGGTTTTGAGTGATTAACGACGTCGTCTTCGAGACTGAATACGAAATCGATGCCAAAAAACCTAGGAGGTAGATGAATGAGGCAATGAGGGAGATGATGGCGGCAAGTTCGGAAAGCGTAACGACGTGAAGGGGGGTAGATGACCGGCTTTTATCGCGCCGGTGGAGGAGGAAGTACGCAGAGCAGAAAAATAGAATGAAGAAGATACGATTTCTTAGGTATAACGGAAGCAGAAGCGCATCGGAAGCTTTAGGAATTGGTAACAGAGACAGAGCCTGTTCCACCGCGCCACCACAGGTTGCGATTTCCTCCGTCTGTCCGACCGCCGACAGCCACCATCTACGTCTTCATCCTCAGTTGATTTTGCAGGCCTGATTTCTTCAGAAGTTGCTTGCTTTGTAAAACGATTGTGAAGAAGGTGGAGGTTTCTGG
Organism: Calendula officinalis; assembly: GCA_963853835.1. Classification (NCBI taxonomy): domain Eukaryota; kingdom Viridiplantae; phylum Streptophyta; class Magnoliopsida; order Asterales; family Asteraceae; genus Calendula; species Calendula officinalis. The sequence goes on along the minus strand of OY970828.1, from coordinate 5,913,916 downwards.
TGAATGGGAACTCCGGCTATCTCCAGCGTCCACATCCGTCGGCCGTCTGGTATAAAACCCGATCGGTAATTAGGGAAATATATGGGTACTCCGGCGCCCTCTCTTTTTTATAATCAATTTAGGTGTTAATTAGAGAAATATTTGGGCAAGTACTTGATGAAAACTGTACATACTGGAATTTTTTTAATCAAGTTTGGGCAAAAACTTGAAGATACGTTGGTGGTTGGTGTGCGCAGAGAAAGAGATGGGGAAGAGTGAGGGACACAGGTTCAAAATGACCAAAATTCCCCTAAACTAACAGACTTGACTTAACAGTGTTAGAACCGAGGAATCATGATTGTATAAAAATATAAACCATGAATACCGTGTCTGCATTTATTAAATGCTAAAATGTATTTTAGTATCCTGAACTTGATTGAGTGAAATTTCTACTACCTTAAACTATTAAAGGTACATAATGGTACCCTGAACTTGACAAAATGGTCAATTTAGTACCTTGGCTTACTAATTTGCTCTTATTTTTTCATATCATTTGTTTCTAATATCAATAAATTGAGAAAAACATACATTTTTTAGTCCATTTAAAGCTCCAACAAAATTAAATCAGATAAGAAAACGTGATCAAATTTATGAGTCAGGGTACTAAATCGACCATTTTGTCAAGTTCAGGGTATCATGGTGCATCTTTAATAGTTCAGGGTAGTAGAAATTCCAGTCGGCCAAGTTCAGGGTACTAAAATGTATTTTGGCCTTTATTAAACTATTATAACCAAATATACAATTTTACCAAACCATATGACTCGTTCTTACAATTAACTCTGTATGTTAATCATACAAATTGAACAATCCAAAAACATCAACTATGTTTGGATGATTATACGACAATAATTGTAATTTGAACACCTTGATAATCTTAATCATAACCAATTAGAATTATATTTATTATTTTCTTTAAATTACAAACACGATTTTGCTATATTATATAAACAATTCTATACATGAAACATGAGCAATTATTGGTTACAAATTTACATACAACGCATATTTCGAGTCACGTAAGTTTGGTTAATTAAAGACATCACACATTGTTCTTGGTGACTTATTCCGCAATATGGTTACACGGTTATCACCGACCGCTTTTACCACCGCCTCAGCCACTGCCGCCACCCACGCCTCCTCCTACACCCCCTCCACCTCCACCACGTCCACTGCTACCCCCGCCTACTACTTTCCCGTCACCAGATACTCCTCCTTTCCCGGAACCATTGCCGCCACCAACACCACCCGCACCTCCTCCTACACCTCCTCCTACACCCCCTCCACCTCCTCCACCGCCGCCACCCCCACCTCCTCCTACACCCCCTCCACCTCCACCTCCACCGCCACCTGCACCTCCACCTCCACCACCCCCACCTATTACTTTCCCGTCACCAGATCCTCCTCCTTTCCCGCCACCACTGTTGCCACCACCCACGCCTCCACCTCCACCAACGCCGCCACCCACACCTCCTCCTTTCCCGCCACCAGATCCTCCTCCTTTCACTGGGTTGTCACCAACGTTGCCGCCACCGCCGCCACTGTTGCCACCACCGACGCCTCCACCTCCACCAACGACGCTACCCCCACCTCCTCCTTTCCCGCCACCAGATCCTCCTTTCACTGGGTTATCACCAATGTTGCCGCCGCCGCCACCACTGTTGCCACCACCGACGCCCCCACTTCCTCCTCCACCATCTTTGGAGCCTTTATCACCTTTGGAAACAGGGGGCGCATTCTGACATGAATCATAGTAACAAAAGCAAGCAATGGAGCGTTCCTGAATGCGACAAGAACCTTGGAGTGCCTTTTCAAAATCTGTGCAGTTTTTATCGCATTCTTTGGTGTAGCAAGTTCCCGAATATGAGCTGCTTGACCTTTCACATAACTTTGAATCACCTTGCGACTCTATTTCTGTTCACGCCATGGAATTTAATTAAACAAAATTACTTCATTCAATAAATGAATTGATGGGTCGGATAATCATAAATAAGCATTAATCACTTTATTATTTATGTTATATATGTAATGAATCTTTTATTAGATATCTTATGCTATGGAAAATAATTGAATAATATGATAACACTTGATGTCGATAATATATACACGGAGTTAAGTATAAGTTTGATCTATCTTGCTTTTCAAATTGATGTACAATGTTTTATACTATAATGAACCAAAAATATTGATGCATCAATTTGACCAGCAAAAAAAAAATTATGCGTTGAGGCTTCCAGTTATTTAAATGATGCTAGTAGTTTTTATAAGTATTTAACAAAGTGTTGTACTTTTAAAAGTATTTAGGAAAATATAGTACTTTTGAACCAGGCCAATTGAAAACGCATGGAAAGGGTATTGTAGCAGTTGATCGCAACTTCATCTATGTATGAGGGTAAAAAATCTATCTTTTCGTTTTGTTTTGTTCTTAAATTAAAAACTTTGAGGAAAAAATGGGCACAACTAGAGCCATCTCCACTACCGAAAACCTCACATCCCCCACAACCATCGTCAATTTGTCTTGTCTGATTCACAACTCTTACCCACACCAAAATCAAATTGTAAAACCTGCAATCGGGGTCAAAGCTGTTGGCCCCCTCCGGTGATGAGATATCAATATGGGGGAAAATGTAGGCGGGCATTTTATTTGTAATTTTTTCCAGGGTTTTGATTTGGTGGTTGTTAAAACGAAACAATTGAAATCAAGCAATAAATATCAACGACTAAAATATCATAAAACCCCTAATTGAAATCAACTAAAAAGTTTTAAATGAATGCAAGGAAGAATGGAGCAACACACAGTTATTCCCTTGGGGTTATGGTTTATTAAGTGTGATTTGAGGTGTGGTGATTGATGGCGGTGATAATGGATAATATGTTTGGGACTAAAAGGGTGCTTGTTAGAAATGTCTTTTAAGAAGAGAGAGAGAAATTAGTGTTGTACATTATTAAAATTGTACACAAATAATATTTTATCTTTTATCTCAAAAGTACTATCGTTTTCAAAATAATAAATACTTCTTCTGATTCAAAATAAGTGCTACATTTTAAAAAATTACTTTATTTATCAAAAAATAATAGGACCCACACCCACTAACTATCTATTTTAACAAAGTGAAATGACTTATTTACCCTTACTTTTTACTTTTAAACATCATTAGCCCCACGTTATTGAAAAGGTGTGGGATCAATTATCCACTAACAATACAATTAATCTAATTTAACCATCATCATAATTTTTTGCCTCAAAAATCGTGAACTTAAAGTGTAGCATTTATTTTGAATCGGAAGAAGTATGTTGTTTAGGTGATGATTTTTACACCACATGTTTTAAATATCTACTACAACTATTGCATTGTTTACTTGTGATTCACTAAAACACATGTGTTCCAAAACATAAACGAGCATATTACTTCAAATCAAATGTGTTTCAAGTCACGAAACACATGTGATTCACTAAACTCATGAGTTTCTAAAAGCAAGGGACATACGAACTACGAGTCAGATGTGTTTCAAAAGCCGAAACACATGTGATTCACTAAAACACAAGGGTTCCAAAAATACTGACGTTCATATTACATCGAAGCACATGTGTTTCAAGTCACGAAACACATGTGATTCACTAAAAAAAGGAGTTCTGAAAGCAGCAGAGCATACAAACTACGAATCACATGTGTTTCAAAAGGCGAAACACATTTGATTCACTAAACAACAGGGGTTCCAAAAATATAGACGCGCATATTACTTCGAATCACATGTATTTCAAGTCACAAAACACATGTGATTCATTAAAAACATGAGTTTCTAATAACATGAGAGCATACGAACTATGAATCACATGTGTTTCAGACACATGTGTTTCAAGTCACAACAACCACCGCCGGACACACCACCGACCACCACCGGCCGCCACCTCCAGTCGCCGCTGATCGCCGCCATCCGACGTTGCCGGCCGCCGGCAGTGGTGGTGGGGCATTGATGTATTGAAACACATGTGTTGGTAGTTGAGGTGGTGGTTTGAATTTTGATCTTGACCTTTGAGTTTTTCTTGATCTAAGGACTAATAATTATCTCTTAAGATTTGATAAAATCTTTGGATTACCTTGAACAACCACTATCAACTTAATTATAAACTTTCTTTACTAAAAAGGTATACATAAGAAATCCTTTTAACGTTCTATAAATAATTATTCAAAAATATAAATGTTTTAAATGTCAACCTAAAAGAAAATTTAGACTTTGAGAGGTTCATAATTTTTGTGGATTCTAAATCAACGATTAATCTAAGAGTTGAGCAATAACAAGTTGATAATAGGAACATTGAGATTGGGAGATTTTTTAGCGAATACTTGAGATTTCAAACTTTGGTATGGATATGAAAATGACAATTATGCAAAGCTTAATGATAATTAGCTTAGACCCAAGTATTTACACTAATGCCTAATTAGGATTAGTTACACAATAAACTTTAGACTATTGATTACAACAAATATGTTCCAACAATTTTTAACCTCTTCATACCACATAAGCTTTAAATAGACCCCTTTATGATTTATGAAAAAAATAAACTTCTTCATATTTATTTAAGCATATTTTTTAAACCACCACGCAAGATGCTCTATTAAATGTTATATTTGTATGAAAAAGTTTGTGTAACGTGTGCCAAAAACATATATTAATTAACGAACTTAAAGTTTTCACTAAAAGTAAAAAATGAATTAATTTATTAGAAAACTGAAATGTATATAAGGTTAGGTTAAATAAACACCTGAGTTAGCAAGAACTAATAAGATGAAAGGTATTGCAACGACACCGACTTGATTTATAACCATTTTTGAATTATGATCTCGAAGCTGAATAACACTCTTTATGAGTTGGATGAAGTAGAGATCAAGATGATGAGAAGTATTTATAGGTGAATGGAGGAGCTTTAAGAGAATTCTGGTAAATATTAATAAAAGTTAAAACATATCATCAAAAAATTGAAATAAATCACACATTTTTTTTCTCTAATATTCATTTTGATACATTTTATTATGATCATAAATTTAGCAATATTATTAAGCATTTATATTGTTTAGATATTCTGCATGTTGTTTGGGATTGCGAAATAGATTAAGGCCCCGTTTTTTTTGACGTAATTCTTCGTAATCTTTGTAATTGTAATTCAATTACATTACGGAAGACGTTTGGATGAATTTTTTTTTTCGTAACTCAATTACGGCGTAATTTCAAATTACAATATTCCTTGTAATTGAATCCGCCCCAACACCCTATCAATTCAATTACGGTTCTTTAGTAACTAACAAATTTGAATATTTTTATATGCTTCAGATTTTAAAATCGTTTAAAAAAATTAAAATAAAATAAAATAAATAAATAAATAAATTTAAAAAAAATAAAAATAATTTTTTTTAAAAAACTAAAAAAAATAAAAAATCTTTTTAAAAAAATAAACGAAATAACAAAAATAACAAAAAAAAATTTAAAAATAAAATAAAATAATAAAAATAAAACTAAAAATAAAAATAAATAATAAATAATAAAACTTTCTAAGATAATTTAAAAAAGCTTTTAAAAAAATGCATAAGTGTTGATTTGAATTACAAAATTTTGGTAACCAAACGTGTAACCGAATTCAATTACAACCGAATTCAATTACAACCGCTTTCAATTACATTACGCAGGATTACGTCGAGCCAAACGCCCCTAAGCGTTTTGAAAAAGTATAACAAGAGGTTACATAATATGAATCTGAAGTATGATGTTTGGATTTGATTATTTTATTTGAAATTGTAATAATCAGATAATCAATTTTTTAGTGTTTATCAAACTTAATTATTTATCTAGTTAATATATAAAATGCAAATTATCATTTTTTCTGAAAACACAATAAGCTAAGCACCTCTTCACATGTTCTAAAACTTTGTTTTGGACGCCTGCGAACAATTGATTTGTCATAGTATTTGTCAAACAATCATTTTAGCTTATTTTTATTTTTATAATCTGTTTTAAATCACAATCTCAAACATCCCCTAAGTGAGTTCATTGTTGACGACTAAACATGTACATATCAACCCTTGCATCAAAAAAATAGAGAAAAATAAAGATTTAGTCAAACAAGTTTTCTTCAAATGTATTGTTTACCTTTCAGAGGTCATGTATATTTTTGTATGATCGGGTTGCTTAAGGAAGCAATTGCAAGAAATAATAGTCCAGAAAACTACTAAAGATTGTAGTATTTGTAGATTAAACAACTAAGCTCATTTATAAATAATTTTTGGCTAGTGATATGTGAGTCAATCACATATTAGATGGATATATTATGATACCTTCATATGGTTGTATTCAATGTATTCCTTAATTTTTATATAGTTTTAATGAATAAATCTCAATTATTTATTAACTACAAGTAATGGTTAAAATTAATTATATATTTTATATATGGAGGGGTATTTTGGTCATTTTCTAAAAATTTTTTTTTTTTATTTAATATTATTTATTTTAGAATTACAATTATTTTTTATTATTAATATTTCAAAAATATATATTTATTTTTCGTTAATAACACATAATGTGATAATCATATGTGATTATATATTTAATCACATGTGACTGTAATGAAAAATATAAAAAAATAATAATTAAAAAAATAAAATAATTTGAAAATCAAAAATATAAATAAATCAAAAAAGTTTTGTAAGTGTCAAATGACCAAAATACCCCTTCATATATAAAATATGTAGTTAATCTTAACCATTAGATCTTATTGATCAATGGTTGAGATTTATCCATTAGAACTATACAAAATTTAAAAACTACCTTGAACATTTCTCTACCTTCGTATCTTATAATCGTAACTCGTCTTTCAGTATAAAGTTTCAATTCTTTGCAATATATTATTTTTTTCTATTAAAATAAAAAAATGTTAAAGGAAATTGTTTGCCAACTAGAACGTTTTAAAAGCAAGATTCAATATTCAAATCCATGTTTCTCCATCAGTTATTATTAGGGGTGAGCACAAAAAACAGGTAACTGAAATTGGAATTAGAATCGTCAGTTCCAGACCATGAACCACTTTGTATGTTCTGGTTATAAGGATACATTTGGCATTACATAATAATCCGTAATGAATTTGAATTACGTAGGAATTGAATTGTAAATGAAATGAATTATGCTATAACTAAATTTTGTTGCGTGTTTTGATATAAAATTTAGCTAGGATTCAAATTCATACTTGTGTCTTTTAATTTTTTGTACTTTTATTTTTTATTTTCTTAATTAGTCTTATTATTTATTATTTTTTAAAATTTAAAAATTTTGTAGTTTTTAAAATTTTGTATTTAATTTTTAAATTTTTCAAAAATATTTATTTTTAAAATTTTTTATTTTTAAAATTTCTCCAATATATTTGAACAGTTTTAAAACCTGAAAAAATATTTAAAAAAATCAAGTTTGTTAGTTTATAAAATGAATGTAATTGAACTCATAGACCTTTGGCAATGATTCCAATTAAAACGAATAATGTATTTCATAAAAACGTAGTATTGAATTACGAAAGAAAAATTTATCCGAACATCCATCCGTAATGAAATTGAATTCCAATTACGAAATATTACAGGAAAACAATTGGCCCATAAGGTTAGTTAAACAATAGCATCTTAGGAAAATGTATATTTGCATATTATCATTTACGATTTTAACGATATGAGAAATTTGGTGTAATTTTAAATAAGTTTAGTCATTACTTGCTATAAAGATAGTGTTTTTAACGATGTAAAAAATGATTGATATCTAAGCTTTACATCTATTTTACTTTTATGATTTTAGAGCCGGGAAACCGGAACAGGTACCGTAACCAAATGTTCCGGTTTCAAAAATTAAGGAACCAGTATTAAAGGTTACGGACAAGACCCACTATGCTCACTCTTAATTACTATAGACACATCTTTCAAGCATATATAGAAAAAACAATATTAGTTTTGATTGATTAGGCGCAGTAAAAAAGAATTAACATGTCGTGTCACACATGTATATCGTGAAATGGGTCATTTTCACCTGAATTCCATCGTATTACCAACCTTTAGGCTGAGATTAAGCGTTCAATTTGTACCAAAATTCTTTTAAGAATGTTTTACATCCAAGGTTATCAATTTTAAATTTTAAATTTTCACTTAGATTATATGACCCACACTTAGTATATCTAAAGAGTATACGAGCATGAAACAGATTTTATGAAATACTTTTCTTTGATCAATCATTTTTTAATGTTTTGTTGAACAAAAATGTTAAAAAGGCTATAATATGTAATTTGGAAAACTACATATATTTGTGACAGCTTTTGTAGTTGGTCTTAATTTGAAGCCTAGTATTACTCTCTGTCTATTAAATATAATGGAATGAGACAAAGTTTGATTTAGAAAACAAAATAACCATTATCAATAAGTGTCAGGATCGAATAACTCGAACAAGTTATTGAATCACAGATCTACTAACAAGAGAAGTTACAACGGATTAAAACTCTTGTTATTTGATTAAGAACAATCGAAAACTCTAATTGAATACGATCAATAATAAGAACACAGTAATCACAAAAAGCTTCAATGTATATTGATTAACTTGAACAATACACACGTACGTTTACAATTTGTAAGGAACTATTTATAATAGTCCTTGAAGCCTAAAATATTAACCTAGTTATTCTAGGATTCGATTACAAAAGATAAACATTCTATAACTAACTATACTAGAATCTCGGACACGATCAGCACCATAAATAGACATCAGTAGTAAACTTGATCGTCATTAGTAACTCCAAGATCAGTATCATCAGTAGTATCTTGTTATTCTGCCTCATCAGTACTAACTTCCATATTCGTTGATCAGTACTAACTGCAGCATCCGTATTAGAATGTTTATATCCCATCAATCTCCCCCTAAACTTGTTAATTCACTTTTAATTAACCAAGTTTCTTTTCTTCTTCTTCCTTCTTTCTCATTTCTTCCAATTGTTGTTTTCTTCTTTGATCACCCTCTAAAGTTTTCTGATTTTGCTTTTAATCTTTGTGCAATTATGTATTTACTTTTTCTTTTTACAAAGTAATTATATTTTTCTTGAAATAAAGCAAGATCATGTGGATGCATAAATGAGCAAGTGATGATCTGGTACATTGTTTATTCTGAGTGAGGATATTCCTTTTCATACAAATACAGTTCACACTTCTTACTGGTTCTTTCAAAGAAGTACATATTCACAGTTGGTAACACATTCCAAGCATAAATATTTTCTGTGTTAGTGAATATTTCAGGATAGTTGTCTGGATAGAAAGCAGCATCAATCATTTGAGTTATGTATCCAGCTCCTGAGTTTTTCCATGATTTTTTGTCATTCTTGGCTTTCCAATGATTAAAACTTTGATAATGTCACTTCTACTACATGACATATCCATTGGTTTCCATGCCTTAAATCTCTGAGTTTTTTTATCTTCTCGTATAATTTCTATGATATTATCAACAACTCTCCAATTGATAATTGGATTATCTTCAAGAGGAGCAACAGGAAACTCATGTACTGGAATAATTTCTGTTTCTTTTGTTTTCTTCCTTGCCTCTTCTTCTAGTTGAAGAGCTTTTCTCTTTTTGGAAGGAGGTTTAGATGGTTCACCAGAGACTGGTATTCTGGAGAGTATGATTGTGGGATCAATTTCTACTAAGATCTTTTCTTTTTCTTCTTCTACTTCTAATTCTGCTAATTCTCTTTTCTTGGTAGTGCAATATTTATCCACTATTGTAATCATTTTCATTCTGCCAAAAGACTTAGCACTGTGACCTTTTGACTTTAAGAAGTCAATCATTTTCTTCTTTTGGTCAAAAATTTCATCTGGTAGGTCAGCTTTTTCTCTTTTACATTCTGCTACTAGATCTTCAAGGTAATTCAGATGTTCTTCTTCTATTTTTCTTTGTTTATTAAATTCTGCCTTTTGATCTTCTACCACGAATCCTTCAACCTCTTGAATTGTTGTATCAACTTCTTGAATTGCTGCATTTTTCAGTTTTTCTTCTTCAGCCTTTTTCTTATCTTCAAGGGATTGAGTCTTTGCAACTTTCCTCAGATACCTTATTATGTTCACCTTCCATTTGTCTTGTTTTGCTAGTCTGACATGGTTCATTTTATTTACCATGTGGTGACCTAGAGCTCTTTTTGGATAGTCATCATCAAACTTTTCTTTCCCTTTTCCAACACAGGCTGAAAGTAGAGGTGGAGTGTATTTCATATCAAGAACAGGAGTAAATACAATTGATGGAGAGAATAAATGTATCTTATCCTGTGGTAGTATCTTAGGGTGAGGAGGAAGTGCACATTCATCAACCTCATACCAATTCACATTATCATCAATGTCAGGTATGATAAGTGGTTGTAGTTCTGGAGTTGGAGGTCTTGGTATGATTACAGCTGGTTCAAGAACTTCTGGTATTTCTTCTTCATCTTCAGTAGTAACCAAGGTAGTTACTACTGGTGTAGTCTCTGGTTCAAATACCACCAACTGTTCTGATGAGATTACTACTAGTGAGGTTGTTGTTGTATTTACTACTGCTAGGGCATCAGTAGTAGGAATGATAATTTCTTCTGGTGCATTTACTACTGGTATTTCTTCTTGTTCAATATGATCAGTAGTAACAACCTCTTGATCCTTTGCTTCAGTAGTATCCATGGGATCAGTAGTCTCTATGACTTCAGTAGTAACTGGAGAGTTTACTTGTTCTGCTGTTTGAGATTGATTTGCAGACACAAATACATCCTCTTCCATACTTTTTATTCCTTTGTTCATGTCTTCACCATAACTCTGACATGTTTCACCATGAGCTTCTTTTAGATTTAGGAGGGCTGCTGCTGCTATAGATTGATCAATCATTCCTTGTATTTGATCTTTCTCCCCCTTAGTGATCTCAACCTGTTGAGCCTCACTATCTGCAATCTTTCTTTGTAACTTTCTGATCAAATTTGATTGCCTTTGGAGCTTGTACTCGAACCTCTTATGTCTTCTGTTCAGAGTGTTTATGTAATGCTTCATATAGGTCATGGTTGTTCCTTGATTATTCAATAAAGTCAGACAATGTTGTACAGTGGTTTTAAGGTTTTCCTTCATTTCCGTCAATTGTGTTGGTTTAATACTGCCCTCAGCCCCTTTGGGTGGATCATTGGGCTTAGTTGGTACATTGGCTTTTAGGTTTTCCATCATATCCGTCAATTCAGTTTGTTTCTTTCTACCCTTATCACTTCTTGGTGATAAAATGGGTTGTTTAGACACGCTCTTCTTCCTAGAAAAAGCAGTAGTATCCCCCCTTGTGGTTTCTTGGCACCGGGGTCCTCTTAGTGTTGCCTCAAAAGATGAGTCATCGCTTAGATTTGCCAAGGTCTGGGTTCTATTTATGTTCTCACTAGCCTGTGCACCCACCTTTGGTGCATCAGTAGTGAGAGCCCTTTCCTCATGTCCTCTCTCCTCCTTGGAGGACAACACTTGGAGTCTGGGATTTGACTCAATTGGTCCCCTGGTTTCCTTTAAGGAAGATTTCTTCCTTTTATAAATTTTAGAAACTGTTTTGGCTATTGGTTGGTCTTCCTCAGAGTGAAGAGTAGCACTCTGTGGATTAATTTCATGTACCTGGGACACATTCAGGACATCTGTTGGTTCATGTAATTGAGTGGACTGAATGGGTTGTGTCTGGGCTGTATTTAGTGGTGGAGTTGGTTGGGGTTCAATGGGGTGACTTGAACCTTCTCCTGTTGGGGGTTGATCATAGATCATATTTTGGAACAATGGAGTAACCTTCCCAGAAAATTTAAATTATTTTCTCATATTAGAATACACCTTTTTATTTAATTCAGGAGTAACAAAAATGTTTTTAGGTGTTGAGAGATTTTGAATTTCACAGTTTATAATATGAGTTAGGAATCTTGGATACATTAAAAATTTAGAAGATTACAGATTTGCAAGCATTCCTTCAAAAATCATGTTTGAAAAATTGAATACTTGTCCTGTGCACAGACAAACAACAACAGATGCTATTGACTTGTTGAACTCATTCCAAGTACTCTTTTTAGGAGGGATATAGTGTTGAATAGTATGAACAAGATATTTCCACTGAGGTGAAAGAAGACCTTTTTGAAAAGTAACAATATCTAGTCTTCCTTCATACCCCATTTTTGTAAAATATCAACAAGATCTTCCTTAGGTAAAGAAAACAAACCTGATTCATCATTCAGTTGAAGATGATGTCTGATGGACTGTTCAGTGTGATGATTGGCTTGCCATCTACAACGGATTTGATTTTTGACATATTTGATTCTTAAATCCTTTCAGCAATTTCCCAGAAATCAACAAGATGCTGTTGATAAGCTTTAGGGTTGATGGTGAGTGCAAACTTTATGTATGAGTTCTTTAAGAACATGACAATGGGTCAGAAATCCTTTGTGCCATCTGGATTTCTCAAGAATGCACACATATTGTGAAATTCAGAGAATTTGAGATCGGTTTTCACTTCTAAGGATTTTAGAGTCGCCATGTGTTTGATGTTGATCTTTGATTTCAAAGAGAGTTGAATCGATTTTGCTTGTGTGAGTAATTTGTGGAATGATTTTCTTTGCTACTGATGCAAGGTTTTGATCGGATTTTGCAGTGATTAGGGTTTAGCGTAGGGTTTATCGAATCGAGGAGAGGATAATGCTAAACTAATCACAATCAGCTATTTATATTTTTCGAATTGACCTGCAAAATGACCGAAATACCCTTCGAATCATAACCCAACGGCTATTTTCATGGGGGTCAGTATAGTAAAATGGAGAATTTTACAGATAACGGTCGATCAGTAGTAACTAAGTATCAGTAGTAGAAACGTCAGTAGTAACTGTTGATTCTCTACTTAACCTAATTCTACTAAAAACCCTATCAGTACTAAGTTGTAAGATTAACACACGATCAGTAGTAATAAATAACCAGTAGTAAAACATACTTATAAATATAAAAATTGTACAAAAACTTTACATATGATTTTCTTTTGTGAAATTAATTTATTAAAATCATTCCAATACTGCTAACCAAGAAACTGAATCTTCCTACATCAAATACTTTTGTAAAAAGATCGGCTAATTGATTATCAGTATGAATTTTCTCTACTTTGATTAATTTCTTTTCATTACAATCCCTTATAAAATGAAATCTTATTTCAATGTGTTTTGTTTTTGAATGTTTTACTGGATTATTCACAATACTGATAGCACTTTGATTATCAATAAAAATAGGAGTTTTAAGAATAGAGATACCAAAGTCTAGGAGTTGATTTTGAATCCATAGAACTTGAGCACAACAAGCAGATGCAGCTACATACTCTGCTTCAGCAGTTGATGTTGAAACATTGGTTTGTTTCTTGCATTGCCATGACACTAATCTTGATCCAAAGAATTGACATTCACCAGTGGTAGATTTTCTATCTTGACATTCACCACCATAGTCACTATCAGTGTAGGCTATGAGTTCAAATGGTGAGGCATGTGGATACCAAAGACCAAGTGAAGGTTTGCCCTTCAAATATCTGAATATTCTTTTGACAGCCTCCAAGTGTAGCTCCTTAGGTCTTGCTTGATACTTGGCACATACATAAACACTATACATAATGTCAGGTCTTGAGGCAGTTAAATACATTAAAGAGCCTATCATTGATCTGTAAAGATGCTCATCTACATCCTCCCCCTCAACATCAGGATGTAGGTGTTTGTGAGTTTCCATTGGTGTGCTTCCACTTTTGCATTCTTTCATTGCAAATTTCTCCAAAATGTCTCTGACATATTTTGATTGATTAATCAAAATACCATCTGATCTTTGATTGATTTGGAGTCCATGAAAGAAGTTCATTGGACCCATTGAGCTCATCTTGAACTTGATCTGCATCAATTCATCAAACTCTTTGCACAGTTGATCATTTGTTGAACCAAAGATGATATCATCTACATATATTTGGACTAGTAGTATATCATCTTTGACCTTTCTTGTGAACAATGTTTTGTCAATTTCACCTATTTTGAAATTGTTCTTCAGTAAGTATGATGATAATGTGTCATACCAAGCTCTTGGTGCCTGATAAAGGCCATATAGAGCTTTGTCTAGCTTGTACACATAGTCATCATGTTCTGGATCTTCAAATCCTAGAGGTTGACACACATACACTTCTTCTTCAATTTTCTCATAAAGGAAAGCACTTTTCACATCCATTTGGTAGACTTTGATCTTTTTGTATGAAGCATATGCCAGAAATATTCTTATTGCTTCAATTCTAGCAACATGTGCATATACTTCATCATAGTCAATACCTTCTTCTTGAGTGTATCCTTGGGCTAAAAGTCTTGCTTTGTTGTTGATCACTATACCTCTTTCATCTTTCTTGTTTCTGAAGATCCATCTTGTTCCAATGGCTCTTTTTCCTTTTGGTAGAGGTACAAGAGTCCGTACAGCTTGTAATTTGAATCGAAGAAGTTCTTCTTGCATTGCTATGATCTAGTTTGAGTCTTTCATTGCTTGTTGAATCTTCTTAGGTTCCTCCTGTGACAGAAAACATTCATACATACATTCATTAGATATTAAACTGATGGTACAAACATTTGAATTTAATGATGAATTGAATTTCCTTCTTGTCTGCATGTTTGAATTGACATCACTTAGGACTAGGTCCAAAGGATGATTCTTTTCAGTTCTTGTTCCTGGAACTTTGTCAACATGTATTTGACTATCAAGATTTGACTCATTGGATTCAGGAATTTGTGCATCTGTCCATGTTTCTTCTTAATTGTTTGTATTTTGTGGGGATTCTTCATTGCTACTGGTGTCAGTAGTAACATTTTCTTCATTAAGTTCAGGTGGTTCATTGTTGTTACTGACACCATTATGGTTTGGTTCATCATCAAAACTTTGAAGTTCTGAGTTACTACTGGGATCAGTAGTATCTTGAGAGTTGGAGTTGTTACTGGTGTCAAGAAGGCTAGGGTTATCAGAGTTACTACTGTCCTCAGTATCAACTGTGGGATCAGTATTAACTAAGATATATTTCATAATGTCTTGACTGCCATTTGATGATGATCCTCCTTGTTGGTTTTGATTGTTTGAATCTCCTGCATTATAATCATAATTAACATCAAAAGATTTGGCTAGATTATCAATGTTAAATAACCAATCTGGACTGTTTCCCTGTTCATTCATCAGATTTTCATTAAAGGATACATTTACACTTTCTTCAATGATCCTTAGCCTTTTGTTGAATACTCTGTAAGATTTGCTTTGAGTTGAGTATCCTACAAATATTCCATCATCTGCTTTACAGTCAAACTTACCAATTTGTTCTCTTATAATTATAATAGTACAAGGACAACTAAATGATTTTAGAAAGCTTATTGAGGGTTTTCTTTTATTGAAAAGTTCATAAGGTGTTTTAAAATGAGGCTTAACTATTAATACTCTGTTTTGAACATAACAAGCAGTATTAACAGCTTCAGCCCAAAAAATTATTGGTAATTTTGAATCTGCAAGCATGGATCTGGCTGCTTCAATGATGGTTCTATTTCTTCTTTCAGGTACACCATTTTGTTGTGGAGTTCTTGGTGAGCTGTGCTTCCTGTCAATACCCTTAAGATCACAAAAATCAATTAGATTAGTATTATTATATTCTGTGTCATTATCACATCTAATTGCTTTCACTTTGAGGTCTCTTGTATTTTCTAGCTTGACAACAAGATTCTTTATAATCTCACTTGTTTCATCTTTGGTCCTAAGAAAGAAAACCCAAGTATATCTGGAAAAATCATCAGTAATAACAAGGCAATATTGTTTCTTTCCAATACTCATTACATTTGTAGGTCCAAAAAGGTCCATATGTAAGAGCTGCAAAGGATTAGAAATAGAATTGATTGCTTTGGTCTTATGAGAAGTCTTGTGCTGCTTACCTTTTAGGCATGCAACACAGTGATGATCACACATAAATTCTTTTTGTGGTAAACCAACTACCAAATTCTTTTTGACTAAATTGTTCATATTTTAAAATTTTGTGTGACACATCCTTCTATGCCAAAGTTCTGATTCATTTGTGTTTGCCTTGGATATAAAACAGTTGATCTTATTTGAAGAAATGAGTTCTCCCCCTATATCTAGGCAATACACATTGTTTCTCCTTGGTGTTCTTAAAACAACAAATGTTTCATCTATAATAAAGTCAGGAGAAAGAATGATGCACTCTACATCTGTAAAAAGAATTTTGTTCTTCTTATCACAGACTTGTGAGACACTAACCAGATTATATTTAAGCTCAGCAACATAAAATACATCATCAAAGGTAATCTTACCATTTGATACTGTACCTTTACCTGTGATCTTTCCTCCTCTTGGATTTTCACCAAAAGCAACATATCCTCCTTCAAAGGACTTGAAATCTCTGAGAATTTGAAGATTTCCAGTCATATGCCTAGAGCATCCATTATCAATATGCCATGTTCTACCTTCTTCAGGGATCTGAATGCTCTGCACATAAAGTAAATGGATTAGTTAATTTTGGGAACCCAAACTTGTTTTGTCTTGGGTTCATCCTTTGAAGAGTAAGTTTTTCTAAATGAATGAGCTTTGTATGCAATTTTGGTCTTATTTTGTTGGTTAGTACTGGTGTTTTGTTTTACTACTGACCTAGGTGTATACCCGTAGTTTTTGGCTTTTGAGTATTTTACTACTGATGGACCAGTAGTCTTTGGGTAATGTGAATTTTAGCATAGGCAGTAGTGTTTTTGTAATTGTACCAGACAACATTATAATTAAGGTTTTTATGAGTAGTAAACCTGGAATAGTTCCTACTGATGTTAGAAAACTTTGAGTACTGTGGAAATTGATTTTGTTTTCCTTTTTTTTGAAATAATTACTTCTGTTTGGACTTTTATGCCTGATGTTTTGCACGAATCTTTGTGCAGTTCTTCCAAATTTGGGAACTTCAACATGTGGATTTTTAATTTCTTTTGCTTCTTCAGTTTGTTTTAGTTTTAATGCTTTCTCTTTTTCTTTGTTAACTTTAAACTCTTTGAATTCTTTGCAGTTAATTGGATTAAAGTGACAATTCTTTGCTATGTGGTTAACTTTGTTGCAAATTAAGCATGTTAATTTTGTTTATATAGCACCTTCAGGCTTTTTTTTGTTCTTTTAACTGGTTCAAGTTTCTTTGATTTCCCCTTCTTTAAATTTTTGGTATATTTTCTGAGTTATATTTTGGGGATTCAGTTTGACTTTGTGTCGTATGAAAACTTGTATCAGTTGTTTGATCATCATCAGATGAATCATTATTGGTTTCAGTTTGATTTTCTAGTTTTAATTTATTTAATGTTCTTTCTGTGCTTGATTTAAGATGAGAGATAAAATTAGTTGGAGGTGGAACTGCATGATATCCCACTCCATGCACAACTTTTTCAGTGGTTTGATTACTGGTTAATTCATCAATAATTTTAGAACTTCTTTCAAATTTTTTAATAGTTAATTTATTCTGTTCTAATTCCATTTGACATTCTTCTAATTTAATTAAAGTTTCTTTTAATTTTAACTCAGCATATTCTTTATCATAAGTTGTTTGTAAGAGTTCATCTTTTATCTTTTGATCTGTTATTTTATAAATTTTAATTTAATTTTCAAGATCAACTATACAACCATTATATTCA
This sequence comes from Calendula officinalis, assembly GCA_963853835.1. Taxonomy (NCBI): domain Eukaryota; kingdom Viridiplantae; phylum Streptophyta; class Magnoliopsida; order Asterales; family Asteraceae; genus Calendula; species Calendula officinalis. The sequence continues at coordinate 5,896,152 of OY970828.1, read as the reverse complement.
ATTCTCCTATTTCTGTTTAATATCATCTCTTAAAGTGTTTCTTTGTTAAGTTTTTCTAATTCTTTATATGCTTTAATGCATTCAGGAGTGCAAGATTTAGAATGTACCTCAGTAGTAGAATCAGTAAAAGCCATGAGAGCTTGATTTTGAGCATGTTCATCTGCTTTAAAGCTCCAGTCATAGCCTTGTCCTTCTTGAGATACTAAGGCAGTTGAATTTGAAGTGTTGTTTTTATTGTAATTTGATCTTTTATCTTTGCTAGGACATTCTCTGGCAAAGTGACCAAGATTACTGCAGTTGTAGCATTTGACTTTGGTTTTGTCAAATCCAGCACGATCACTTTTCTTGTAAGTCAGATTTTGTCTGCCAGTTCTTTTGAGAAACCTTTTTGTTCTTAAACTCAGCATTGCCATCTGCCACTTGATGTCCATCTCTTCCAGATCATCAGGATTAAGTTGTTCCAAATCTTCACTAATCAATGCAGTGTGCACATGACTAGTGAAAAAGGATTCTCTTGCTGAATCTTCACCTCCTCTAATCTTTGTAGCATCTTGACATGTTCCTGTACTGGACACAAAAGCAGCATTGTTTGAAGGTAAATTAAGAGTTTTATTACTTACCTTAGATTCAAACACTCTGAGTTCATTGTACAGTTCATCAAGCTCTTTTTCTTCCAAAGCATCTCCTTGTCTATATATAACTGTATACATAGACCATTCTTCACCTAGAGATCTAAGAAACTTTCTGTTTACATCATCATTTTCTGGTTTATAACCAACTTCATTTAGTTCACCAATAAACTTGTTGAACCTATCAAAGACTTGTGACAATGATTCATTCTTCTGGCCTTTGAAGTTTTCAAAGTCTTGCTTCAGAACAGACTTCATGTTTCTTTTGATGCTCTTGGTGCCTACAAACCTCTTCTCCAGTGCCTGCCACAGCTTCTTTGCATCATCATATTCAACAAATAAATGTTGATAGTCATTGGGAATAGCAAGCAGAAGAGTGCTTAAGGCTTTGAGTTCAATTCCTCTGTCCTTCTTCTCTTTTTCACACTTGAGTTTGTCGACTTCAGTTGAAGAACTTGCTACTTGAGTCTGGATGGTTTTGTTGCCTTCAACAACAACTTCCCACATGGAATAATCAGTAATAAGCATGTATTGCTTGATTCTGTTTTTCCACATCCCAAAGTTGTTGGGAGTGAGAATGGGAATTTTGTTAGCCTGTGTGCTTTCATTGTTATCAGACATGATTAACAATTTTGGATTCGAAAGTATGAAACTTTTTGCTGTTCTTAATTCGTAGATCTAGAACCTTAATTCTCTGATACCACTTGTCAGGATCGAATAACTCGAACAAGTTATTGAATCACAGATCTACTAACAAGAGAAGTTACAGCGAATTAACACTCTTGTTATTTGATTAAGAACAATCGAAAACTGTAATTGAATACGATCAATAATAAGAACATAGTAATCACAAAAAGCTTCAATGTATATTGATTGACTTGAACAATACACACGTACGTTTACAGTTCGTAAGGAACTATTTATAATAGTCCTTGAAGCCTAAAATATTAACCTAGTTATTCTAGGATTCGATTACAATCAATATACAAAAGATAAACATTCTATAACTAACTATACTAGAATCTCGGACACGATCAACACCATAAATAGACATCAGTAGTAAACTTGATCGTCATTAGTAACTCCAAGATCAGTATCATCAGTAGTATCTTGCTATTCTGCCCCATCAGTACTAACTTCCATATTCGTTGATCAGTACTAACTGCAGCATCAGTATTAGAATGTTTATATCCCAACAATAATAGAATGGAAATCTTTGTTTAACTTAATATAATGGGGATCAGATTGTTTACTTGTTACCAAGTATTGTGAAAGTTTTTTTCTTTTCACGAACGCTAAATATTAACATACTTATACGAATCCATTAGCACAAACCGGCATCAATTTAATAGTATCATGGTTTTTGGAATCTTTTTGGCAGTTTTGAGGATTATTTAAACTAGAGGCGTCGATTTTTTTTTTTCTCTCTCTCTCGGCGACTGAACCCTAGCTATGGTTTTGGCCGCTTTTCCGATTTTGACCGTCTTTCTTCCCCTATTTCTGGGGAGGGGGGAGGGTACGGTGTAATGGTGTTCAGTAATGATTCTCGATGGAAGTCTGTAAAGGAGATGGCATCGTTGCGGAAGAAGGAGATTGATTTAAAAGGTATCGCTTCTTCTTTTTACGTAACGAATTTTCCGAAACATTGGGAAACTAGAGAATTGTGGAAGGCGATGCAGATTTATGGTAATGTGGTTGATGTATATATTGCGCGTAAATTGTCCAAGATAGGTCGCATATTTGCGTTCGTTAGGTTTCTCAAAGTGCAGAATGTTGATGCGTTGTTGGTTAGACTGAATAATGCATGGTTCGGTTCGTACCATGTGTTTGCGTCCTTGTCTAGATTTGATCGAAAACAATCAGAAGTAGTGCCTCAAAAAAAAAATCAACAGCATGTTATCAATAGAGATTCGAATAGGTTGGTAAATAGAGAGAAGAAATTTGTGGATTTATTTAAACCAAAGGAAAAAATTCCGAGCTCTTCTTTCTCTAAACCTGCTACTGTGGTTTCTAAAGAGAAGGAGAAAGAGGTGGATGGAAAAAGAAAGGTGATTATTCTAGAGAAGGAAGACTTGATGCCTGTAATAGATGAAGGTACGATATTAGTGGGTAAGGTGCGTGATCTCTCTTTAATAGAGAATATTAATGTGGTTTGTTCAAAAGAGGGTTTCATGGATGTGGATGTCCAATATTTAGGTGGATCGTGGTTGTGGTTAGAATTTGATAACACTGTTGCACGTGATCGTTTTAAGAACCACGTCGACATGCAATATTATTTTTTGCAGTTGAAACCGGTGGATCCTAACTTCGTAGTGGATGATAAGGTGGTTTGGGTTCGGTTTGACGGCCTTCCTTTATTTGCCGGAACCGTTAAAGCGATTCAGAAAATGACCAAACACTGGGGAGAACTTATGTTTGTTGATGGAGAAAATGGGGAGAATGGTAATGGGAAAGTGTGCATAAAGACGGATATTGGTAATAAGATGGATGATCAATTAGACGTGATGATTGGGAACTCCAAATTCCATGTTTGGTTCTATGAACTGGCGCTATGGGAACCGATTATGAAGAAGGTGGATTATGATAATGGTGATGGTGATTCGTCGGATAGTGATCAGGGCGGTTTTAGTGAAGATGATCGGGAGGAGAGAATAATAATGAAGATAAGGATGATGAGGTTAAGGAGAACGAGGGTAAGGCGGATGAGTCGAAGCCCTTGCCTATTGTAGATTATGAATACACGGATTAAGTATAGATTAAGCAATAACAAGTAGAAATATAGGAAGATTTAGATTGAAAGATGAACATGAACACTTTGCATTTCGATGGGGCTGTTACAAAATAGGGCAAAGGTTTGAGGCTATTAGGATACTACTTAGTATATATACCTAGCCTAAGTTTAGACTAAGTACATAAATGATCCCTAGACTATTGGTTACAACATATGAGACCCAACAATCTCCCCCTTTGTAACAATAGTCTGGGAGGCGTATCTTCGAAGTCTTCATCTTTAGCAAAAGCTAAACCTTGTAGATTTTTCGTTGAATAATTCTATATCAGGATGAGCTTGAGCTTTCTTTGGATGTGAAAATGAACACTTCTTGTAGCTTTTCAACCAACAAGATGTATTTTTTAAGACTTTTGACTGAAGATACACGTTGATCGACTAAAAGTAAGACCCATAATGATAGAGAGATTAACAGCGGAAGTCTTTTCTTGAAGTTTGTGGCTTTATGTCGATCTATGATTCTTGATAATTGTTGTTGAGGTAACATGTTGATAACGGTTACGCTCCCCCTCAAACAAACAACTATTTCTTCACGGGAGTTGGATTGAACATTCTGATATTTACTCCCCGGTGAACGAATTATCATATTCAACTATGGAAGTTGTTTGATACCGTAGTTAGATCTTTGGTTTCTTGTTTACTCCCCCTTAACTGGTGCATATATCTTATTCATCTGGAGTAAACTGGGCTAACGTATCGATAATCTCCATAATATTGTAAGAAACTCCTAAGTTTGTTCCCGCAGATTGAGCTTTAGAAGAATTTTTCTCTCAAAAGAATTTATGTAATGAATCTTCTCCCCCTCATGATGAATAAGATTTATCTAATTCATCATGTAAAATGTGAAGTTCTACGAGTTGAAATTAGGAAAAATCGTCGCTTTAAGGAAACAAATAAGTTGAGTATGACGATGCCCCTTTGATGAAAATGTGTTGAATAATGATTATACATTTTTTGTAATAATCAATATATAACACATTTTATCATTTAAACCATTGAAGTCTTCTTCTTTAGTAAAGCTAGAACTGAGTGATAAACCGTTGTGCAATTTTTGTTGAATAATCAGCTTCAGCTTTTGATGATCGGTGATAACCATACTTTTAATTGGCTTTTCAACCAATAGAAAGTATTCCAGAAGACTTCAAGAAAATCGACGAAATGTGGAACCCATAGATAGAGCAGTCGGCAGCGGAAGTCTTTTTCTTGAAGTTGTGGCTTTGTCGATTTGTTGATGATCCTTGGTTCCTGATATTTGTTGAAGTAGAAGCAGTGCGGTATATTGATTTGATATGGATTTTCTGACCATTGTTGATGATATTGGAGTACGGTCATAGAATCCCTTATCTGATATATTGACTGTTGTTGATGAGAATGGAGTACAGTCATCAGATCTTCTATCTGACATAGTGAAATTTAATCATCGTGGAATCCCAATATTTTTGGTATCACTATGAATGTTTCGGCAATATTACAAGGATATGCTTGGTGGAATGCCTGTGTCCTAGAGAAATTTAATTCGGTTCTAAACTCTATTTGTGGACAAATGAAGGCGAGGACTGGAGAGAATTGTCCTCTTTTTCAATATCAACAATCTCCAAGTGAGATGTCGATAGCATATGAGCTGATCTCCGTGAAAAATGAAACAGGGACTTTTTAAGAAATACTTGAGTAGCTGGGGGGGGGGGGGGTTGTGCATTGCATCACTGGGTCCATGATGTCTTTTTCAATATCAGAGAGCAACATATGCAATCTGAGAGAGACATGGCTACCCGACTTTTAATCAGTTTGGTAAGGGTTTTTCGTTTTCTTTAACCCTGTCACACCCTCCTCACTCAAGCTTACTTTTTCAATTTTCAACTACACCCTCGTTTCATTTTACCATGTGTTTAGCTGATTTGCACCCCATACTTCATTCCCCCTCTCAAATTTTATCTCAGCGCACCCCAATCAAGATCCCGTGATACTTGATTCTACTCACCTAGACCTAGGGACCCTCAAAGTATGTCCTATTGTAGATGGCTCCTGCGGAAGATCATGCCGGTTATAGCAGATCATAGGAGTTAATTGAGAGTGAACTATAACGCTCATGTGCAATTGATCAACATTTACTATGTTACGTTGTAAGAATGATTCACATGGATTTTTCATCGGAATTCTTTATGTGTTTCCGGCATAAGTTGTTGCCTTTTTTATTTAAATTTTTAGGCACAGCAACTTGAACAGTTTAGGTAATACCAGGCTCACATAGAGTGACTGTTAGCACACCATTTATTCAATAGTCGTTTGCACAACAGTCGATTCAATTGTGTGACTTGCATTTAGAGTTGGCGTAATTTTAGCTCTAGCAGGATTTCCACTCAATCTTCGTGAAGCACCAGATTGTGATGCCACTATGAGTGTTAAGATGAATTCACAGAGATTCATTTTAATAGTGTATGTGTTCTATATTGGAAATATTTGACGGTGAGATCTAGACACACTGTGCATTAAAATGAGACGTAACCCGGGGGAGGAGGTTAATGATTTTAATACCAACATACTCCGAATGAGTAGTCGATAGATTATGTGCTACGTCCCCTGATGAATTGAAACAAATTCCTGTTGAGAGGAATATGAGTGGTTGGTGGTGGAGTGCATTTTCTTTACTGGGCCAGTAAAGTCTAGTGAAACATTCAACTTATGAATGATCACCTATTTGAATGGTTGCCCGGTTCGTTGACGGTTTGGATGCACTCAAAGGTGTGTTTTCTTAAATTTATCATGTTTTCACATCACCTTGCACTCACCTAGTTCTATACCCTAGACGTATACCCTCACATTTACCAGTTGGCTGAAATATTTCCCTGCGAAGGTAAGGCCGGATATGGCAAACCATGGGAAGGTATTATCTTGTTAAAGATTTTTCGTTAAATTATTTGGTTGGGTATTTTTTTTGTTTTGAATTTCTAAATTTTCTCCCCCTAGAAATAATAATTCTCACCCTAGAATTAATATTTCTCCCCCTCGACAAAACAAAGATATTAAAAAGTCTATAGGTTTGAGGACGTACCTTAAACATCGTCGGAAGGTTGAAGGAGAGTATTTGCGGTGAAGCTTGATTGAGCTTTGTGCTTTCCTTTGAGAGCGGGTTCTGAATCTGTTGTGATCAGAAGCCATCTTTCGTTGAGGTTCGGGTTTCAAGCTGAGATACTTGAAAGCCATTTCCTTGAAGCTCGGGTCATACACTGAAGTGTGCATAAGCCATTCTGTTGAGGCTCGAGTTATACACTGAAGTGTTTATAAGTCATCATGTTGTGGCTCGAGTTATACACTGAAGTGTGTATAAGTCATTTTCCTGCAAAACACATCAAACAACTTTTGGTACCCATTTTTGTTTGGGTCCGACAATGTTAGTGTGGGAATTAAACCATCGATAAGTTGTATCGATTTGATTTAAAGATGTAGAATTCCAAGAAAAACTGAAACTTGATGTTTCACTTTCAAATAATTTCCGGGGAATTATTTGAGATTTTGGAGTTTTAGGAACCCATATTTCTTTGAAGATCGTTGGAGTTTTAGGAGTTGTCTTTGGCACTTGATTAAAAGTTGATATACCTGCCAAGGAAAGTAAATCTTTTCTCTAGTATTTTAAAGATTTAGTTTTGGAAAAGATTTACTTTGAAGGTGTAGAATGTTTCAAAACGGCTTTTGGTTTAGTCTTACAAGTTTCCGAAAATGGTGATTTCACAAACAACTTCTTACTCTTTTGAAGTGAACAATTTGTGAATTGTGACATCCTTTTGGTAACAGGTTTTGAAGATTCACCAGTGTAAATCTTAATCGGAACTTGTACCGCTTGTTTTCCTTTGACAAAGATTTTAGATTTAAAACTTTCTTCTAGCTTAATTTTCAAATCTTCGTTTTTATTTTGAGACAAAGAAAGATCTGTTTCAAGAGATGTAATTTTATCTAGCAATTGTGTTTTCTCAATATTAAAAATATTGATTTGTTTTTGTAAATCAGATCCAAAATTACATTCAAGTTGTTTGATTTTATTAGTCAAAATACAATTTTCAGCACAAACGGAAGCATATTTTTCGATGTTCAGTATATTAACAGTATTTGTGTCATGAAGTTTCTTTGTTAATTCATCAATCTGAAATTGCTTTGTTTCAGAACTTTTTGTTAGAGTTTCAATCTTCAAGAGTAATGCTTTATTTTCAGAAACTTCTTAGTTGAGTTTAAGTGTATGATCGTTTAAACGTTCTTGAAGTTGAGTATTTAAATGTTTTAAAGAATCAACTTCATATACTGAGTTTTAACAAAACAAGTATCAGGACCAATGGAATTATCAGAATTTGATAAGAGAGAATGGGTTACCTTAATTTCTTTGTTGGCTTCTTCATTAAAACGAGCAGAAACCTCAGCATTCTCTCTTGCCATACAGCACAAATTTGCTACTTGTTCAGTTGATTTCTTTGTAGCATCCAAAGATGTGATGGTTGGCTTTTCAGTTGAGATTGTAGCAGATATAGCAGGCTTAAAAGTTGATCAAGATTTTTGATTATTGTTCTTAGGCTTTGAGTAATTTTCCTTCTTATAGTTCGAGATAAAAGACATAGCCTTTATCGCATCTGCAAGGTCTTTAACCATCTTTTTGCGATTATAAAGATGGATTGCTTTCTCGGGTTGATTTGTAAAAAATCTCGTGTTAATCAGGTTTTCGGGCTTGAAAGTATAAGATCTCGTGATTAAAAACTTGAGAAATTTCTTTTAAAACCTTTTTAAAAAAATGTAAAAATTAAATTTTTATCATTTTGTTTAATTTCGTTTAATTTCGTTTAATTTGTAAAAATGTAAAAAATGTGACATTTTTAAAAAACCGAAACAATTGAATTTTGTTTAATTTCGGAATTGGGCTGAAAAATTTGATTGTGTATTTATTAAGTGTGGGCCCAAGACTTGATTTGGGCTTGAAAACTAGTGTTGAAAACAAGTAAATCGAACCCCGGCTTGTTTGTTTTTGGGCTAGCTAATTTAAGCAGATCAAGATCGCCGAACTCTTAGACGGAAGCTGAGATAGGACGCAAGCGGAAACCAGATGAGCCGAACTGTTGTCCACCTCCTGTTGAATAACAATTTTATTTTTAAAGATTGTATGTTGAACGATTTATGTTGAACGATATCTGAATTGAGTGTTATGATCAAAATAAAAAACAATTGTAAAAACAGGGAGGCCGAAGTATTTAAAAAACAATTGAATCGACTATTGATTGAAATTGAGAATCGAAATTGATGATCGATAATGAAAGAGTCGGAATCTTCAAGTCGGAAACAAGAAGCAGAAATCAATTTACGATTTTGGATGCCGAAGCCGAAGTTTATTTCCGATCTGAAGTCAATTTTCGAGCCGAACATTTATTTGAGCCGAACAGTGAGTTCGAGATGAGCCGAACACTAAAGAGCCGAACTTTGATTTTGATATGAGCCAAACAATGTAGCCAAACAAGTGTTCGAGCCGAGCACCTAGCCGGGAACTCGAGCCGAGCCGAACACCTTCTTGAGGCCGAGCACTTTGACGAAGAACACAGGTACGTAACTTTTTCAAAAACTCAATAACTTTGATCCTAGATTCTTCAGTTCTTAACCAAAATCAATAATTTAAATCCCAAAATGTTAGAATCAGTTCTCTAACAGTTTGATGCAATCAAACAACTCAAAACGGATCAAAACAACCATCGATTTTGATTTTACAGTCAATATTTTGAGTTTTCAAGTTTTTCACAAAAATCTCCAAATTGAGATGAATACTTGATGGATTGCAACGAAATTTGATTCTAATGTGCTTAGAATCAATGGAGAAATATGATTATCCAATAAAAACAACGATTTCTAATAAAATTTTGACACCAAAAATTCACAGCTCTTTTTCCAAAATTTCCAAAAACTTGCTAAAACTTGATAAATCTCTACTGATTTGGATCGAATCTCTTGAGACTTTTGCTCTGATACCAATTGTAGATTATGAATACAAGGATTAAGTATAGATTAAGCAATAACAAGTAGAAATATAGGAAGATTTAGATTTAAAAATGAACACGAACACTTTGCATTTGGATGGGGTTGTTACAAAATAGGGCAAATGTTAGAGGCTATTAGGATACTACTTAGTATATATACCTAGCCTAAGTTTAGACTAAGTACATAAATGATCCCTAGACTATTGGTTACAACATATGAGACCCAACACCTATTGATCTGGATACGATCAATCCGGAGGTCCCGATATGTGATGAAGGTCCTCCTTCTCAAATTTCGCATCCTGGAATAATTGGTGAGAACTCTTGTGATGATAAACAGGATTTAGAGGTTTCTTTATCAAAACCTCCGGGTTTTGAGAATTTTGGAGACAAGGGTGGGAGTAATGTAGGGTTGGCAGGTAGTGATAAATGTTCGAATAGTGAAGTGCGGGTGAGACAAAGTTTGTTTTCTCAAAATTTCAAGCCTTTGGTGGGGAGTGATAGAGGTAGGAAGGTGAAAACAGTTTCGTTAATTGATGATCTTAATAGATTTATTGATATTGGAAGCGCAATAGGTCTCGATTTGGAAGGGTGTCAAAGTTCTCTTGAAAAAATGATTAGTAGCATGGGAGAAGATAAAAGGTGTCCATGAATATTATGTCTCTTAATACGTGTGGAATTGGTGATGTGGTTAAATGGAAAAATATATCGGTAATTTGTAATAAGTATAAGGTGTCTTTTTTGGGTATTCAAGAAACTAGAGTGGTGAAAGTGAATTTGTTTATGATTAAACAAATTTGGGGTAACATGTCGTTCGATTTTGCTTTGAATAGTGCGGTTGGTCTCTCTGGTGGTATCTTATCAGTTTGGGATGCGTCTGTGTTCGAGAGTTTCAAAATTGTTAGTTGTCGAAACGTGTTGTTCGTGCATGGTGAATGGAAGGCTAATAAAATTAAATGTATTATGGTGAACGTGTATGCCCCTCAAAGCAATGTAGATAAAAGAAGGCTTTGGGAGTTCATTGTGAATTATATGGAGACAAATGATGGTAAATATTTTGTGTTCGGTGATTTTAATGCGGTTAGGGAGGAGGGGGAAATGTGGGGTTGCGCAAAAAATAATATAGAGATGGAGGATTTTAACGATTTCATTGGGTCGGCCCATTTAGAAGAAATTCCTATGGGTGGCTCGACTTTTACCCGTTTGAGTAGAGATGGTAAAAAAATGAGTAAACTTGATCGTTTCTTTATGAATGAAGGGGTGGATGAGGTATGTGCTGAATTGGTGGCAAAGGTTTTAAATGAGTCTATTTCTGATCATAGACCTATGCTTTTATCGCAAGAAGAGGTGGATTACGGTCCACGAGTATTCCGATTCTTTAACTCGTGGATGGATGAACCTGATTTCAAAGAGTTGGTGTTGAATGTTTGGAGGCAGCCGATGGCTTCTAATAACGTGGGAGCAATGATTTTATTTAAAGATAAATTAAAATTGCTTAAAGAAAAATGTAAGGTTTGGTGGCGTGAAAAAAAGATGTCAATTCAAAGAGATAGAGCTAAATTGGTGGATGCAATTAATCATCTTGAGAAAAAAATGGAGTTGGGCCCCCTCTCTTTGGCGGACAGTGAAGCTCGATGGAGTTCTAAGCAAAACATGTACAAATTAGATGAGAAGGAATGGTGGGATTTGTCTCAGAAAGCTAAAGTTAAATGGAGTATAGAAGGGGATGAGAATACCAAGTATTTTCATGGGATTGTGACTAGCAAACGTCGCTATTCGTTGATTCAGGGGGTTAAACATGATGGGTTGTGGTGTACAGCGCCTCCGGTGGTTAAAGATATCTTCTTTAATTATTTTGAGAAAAAGTATAAACGAGTTCAGGCGATCGAAGTTGTGACGCGTACTCATAAATTCAAAACATTGTCCGAAGAAAGCTCGGGTTTACTGTTGGCGCCTATCACGATGGTAGACGTCAAACAAGCGGTGTGGAGTTGCGGGAACGATAAATATCCGCGCCCGGATGGTTTCTCGTTTGCTTTTGTGAAGCGGTTTTGGGAGGTTTTAAAATCTGACATTTTTAACTTTGTTTTTGAGTTATTTTATACAGGTTTTATTCCTTCTGGATGCAATTCGTTGCTTATTATAGTGATCCCGAAGGTTCTTAACCCTTTGTCGGTTAAGGATTACCGCCCAATCAGTCTAATCGGTCTTCAGTATAAAATTATTGCAAAGATTTTAGCTCTTCGGCTAGCGGCAGTGGTGGATTCGGTAGTGAGCATTGAACAATCGGCGTTCATAAAAGGTCGCCAAATTCTTGACGGCCCATTAATTGTGAACGAGTTGATGGCGTGGTATAAGAAAAAAAAAAGAAAAATGCAATGTTTTTATAAATCGATTTTGAAAAAGCATATGATTCTTTAAATTGGCAGTTTTTAGATAAAATGATGGAATTTATGGTTCCCGGCTGAATGGCGTCATCTAATCAAGGCAACTTTACACTCGACTAAGGCGTCTGTGATTCTTAATGGGAATCCTTCTAAAGAGTTCAAGATTGAAAGAGGATTAAGGCAAGGGGATCCGCTTTCTCCTTTTTTGTTTATTATAACGATGGAAAGGGCTTCATGTGGCGATGGAAGAAGCGGTTTCAAAAAAGTTTTTTAATGGCCTCAAGGTTAGTAATGATGATTTACATTTATCCCACTTGTTATATGCGGATAATGTCATTTTTATGGGTGAATGGTCATTAAAGAATATCCAAACTTTTCTTATTTTACTTCACTACTTTTTTATGGTGTCGGGCTTGAAATTGAATTATCATAAATCAAACCTTTATGGGATTGGTGTTAAAGATGAAGATTTAAGTAGCATGGCAGCTTCGGTCGGGGTGTGTATAAGTAAAGTTCCTTTTATTTATTTAGGGCTTCCGGTTGGTGCTTGTATGTCCTGTAAGAAGAATTGGGAAGGGTTGATCAATCGATTTAAGCAAAAACTCTCAAAATGGAAAGTTAATGCTTTATCTATTGGTGGTAGATCTATGCTCATTAAATCGTTCATAAAAGGTCGCCAAATTCTTGACGGCCCATTAATTGTGAACGAGTTGATGGCGTGGTATAAGAAAAAAAAAAAGAAAAATGCAATGTTTTTATAAATCGATTTTGAAAAAGCATATGATTCTTTAAATTGGCAGTTTTTAGATAAAATGATGGAATTTATGGTTCCCGGCTGAATGGCGTCATCTAATCAAGGCAACTTTACACTCGACTAAGGCGTCTGTGATTCTTAATGGGAATCCTTCTAAAGAGTTCAAGATTGAAAGAGGATTAAGGCAAGGGGATCCGCTTTCTCCTTTTTTGTTTATTATAACGATGGAAAGGGCTTCATGTGGTGATGGAAGAAGCGGTTTCAAAAAAGTTTTTTAATGGCCTCAAGGTTAGTAATGATGATTTACATTTATCCCACTTGTTATATGCGGATAATGTCATTTTTATGGGTGAATGGTCATTAAAGAATATCCAAACTTTTCTTATTTTACTTCACTACTTTTTTATGGTGTCGGGCTTGAAATTGAATTATCATAAATCAAACCTTTATGGGATTGGTGTTAAAGATGAAGATTTAAGTAGCATGGCAGCTTCGGTCGGGGTGTGTATAAGTAAAGTTCCTTTTATTTATTTAGGGCTTCCGGTTGGTGCTTGTATGTCCTGTAAGAAGAATTGGGAAGGGTTGATCAATCGATTTAAGCAAAAACTCTCAAAATGGAAAGTTAATGCTTTATCTATTGGTGGTAGATCTATGCTCATTAAATCGGTTCTTGGAGGTTTAGGGTGTACTATCTTTCGTTATTTTTGATGCCTTAGAACGTAAATGTTATTTTGGAGCGGCTTCGGGCATCTTTCTTTGGGGGGGGGGGGTACCGAGTCTCTTAAGAAAATCCATTGGATTAAATGGGATGCGGTTTTAGTCTCCATGGATAATGGCGGCCTTGATATTGGAAGTCTTCATTCTTTTAATTTGGCTCTTCTTGTGAAGTGGGTTTGGCGTTATGTTAATAATCGTGAAGCTTTGTGGGCAAGAATTATCTCGATTTTATATGGGGAAGATGGCGGGTTTGGGAGTTCAAATTCCCGGGCTTTGATTGGTCCGCAAGCTTGGGGCCAAATTATTAAAATGGTGGGTAAATACAAAGATCAAGGAATCCCTCTTATTGATAATTTGGTGAGGAAGATTGGAAATGGAAGGAATACTTCTTTTTGGAATGATGTATGGTTGTCAAACGTTCCGCTTAAGGCCGCTTTTCCTAGATTGTTTCGTATTGAAGTAAACCCATAGTGTTCGGTTGCGGATAGATTGGGTAATAATATGGTGGATTGGTCTTGGTCTCGGACGGTGTCGGGTGGGAGGTTAGCGGTCGTGATTGCACAGTTAACGTCTATGGTGGAAGGGGTGGTGTTGTCGGAGGTGGCGGATATATGGTGGTGGGGAGTTGGGTCGACTGGCTTTATTGAAGTCGGAAGTATGCGTCGGTGGTTGGATAATCTTTTTCTTCCTAGCTCCGTTGTCCATACGCGTTGGAATCGGTTGCTTCCCCGGAAGGTAAATATACTTTTTTGGAAGATTATTTTAAATCGTATCCCTTCAAAACATAATCTTGTTTTAAGGGGAGTGGCTTTAGAAGATTCAAAGTGTGATGTTTGTAGTGATATTATGGAGACTAAGGATCACCTTTTTTGGAGGTGTGAAGTGGCAAAAAGTGTTTGGTTATCGATTAGTAGATGGTTGCAAGTGTTAGATATTAATGTGTTGAATTTGGAAGATTTGATGTACTCATTGGATGCTTATAAAACCAACACTTATTTTTCAATAATTATATTCTTAACCACTAAACTTTTATAATCAATATTGACAAGTATCTAAATGAGATTTATAGCATCATTAACAAAATACAACTCCAACTGCATTGAAACATCTTATTAAGACTTTGAAAGTTAAATATTTAAGAAATGTTTAGAAATATATATTGTTTTAGGTATAACAAAGAATTAGTAATAACAAAGCTTATTTTTAAAGAGTTAATAAAAATATAATATTATTTTCCTTCAATCTATACATATAAAAAAAGTCATATAAACTTCATTAAATAACAAAACCTAAGATAAGTGACATTAATTTAACACATATTTCTAACATTTTTATATTACTTGTAATTTTTAATAGGTGGCTTGATTTGTTTAGGTTGGTTTGTTAGTAGGTGTAAAAAACAGGTTCACTTGAGTTGTGTAGTTGCAGAGAGAAAAATGTAATTTATTTAATGAAAAAGTTTAATGAGTAGGGCTGGTCCAAACCTAATCTGCCCCTGGACGATATAAGAAAGCAGTCGCCAAATATAACTAAGTAACTTTGAATTTACAATCCAGACCATTAAATTCTTTAGGTTCGTTATTTGATCGATAAATATTATAAAAGTAACTCCTCGCATATAAAATATCTTTCAATCACTTAGATCATTTTGGACTTCATGATAAATATTATATAAGTAACTCCTCGATAAATACGTAAATTTTCATTCTTCGGTTGTAAGTCTTCATGATAAATAAGCTTCGATAACACCACATAATACAGATTTTAGATCATTTTGGACTTCATGACACATAGTAAATACTTTCTTTATTACAACAGTATCATAACAACATACTTATTCATTCTTTTTATATTACTTATTAAAAACATGGGTTTTTTTCCTTAAAAAATTGATTAACGAATTAAACGTCCATTGATTCATTTGAATTGGGAATTGCAAGGAACAAAAGGAAGCGGTTGTTAGATTCCCATTTTTACAAATGGTAACCGGGCCCACCAGCGTGAAGAGAAATCATCCTTCGGCCTTTTTCAATTGTTTCATGGGCTGATTTACTAATAAACCTACAAACATATATACCTGCCTATTTTTAAAACAGACACTTATATTTTATGGACTTTGAAAGGTTACCCTAGTGGCCTAGGCCCAACGCCAAGCCTGCTAACGAGGATAGTATTAATAATTGGTTCTTTATTCCCTTTCAACTTTCATCAGGATTTTTAAACTCATATACCAAGTGACATGCATATATCAATAGCAATGTTTTTGTGACTTACTATCCATTCGTTCGACAACCTTGTAACAAGTACTCGGTTATTTGGTGAGTACTCGGCGAGTACTCGAATCGGGAATTTTTATATTTAAAGTTATAAAATATATAAAATTCATGTAATTTACCTAATTTTCAAAATAAATACATATTATATGATAAATTTTAAGTGTAACTATGCCCCGTGTATAAGATTAGTAGCATAGGGCAAATAACATAGCATCATTCCCATGTGGGCCTAACACTGCATTCCTTTTAAATCTATAAAATTAAAATTTTAAAACCCAATTGGACCTAAATCCCCGTTGTAGTCTGATATTGATCGCGAAAACCGATTTTCACCATCATTGACCACTGTTGACTGCCGTTGACCGAGTAATTACTCAGTTAGGACCAACCCGACTCAGTAGAACACTGGGTAGCGGTTACCCGGCGAGTACTCGGTCGGGTTGACCGATTTTTACAACACTGATCAATAGAGTAATGATATTTGGTCTCAATATTTGGTAGATATCCATAGTCCTACCCACTTGATAGGATGATATGTGTACTCCACTAGTTCTCTCTCTTAATATTATCCCTTCATTTTGGTACATGTCTTCATTTAATGAGTCGGACTATGAGTAGGACCAAATGATAGACATAAATACCATTTCCCATATCAATATCACATATTTACTTCTTTTAAATTATTTATTTCTCACACTTAATTAAATACAATAACTAAAAAAACACACATTTGTAAAATTAAACTACTATATATAAGAGTAAATCACATGAAAGGCTCTGTTGTATATCACTTATTACCCCTCCCTCGGTTCTAGTTCTCCCTTCTCACTCTTTACTACTTCCTCGCCCATAGCTTCACCAAGTCATCCTCAGCATTCGAATACTACCTTGGCACGGATGATTACAACACTGTAGTGTATTTTCTTCACTTTTTGTAGGCCCTCCTCCACATTATTTTCCTCCAAAGTGGTGTGATATGATATATTACTTATGTGACCTCTGTATGATAGTAATTTTAAGGTGGTCGTGGTACCTATACCACACAACCTAAAAGCATACCACATTTTTTTTTGAACGACAATCTTAATACACTCCTAAATCCAACTATATCTTTTATGGGACTTGAACCATCAACCTCAAAGTTGAGGGCAAACACATTTACCGCTACGCTATTAGCCCTTTTATGGTTAAAAGCATACCATATAACCATCTTTACTGATCATCGAAATTATTAGATACACAATTTTGAAAGACAGAATTCAGTCGGAAATCAATCTTTTCTTGTATCGTTTCTGGTTAGAGTAAATAACAAACGGGAATTCATTTATGTACCACAACTTTTACTTCTTATATCACACTGTATAATTTTTACAGCTTACTATACAAGTATGTCAGGCAACACTTGTGGTAGATGAGTTAAAAGATGTGGTATGAAAATCAACCCTGTTAGTCCCAAGACTAAGAAAATAAGATTTGATGATCAATAGCTAAAGACAATAAACATCAGCTGAAGTAAGTATCTCAGCTGAAGCAAGTATATACAATAAACCTTCAGCTGAGTACGTACTTAGCTTTAGGATAACAAGTCAAATCAGCAGCTATTAACGAGAGTTCATTCGAAGTCTATGACCAAAGGACAAAGACAAGAAGAAGACTACTCAGCTGATTGTGGAATCAGCTGATAGTACCTGCTGCAGATGAAGACTTAAAGGAAATGTTTTTGACACTTTGAACATTTCCCTTTTCCCGCTCAAAGAAGAAGAAAACGATTAGGATCTTCTATTTTGGAATAGAAGATAATGTCAGTACAACATCATCGTTTGTCCCTCCAAGGATGTAAACGGAAAGTCAACTATTTCTGTACTTATGTAGTACACCTTTCACTGTGCGTCAGAAAGGGTACCGGAAGTAGTTGACACAAAGTACACTTGGGACAACAACTTACGCAAGAGCATTTAATGTTCCATTGGCAAGTCCACATCGACGAATAATATGTTTACACGCCGTCTAACTTGTGAGCAAAGGAACATGGATCTTGGGCTATATATAGAGACGTAAATGCTTGCATTTACACACACCTTTTTAGCATTCATCGCACAAGAACATTCTCTGAGAGTTAGTTAATTGTCTAAGTATTAACTCCTCTATAGTTATTACTCGGACAGTGATATCAGCTGTACGTATCAGCTGATATAAGTCTCGGTGCATAAGTCTTCTAGTTTTGAGCGATTTAAAGTGTCATTTCAAGTATAGAATTTTAGTTAGTGTGTACAATCTATTTCCGCAAATTCTGTACTGTATTAAGTTGTTTTAATAAACTCTTAATCATTGCAATCTTGTTGTTCATTATACTATCTTTGTAAATCAGTCTTAACGCAACACGTTAGTGTTGTTGGGATCCAACAACTGGTATCAGAGCAAGTGTCAAAATTGTTTTCCAATAATTTTGAGCATCTGTTATGGCTGAACCTACATCATCAGATCTTCCATCATCTGAAAAACCTCCCAAACTCACTCAAACCAACTACCCCATGTGGAAATCCCGTATGTTATCCCACATGGTTACCTATCACCCAAAACTCCAAGATAACATCACGATAGGAAAATATGTTCCCAAAACCCTCATTGGTGGTACTCCTGAAATACCAGAACACTATGTGGTAAAATCTAAGGCTCAGTGGACAAACGCTAAAAAATGTCTTGTTCATCTTGAGAACAAGGGTCGAGATATGCTTTTTCAAGCAGTTGGTGATGAACTGTATCACAATATTCAATTTTATGACTCAGTTAAAGAAATGTAGGAGAGGTTGGCTGAAGTTTATGATGGCACATCAGTTGTGCGAGAACACAACAAAAACATGCTCATACATGATTATGAACTGTTTAAAGCCAAGCCAAGTGAGACTATAGCTCAAACTTTCAATCGTTATAACATTCTGTTAAACGAGTTGAAGTCTCATGGGGTTGATAAGGACGATATGTCCAAAATGTGTAAGTTTATGGCAGCCTTACCTTCTAAATGGGCTACTATCATAACTTGCATGAGTACATCCCCTACTTTGAAAGACTACACTCTTTCGTCTCTCTATGGTATGTTTCTAAGCCATGAGAGAACTGTACTCAACGAATTTCAACCTCCAAAGGACTCTAAAGTGAGTTCCGCTGGATCTTCGACTGCTCTTGTCTCCTTAAACAAGCCTAGCAGAATCGAATATCCCACATCAGATGATGAAGCTGACAACATGCCTGAAGTCAGCATCGAAGAAGTTGATGAAGACGAAGACAACGATGCCCTTATATCTGAGCTTGCCTTACTTGTTAAAAACATGAAATTCTTTAAAAACAAGCCTGGCTCCTAAGCTAAAGGCTCAAGTAGCAGATCTATTTCATCAGCTGTATCCTCCAGACCTTCTGGAAGTACACCTGATATCTCTGAGATAACTTGCTACAACTGCAACAAGAAGGGACACTATGATAACGACTGCAAGCAGAAGAAAGCTAGTTCATCATCTTCAACTGGTGAGTCCATTGAAGAAAAATACAAAAAGCTACAAGCCTTTTCCAAAAAGATTCTAGAAGAAAAGAAGGCACTTGAAGGCAAATCTGCTGACAAGGGTCTTGTAGCTGAGACTCATGACTGGGCTGACTCGGGTGAAAGCTCATCTGATGACGATGATGAACAAATGGCCACAATGTGTTTGATGGCTCGTGCTGATGATCATGAAAGTATTACAGCTGATGATGCTAGTTCTTATAAATGGGTCAACATTGTTCATAAAAAGGTAACCTCTCTAATCTCTGCTGAGGCTACTGAAGCCAAAGATATTGTTGATTCTATAATTTGTGACTTGCACTTCATTGATCTGCTGAAAGGTGAATGTTTGGATAAACATAGTGCTATTCTACGTGAAAATGCATTTTTAAAAGAACGTCTAATTGACCAAAAAACTTTAAAAGAAAATCTTTCTGAAACACAATTTATAAACTCGGTTCTTCAATATGATCTAAGTGAAAAAGTTAAAGAACTTGAAGCAATTAAAAAGATTTGTGAGTCTTGGTCTCGTTCATCCAAACGCGTGAGTGAATGTGTTAACTCACAAATTCCTAGTCAAGTACAAGCTGTACTAGGAGGAGACTTCCTTCCTGCAGCCGCTGTACCTGACAGCAGTGCATATGATCTGTACTACTCGTCAGCTGATGCTTCTGTGCCAGCTGAAGAGTTGGTTTTTGGTTCCTTTGTTAGGTCCACCAAAGCCTTTGCTACTGAGATGTCCTCAGAAGATCCTTCTATAACTACTGGTGAAGAGTCATCAGCTGACTCCTCTGCCATGGTTGTTAGGACACCTACTGTAGTCATCATTGAACCAAGAAAATCTATCTTGGGTTCAGCACCTGCTGCATCTTCTGCTAAACCTCAGCAGAAGACTAGGAGAACAGCAGGAAAGAAAACTGTCCTTACACCCTCCAAGGGTGAGCCAGTTGGAGTTCGTACTCGAGCTGCAAAGAACAAAGGTAAGAGTGTTCCTAAAAACACTCCACGTCCTTCTTCAGCTGTGTCTGTCAGACGGCTGAAAGGAAAGGTCAGCAAGCTGACATCACTCGTTCAAACTCTGACTATCTCTGATAATCAAAAAATGAAAGGGATTTTGGGTCCAGTTCCCAAACCCATTGCCTCGCCTTCCACTCCACTGCAAAGAAACAGAAAATGCTATAAGTGTGGAGATCGTGGGCATATGGCAAGTGAGTGTGACAGCACATGCTTGAGACCTTCCCCAACTTCAGCAGTTGAGTCTACTGAAAAATCAACACCTGTGAGTTCCAGCGGAAAGTCACAAGGACCCACCGAAGTGTGGGTTCCCAAAAAGAACTAACTCTTTTAATTTATGTGCAGGGTGATGAAAGAAAACATGTCTGGTACTTAGACAGTGGTTGCTCGAGGCACATGACAGGATACAAATCCCTACTGGAAGAGTTTGAAGTTTGTGCTGGTCCCTCAGTAGTTTTCGGTGATAATGGAAGAGGCTCAGCTGAAGGTTATGGAACCATTTCCAACGGATCCGTAAAAATCACAAGAGTTGGTTATGTAAATGGGCTGAAACATAATCTAATCAGCATTAGCCAACTTTGTGATGCAAAGTTCTTAGTGAACTTTAATGAATACAGAGGAACGGTGACTGATAAGAGTGGAAAGGTAGTATTGGTTGCTCCAAGAACAAAAAGTGTTTATACACTTGACATGAATCCTCAAAATCAAGAAGTTTGTCTATTCTCTCATTCTACTGAAGAGCTGAATTGGTTGTGGCAGAAAAGGCTATCTCACCTTAACTTCAAAAACATTTCGAAGCTGGCTCGAGGTCAGCTGGTGAATGGCTTACCACAAATCAAGTATGAAAAGGATAAACTTTGCTCTGCTTGTGAGCAAGGTAAACAACATATAAGCTCCTTCAAATCAAAGCAATGTTTCTCCATCGACAGCTGACTCTACATGCTCCATATGGACCTCTTTGGCCCTATGAGTACTAAAAGTCTAGGTGGAAAGAAGTATACACTTGTTATTGTTTATGAATATTCACGATATACTTGGGTAATATTTCTTCGTCACAAAAGTGATGCAGTTGAAGAGATTATCAAGTTCATCAAAAGGATGGAACTTCTAAATGAATCTAGAGTCAAGATGCTGAGATCAGACAATGGAACTGAATTCAGGAACAAGACTTTAGAAGACTTCTGTTCAGATGTTGGGATCTCCCAAAACTTCTCAGCTGCAAGAACACCTCAATAAAATGGTGTTGCTGAAAGAAGAAACAGAACCCTAATAGAAGCTGCAAGAACAATGCTTGCTGAGTCGAACATGCCTAAGAAATTTTGGGCAGAAGCTGTTAACACAGCTTGTTTTACTCAAAATAGGTCTCTCTACGTGAAGAGACACAAGAAGACTTCTTATGAGATTTTTCGTCAAAGGAACCTTTCATCGGTTTCTTTCATGTGTTTGGTTGTGTGTGTTTTGTGTTAAACACACGAGACCAGCTAAGTAAGTTTGACCCAAAAGCAGATGAAGCCATTTTCTTGGGATATTCTACTCTATCCAAAGCATATAGAGTTTTCAACAAAAGAAGACAAACATTGGAAGAGTCCATAAATGTTACTTTTGAAGAACACTCAAAGGCTATGAACCCCACCTCTGCTGACTCGTCTGATGCATTTCAGAGATCAGCTGAACCATCTCCTTATGTTACAGCTGAAGCATTCTCCGATGCTTTAAATCTCTTTGATGATCCCATAAATGAATCAGATGAGACGTTCCATGATGCTCCTACATATGGTCTTGTTTCTTAGCAACTGGAGATCCACATCAAGGAGTTGTCACGAGAAGCAAAGCATCATGCAATCTCTGCTTATGGTCTTGTTTCTTAGCAACTGAAGAACCGAAAAATATTAAAGCTGCTTTAGAAGACTCAAGCTGGATTCAAGCGATGCAGGAAGAACTTAACCAATTCGAGGTCAACAAAGTATGGCAGTTGGTACCTCCACCAGCTGGAAAGACCATAATTGGTACAAAATGGGTATATAGGAATAAAATGGATGAAGAAGGTGTGGTTATTCGCAACAAAGCTAGACTGGTTGCACAAGGATATAGACAAGAGGAAGGAATCGATTTCGACGAAACATTTTCTCCAGTGGCTAGGCTTGAAGCTATTAGAATATTTTTAGCCTACGCTGCGTACAAAAATTTCACAGTTTTTCAGATGGACGTAAAGAGTGCGTTCTTGAACGGGAAGCTGCAAGAGGAAGTATATGTTAAGGAACCACCAGGGTTTGAAAATCCTAAGTATTTAGACTATGTGTTTAAACTGGATAAGGCGCTGTATGGGTTGAAACAAGCTCCTCGTGCATGGTATGATACACTCTCCACGTTCCTCATAGCAAATGATTTCACCAGGGGAAAGATTGATAAAACCTTATTCATTCGCAAAATCAAAGGTGATATCATTCTTGTTCAAATTTATGTGGATGACATAATTTTTGGTGCTACTGATGAAAAACTTTGTAGACGTTTTTCAAAACTTATGTCTACAAAGTATGAGATGAGTATGATGGGTGAATTAACATATTCTCTTGGCTTACAAGTTAAGCAATCTAAAAATGGAATTTTTATAAATCAAGAAAAATATATCAAAGATCTTTTAAAGAAATTTGATATGAATTCATCATCATCTATGAAAACTCCAATGGCTCCTCCAAACAACCTAGATGCTGACACAGCTGGAAATCAGTTGATGTCACATTCTATAGATGAATCATTGGATCGTTACTCTATCTCACCGCCAGCAGACCAGATTTTATGTTTCCTACTTGCATGTGTGCTAGGTATCAAGCTGATCCTAGAGAATCTCATCTAATAGCTGCTAAGAGAATTTTGAGGTACCTTAAGGGTACTCCAAGCCTAGGTCTTTGGTATGCCAAAGACTCTGGGTTTGATCTAATTGGCTATTCAGATTCAGATTTTGCAGGTTGCAAAATGGATAGAAAGAGCACAACTGGAGGATGTCAGCTGTTTGGAGGAAAGCTAGTCAGCTGGACAAGCAAGAAACAAAGTACTGTTTCTACTTCTACAGCTGAAGCAGAATACGTTGGTGCTAGAAGCTGTTGTGCTCAAGTCCTTTGGATGAAGAATCAGCTTGTTGATTTCGATATGAACTTCTGCAAAGTTCCTATCTACTGTGATAACACAAGTGCTATTGCAATCAGCAACAACCCAGTTCTTCACTCAAGAACCAAGCATATCGACATAAGGTATCATTTTATCAGAGATCACATTGAACAAGGTGACGTTGAACTTCATTTCATTTCAACAGACCTTCAGCTAGCTGACTTATTCACTAAGCCTTTAGATGAAAAATGATTCAATTTTTTGATCAGCGAGCTAGGTATGTTAAATGCTTAAATCAACTGCTGAAGTACTATCAGCAGCTGATGAGTTCACCTTGTTATTTAGTACATTCAGCTGACTAAAAATATTTTAATCTCATCAGTCAGCAGAATAAAAATCTCTTAAATGATAACTTGTCTTGTTTTATAAGTTAAAACGTTTGGTTTTCCATAAAAAGGCATCTTTTATCCCTATCCATACGTTTTCTGTGGCGAATATTTCCACTCGAGTGGAAATATTTGGCATTTATGTGAGACAAGGCACCCTGACACCAGAAACGGCTCCACTACCCCTCTCTGTCACATCCAACACCCACCTTTGCATGATGACCAACGTGTCTCTAGTTGGGTTACAACTATCCAAATTTAACCCGGTTTAAATTCAAATATTTACCCAAACCGTCCCAAAATCCCCTATAAATACCCACTCCTCTTCCTCACTTCATCCTCATCACTTCCACAATTCTCTCTCAAAAAACCCTCTATTTCTAACTTTTATCTTTCTTCCCTCTCTCTCAAAATGTCGAAGAAAGCCCCAAAAGTTCCCCTTACTAGGGCTGCCATTGAGTTCTCTCAGAACTCAAACCTTGTAGCCAACACTTCCCCACTGGAGGATCTTGTCGATATTTATCAACCGGTTGGGACGTTTGTGCGTCACTGTCCTATCGGTGGTGCATTTACCAGATTCACCAAGAGTATCATAGAACTCTTGCGTGAATTAATGGATGTCTGCCTCCACTTCTGGAGACGACATCACTGCGCACGTGGGAGATCATCAAATCACCATCACTCTTGATGATTTCCGAACCGCTTGTGGATTCGATTATCTGCAACCTGGAGAGAAATATCAGCAGACTAAATCTGCTGATGAAGCTAAAACGAGTCTAATCCGTATCACTGGATACAGATTAGAAAACGAAGAAGACAAAGTGATGATCTTCAAGAAGTCTCAACTGACGAGACCCTGGGCCTATCTCTTTACCTACATCATTCAGGGTATAGGCGGCAATTCCGGGTCTCACAACCAGTGCAACTCCAGCATGCAGGTCTTTGCTGAAGCCCTAGTCACCGGTCAGCGGATCGACTATGGGAAACTGGTGTACGAGGAGGTCAAGGCCAAGCTGAAAAGCAAGGGAAATCATATTCCCTATCTTCGCTTTTTCACATTGTGCATTGCACATGTGATGCTTGAAAAGCTGCAGATAGATTATGAAGACATCCCAAGGGAATCGGTGATGGTCCGTTCCATCTCCAACATCATCTTCCAAAAGAAGGATGATGAAAAGGCATTTCCTCTCACCTTGTACATGTTGAAGATCATTGATGATCGAGTCAGATCCAAAAGGGATCGAAAGAAGGGCGCAACATCGAAGAAATCTGCCCGACAAGAAGGTACGTCCTTTCCTCATCTGAAGCGTTTTCCCTCAACTGGGCGACCATCCCCAGCTGCTGATGGGAAAACCACCACCTCAATAGGGATCTCAATCTCTAAGAATGAGGATTCTGCTGATGCAGATGTTCCTCCTCTGGTGGTGAAGAAGCGAGTGAAGCGAACCACTGCTCGCTCTTCTTCTTCTTCATTCTTTTTATTATCTTCTTTCACGTCTCTACCTCCTTTTTCTCCTCTGCTGGAGATAAGGAGGCCTGCTACCCGTGGAGATGAGGTGGTAATTGATGATGTTGAGCTGGCGACAGCAGCATCATCAGGATTCAGCCGGGATCCTCTGGGTACTCACTCGAGTCCCAGATCGGAGGGATTACGATCAGAAACTATGTCAGCTGCTGAGAGTAATCCTTCTCATTTTCAGATTGGCGGTGTTTGTCAAGGAACTCCACCAACAATCGGAGTTCCTAGTCGAACACTCTCGGCTGGTCACATCCTCCTTCCCTTTCATTCTCTCTCTGCTGATTTCTCAACAAGTCAGCAGACTTCAAAACGGCAATTTCGTTCTTCAGGAGTTAGTGCCGGCTCTAAACCTCTGCGTAGCTCCTCGACTGATTCATTATCTGTCGTTGTAACACGGGAACAAACTCCACAAGCAACCTCAGTCTCTCAACAGACTGCTGGTGAAGTTTTCGGCTCAACCCAAGCCACCCGAGAGTCAGCTGCACACACACCACCCCCAACTTCTTCATCACTTTCTGAGTCTACAGCTAATGATAGATTGACTGGAAACCAAGTCAATCTTGAAGCTGACCCTTCTGTTTCCCACGACGTCACCGGCTTAAACCAGCAGGTGTTCAAGGAAACCACCACCGCCAATGAAGAGACAACTTTAAACCAAGTTGTTACTGAGGCACTAACCCCAGCTGCCAGTGATCGCGAACGTAGTCGCCAACTGAGCTGTGAGGCAGCTAACACACCACCCCGAGGAACTCTTCCTCCAGTCTCTATACCAGTATCGCCGGCTGGTGAGACCGAAGCTCCAGAGACTCAAACAGCATTTCATTTAATGTTTGAGTCGACTGATGATTTTATTCAGTCTTACTATTCGTCATCTGACGAAGAACATTCTGAGCTTCAACTTGATTTGACAGCTGATGACGGCACTTCTGTTATAACCCCAGAAGTTTCAGCTGGACCCAACCCACCCCCCATAGTTTCTGAGCAACCCATAGGAGCAATTCCTCCTAACTCAGGAACACCCATTTCCACAGCTGAGGTTACCCCTCCAGCTGGGGACATGCCGGACCCCCACTCCCAAAGCGTCCAAGTGTCCCAAGCTAAATCCAGCAAAGCTGGAGGAAGCATTTCCATAAGAGCTGCTACTGCTCTGATGTCTAGCGTCGTTACATCCCAGATTCGACCTGGGATGGCCAGAATGAGTCAGCAGATGGACATCCTTCGCAAGGATGTTCCAAAGAAGTTTTCACAAACTGCTGAGAACCTCTCTTCCAGCATAGCTTCTCTGCATGCTGAAGTTCACTCTCAGACTCCTCATCTGGTTCTTCTTGCTGATCAGATTCGCTCCAACACAAGCGAGCTCAACACTCTCAAAACGTATATGCATCGAGAGTTGAGCTCCATTCGTGAATCTGACAGAGTCAAAAAGGACAAGCTTCTCTCCGAAGCTCGGGCCACAGAAGCTGAAGTCGCACGACAACTAGATACCTTGACCTCCAAGGTGTCTCCTTTTCCACCAGCTGCCGATCGACTGGCTCTTGCACAAGCTAAGCAAGAGTCTCTGCTGACCCACACTCATAGCCACCTTTCTAAGGCTATTGAGGGGTCCGCTTCTGCTGTGTCCACAAGATTGGACAAATTGGTGACTGAAGTCAGCTTGCTGACTTCCCAAGTCGCTGGTCTCCAAGGCACCCTTAACCTCATTTTTGCAAATCTAAATGACGGTGCCCCTATTGTTCAGCCTGCTTCAGCACCAGAGAGTACCCCTCTTCTTCGGGCACTCTCTGAGGGGGAGAATGTGGCCACTTCAGCAGGTGAAAAACAAGGTGAACCAATTGTTTCACAACCTATAATCACCTCTGTTGTTGGAGCCAATACTGAAGAAATTCCAGCAGATGAAAACCCAAGCTCTCCACCTATCACCTCTGCTGGAATGACAGAAGAAGAAGACGTTTCAGTAGACGAGACCCCAATTCAAACAACACTCGTCACTACTTAATCATCTGAGGTAATCACTTCAGCAGGTGCGATCATCATTCATCCAACACTCACCGCTACTGAAGACCTCAGGAGAGGAGAAGCCTCAACTGAAGTCAATATCGTTGACTCTTTCAGATCAGTTGAGGGCCCACAAGTCCAAGTCCCGCCAATCCAAATCCCTCAGCCCATCATACAAGAGATTCATCAACCTGCTGAGGGGGAGCCTAATGCTGATGTGATTACAACTCTCCTATTAAAGGAAGCTGGAACCACAACAGATCTTGCTGCAGCTGTTGCCCTTCAAAGAAAAACTCAAGAAGAGCTGTTTCAACAAGCTGAGGCCCAAAGAGCTGAGAACATTAGGTTGTTCAACAAAGTTCTTGGTCAGCGTAGGCTCGAAGCAAAAATCACCAGCGTAAGAGCACCCAAGCTCTCTTCCAGCTCTCCATATGAAGTAAAAATAAAAAGAGCTGGAGGATACATGGCTGTTGAAAGGTTACCTCTGAACAAAATCAGTACTCACCTCATCTATGCTGAATGGAATGAGCTACCGACGGCTTCCAAATCTGCACAACAATCTGACACCATAACAGATTTGCAAAGTGCGATCAAAGTCGCAATCAGTATCTTCAAGGGTCTATGCGATAATATCAGGAGAACAGCTCCTGAGTTGGCACATCGCATACCTACTGAATTGCTTGACTCGCAAGAAGTTGTTGTCAGAGAACCTGCTGGTGAAGGCTCCTCAGCAATAAGGGAGAAACGTAAGTCCGTTCTTCTTGACCCTTTTGCTGACTCCAGAACACTTGATGTTGGGTCCTCAATCATATTTGCCAAACGACCAAGACTCGACATCACAAAAGAAATCCCCATGGGAGTAGACTTTGTCCCCGGGCTGATCGTAAAAGAACCTATCTATGGCTTTTGTTATCTGGAGAAGAAGAAGCCTTGCTTCCAACGGGCTGATGAGCTGCTTATGTGTGATATCGATCAACTGCTGCTATATCACAAGTCGCTGGGTTCCTCCACTGAGGAGGGAAGAAAAATGAGAAGATTAATCGACTCAGCGATCAGCTCATTATATCGCAATGTCACTGGAGAAGCTGTGTCCAAGACATTGTAGTTTTCTTTTTGTTTTGTTTTGATTTTCCTTGTACTCATCAGCTTCATATCAATAGAAAATCAAACTTTTGTAATATACTTGTAAAAATTGTAAAAAGAAAAAAACATATACAAAAGAACCCTAAGGGTCAAAGCACATAAGTATTCAGCTGAATGCTTCAGCTGAATCATTACAGGGTTACAATTATACAGCTATTCGATTGCATCAAATAGGGGGAGATTGTTAGTCCCAAGACTAAGTAAATAAGATTTGATGATCAATAGCTAAAGACAATAAACATCAGCTGAAGTAGGTATCTCAGCTGAAGCAAGTATATACAATAAACCTTCAGTTGAGTACGTACTTAGCTTTAGGATAACAAGTCAAATCAGCAGCTATTAACGAGAGTTCATTCGAAGTCTATGACCAAAGGACAAAGACAAGAAGAAGACTACTCAGCTGATTGTGGAATCAGCTGATAGTACCTGTTGCAGATGAAGACTTAAAGGAAATATTTTTAACACTTTGAACATTTCCCTTTTCCCGCTCAAAGAAGAAGAAAACGATTAGGATCTTCTATTTTGGAATAGAAGATAATGTCAGTACAACATCATCGTTTGTCCCTCCAAGCATGTAAACGGAAAGTTAACTATTTCTGTACTTATGTAGTACACCTTTCACTGTGCGTCAGAAAGGGTACCGGAAGTAGTTGACACAAAGTATACTTGGGACAACAACTTATGCAAGAGCATTTAATGTCCATTGGCAAGTCCACATCGACGAATAATATGTTTACACGTCGTCTAACTTGTGGGCAAAGGATCATGGATCTTGGGCTATATATAGAGACGTAAATGCTTGCATTTACACACACCTTTTCAGCATTCATCGCACAAGAACATTCTCTGAGAGTTAGTTAATTGTCTAAGTATTAACTCCTTTATAGTTATTACTCGGACATTGATATCAGCTGTAAGTATCAGCTGATATAACTCTCGGTGCATAAGTCTTCTAGTTTTGAGCGATTTAAAGTGTCATTTCAAGTATAGAATTTTAGTTAGAGTGTACTATCTATTTCCGCAAATTCTGTACTGTATTAAGTTGTTTTAATAAACTCTTAATCTTGAAATCTTGTTGTTCATTATACTATCTTCGTAAATCAGTCTTAACGCAACACGTTAGTGTTGTTGGGATCCAACAAACCCCTATAACAAATCGACACATTTTGATTTTGTTAAAAGATTTGTTCTCCAAACATCAAACAACACAAGGTATAAAAGCTCCTATACCATATCATCAAAACATTCATTCATAGAATCATAATTAAGCTATTTGATTCCATATGCAACCAACGTTAAAACCAAAGAAAATGCTAATACATAAGTAGATAGATAGCATTTTCTATTTATTCATAGTCATACAATCATCACTTGTTATTCAAGGATTACGGATGGGTACCGCGGGATGCTCGACACGTGGCACTTTCTCGCCTTCAACCTTGTTCTTGGCGAGCTCTTCGGCTTTCAGTTTATCTTCATCCAATTTTTGGGCTTTGGAACAATTGAAGTAGCAAAAGCACATGTGTTTCCCGTCGCGAACATGGCATGCTCCATGGGCTGCACCCTCCCACGACTTGCACTGGTCGTCACAATGTCTTGTCTTACCACAGCTTCCGGACCATGTCTTGCTCGCCTTCTCACATAATTCTCCATTCACGGACGTGATTTCTGTACACATAACGCAAAGCGAATTTTATGCATCCCAAAATATTTACATAAGATACTAAGTGGCGAGTATAAATATAAATAATAACGGTATCAACGGGTGGGCAACATAGGCTTCTGCAAATTTTCCAGATTATTATAAATTTTTGTGGGTGTTCTTCATTTTCGATTTTCCTTTCTTAATTAAATATATATAAATATATGAGTGGTAGCTAATACAAGTTGAATCGTAGCTTACTTGTTAGTGTATGATATCTTGAAATATATAACTTTATGTTTAATTCTCTTCCATATGCATGTTTTACCAAACAAAAAATTTCTCCTTTTCAATATAATGTATAAAATTTATCATTTATCATTTTTCTCTAATTTATTTATCATTTAAATTTCTTCTCTTAACCCATTTTTTTTCTATTTTTCTTCTTGTTATTATGTTTGCACTTAGAGTTGCGTTCAAGGAGTTCCATTATTTTTACGTAGTCATGAGGAACAAATCTCAACCAATGACCAATAAGATTTAATGGTCAAGATTAATCACATATTTTATACATTGAGGGGTATTTTTGTCAATTAAAAAATATTTTTTTATTATTTTAGAATTTTTTTTATTAATTTTTTAAAAAAAATTAATATTCTTTTATAAATAACACATAATGTGATTGCATAATTAATCACATGTTATTGTGTACTGAATCACATGTGAATGAACTAAAACATCAAATATGATTATATACACAATCACATGTGATTTACACTAAAATCACATGTGATTAAGTACTACACGTAATTATCAAATAAATATTGTTTTTTAACAAAAAAAAAATGTGTCAAATGACCAAAATACCCCTTCATGTATAAAATATGTGATTAATCATGACCATTAGATCTTATTGATCAATGGTTGAGATTTGTTCCTCGGGAATTTGTAAAAATGATGAACTGCTTGAATGTTTCTCTTGCCATTTATTTAAATACACAATAATTCAAATAGTAACATGTTAGTTTACATAATTTATATATGAACACTTTAAAAATGTTATTTGAACTTTAAATACTTCCTCCGTATCAAAATAAGTGACACACTTTCCATTTTGAGGTGTATCGATTAGTCTTTCTTTAAGCTAAAGTTCGTATGATTTGATTTCAGATTTAATTTTGAAATAAAACTCACTCGATGACTTAACTTATACACCAAACTTTGCACACTTTTGAGGATTTTACTGGTACCACTAGTAGATATAAATATACTATATAATATAATGAACGGAAAAAGGGTTGAAGTAAATTCGATTAATTGCAAGTACCTGAGATAGCAAGGACGAAGAGAAGCAGAAGGAATGCAGAGAAAGCAATCGAGTGTTTGGCCATTATTGAGTTGTTAGTGAAGCTCAAGAACACTTGTTACAAGTTTTGTGAAGAATAGGTTGAGACGAAGGGGGTATTTATAGGTGGTAAAAAGGAGCTTTAAGAAGAAAAAAAATGTTGAAAATACCAACAATGAAATATAAAGTTACCAAAAATTCCACACATGTTGTCTTGTATTGACTAATTTACTGGATGCATATATGCATTGTATTATTTGTATACATGACATTTAGGGATGGTAATGGATCGGATATAAATTGAGTGATGCGATATCTATATTCAATTAAATTTACATTATCCATATCAATTAAATTTACATTATCCATATCTATTTAAATTGATTTCGTCCATCTATATTCATATCCATTGGATTATAGCGGGTAAATGTGCATCCGCTGGATGTCGAAAGAAGTTTGTTTTATAAAGAAAATACGATAGTTTTATAGATATTTTGTGTATTTTGATGCATATGTACATAGTTTCTTCCAAAAAAATATACAAACGAAAACATTATCCATATTCAATTAAATTTACATTATCCATATCTATTTAAATTGATTTCGTCCATCTATATTCATATCCATTGGATTATAGCGGGTAAATGTGCATCCGCTGGATGTCGAAAGAAGTTTGTTTTATAAAGAAAATACGATAGTTTTATCGATATTTTGTGTATTTTGATGCATATGTACATAGTTTATTCCAAAAAAATATACAAACGAAAACATAACTACGAACCTACATCGATGCGTAGAGTTTGTGAGTAGCTAATCCCAAAATATTGACAGATACAAAACCAAAACATAGTTTGATATACATAGAAGCTTAAAATATGGTTTGTAATGTTTATATATTATTAACTATGTGAAATTATAATGTAAATAAGTTAATCTCGGGTTAAATGGATTCATCCATGGATTGAAAATCGTCATCCATACCCGTTCCAATAAACATCCATATACGCGCCATATCCGATATTCACCCTTCTAACTTCATCCATATCCACCACCGGTGGATTGGGTCGGGTGAATGATCATCGAAATGGATGATTGATAGAACTAATTCAATGCATAATCCATTGAATTCATGGCTAGATTTGAAGATGGATAGATTCAAGTGAGGTGGTTTTTAGAGAGAGAGATCTAGAGAGAAGGAGGAGAAACACACTTTCTAAAAGGTAATTATGTTAAAATGAGAAAGGTTACATCATCATGATTAAACTCACCCTTATATACCCTCACCACGAAACTAGCTAATTATCTCTAATTACATTAATTAAGCACTATCCTTAATACAATGATTAAGCCCAAACCTCCCTAGGACTACACTAATTACATTAATTAAGTACAAAACTAATCCTAACAATGATAATTACTATCCCTTATGACATTTCAGTTCATGTGAATATTTAACAAAAAAGAAAGTCTTTTGGAATTGAAAGATAGCTTACTATTCTGCTTGTTGAACTTTCAATGGTTTTTACATTGAAAACTTTAGATGAAAAAACCATGGTTCTAAAAGACTTGTATTGGTTGTCGTCAATGCTCGCCAAAGTTTTGTGTTTTTATTTAAATTTGTGAACTTTGTTTAGGCCTAGTTTTTAGCCCGTTTGTTGTTTTATGGTCATTCAAAAATTTGGTTCATATTTAAGTATGTTTTGTAGAATGAAAAATAATCAATTGAAGTTTTTGCAAAATTTGTGTTTTTTTCTCTCCAAAATTGTTCTTCGTGTTGAACATATTTTGAAGGCCATTTCCACGGTATATCAAATCAACGTGGTTTCGGTTGAATTATCCCGGTATTCTTTGAATCAACGAGTCTAATCTACACTATTAATACTTAGTAAACATCAAACATTCTTTATTAATCTAATAACGTGACGCTGAAAAGATTAGATAATCTAGAATTTTTGTACCCGGTGCGCATATCATAAAGTAAAATATAACATACGCAATGCGGTAGTGGGTTGGTAAATATAATCAAACTCGATCGATCAAAACTTATCTCATTTGACCTTTACAGATTTAATACTTATCCCAATTGCAAATTCTAACATACGCAATGCGGTAGTGGGTTGGTAAATATTTTGTTTTGTTATCAGAAAATAGAATTAGATTTATGTAAAATGACAAATATGATGTTGGTGGATTTCTGTAGTAGACATGCAGAAGTATATGGTTTGTGGATTATTAGAGGATTATTAAAGAATTAATGATGAGCTGGTGAGTTGGAAGCTAGTCCGCACAGATTAGTCATTTTATTTCCCTCCTATCTTTTTTAATTTTCCTATATCTTTTTTTTACCGTGAGACTAATTTGAGAGTGGTCTATTACGCTCATGTGCAATTTAATCAGCTTTTTAAGATGTTGCATTTTAAGAGTTCACATGGATTTTTCTTCGGAATTTTATGTGTTTCTGGTATAAGTTGTTGCCTGAAAGAATGATTGATGTTAAGGCCCAGCAACTTGTTCTTTTTGGGTAATACCGGACTCACATAGAGTATCCGTTAGCACACGGTATGAATCGGTAGTCGTTTTCACAACCGTTGATTCAAATGTGTGACATGCGTTTAGAGTTGGCGTGATTTTAGCTCCGAATGAGTAGTCACTAGCTTTTGTGCTACGTCCCCTAATGAAATGAAACAAATTCCTGTTCAGAGGAATTTGAGTTGTTGGTGGTGACGTGCATTTGCTTTACTGGGCCAGTAAAGTCTAGTGAAACATTCAACTTATGAATGCTCACCTATTTGTATGGTTGCCCGGTTTGTTGACGGTTTGGATGCACTCAAAGGTGTGTTTTCTTAAATTTATCATGTTTTCACATCACCTTGCACTCACCTAGTTTTATACCCTAGACGTATATCCTCACATTTACCAGTTGGCAGAACTATTTCCCTGGATAGGTTAGGCCGCATCTGGCAAACCATAGGAAGGTATTGTCTTTATGAAAAGATTTTTCGTTCGTTTATTCATATTGGGTATTTTTGTTTTGATTTTTCTTAATTTTCTCCCCCTAGAAATATTAATTCTCCCCCTACAATTAGTATTTCTCCCCCTCGACAAATCAAAAGTATGAAAAAGTTTTGAGATTTGAGGACGTACATTAAACATCGTCGGAAGGTTGAAGGAGAGTATTTGTGGTGAAGCTTGATTGAGCTTTGCTTTCTTTTTGATAGCGGGTTCTGAATCCGTTGTGATCAGAAGCCATTACTTTTGGGAGGTGTTCTCTGGGGTGCTGAGAAGCCTGTTCAAGTGTCTTCCCTTTTTCTCCAATTTTTTATTCTGGAGTTTTAATGTGCCGTCACAGAACTTGGCAATGTCTGACACACGGAAGAAAAGTCTTTCATTGAATAGGTTCGTGTAAGTCATTCCCAAGTTAGGTTCACCTAGAACAACTGTTTTCCGAGTTTGAATTTCGAAGGGAAGTGATCTGTAAGGTGCAGCCAGGTGGACTTTTTGTGTGCCACTCTCAACAGCCATCTGTACATCTTCCATTCGAGCAGCAAGAGATTTGACGAGCATGAAGCGCTTCAGAGCAACCTGAGCGAAATTTCTCGCGTGATTTTTGACTGGATGTGGGGTGTCTGGAAGAACTCGTACTTCGTTGTATAGACATTCTATATCTCGAGGTTCGAGGATATAGAAGTCTCCTTCATCAATCGTGTACACTTGATCGTCTGCTCGTCGAATCTTGTAAACGGTGTACCAATAATAGCCTGAGAAGTGGTTGGCCGTTATGTCCAGGAGCTGCGTGATTGGTGACTTGTTGTATCGATGTGTTTTGCCCCTAAGGTAGTGCATTGTGAGCTAATACATTCTTTTTTCTCTTAGTGGCAGAACCACTTCTTTGTACAGATTTGATAATTGATTTGCAGCTCTGTCTCCTGAAAATAGCAGAGAAGCGGTCTTCAACAAATGGTAATTTAACTTGTTGGAATAGGCACTTTTTGGAGATTTTTAGACGGCGTTTATTAGCTCTATCCGCCGCTTTCTTCTCGCTATCTGATAAGACCGGCTCATCATGTTTTGGAGAGGCAGTTGAGGGTTCCGGTTGTTTATTTCTTGGGGCTACCAGTGAGTCGTAGTTGTCGAAGAATCTGTGATAGTTTTCTCGGGTGAAGGGGACTCTTTCTACCTCCACGCGTTCCTCCTCCCTTGGTTTGTCGCTGTCCGAGTTGTCATCTGGAGGAGAGTTGGCATTTTGAGGTGGTTCGGTAAAATCCTCCTTCACAATATTATCTTCATCAGAGTTACTGGGAAGATCAATCACGGTGTCCGCATCCTTTGTTAGAACCCGTTGAACGTTGCCCTTTTGATGATGCTCAACCTCAGCATTGATAGATTGGAGATGACTCATAGATTCGAGTTTTTCTTCTTCAGTCATCTCTTCTGGAGCAAGTTTGTTTTGAGGCAGGATGTCTTCACTTTCATCCACGCGTCACTTGTTGAGTGGTTCAACGTTCAACACCTGTGAGTAGTCAAACTCAACAACTGCCCAGTCATCGATATAATCCTCGTCTTGAGGGCCTCCTCCCTGTACTTGATGAGAGGAGCTGGGGTGGTGTTGTGATTGACTACCTCCTGCTTGATACTGAGAACTGGATCCTCCTTGTTCCAGTCTCCTTCTTTGTCCCCCTCCCTGAGGATCATCCTCAGGGTCTTCCGACCTTCTGTAAATGGGGGTTCCTTGAGAGCAGGGCTCGAGCAGTTCTTCCATGCGATAGTCGAACATCGCTTTAATTTCTTCCATGGTAAATTGACGAGATGCTTGCAGGAGCTGCTCTCTGGTTTTTGGACCCTGTGCCGGAGCAATAGATGCCACTCTACTCTCAAGGTTTTCCAGCCTTGTGTTAAACGTTTGTAAGGCTGAGGTGACATGAGGTATGATCTTTAGATCTGGAGTTGGCATTGCAGTTGTGGTGGTGGTGGTGGTAGCCTCTGATAATGTTGTCTGATGAGGGAGGGTCATAACAATTGTTGTCAGTGGAGTTATAACGACCCTCGAGGCAATACCAGTTGTGATGGAGAATGATGGAAGTGAGGTGAGTGTTGGTGGTATGGTGGTTGTAGCTGGTGGGACGGTGGTTGTGGAGGTTGGAATGGTGGATGTGAGTGGTGGTACGGTGGTTGTGGTAGTGGGAGTGGTGGATGGGAGTGGTGGTACGGTGGTTGTAGCTGCTGAACGGTGGTTGTAGCTGGTGAACGGTGGTTGTGGAGGTTGGAATGGTGGATGTGAGTGGTGGTACAGTGGTTGTAGCTGGTGGAACGGTGGTTGTTGAGGTTGGAATGGTGGATGTGAGTGGTGGTACGGTGGTTGTAGATGGTGAACGGTGGTTGTGGAGGTTGGAATGGTGGATATGAGTGGTGGTACAGTGGTTGTAGCTGGTGGAACTGTCACACCCCGCCAAAAATGGTTTGCGGAAGAACGGGCGTGCGACTTCTCGAGTATACATAAGCATATGATTATCGTAAACAAGAGATGTTCCAAAATCTAAATAATATTTGAAATAAAGTAGGTCATAAAATTTAATGTTAACAAAATATTTGAAATGTAAAAAGAAAATGTTTTTAATAAATCGTGGCATCTTGACACATGCATGCTTGTGATCCAATGCTACTAAGACTTATGCTTCAGCTTAGCTACCTGAAAAACATATGAAAAAAATGATCAACAAAATTGTTGAGTGAATCCACAGGTTTATAGTTTGTTTTGAAATTCATAGTTTTTGTATGCCAACAGTGGCATAAATTGTATAATGATATAGTCTCTGAAAATGGTTTGAAGTCCAAAATGTTCATGTGCCAACCATGGCATAAATTGTGTAATGAAATAATGTTTGGAAATGATTTCCCACCACCGGCTATAATCTGATAATAATTGATTTGTTGAAATATTGAAACATTAGTTTGTAGAAAAAGCATGACTGATATCCATGAAAATGTCGACCCTAAGTCCATAACCAAAACTCCAACTCTAATAATGATGTTACTGAATCAAAGATATGCACTCTCTGATTTGATCACACTGTGGGAGGAAGAGTCTTAGCCAATGGTACCATCTGCATATCCAGGGCCTAGTCGCAACTAGCTAATGATTATGGGATGTAAGCTACATCTAAACTTAGTCTGAGCATAAGGATTGATTGTCATGGTTTAAGATATGTTTCACCACAAGTAAAATAAATAGTTACAGTAGGCTTTACTGAAACACAATGATAAATAATGTAAACATTTATAAAAAGCAGTTGATATGTTTTTCACCCCAAAACAGTATAAAAACATAGTAAAAAGAGGGGCTGTGGACTCACCTGATGCAAGCTAGCAAAATGCAAGTGATGATATGCAAATCTGACAATGAATTCTTAACGCCCTAAACGCATAAGAATAACAATAATAAGAGACGACTCTATCGGCACGTCTATGCTAGATGTTTCACTCCAATGATTGGTTTTTAAAATAACGTTAGGTGTGAGCGACTTGTTGGTGACTTGTTAAATAACAATCTCATATTATAATTACGTTTGCTTATAATTTTATAAGTCTCGGTAAAAGAGTTTATAGACATATTTATCATTTGATTACCTATGCATTACAATTTGAAAGACTTTTACGTTCGATAAATGGTTAAACAATAAAAATTTAAGTAATATGAATAAATAATTAATAACTCAAATAAATAAATAAAATAATGTATAATTAAATGATTAAGTAAGTAATTGATAATTAATTAAATAAATCTTAACTAAATAAATGATTATATTAAATCAGAAAAGAAAATATAAATAAGTTTAATAAAAATGGGTTAAAGGAATGGGTTAAAAAGAAATTGTTGGGCTGAAAAAGGGGCTTTCTGAGTTAATAGGGATAACTGGGCCGAAAAGAATGATGGATCGAGGATCTGGGTTGGGTCGTTGTTGGGCTCGAATCTGACATTTGGCCCGAAAAGTTAGTGTTTGCGAATCTGCAAATTGCGAAAGACTGGTCAAGCCAAAACAAAAAAAAAAAAAAAGGAAGAAAGCAATGCTGGGGATGGGATTCGAACCAGATACCTAAGGGATATGGGACGTGGCCTTTACCAGCTTGACAAGGCAGGATTCCTTGTTTAAACTAAGAACAATTTGAATAAAAAGTAACGGAATTTGTGTCTGGTTTTTAAAGGAGATACGAACAGGGGCTGTTTTCGTTTCCGGCCAAGTTTCAATTATTTTCACATGTTAATTAATGTATATAATTTGTGTTTGACCATATTTTAATTATCAAATCATAAAGAGTGACTACATCAAGCATAAACACAAGAATTTAGAGCTAATAATCAAAAGAAAAAGTTGGAGATGAAGAAACTTACCAAGCTTTTTGATGGTGTTCTTGAGAGAATCCTTGAGTGATTTTGCACAGAAATTCGAAATTAATGAGATGGTTATGACTGATTCGGATATGTGGAGAGGTTTAGAGATTTTGGTTGGTTGAAGCTTGTCAACTAAAATATGTGTATTCAAAATTTTATCCCAAAAATGGTGGAGGAGTTAGTTAATTAACTTGGGGAAAAAGATGCGAGAGAAGGGGCTGGCTAGCTGTGCCGTAGAGAGTAGGGAAACAAAGAAAGTTTTTAAATTTTAATTATTTTATTTAATTGATATCTAATATTTACCGATATTGGTACAATTGGCTTGTAAAATGTTTAAACGGGGTTTTACTCAGCTTTCAATGGTGCTTATTTCATGATCATAATATATTACTTTGGTTATATATTTAGTCACTTTCGCTATCTCGTATTGTACCAAGTACTTAATTGTTGTGACTTGTATATTTTATGGTGTGTGATGTTTTGTACATTATTTTCCGTACCAGTTGATTTGGTTGAGCAAATGGTTCATTATAAAATATAAATTTTATATTTTTGGTTTGTATAGTTTTATTGATATGTCACCAACTCACTAAATGTACAGTTTTTAATTGTATGAGACACAGACAAACTGACTTGTGCGTATACTACCTACGCACGATATTAGTGTTTTGGCTAGACTTAAATGATGAAATGAATGCATTCTTAAATGAGATGATTGTTCTATGATAAAATTTGGTCACAATAAATGTCGGTTCAAGTACCCGATTTCGAGGGTTGTTACATTCTCCCCTTGTTAAAGAAATTTCGTCCCGAAATTTAAGATGACATACTACTTGCTGGAGTTCCATAAAGGAATGTGAATACTCTTGCAGACAATTAGGGGTTTACATTTGATTAGTGATCTTATGAATATAAGTTATGTAGGAAAAGACATACCATTTATTTTTGTATCTGAATATTGATGTGCTCATTGAGTTCCTAAAACAAAAGCCCTTCCACGAGTAGGTTCACGGTCATTATTGACATTGAAGTTTTGATTGTTGTCGCCATTTTTATCATTGTTGTCAAGCCTTGGGCACCGGTTCCTGAAATGATTGGGATCTCCACATTCGTAACAAGCATTGGCTCTTGGTCCATGATTTGGTGGATTGGCTCTACAATTTTGGGATTTGTGTCCCCATCGGTTGCATCGGTTACATCTTTCACACCTTCCTTTATGATGCCACTCACATATGTTACACTTTGGTTTGTTCCCGGTATAGGGTTTAGCTCCAGGGTTGGTTTGATTAGTCGCCGTGTAAGCACGAACTATCTTCTGGTGTTTATTGTCAGGTTGGTTCAAATGGAAGTCTTGATCATCTTCTAAACTTCGTTTACCATTACTGTTGGTTTGATCATCATTTTTGCCTCCTTCAATCGCCATTTCTTTACCAACAGCAGTATTCTTTTTCGTTAGTTGGCCCATTCTGATTGCATTGTCGGTCAAACTATTAGCTAAATGAATTGTGTCTTTCATGGTAATTGGTTTAGACGCAGTGACCATTCCTCTGATTTGGGGTGCCAATCCCCAGATATACTTCTCGATCTTCTTAGTTTCAGGCGTTACGAGATGAGGAACGAGTCGGGCTAGTTCACTAAATCGGGTGGTGTAATTGGCAATATCAGAACCTTCCATTGACAGGTTCCATAACTCATTTTCCAATTTTTGTAGTTCATTACTGGGACAATACTCTTCCATTAATAAAGTTTTCAATTCTTGCCATGACATTTGGTAGGCATCATTCCTGCCACGAGCTTGAAGTTGAGTATTCCACCAGGTT
This sequence comes from Calendula officinalis, assembly GCA_963853835.1. Classification (NCBI taxonomy): domain Eukaryota; kingdom Viridiplantae; phylum Streptophyta; class Magnoliopsida; order Asterales; family Asteraceae; genus Calendula; species Calendula officinalis. Next base: position 5,855,714 of record OY970828.1, on the reverse strand, counting down.
AGGGCTTCGTGAGTGAGGGTACAAGTGGCATATTTAACCTTGCAATTCTCTTTACATTCACTGATGTCAAGCACTACCTCCATTCGTTCAATCCAGCGCATAATTCCTACGGCACCTTCCGTACCATTGAACCTCATTGGGTCACAACCCAGAAATGCTTTGTACGTACATCCTTTTGGTTCATTCTCAGCTCCTCCGCCACCGTTTTGGTTATTGTTCACACCGCTTCCGCCAGCTTGATTTGTACGGTTTACTTCCTGGTTATGCAATGCAGCAGCTACTTGTTCGGAGATGAGGTTGGCGATTTGGGCTGCAGTAAGAGGGACTGGTTCTCCGTTGTTATTTTGTTGAGCAGCTCTTCGACGGGCCATGTTTGATTTCTAGAAAACACAGTAGAAGAACATAAGATAATAGAGTAGAGAGATTATGGTTAACATGATAATATCAATTGATGCAAAGCGTTAGGTATGACGTAGAATGATTCTTCAAAACTGACAAGACTGTTCTTATTCAATGGTCCTTTCAATAATCCATGACTTTGATAATTCCACATTGTATTATGTAATTATAAACACGTTGGCCAGACGGTTTATAATTCTATAATACAATATTTCCTCATCATCATCACTTCATATTCTTCATTAATGAATATGGGTATTTCATCCGTACTTCCATTGTACGCGGAATTTAGGGATTGTATTATCTTAAGGGTTGGGGTGACGATACTCACATTAGGAACAATATGTGAGAGGGATAGATACGTGTATACAGTATGTGAGATGAATATATATATATATATATATATATATATATATATATATATATATATATATATATATATATATATATATATATATATATATATATATATATATATATATATAAAACGTGAACATAGTGTGAGAGATGAATATATAGGGTGTGATTAAGATATGTGGTGCACGTGTAGAAATGATTCGGGTACCGGTCGTCTTAATAACTCGTGAGAATGCTCTTTGTACGGTATAGTAGAGTAACCAGTATAATCACCGTTCGTAGACGTTCTGTAGAAATTCTCGAATTCGTGTAAGTTTAGTGAAGTGTAGGTAAGATATCCAAATTCACTTGTAGGGTACGTGGTGTAAGTTCACAGTGAATAATGTAGTGTGGGGTAGTAGTTCCAAAAGTGTAGATTTTCGTTTATGTATCTAGTGGCATAAAAATATTCTACCTAAGGTAAGCATAAGGTAAGTTTAAAAGCAAGTGGCCTACTACTAAGGCACAGGTCAAATGAATGCTATGAAATGCAATTTTGTATGCAATGAGAAACTATATGAATGCAACTGTATACGAAATGCAACTCTATATGAAATGAGACTTTCGATGCCACGAAAACGTTTTCACTCAAAATAATTTTGTCCAAAAATCTTTTTTTTTTGTAGTTATAGACTAGACTCGCTAGTTCACTATAACCAATAGCTCTGATACCAATCTGTCACACCCCGCCAAAAATGGTTTGCGGAAGAACGGGCGTGCGACTTCTCGAGTATACATAAGCATATGATTATCGTAAACAAGAGATGTTCCAAAATCTAAATAATATTTGAAATAAAGTAGGTCATAAAATTTAATGTTAACAAAATATTTGAAATGTAAAAAGAAAATGTTTTTAATAAATCGTGGCATCTTGACACATGCATGCTTGTGATCCAATGCTACTAAGACTTATGCTTCAGCTTAGCTACCTGAAAAACATATGAAAAAAATGATCAACAAAATTGTTGAGTGAATCCACAGGTTTATAGTTTGTTTTGAAATTCATAGTTTTTGTATGCCAACAGTGGCATAAATTGTATAATGATATAGTCTCTGAAAATGGTTTGAAGTCCAAAATGTTCATGTGCCAACCATGGCATAAATTGTGTAATGAAATAATGTTTGAAAATGATTTCCCACCACCGGCTATAATCTGATAATAATTGATTTGTTGAAATATTGAAACATTAGTTTGTAGAAAAAGCATGACTGATATCCATGAAAATGTCGACCCTAAGTCCATAACCAAAACTCCAACTCTAATAATGATGTTACTGAATCAAAGATATGCACTCCCTGATTTGATCACACTGTGGGAGGAAGAGTCTTAGCCAATGGTACCATCTGCATATCCAGGGCCTAGTCGCAACTAGCTAATGATTATGGGATGTAAGCTACATCTAAACTTAGTCTGAGCATAAGGATTGATTGTCATGGTTTAAGATATGTTTCACCACAAGTAAAATAAATAGTTACAGTAGGCTTTACTGAAACACAATGATAAATAATGTAAACATTTATAAAAAGCAGTTGATATGTTTTTCACCCCAAAACAGTATAAAAACATAGTAAAAAGAGGGGCTGTGGACTCACCTGATGCAAGCTAGCAAAATGCAAGTGATGATATGCAAATCTGACAATGAATTCTTAACGCCCTAAACGCATAAGAATAACAATAATAAGAGACGACTCTATCGGCACGTCTATGCTAGATGTTTCACTCCAATGATTGGTTTTTAAAATAACGTTAGGTGTGAGCGACTTGTTGGTGACTTGTTAAATAACAATCTCATATTATAATTACGTTTGCTTATAATTTTATAAGTCTCGGTAAAAGAGTTTATAGACATATTTATCATTTGATTACCTATGCATTACAATTTGAAAGACTTTTACGTTCGATAAATGGTTAAACAATAAAAATTTAAGTAATATGAATAAATAATTAATAACTCAAATAAATAAATAAAATAATGTATAATTAAATGATTAAGTAAGTAATTGATAATTAATTAAATAAATCTTAACTAAATAAATGATTATATTAAATCAGAAAAGAAAATATAAATAAGTTTAATAAAAATGGGTTAAAGGAATGGGTTAAAAAGAAATTGTTGGGCTGAAAAAGGGGCTTTCTGAGTTAATAGGGATAACTGGGCCGAAAAGAATGATGGATCGAGGATCTGGGTTGGGTCGTTGTTGGGCTCGAATCTGACATTTGGCCCGAAAAGTTAGTGTTTGCGAATCTGCAAATTGCGAAAGACTGGTCAAGCCAAAACAAAAAAAAAAAAAAAGGAAGAAAGCAATGCTGGGGATGGGATTCGAACCAGATACCTAAGGGATATGGGACGTGGCCTTTACCAGCTTGACAAGGCAGGATTCCTTGTTTAAACTAAGAACAATTTGAATAAAAAGTAACGGAATTTGTGTCTGGTTTTTAAAGGAGATACGAACAGGGGCTGTTTTCGTTTCCGGCCAAGTTTCAATTATTTTCACATGTTAATTAATGTATATAATTTGTGTTTGACCATATTTTAATTATCAAATCATAAAGAGTGACTACATCAAGCATAAACACAAGAATTTAGAGCTAATAATCAAAAGAAAAAGTTGGAGATGAAGAAACTTACCAAGCTTTTTGATGGTGTTCTTGAGAGAATCCTTGAGTGATTTTGCACAGAAATTCGAAATTAATGAGATGGTTATGACTGATTCGGATATGTGGAGAGGTTTAGAGATTTTGGTTGGTTGAAGCTTGTCAACTAAAATATGTGTATTCAAAATTTTATCCCAAAAATGGTGGAGGAGTTAGTTAATTAACTTGGGGAAAAAGATGCGAGAGAAGGGGCTGGCTAGCTGTGCCGTAGAGAGTAGGGAAACAAAGAAAGTTTTTAAATTTTAATTATTTTATTTAATTGATATCTAATATTTACCGATATTGGTACAATTGGCTTGTAAAATGTTTAAACGGGGTTTTACTCAGCTTTCAATGGTGCTTATTTCATGATCATAATATATTACTTTGGTTATATATTTAGTCACTTTCGCTATCTCGTATTGTACCAAGTACTTAATTGTTGTGACTTGTATATTTTATGGTGTGTGATGTTTTGTACATTATTTTCCGTACCAGTTGATTTGGTTGAGCAAATGGTTCATTATAAAATATAAATTTTATATTTTTGGTTTGTATAGTTTTATTGATATGTCACCAACTCACTAAATGTACAGTTTTTAATTGTATGAGACACAGACAAACTGACTTGTGCGTATACTACCTACGCACGATATTAGTGTTTTGGCTAGACTTAAATGATGAAATGAATGCATTCTTAAATGAGATGATTGTTCTATGATAAAATTTGGTCACAATAAATGTCGGTTCAAGTACCCGATTTCGAGGGTTGTTACAGGAACGGTGGTTGTTGAGGTTGGAATGGTGGATGTGAGTGGTGGTACGGTGGTTGTAGCTGGTGGAACGGTGGTTGTGGAGGTTGGAATGGTGGATGTGAGTGGTGGAATGGTGGTTGTGGTAGGTGGGACGGTGGTTGTGGAGGTTGGGATTATGGACGTGAGTGGTGGAAGGGTGTGTTGTGGTGAGGGATCCGATAAAATAGGATCATCGAATGGGTTTGGAGATCTTCGTGGTGGTGGTGAAGGTGGACCTGATGGTGATGGTGGTGAATCTGGTCGATCAGACACAGTGGCGGCGGAATCTTCTGATGAGGAAGGAGAGGAAGGTTCAGCTGTTTGTGTGGTTGGTCGGATAATGGGTCGACTTTGTGGAGTTGCCAGCTGTTGAGATGATGGAGTGGCAACCGACCGACTTCCGGAAGCACCGCTGGATGAAATGCAAGGTCTTTTTGCACGTCGGTGAGCCGGTGGTTGTCGTGATTCTGCTGCTGGATGTTGAGGTCGTTGTTGATGAGGTGGTGGTTGTTGTTGATGAGGTTGTGGTTGTTGTTGTGGAGCCGGTTGTTGTTGTGGAGCAGCTGGTTGGTCTGGTTGCGGTTGTGCATCCTCTGGTCTCCATTCAGGATAATGATCATCCCGGTATTGTTTGATGACATCACGATTGATGTCACCAATTTGAAGCAGTGGGAGAGGGACCAGTGCTGCCTCAACAGCAGTTGTACCACTATCTCTTCTAAGGAACGAAACACTAGTTGGTCTGAATCGATTTGCAGGATCACTGATGTGAATGGTTGGGTATCGGTGCATAAAATGTTCAATTAGGATGGACCAGAACCTTGGGTATATCAAATATTTTGGATCCTTTTCTTTGGCGATCTTGAATTCTTCTCACAGATAGGCAGCATAGTCATAGTGTGTGTTGTAGCAATGGGCATGATAGGCGTGATGGACGTTTATAGAGGCCCTGTCATGACCATATGACTTTCCTGTCAGACATTTGTTGAAAATAGTGCAGACGTGGGACCAACTCCTTGCCATATGTTTCTTTTTAAAGTTTCGGAGTTCGAGAGGATCCCGAGGAAGGTCAAGACCAAGATCGTGGATTCCTTCGTACACTTCCTTGAATGGTAGCCGAGGTTTATGTGTAATGAATGGTGGTCGCGAATCACCACGAGGTAGCCTGAAGATGTCATATAGATCATCTTTTGTGAATTGAACCGGTTGTTCGTCAATCATGGTTTCAAATTGATGTGGGTCGGTTGATGTCACCAGGATGAGGTTGCTTAAGAATTGTTGAACATATATCAATGGAACCTCTGGCCTAGCATTTATCATGTAGAATATCGGGTGACGTTGAATAACGTGGGATAACACCGGATAATCTATGTTGAAGGTGACCTCTTCCTCCGGGGCCCACTAGGAGTTGTTTTCCGCAAGTGGCTTTATCCTTTAAAGGGGAAGCAGGGTGTTTTCGTCTAGGATTTGTTCTGCGGCCATCTGAGAATTATACAATAGAAACAAGATGGCACAAACAACCAAGGTAAGTACACAGTGTTAAAAAAATGTTACGATGATAATACACTGATCGAGACGAAACACTGCTAAGAAATTTTAATGATATATAGATATATATATATATAAATATAAGAACAATATAAAAAATTTAATTTTATTAAAAATATTAATAAATAAAATTTATAAATTATAATTATATATAATATATTTATATATATAGAAAAACTTAGAGAAAAAATAAATAAATAAATAAAAACTTATTTATATATATATATATATATATATAATTATATATAATATATTTATATATATAGAAAAACTTATGAAGTGTTCGGCCCGAGAATGGCTAATTAAAAAGAGTTCGGGCCGAAGACATTAATGAGTTCGGGCCAAAGACATGAATGAGTTTGGGCCGAAAATTGATAGAGGTCTTCGGGCCAGGAACAGTAGAAGAGCTCGGTCCGAACTCTGAGTTCGGGCCGAAGACCTGAACGATGTTTGAGTTTTTACCAGTTTTTTGATTCTGTGCAATCCTAGATCGATAAAATGTTTTAAAACTGGCCAATTGGGGATCGATTCACCTAAACGAACACCCTAGATAACACATTACTAACTAAGGGACCCTAGAAACTGTTCGGACCAAAACCAGGTGAGATCGATAAGATCTAGCATGAAAATGATGAAATTGTTGGTTGAAACCTTACCAAAAATAGTTATGGATTAGTAGAAAGGTGATTTTTAACAGATTTGAGGCGAGTTGATGGAGGATCAGAGAGATCGCGGTTTAACTGTGTGTTTCGCCGGTGTTGGAGTGTGTGTGATCGAGAAAAAGGAGAAAAGGAGAAAGGGTATTCGGTGAGAAGTATTTATAGGAGGGAATTTGTGTTCGAGTCGAACAAGTTGAACCGACTTTGATCCTCGGGCCGGGAACAGTAACTTGTTCGGCCCGAGGAGTTTTGTGAAAAATAAATTATTTTTTATTTATTTATTATTTTTTTTTAATTTTTGATTTTAAATTTTAAAGTAAAATAAATGGAAATGAGAAATTAAAAAATAAAATTAAAAGTAAAATAGAAGTAAGGAAAATTTTTATCATCAGCTCCCCCTTGACTGATGACGACTTTTGATGACCGGGTTTCAAAACGAGTTTCTTGAAAGCCATCACGATGATACGAAGAATGCAACGACTTAACAAATTGAAAAAAAATAAATAAATAAAAATTGAAGACAATTAAGTTTTGAGATTTAGCATACCAAGCTTTGAGACCAGATAATTAAAACGTTTTTCGTCCAAAGCCTTGGTAAACAAATTAGCCAATCGAAAGTCGGTGGATACGAAGTACAATTCAACATTACCCAGTTCAACGTGATCTTTGATAAAATGATATCGAAGATCGATATGTTTAGTTTTAGAATGTTGAACTGGATTGCAAGATATTGCAATTGCACTTCTGGAATCACGATATAAAGGAATGCGTCTATAAGAAAAGTCATAGTCCTTTAATTGTGATTGCATCCATATCACCTGGGACAGACAGCTAGCGGCCACAACATATTCTGTTTCAGGTATTGATAGTGAGACACAGTTTTGCTTTCGTGATGACCAACTTACTAGCTTATCTCCCAAAAATTGAACTCCTCCAGATGTACTCTTCATGTCCAGCATACACCGAACATGATCAGCATCAGAGAAGGCAGAAAGATCAAACGAGGTCTCCTTTGGGTACCAAAGACCAATATCGCTGGTTTCTTTAAGGTAACGGAAGATTCGTTTGGCTGCCAGAAAGTGAGACTCTTTGGGAGCAGCATGATACCGAGCACAGATGCATGTGGAAAACATGATGTCCGGACGACTGGCCGTTAAGTAAAGTAGTGATCTAATCATACCCCGATAGTTTGTGACATCTACCGGTTTACCATCCAGATCAGCATTTAGTTTGGTGGTCGTGGACATCGGTGTTGCAATAGGTTTATAGTCGTCCATGAGATAGTTTGTCAGCAGATCAGAGATATACTTTGATTGATTGATGAAGATGCCTGTTGGAAGTTGACGAACTTGAAGACCTATGAAGAAGTTCATCTCCCCCATCATGCTCATTTCAAAGCGTTTTACCATGAGATCGGAAAAACGTTTGCAATATTTTGGATTTGTAGACCCAAAAAGGATGTCATCGACATAGACCTGAATTAGTATGATATCTTCCCCTTGACGTTTGATGAACAAAGTGGTATCAACTTTTCCTTTTGAAAAGCCAGATTCGACTAGAATTGGGAAAGAACATCATACCATGCCCTAGGGGGTTGTTTCAAACCATATAGAGCTTTGTCGAGAACATATACATAATCTGGATGTTTGGGATTCACAAACCCTTCTGGTTGATGAACAAACACTTCATCTTTTAGAATACCATTTAAGAATGTAGTCTTTACATCCATCTGATAGATAGTAAAATTTTTGTGAGCTGTGTATGCTAGAAAAATGCGAATGGCTTCAATACGGGCAACATGAGCAAATGTTTCTTCGTAGTCAATGCCTTCATGTTGAGCGTAACCCTTAGCAACCAGCCTTGCTTTGTTACGAATGACAATTCCATTTTCGTCTTTCTTGTTTTTGAAGATCCACTAAGTTCCGATGACGGATGATCCTGGAGTCTTTGGAACTAAGCGCCAGACTTTTAATCTTTCAAATTGATTGATTTCTTCTTGCATTGCAATTATCCAGTCTGGATCAGAAAGAGCTTCACTGACTTTCTTAGGTTCAGTGGAACTTAAGAATGAGGCATGGTAACATTCATCCGCTGTAGCCCTTCGAGTTTGGATGGAGGACTCTGGGTGTCCGATGATTACATCTAAAGGATGTTCCTTTGTCCACTTAGTAGAATGAGGAAGTGGGAGTTGACCAGGGTTAACGTTGGAATATCAGTGAAAGCAGGATGCGGGATGATTGCAGTTTCAGGATTTGGGGGGTTGATCTGAGGTGGTGGTTCAACACGTGGAAGATGGAATTTAGAGAAGTCAATCACCAGTGGAGCGATAATATCTGACGGAGGGGGAAGATCAGGTGGTGTAGACTGAGTTCCTTTTGTTGATGTTGAAGGGTCAGCATTTGCTGTGGGTATTGGTGAGGTTAGAGCAGGTGAGGTAGGTGATGGGGATTCATTTGGTGATGGAGTGTTGATTTCCGGAGCAGTGATTGATTGAACATCTGCCTGAGGTGGGGGTGGGGGTGGAGGTGGGGGTGGAGGTGGGGGTGGATGTCTGACATTGTGGTATTCATCATAGAAGTGTTCAAATAGGATTTCAAGATCATTCAGAGATGTTGAATGGTTAGAAGAGGTTGTGGGTAGAGGTCTTTCAATGCCAGTTGACCCCGAATCAATCGAGAATATTTCATCGAATGATACATTAACACTTTCTCTAACCAGTCTTGTGGATCGGTTGTAAATTCTGAATGAGGCTGATTCCTTTGAATATCCAAGAAAGACTCCTTCCTTAGCTATCTCTTCAAACTTATTGAGTTTATCTTTATCATTCAGGATGAAGCATCGACTATCAAAGATGTGGAAGAAGTTTACAGTTGGTATTCGATTGTTGATGAGCTCATATGGATATTTGTTGTATGTTTTGTTTATTATTGAGCGGTTTTGTGTGAAATAGGCGGTGCTGATGGCTTCTGCCCATAAAGACAGAGGAAGTTTTAAAAATGAAAGCATCGTACGAGCAACTTCCACTAAAGTACGGTTTCGTCTTTAAACATCACCGTTCTGTTGAGGAGTTCGTGCAGCGGAAAACTGACGGGTGATGCCAGCAGATTCAAGATAAGAGCCAAGGACCCGATTCTTGAATTCAGTACCATTGTCGGTACGGATTGTTTGAACATTTAATTCCAGGTTCACTTGGGTTTTCTTGATGAATGAGATGATGATCTCTGCGGCTTCATCCTTTGAGCGAAGGAAATGAACCCATGTGTATCTGGAATAGTCATCAACAATAACCAAAACATAGCGTTTTCCAGCAAGACTGTGAACACTCATTGGACCACATAAATCCATATGTAGTAGTTCCAGAGGTTTGGAAGTACTTGGAGGTGGTTTAGGTTTGTGAGACTTTTTGGTCATTTTTCCCATTTCACATGATGAACATTTGTGATCTTTGTCAAAAGCAACATCAGGTAATCTAGACACATGGCCTCCTTTTACTAGTTTGTTCATTGTTTTGAAGTTGAGATGAGACAAACGGCGATGCCATAACCATGACTCATTGGAAGTAGCTTTTGATACGAGACATACTTCATCGATTGGACCAAGGTCATTAAGATCAATAGTGAATAAGTTTGTGTCACGAGTTCCAGTTAGAAGTTCTTCTCCTTCATATGTACGAATAGCGCATTTTTTTGTGCGAAAGTTGACTTCCAGAGTCTTGTCACAGAATTTGCCGATGATGAAGAGATTATGAGAGAGATCTTCAACAAAGGAAGGAAGCTTTGCCAGATTCCCAAGTTCATGTAATCGTAATTGTATAGTGTAGGAAGAACATCAGCAGCTTTTTCCAGAGGACGGGTATTCTCTGCTCCGAGACCCACTTTTGACTTGTATGATATGAATTCTTTTGGCTCATTGAATTTTATTGTTTGTGCTATGTGACCGGCTTTGACAATCGTTTGTTCCAATTTAGAAATGTGTTCTTCGGCATTTTCTTTTCGGACAGTGAGACTGTGTATAGTTGCTGATTGTTCATCGATTTCCTTTTTAAAATTGTTTGTTATGTTTTTGATTTGTTCATTTAATTTTTGAATTTCGATGTCAGCCGTCTTCAACTGATCTTGGTAGTCTTTCATCTTGATGTTTGCGGACTTCATCCATGTTTGTTCTCGATGTAATTGAAGCGCCAAGTCATTTATCAGCTTTTTGGAGTCGTCATTATCACTTGACACCGTTTTCATGGTTTTCAGGTTCGGAATTTCAAGGTTTTTTGCATTAATAATTTGATTTAGTCGATTGACCTCACTGGTGTGAGCAACATGAAAGGACGACAACTGTTGTTGTAACTCTTGTGTTTTTTGATTTGAAAGGTTATTTTGATTGACTTGAGGAACAAGGGTTTCAAGTTGACGACGAAATGTTAAATTTTCTGCCTTTAAGTTTGAGATTTGTGCATTAGATTCATTAGTTGTATTTACTAGCTTTTGTAGACTATTTTGTAATTCAGAAATTTGAAACTGAAAAGCAGATTTTGACGTTGACAGCTGATGTTGTATTTCCTTGTTTACTTGAGTTATTTGAAGAGAGCATTGACTTAAATCACTTAAATCATTTAAAAGTTGTTCCTTTTCGGATTCTAAAACAGTAATTTGTTTTGTCAGTTGTGATTTCTCATCAATTTTAAGAAAAAGTTTTTCATTAAAAAAGGAATTCTCTGATTGATCAGTGTCTGAGTCAGATAGTAAAGAGTCAAAAGAAGAAGAGTGTACCTCATTTTCATCGTTCTCAGGGATGCCCAGCTCAGCTCTTAATTCGTTTGATCACGCCATAAGAGCCAGGCTGGCAGCGCATTCCTCTTCTTCTTGATCATCTGAGTCTTTCAACCACTGTTGGTCCTCAGCCAGTAGGACTTTAGCAAAGTGTCCCGTCATACCACAGTTGTAGCATTTCTTCAGTGGCTTAGTAGAGGAAGATGAAGATTTGTTATTAGGGGTTTGGAAAGAGGGGTTGAATTTGAAGTTTGAGGATGATCTGAGGTTGTTGTTTGATGGCTTGTTGTAGTACTTGTTGTTATAGCTTGGAATTAGAACTAAGGCTTGACGAACCGACTCAATTTCATCATTTGTCCCCGCAGGGTTCAGAGTCTCTGGTTCATCTTTTACTACTTCTTTTGATTGTGTTGCAATCAGTGCTTCATTGATACCTTTTTCTGAGAGCTTGGTTTTGTTTGGCAAACAATGCAAGTGTGTCAGTATTTTCTTGCCTAGATTTTACGATTCCTTTCACCATAGGTTCATTTTGATGTAGGTACTCATATAATTAATGAACGTCTATGAGGCTTAAGTCCTTGTGCTGCATCGCACTGTTGCCGAACATCTCCCATTCCGGTAGTAGGGATTGAATAAATTTGATGTTAATTTCAATTTCCCTTTGTTTAGATTGTTCTTTCTGAGATCATTGAGCATGTTGCAGAATTTGTGGTAGGTTTGCTCTAATTCTTCTCTCGGGGTAGCTTTAAATTGACCGTAGGTGTTTAGGGTGGATACCATCTTAGCTTTGTTTCCCAGGTCAGTACCTTCCATCTGCTTTTGGATCTCATCCCTGAGCTCTTTACCCGTGCTGAAACTATCAAGGCTGCTGTAAATTTCATTCGTAAGACCCTGTAGCATATAAGAGTGTGCGTATACGTTAGCCCTAGCCCTATCCTTCTGCTCTTGGGTGTATTCCGCCGGGGGAATTTCAATTACACCTCCAGTTACCGCTGTTTGAGAGTTTGGGGCTGCTACTACAACACGGTAGAACTTTGCTGGTCCGGTTTGAAGGGAGTCAAGGATATCTGGACCGACATGTTGACTCAGGATAAAATGGAGGAACCGTTTCTTCCATTGGCCATATTCTCCTCGGTAGAGAACATGTGATTTTGTATCCGATCAAATGGACAAGGCGTCCTTGGAAGTCATTTTTCAGTGGTAAGGTTAAGAACACGACGGGAAAAAATTTGAAGTGATGGTTGAAAGTTCTCGGGCCGAAGAGTTGTAAAGTGTTCGGGCCGAAGATTTGTCAAGTGTTCGGGCCGAGCAAGTGTCCGGGTCAAAGACTTTGTGGTGTTCGGGCCCGAAGACTGTGTAGTGTTCGGGTCGAAGACTTTGTGGTGTTCGGGTCGACGAGTTGATAGTGTTCGGGTCGAAGACTTTGTGGTGTTCGAGCCGAAGACTGTGTAGTGTTCGGGTCGAAGACTATGTGATATGTTCGGGCCGAACTGTGTTCAAGAAGTTCGGGCCGAACTATGTTCTGATGTTCAGGCCGAACTGAAGGATGAGTTCGGGCCGAAGATTTCACGGTTCTCGGGCCGAGAACAGTTGCGTCGTTCTTGAGCAGAACACTTCCGAACAACCAACAGATTTCACTAAATTGATCATAGAACGCTCGTTTCTTAACCAAAATCGATGATTCTTTTTGCAAAATGACCCAAAAACGTTTTCCTTCAATCCATTTCAATAATATTTTCGAAAAACAACCTAGATCTAATCCAAAATTTGAAATTTGAATGTTTTTGAAGCTTTAATGGTGTTTACTCAAAATCATGATTTCTTCATCAAAATGGATTGGATATGAATGTAAATCGATTCTAAGCTTAATATTATGATGAAATGAAGCTATTTAATCCATAAAAACAAGCATTAATACCTCAAATCTGGATTTTGATTTTTGACCCTTTTTTCTTCAAAAACTTGATAAACCCTTTTGATCTTCTGATTTTGACAGCAAGAAATGGATATGGGTCGTATTTAGAGTGAATTTGTGCTCTGATACCAATTGAAATGCCTAGAACACACAATCAATCCATTACTTGATTCCTGATTATGATTTTGGATGAAAACTTGGAGATGAAGTTTAGGGTTTTATAGAGAAGGTGAAGAGAGAAGGGAGATAGACAATTGCTGGAAAATGATTCTTTGTTAATCGCAAAAGTGAGGAATTAAGGATTACATTATGGCTTATATACCATCTCCTTAATTCCTTTATATAATCCTAGTTAACTAACTAATACAACATGCAATGTTACTAAATACCCCCTTGTTGGGTCACATTTTAGTGTATTCAATAGTCAAGGGGTGTAATGTGACATTTATTGTAATCAATAGTCTAGGGTATTTTATGTAATTAGTCAATACTAGGCCTAGGTATAAATACCTAGTTGTAACCTAGTATTGGTTTAACCTTTGCCGACATTTGTAATCGTACGATCGTTTTTGGTGCAAAGCTTCATTCTTGTTCTTCCAATAATCTATCAATTGCTTTGTTGTTATTGCTTAATCACTGAATCCGAACTCATAATTGGTATCAGAGCGAAAATCTCCTTTGATTCGATCCATTTCAGTGAACATTAAGTAAGTTTTGAAGTTTTTGAAGAAGAACTCAAGAATCAAAAATCGGAATTTGAGGTATTAAATCGTTTATATTCTCTGTTCATTACATTCCTCTTGTAATTCTAAGCATATTAGAATCAAGTTTCGATTATATCCATCATCAATTGATCTTAATTTTGTGATTTTAAAGAAAACCATTAAAACACAATTTTTCCTCTGCTAAATCGAAATTCTCATCTGATTTGTTGTGTTTTGATCGTTTTTATTGAACCATCTTGTGCGTTTTCCATTTTCGAGCATTTGGGATTTGAATCACTCGATTTGGTTAAAAATTGAGCATTCTAGGATCGATTTAGTGAAAAATATAGCTGTTTCGGTTCGTCATTGGTGAAGAACATCGAAACTATTCGGCCCGAAAATAGTAAACTGTTCGGCCCGAACACCACTCTTCGGCCCGAACACCCCTCTTCGGCCCGAACACCACACTTCGGCCCGAACACCCCTCTTCGGCCCGAACACAACTTTGGCCCGAACTCCTACATAGACTTCGGCCCGAACAACCCAAGATCGTGTGACAAAAGGGCTATACTAAAACGATCATAACTTTCAGCTCGGGTGTCCGTTTCGAGCCCACGAGTAACCAAATCGATCACTTTATTTTCGTTTTTGTGATTTTTCATTTAATTTCCAAACTTCGTTTAGCCCCAGTTTCTAACCCGATCGTCGTTTTATACCAATTCGAAAATCTAGTACATATTCAAAGTGTCTTTTGTCATATCCGGCCTTTTTTTAAAAAAATCAAATTAAATTTTTTTTCCCTCTCCCGGTAGTAATTGAAGTTTAACCATCCAAACAATGACATCAAGAGAAGCACTATCGATTGGGCCTGATCTAAAACCACCAGTCCTATTCAGAGGAGCGTATGCTCAGTGGAAGAAAAGATTTCTCCACTTTATCAAAAATCAAGAGTTAGCTACTGAAATTCTCGAGTCTCTTGAGAATGTAAATGCAAAATTTTATGAAGATGTTGTTGATGCTCCTGATGCAAATTCTCCAGTTGTTGGCGGTCGATTTCTCATTCCCCCTGCCAGATATAATGCTCAGCAAAGGCAACGTGCCAAAGCATATCTACAGGCATATTCTTTCATGCTCCAAGGTTTACCGAATGACATCTACAACAGCTTAGATAGTCTTGAAAGCGGTAAAGAACTATGGGATGAGATTAGAAAACAAATGGAGGGAGCAGTCCTTGGGAATAAGGCTAAAATGGTCACTACGTTAAACTCCTATCAAAATTTTAAAGCCACAGCAGGGGAAGATTTGCAAAGCAATTACCATCGATACTGTAATCTGCTGAATGATCTCCGTAAAAACAGTCTATCAAAGGGAAATCTAGAGATCAACATCAAATTCATCATCAGTCTTCTTCCCGAGTGGGAAATGTTTGGTAACAGTGATATGCATCATAAAGATCTAAGTCTGATAGATATACATGAGCTGTATGAATATTTGTACCAAAATGCACCAATGGTGAATAACATAGCCAAAACAAAACAAGAGACACAAGATACTCTTGCACTTCTTACCAAACAACAGCATCAGTTAAATGACACTGCTAAATCTAAAGAAAAAGCAAAATAATCCACTCCTCTAAAAATTGATGATTTGGATAAAGAACTTCAAGAAGTGCTGCAAGCCATGTCACTCATCTCTAAATATGAGAAGAAATATTATTCAAACCCCACAAACAACATTCTGCGATCTTCATCCATCTTTAAACATGCTCAATCTGCTTCCGCTTCAACTGATAAGCCAACCATGACACCTTGGGATCCTACAAAGAAATGCTATAATTGTGGTGTTGCTGGTCACTTCTCTCGTGATTGGAAGAAACCTAAAGTTCGTGACTCTGAATATTTCAAACGAAAGATGTTAATGGCAAAACAAATTGAGTCTGGGAAAGTGTTGTTAGCAGAAGATCTTCAGTGGATGGAAGATTCAGATCAAGAAGATGAAGAACATTCTGCAAACTTGTGCTTCATGGCAAGAGAGAATGCTGAGATTTCAGACCGTTTCAGTGAGGAAGCCAACAAGAAAATTGAGGTAATCAGTTCTTTTTTATCTACTTCTGATTATTCCACTGATTCGGATACGTGTTTTGATAAAAATCTGATTTCTTAAATTGATTCTCTAAAACAAACGATTTTACAAGAAAAACATCTAAATACAACACTTTTGGAACGTTTATCCGATTTAGAAAATCAATGTGAACAAACTGCTCATCTAGGTGAACAACTTGTTAATCATATTAAACAAAATAAAATTTTCAAACTAGAAATTCAGGATTTACAAAAACAGGCATCAGAAATAAAGGTCCAATATGAATCTGAAATTCAAAATTTGTCTCATAAGATCTCAGGAAAAGAAACTGAAATTCAGAATCTTAAAAATTCAACGGGTTCAATAACAAATGAACGTAATGATAAATATTACAAATTATATATTGAAACGTTTTATGAATATCAACTTACAAAGAACTGGTTGGAACGTAAACAACAAGAATTTGAAGATAATGAAAATCAATTTAAATCTTTAAACAAGCAAATCAAAGAATTAACATACAAATTAAGCAATCAAATAAACCAATCATCTCAAGAGATAAATAGTCAACAGTCATTCATCAATCGTCTCACCTACGACAAAGATCAGTTAGTCGCTCACGTTAAACACCTTGAAGAATTAATTGAAAAACGAGGAAACACTGATCAAACAATTCATTTGAATAAACCAAAAGAGTTCAAATACTTCAACTCAAAACAAGGTCTATGTGCAGACAATCCATGATACCTCAGCAAGGCGTGTAGGGTGCTTCCAACACTATATGACTATAGTTACATGCAAAGAGATATCTGGCAGAGCTTCATGAAAGTGACCGATGAAGAAAAAGAAATTGAGACATTCAACAGAGCAAAGCAGGAGAATGCACAAATCAGTTTCAACAATGCAGAATTGAACAAAACATATGAAACTAAAAAGGCTAAATTTGAAAATGATGAATATTTTCCAATTATAACTCCAGAAGAATTTGAGATTAAAGGGCATGCTGTCGTTCAACAAAAAGTGACACGAAAGCTTTATATTCCGTCCTTAATTCTTGAAAAGAAAATTTGCCAATTAGAAACTGAAATTGATGAAACACATAAGGCATTTGATAAAGAAAAATTAGTTTTACAAACCAAAATTTATGACTTAGAAGATACACTTATTAAAACCAATTCTTTTTCTGTTCAAAATGATTCTAAAATTGATTCTTCTGTTCAAACTGCAACACTTGAAAAGCCTTCTACAATTAAAATCCCTGTTATTTTAAAAAGAAGTTCTGACTCAACTGTTTTAAATGTTTCAGATAAAACCTTAGAATCCAAGCATAAGAAGCCCATGCCAGTCGGAGACAAAGGAGTAGCCCAGATTAAGAAGTCTAAGTCGTCCAGTTCTAGTATGCTTAAGTCTGAGGGACTTAAGAAGTCTAGTTCATCTTCGTTTTTAGTTTCTTCTTTTTCTGTTGATAATAAATGTAATAACTCCACGAATTTTATTTCTCCTAAATTGGCTTTTGGTACTGTTTATGATTCTGCTGTTTATCGTCCTGTGAATTATACTGTTAATGGTGATAATA
This sequence comes from Calendula officinalis, assembly GCA_963853835.1. Taxonomy (NCBI): domain Eukaryota; kingdom Viridiplantae; phylum Streptophyta; class Magnoliopsida; order Asterales; family Asteraceae; genus Calendula; species Calendula officinalis. The sequence goes on along the minus strand of OY970828.1, from coordinate 5,838,243 downwards.
TGTTTGTTAAATATGATAAAACCGGTAAAAAGATATATTGTGACAAACAAACAAATAAACAAATTTCTCCAGTATGATGAACGATATTTTGTTAGGCTGGATGCTCCATGTGGTCCTAGAAACGATGTTCTACATCGATCTGGTAAAATAATTAAGTCCTGCAAAACTTGTTTCCCGTACTCATGCAAAACATCTGTTTCTCGTCCTCTGAACTATAAACGAAAACATCCATCTCCACAAGCTTCCAAATCGACTCATGTTCGTTCCGCTACCCCACCCATCTCTAATAAGTTGTTGTCCTCTCAACGTCAAACATCTCGAGGAATCTCCACACTGAAATCGTCAAATTTAAGCACTTCTTCCAATTCTCCGAAATCCAAATCAAGAAGGAGTGACACAAAATCCACGTTTGTTCATTACAATTGGATCAAGAATGAACATTCAAACTGGATTTTACATTCCCCCGAGAAAAAGTTTAAATGGTCTGTCAAAACAACCTTCACAGAACTGCTTCCTAGCAGTTCCCCAAAATCTCTAAATTAATTCCTCAATAAAATCTACATAAAACATCCATTACTAATCGTAGAGGACCCATAATTGATTGGGTACCTAAATTGTTTTAATTGTTTTATGTAGAATATATGGTATCTTGATTCTGGATGCTCAAGACATATGACTGGAAACAAGAACCTATTAACAAATTTTAGAGATAAATATTTGGGAACTGTTCGGTTTGGAAATGATCATTTGGCTGCTATAATGGGAATTGGCGATATTATTCGTGAAAATTTAATCATTCGAAATGTTACTTATGTCGAAGATCTAGCTCATAACTTGTTTAGCATCGGTCAATTCCGTGATAAAGAGCTAGAAGTAAACTTTCGAACAAAGAAGTGTTATGTTCGCACTTATAAGGGAAACGAACTTCTTACCGGATCTCGTGACACAAATTTGTTTACCATCAATCTCAATGACGTGGTCCCACTTGAAGAAGTATGTTTAATGTCAACAGCGTCGTCAGATGAATCATGGTTATGGCACCGTCATCTTTCTCACCTTAATTTCAAAACCATCAACAAATTGGTAAAAGGTGACTATTAATTACAACATTTTAAGTCCTAACACGTACACTTTGCGGGATTGAAAGTTTAGGACCAAACGTAAAATCTAGTACCAACTTAAAGGACCAAACGTGTAATTAAGTCTATAATATATAAAAAATATACCACTGTAGATAAATTAATTCATTTTATATAAGAGTTTGAACTAAAATTTAGAAATGACGCATATTCGAACTTCAATTCGTTTTCCGGTTAACTAAAAGTAAGAATGACATATAGTTAGCAACTTACGGCCTTAAACTTTGCCCCTTTGAATATATTTTTTTAGTACCGCTCATGGGCCTGAGGGTGGGGGTGATGGATGACAGTGGTGGTGGGCGGCGGTGGTGTCTGTGGTGGGTGGTGGTAAGTGGTTAGTGGACGCCGGACGGTAGTGGTGAGTGATGGATTTAGGATTAAAGATGTGTTCTAAGAGTAATATAGTAACTTTTCATATTCCTATTCATTTATAAAATTTTAAAAAACCCTTCTTGTAGTGATGTAATTTATATTCCATTATTTGATGGATTTTTTTGCCATCATGGATACCAACTCTGTACAACAATCTATAGGGTTTGGATTGCAAATCATTCAAATTACTAAGGATTCATGTCAACCAAACACTATCTTAGTTTGTAGATTAATTAAGGTTTACATTTATCTTCAAACAGTTCAAGTTAGCAAATTGACAACAATAATTAGCCCTGATACTCTTGATAGCTTTATATAGACTCTAAAAACAGATGATCTTGATCAGATGCAATTTGTGGACGAGGGACTGCCCCATGCATGCGTAGTTTGGTTGTATACGTCTCGTTCCCTTTGAACAGTTATATTACACCTCACAAGAGACGATAAAATCTATCATTAATAATGTTAGACATCAGGGGTGTCTTTGAGAAGGTGCAAGAGGTGCAAGCGCATAGGGCCCATATTTTATAGGGGCCCAATTTTTATATATATCTTATATATATATATATATATATATATATATATATATATATATATATATATATAGTATTAAAATTTAAGCAAACTTAATAATTTAATAGAAAAAAATTAGAAAGTCCCGTTTTTTATAAAAATCTTGTATTTAGGGGGCCTATTTTCGTGTTTTCGTACAGGACCTTAAAAATATCGGAGACGCCCCTGTTAGACACGTGACATGTGCATGCATGTAGTCAAGATAGAAGATATGATTTTTCCTATCACCTACTTTGTGAGAACGACATATATCGACCCCTAGATGTGTGAACTTATGCAAATGCATGATTATGCTCAAACTATGTTAAATACGTTTCAACGGTGTTCGAATGATCACATCGAATCTTTACCAGTAATGAAAAGATTGATAAAAATCCATCTCTCGGGCGATGTCGGTAATCAGGGGCGAACTAGAAAATTTCACCAGTGGTAGCACTCTTGTGGTGATATAAAGAATTTTTTTTGAAATATATAGAGTTAAAAAGAAAAAAAAGTTGAAATATATGGGCTGAGAAAAAAAACACTTGTAGTATAGAGGCTAAGAAAGTAAAAAAAAGTTGATTTATAAAAATAAGAAAGACAAGATTCAAACTCTAGACCTCCCCTATACATGCACAAGGTGTTAGCCAGCTGTGCTAGCCAACATACATGTATTATATGACTTTTAGGATATATATTAATGTATTCAAAATACAATAACAAAAAAAGTTCCGAAATTTTACATACTACATCCGCCCATGTCGGTAGCACGTGCCACCGTGTGCTACATACTACATCTGCCCCTGTCGATAATAGTAGGATGGCCTATTAGAAGTGGGATCCAGTGAGTACTCTAAAACGGTGAGAACTCGCGAGTACATCTCAAAAAAAATTTAAAAATTCCTAAAAAAAAGTTATATAACTCCCCATGATTATTACTACATTTGACCAAAAACAAAATTTTGGAAAAAAAATTATGATCCACTTTTTTTTGCGGATCATAATAATGATCCATATTTTTTTTGTGGATCAAAATTATGATCCATATTATTTTTTTAGATCATTTTTGACTTTTTTTTAGATCTTATAGGCTGCGATTTTTATATTTAAAAAGGAAATTTTTTTGAAAAAAGTTTGTTTTGGGTCATTTTCAGAGTTTTTTTAGATTCCTCGTAGTCCTTACCGGTTTTTTGAGTCCTCACCGGATCCGAACCCTGACCTATTATTACCATGATCTGCTAAAAACCTTGGAATTGAGAAATATCTGCAAATGTCTAAAATTCAAATCCAAACGCATTATGTTAATTCAAAACATTCAAGGTAATCTTTAATTTTCACGTAATCCTAATGAATAAATTTCAATAATTTATCAATAATATCTAATGTTTAAGATTAACCAGATATTATATACATGAAAGGATATTTTGGTCATTTGACACTTAAAAAAATTTGCTTTTTTTTATATTATTTTTTGTTAAAAAATAATATTTATTTGATAATTACATTTAGTATTTAATCACATGTGATTTTAGTCTAAAATCACATGTGATGTGATTTTAGTGTAAAATCACATGTGATTGTATATTTAATCACATTTGATGTTTTAGTACAGTCACTTGTGATTCAGTAGGTACACAATCACATGTAATTTAGTATGCAATAACATGTGCTTTTGCAATCACATTATGTGTTGTTATTAACGAAAATAATAATAATTTAAAAAAAATTCTAAAACAAAAAATATTATTTTAAAAAAATAACCAAAATACCCCTCCATATATAAAATATGTGATTAATCTTGACCATTACTTATAATTAATCAATAGTTGAGATTTGTCCTTTGAAATTACATAAACATTAAGGGTTTTGATAATGACAGCCCTTAGGGTTGTCTCTAAGTGCATAAAAGTTGTACATTAAATCATGGGAGGAAGTGGTTCTTAAAATTAAGGGGTAGTTATAGATTGATGTATAAACTTCTGATGTGTGTATAGGAATTTCTCCTCCCTAGGAGACACAACTTCTTTTTCCTCATGACTACGAGGGTCCGTACCTTGAGTTCGAGTGTTCGAGGGAGGTGGATTAGGAATTTCTTCATTCCCATGACTTCATTTTCGTTATCGCTACTTCCTTGATCTATCACTAACTAAAATTATAAGAATATAATGAAGATATTAAATAACACTCACCCTAAGATCTTAGCCTATACACTATACCATCAACGTCTAAGTTTGAGTCTAGTACCACAATGATACTTAGTTCACTGAAATCAATGCTCTGATACCATATTGTAAACACCTCTCTCAAAAACGACCATTTTTAAACAACATTTACATAAACATTCATTACATAATCAAAATACGAGTTTTAAAACGTCTAAATCATAAGGCATACATACCATATACCGACTAACTATACCGGATACAAACCAACTAGAAATCTGTAAAAGTAAATACATCATAATACTAGAAATCTATACCAAAAGAGAAGCTCTTCAAAGCTTCAAGCTTACCCAACTTCAACTATCTACAATCTTGTTCTTGCCCTTATCATTTCCTGAAAACGGTGACAACTAAACGAGTAAGCTATAAAAGCTTAGTGAGTTCCACAATGTATTATGTTATACTAATAAATTATATAAATCAATACGATCAAACAAACGAATGGCAACAAGTCAAAGAATAGAGTTAGCATAGCAACATCATAACCAAGAATCACATACCATTACCGGGTCAAAAAAGAGCAAAATACCAAATCCGAATTCAACAAAGTGCGACATTCTCCCTTAGGCCATTAGGTAATGAGGCCGGTGAAGGTGACCATGACACGCCTAAATGAGTCCATGATCCAGCTTCACCACCACGGTCTATACCACTCCTCCGCCAGGTACTCCCGCGTCCACCGCCCGACATATTACACGAAGTAATACGTGAGCCGCCATGGGTCCTCACGAAACGAAACCTTCTCTCAAGGCATTCCACTCAAACGGGTCAAGCAAGATAAAGTTTGTCAAGATGATCTCAATGTCCAAATCAATACACGGGGTTATCAAATAAAACAAGTACCAACTAACCACATTGCACATATATAATTAAAAGTATACACATTGCACATAGTGAACTCATAGTGTTGTTCAATTGGGCACGAAGTCAAACCGAAAGCCTCAATCAAATATTGAGCTTCCAAAGTGTAGACACTTGTCACAAGCTCCAAATATGTTCTATATTACCCCTGGAGTATACATACAAAATTTCATAAGCAAATATTACCATTTACCCTATCTATGATCTTTTCAATTGACAACTTGTTTTACATGTTAAACAACCTTCTGTTTACTCAGTTCTGAGAGTACTTAATCTCAAAGTTAGCCAATTAAATTTTTATCTTTCGTTTTACTATTTAATAGGTTTCCAATGCCCCTGACCTCATATTTTTCTGATTTTTATATGATTTTATATGAATTTTACAATACAGCAACATCATGCTGTCAGTAATCAGTTTAGCAACACTATACAAAATGCGATTTTCAGTTATCTTAGAGCCAAAATTTACTTTTAAGACCAAAATAAGAAACATAGAAGAAATCAATACGGTTCAGATGCCACTGGATTCATCCCTGAAAGATTTTCCTAGAATTCTCTATGATTTTTACAAAACATTGCTGCATCACAACTTTTAACTCGAAAATTTCTAATTTCTTACAATTTACCCATGATTTTAGCTAAATAACTTGAAATATAACATAAATTATTTATAATATCATGATACTAGAATGTTTTTTTAGCAGAAATTTAACCTAGTTAAGAATGAAGATATACCTTAGAAATCTTCAATAATCTTGTGTGATTTCACTAATTTCTTGTGAATTCGACCATGCATGATGTGTTCTTCAATTTTTCAGAAGTTTTGAGAGGTTTTGGGGAATAAATAAGGAAGAAAAATGAGATATTTTGTGGGTTTTTGGGGTTATATCCGAGTTGGGTAGGGTTTGACCCGGTTTGGTATCCATTTTTACCACTAAATACTTAAAACCCCATAACTTTTCGCTCGGACCTTCATTTTCGATGAGGTTTTCGCCTACGCGTTCGAAAAGAAATTATCTATAATCCTCAATAAAAATATTGCAAAAAACATTCCCCGAAAATGCCGTTTTTATATCATATTGTGGGCATTTAAGCAATACCCATCATTTACATATCGTTTGCTCATGCGGCTCCTCTTAATTATTCAATGCTTACCATATTTATTTAGGTTACTTAAGAGTAAAGATATATATTTTAGGGAAATGAAAACACGTATGTTACAGTTTGACTCGCAACCTTGAGGTTGGGGGTTCAAGTCTGGTCGCAAACATAGGTGAAAATTAGGTGTAGGTTAGGATCTGTCGTTAAAAAACTTTAGATATATATCTTAACATTTTAAGTACATCATTTACTGTACTACCTCCGTATCAAAATAAATGATACATTTGAAAAAAATACGATTTTTAGGCAAAAGAATAAAATATAGTTTAAGATATACTACCTCTGTATCAAAATAAGTGATACATTTGAAGAAATACGGTTTTTGAGGTAAAAGATTAAAAGATAGATTAAAGTTGATAGTTAGTGGAGAATGAGTCTCACTTATTTGAAATAAAGTAATATTAATGATGTTTAAAAGTAAAAGTAAGGGTAAAAGGGTAATTTCATTTTATTAAAGTAGATATTTAGTAAAGAAGTGGTCTCACTTTTTTACCAAATAAGGTAAGTTTTAAAACTGTATCACTTATTATATCCCACCTCTAAATAGAAAGTGTATCACTTATTTTGACACGGAGGTAGTATTAAAGTGGATAGTTAGTGGAAAATGAGTCCCACTTTTTTTGAATAAAGTGATATTAATGATGTTTAAAAGTAAAAGTAAGAGCGAATTACATCTAAGGTCCATGTGGTTTACTACTTATTGCAGCCACAATCTTTAAACTTCATTAAGTACACTGGGAGTCCCTGGTGTTGCCATTTTGTTGCACCCGTAGTCCCTGAAGCAAACGTCCGTTAAAAAAAAACTCTGTTAAATCACCCATGTGCACAACACATGATGGGTAGTATGGTAATTGGTCACCCCTTCCTCATATTTAAATCCGAGTAAATTACATGGAAGGTCATTGTGGTATACTACTTATTACAGCGTTAGTCCTTCAACTTCATTTATTACACCGGAAGTCCCTGGTGTATATGTTTGTGTTCGTTTGTGTTTGTTTCGTGTACGTTTGTGTTTCTTTATGTTCGTTTATATTTGTTACCCTCGTTCGCGAACCGTTCGTGAACACTAAATTTTCTTAACAAACGAACACGAACACAAAATTCCGTTCGATAAGTGTTCGCGAACCGTTCGTGAACACATTTTTTCCTTAACAAACGAACATGAACAAGACCCCACTCGTGTTCGTTCGGTTCGTTTACAGACCTACAAACGAACACAAACAAGATTTTGTGTTCGTTTAGTTAAACAAACGAACACGAACAAAGGCCCGTTCGTTCGTTTACGTTCGTGAACATCCGTTCGTGTTCGTTTTTTAGTGTTCGTTTGAGTTTGTTTACGTTCGTTTGTGTTTGTTTCGTGTTCGTTTGTGTTTGTTTCGTGTACGTTTGTGTTTCTTTATGTTCGTTTGTGTTTCTTTATGTTCGTTTATGTTTGTTACCCTCGTTCACGAACCGTTCGTGAACACTAAACTTTCTTAACAAACGAACACGAACATAAAATTCCGTTCGAGAAGTGTTGGTGAACCATTTACGAACACATTTTTCCCTTAACAAACGAACACGAACAAGGCCCCATTCGTGTTCGTTCGGATTGACTTTTCAGGGGGTTGGTGGCGCGACAATAAAAGTTGAAGTATGTACACCAGGGACTTTCGGTGTAATAAATGAAGTTTAGGGACTAAGGCTGTAATAAGTAGTATACCACAGGGACCTTCCATGTAATTTACTCGGGTTTAAATATGAGGAAGGGGTGGACAATTACCATACTACCCATCATGTGTTGTGCACATGGGTGATTTAACAGGGTTTTTTAACAGACCTTTCCTTCAGGGACTACGAGTGCAACAAAATGGCAACACCAGGGACTCCCTGTGTACTTAATGAAGTTTAAGGACTGTGGCTGCAATAAGTGGTAAACCACAGGGACCTTAGATGTAATTCGCTCTAAAAGTAAGGGTAAAAGAGTAATTTTATTTTATTAAAATAAATAATTAGTGGAGAATGGGTCCCACTTTTGTACCAAATAAAATAAATTTAGAAGTGTGTCACTTATTTTGTTCCACCCCTAAATAGAAAGTGTATCATTTATTTTGATAAGTATCTTGCTTGTAAGGAGTCCTATAGGTTTTAGAAGTCACGAGACTCACGACCAATCGGATTAAACAGAAACAAATAACAACTTTAATTGTTCGCAACTTTGAGTCTTTGATCACTATTAATTACAATAATAATTAACTAACTATTACTAACATTGATTACTTTATTTTATTTTATACTAGCCTATAATCTGTGATAAATCACAAAAGGTTTATAAAAATCTTAATAATTTTCAAAATAATCTTTTCATAATTCCAGTAATAATTACAGTAATAATTAACTAACTATTACTAACATTGATTACTTTATTATTTTATATTTTCATTTAGAGACTCTTCTTAAGAAGAATTGCAACCAGTTGTTTTTTTAATTTATGGGGATGTGCAAAGAAAAAGAAGAAATTGTTTATAGCTTTAGCCTTTAGCTAGCTTGGAGCATTATGTGGTTCATTTGAAAGTAGGCATGTACCAAAAGAACTGATCCGAACTGAACTGACATTGAACCGCAGCCCCTGGTCCGGTCCACGGTTCATTAAATATGGAAAGCGAAGCTTTGGTTCATGTAATAACTAATGGAACGAACGAAACCGATCGGAACCGATTATTAGCCCTAGCCAAATTAATTCCCATAGTCAAATTACTACCCTGCAGTTCAGCACAACTAATGCCTATCGCAACCACACATAAAGATAGTAATAGTTAGATATATAATCGTTAGATATATATATAATCGTGAGATTGGTTCTCCAAGCATCAAACAACACAATTTATAAAAGCTCCAATATTATATTATTAAGAATAAGAGCATTCATGCATAGAATCATAAGCCATTTGATTCACCACAGAAAATGCTCAATGCATAAGTAGCTAGATAGCATTTTCTCTTTATTCATAGTCATATTACGCGTGTTATAATTCAAGGATTACGGATGGGTACCGCGTCGACATGTGGCACTTTCTCGCCTTCAACCTTGTTCTTGGCGAGCTCTTCGGCTTTCAGTTTATCTTCGGCCAACTTTTGGGCTTTGGGACAGTTGAAGTAGCAAAAGCACATGTGTTTCCCGCCTCGAACATGGCAAGCTCCATGGGCGGCACCCTCCCAAGACTTGCACTGGTCGTCACAATGCCTCGTGTTGCCACAGCTTCCCGACCATGTCTTGCTCGCCTTCTCACATAATTCACCTTTCACGGACGCGATCTCTACACACATAATGCAAATTAAGCGGAATTTTATCAATCAAAAACTATTTTTTTAAGGAAATGATAATGACAGCTCAAATGACTGTCAATAAGAATGAATTTAAGGATCACTACTTTATCAATGAATGTACAAACTTTTTGTGTATGTTAAGACATCCCTTAATACTATCATTAACAAAACCTTTTTTTAATATGAATATGTATAATATAATGATTGGAAAAAGGGTCTAAGTGAATTTGATTAATTATAAGTACCTGAGATAGCAAGGACGAAGAGAAGCAGAAGGAATGCAGAGAAAGCAACTGAGTGTTTGGCCATTGTTGAGTTGTTAGTGAAGCTCAAGAACACTTGTTACAAGTTTTGTGAAGAATAGGTTGAGATGAAGGGGGTATTTATAGGTGATAAAAAGGAGCTTTAAGAAAAATTTGTTGAAAATAAGGACCAACAATGAAATATAAAGTTACCAAAAATTCCACACAATTTGTCTTGTATTGACTAATTTCCTGGATGCATGCATTGTGTACATGACACTTAAGTTCATGTCAAAAGTTAACAAAAAATTAGAAATTCTTTTGGAACTGAAATTAGCTAGCTTTCTAGTCTGATTGTTGAACTTTCAATGGTTAAGCTAGATATATTTTAAAATCAAAATAAATCCAACAATGACTTACTTTAATTTGCAACTATTAGAAACTTTTTCTATTTATAAAAAAACTTTCATTTGTAGTGTCTTATATATATTAGAGTAAATTACCCGGATAGTCCCTGTGGTTTGACAAGAGTTTTGGATTTGGTCCTTAAGTTTCAGAATTTACACGGATAGTTAGGGGTGTCAATCGGGTTTGTCGGGTCGGGTTTGGCTCTTATCGGGTCGGGTCCGTCGGGTTTTGAGTTAAAAAATTCTAACCCGAAACCCGACCCTATAAGGAATCGGGTTAGTCGGGTTCGGGTTGGTCGGGTTTCGGGTTTGTCGGGTTGACCCGATCGGGTTGGTCGGGTTAGATAGTTCCACCTACAAGAAACACAAATTTATAAATAAAAAATGTCCTTGTACAACTTTTTATATATATAGTACATGTTTAACAAGGTACATGATAATCGTATGTATATAGAATTACTAATTAGTCAAGAACAACATATATTAGTTGTTAATTTCATATTCTTTAAATCAAATATAATTAGTTTCACGATACTTACGAACACACTTACTTAGAAAATGAGTCCCTAAAACCGCCCTAAACTTCATTACTTTATCATATAAAAAGTTTCTTAAATTGTTTACATATTTTAAGATATCACATTCATTTTATCTACTAAATGTTAAAAAGAAAAAAACATTTAAACTTGAGTCGGGTCTAATCGGGTCAACCCGAAACCCGATAAAAGTAACCAATCCTCACCCGATACCCGACCCAATATTAACGTCGGGTTTGTCGGGTCGGGTTTAAAAAACCCGATATCAACATATGACCCGAATACACCCGACCCGACTAGCATAATCGGGTTCGAGTTCGGGTTTGGGTCGGGTCGGGTTGACCCTTTTGACACCCCTACAGATAGTCACTAACTTCAGGAATTTGTCTGGCTTTTGGTCCCTAAACGTAACAGCTGTTAGACATGACCGTTAAATCTAGTCATGTGCGGTGCACATGAGGATAAATATGTCATTCTCATCCCTCCACGTATTCTATGTCTCTGGACACTCTATCCCTCCCACATGTAATCCATTCCCATCTCCGGTGACCTCTCCGTCGGCCACAGTTCTCCGGCAGAAAACCACCAACCACCTGCCACTACTATCGGCCACACCACCGCTTTCCAATTGCCCCTACAAAATTTGAAATCAGCTAAATTCCTAAATCAAACCCAAGATTCGAAATCAATATCTAAATTCCTAAATCAAACCAAGAATATAATGTTGCCGGGAAGACAGTGGGGTGCCGGACGTCGACTGATGTTGATCCAAAGTCCAGACCAGTAACAAAGCGGTAATGGCGCCGGAGAAGAAGAGGAATAAAGTGTGCAGTTGTTGTTTTCTGGCGTCATGTAGCTTTAGGGCTTCAAGTTTGAATTTTTACAGCTTGAGATTAGGTCCTTCTAGAATTGAATTAGCTAGTTTATAGCAGTTTTTTTAATGGAGTACGACTTCTAAAATTCTCAAAAGTTTGGCTATCACATCCTTCTCGGAAGGCAATATAATTGCTCAAGTGGAAAAGCTCTCAAGCTGGATGATTCCAACTTCAGATTTCTTTAATGAGTCTGATATTTGCAAGTGGTGGGGTTAGGGTGAAACCCTTTTCAAGTTTTATAAAAATGGTGGAGAAATTTGAATGAAACCCTTAGGTTCTGTTTGGTTACGGAACACGGTTTTCGTTTTCTATGAAAAGTTTTCTAGTGAAAAGAAATGGTTTTCATTTACGGTTTTTCATGAAATTTTTTGAAAACGTGTTTGGTTCAAAACATTGAGTTTTCATTTTCCAATTTTAGAAAATTAGAAAACTTGTTTGGTTGTATTATTTTCTACATGTTTTTATTTTCTATTTTTAGTTATTTTAAACAATAAATATACTTTAAAATACAATATACACCCTACAACAGACACCCACCAACCCCCAACCCACCCGGAGAAATTGATTCAAATGACATGTTTCCATTAGCAATTTTAAAGTAAAAAATGTATGTAATAAGATTCGATTCAAATGACAGTGAATATATGCCATTATGCAATCTTTTTGTTATCAACTTCATTCCTTAATATGCTTGAACATATCCAACTCATTTGGTTGCATTTGATAGTTTGTTATATTCGTATCCAATTGCATGACATATTAGGAAAATACTTGAGCCGATCCGACCTGGAGTGAAGTTGAGGTTGCTGGAAGTGAAGCTTGAACGCCGGAGAAATTGCCCCAAATTCTGCCGGAGAAAACTCGAGAGGTGAGCGAGAGGTGAGCGGAAGGCGGTGAAAGAAATCGATTGTCTTATTTCATATGTATTGGGCCAAAAATACAATTATGGGCCAAAGAAATCGGAATCATGACATCAAAATCTGTTTTATTTTGCGTTTGTTGATATATATATTGACTTGTTTGGAGAACAAGTTAGTGAATTACAAGTTTAACGAAATCTGTTACAATAAAAAGAAATCTCGTTATAATGAGATTTCTTGGTTGCATTTATTGAACATTTGTAGAAACGTAATGATAATAATATGTCTAGTTATTGATTTAATATTGTAGTATTACGTAACATTACTATAGCCTTGGTAAAAGTAAAAGCAAAGGTAAAAGAGTAATTTCACTTTATTAAAGTAATAATTAGTGGAGAAATAGTCCCATTTTTTAGCAAATAAGGTAAGATTTAGAAGTGTATCAATTATTTTGATTCACCCCTAAATAGAAAGTGTATCATTTATTTTGATACGTAGGTAGTAATATTTTATAATATGTTAACTTAGTATACATATTATTCAGGTCTAAGTTACAGACTTACATCCAAAATATGCATCAATTAAAAAACAGTTTAAAAAACTAATTTAATTCTAAATATTTCAGTCAACGATTAAAATAATATAGTATAAAATTTTCGAAAACCTTTAATAAATGATTTAAATCATTAAATTAATACGTTTACTTATATCAAAGAAGTTTTATTTGAGTATAGAAGGTGTCCAAAAATATCCGAAAAATCGGTTACCCGAAAAATTATCCGATATCCGAAATCCGGGTATCCGAAAATCCGGGTACCCGAAAATCTGGATATCCAAAAATCCGGGTATCCGAATTTCAGGTACCAAATCCGGGTTGTGTTTTTCAATATTTCTGGGTACCCGATATCCGAAAAATTACCCGAAAATAAAAAATATCCGAAAAATATATAAAAAAATATACGAAAAATACCCAAAATATTTGAGAGAATACCCGAAAAATCAAAAAATACCCAAAATATTTGAAAAGTACCCGAAATATTTGAAAAATACCCGAATTATCTGAAAAATATCCTAAAAATATTTGAATATTTTGTTTTTTTCGGATACCGGATACCCGGATTTCGAATACCGGGAATTTCCGATACCCGAAATCCGGGTATCTGAATTTTCGGATACCGGATACGGGTAGTATAAAATCACTATCCGAAAATCCGGGTACCCGAAATTCGGGTATCTGAAGATCCGGGTACCCGGTTTTGAACACCCCTAGTTGGGGGGGATTGGGTGGGTAGAATGGAGTGGAGAGTGGGTATGTGTATATTTTAGAAAAAATTTAGAAATAGAAAAGTATAGAAAACAATAAATATCACTTTTTAAAAATTTTACAAATCCTTCACAAATTTAAAAAACAGAGAATTTTCATTTTCTAGGAAAATTTTGGAAAACTCGGGCAACCAAACGCATTTTCCAAACTTTTTGTTTTCTTGGAAAAATTCTCCGGAAAAGTGGAGAATTCTCCGTAACCAAACGGAGCCTTAAATTTTCAAGTTTTAATGGAGTACGGTGAAACCCTTTTCAGATCTGCAAATGTGGTGGAATGGTGGAAGGGAGGAGGGAGACGGGTTAAAGAGACAAGAGGGTTAAAATTTTATTTAATAAAAAGAGAGAAGATGACAAATATACCCTCGAGTGCATTGCACATGATCAGATATAACAACTCTTTTTAACGTCTGTTAGGTTTAGGGACCAAAACCAATACGAAGTCCGATACTTAGTGATTATCGGTGTAATTTCTGGAACTTAGGGACTAAATCCAAAACTCAACTCAAACCACAGGAACTATCTGTATAATTTACTCTATATATTATCATCTTTCGATTGTATGGCAGTACATTCTTTCCGCCACATGTTATTACCCTCTACATCAAAAGTAGATTTCTGCAAATTGGGTCAAGAACCGACCAGAACGGTAGAACTGAACAGAGCTATATCGGTTCACATCTAAGTTCTAAATTTTTTAGAAAAATCGGTTCTCGGTCCGGTCTGGTTCAGTTTGATTACGAACGATTAGGTTCGGTCCAAAACCGAGAAAAAATCGAAAATAATTGATTGAATTTCATCGGTTCGTGGTCCAGTTGTGAGCGTTATCGGTTCAGTCATCGGTGAAGCCGAAACTATTTTCTCGGTTCGGTTTGGTTTTGAGACCTAATCAAAAGTAGGGGTGAACATGGTACGGTACCACGTATATTTTCTTCATACCGTGTACCGTACCAACTATAATTGGTACACTGATTTAGCTACCATTACCATACCAAGTTTACTTGGTATCAATTTGTTTGGCTACCAACAATCTTGGTTGGTACAAATTGGTAATGGTATTATACCAACATCACTAACTCATATGAAATTAAAAAAATTAATAACAAAAGAACAATGATATTTTATCATTATCGAACAGTTAAACATATTAACAAGTGTTCCGAAGATGGAAACAAAATAAGCAAAGTGATATAATATGCTATGTGTTATATAGACATAAGCTAGTACGATAAAGTAATAAAAGATGTAGCTATCTTGTCGTAACTGAATCACTGATTTGTGTGAATGTAGAGATAAAATATTATATTTTCAAAGATATTTTTAGTTTCAATGATAAAATAAGTATGTGTTATTATATTATATTAGTTTCAGAGATATTTTTTTGGGCACATCTATAATTTAAATAAAATATCGTATACTTTAATATTTAATTGGAATCTTTGCCAAATAGGTTGCTAGTTTGGTATAATATATTAAACTAAAAATCATATAATATATATATCTTGGTTGGTACGGTATACCATGGTATTTAAAAATTTTGTACCATTACCGTACCATGATTACACAATTGGTACGGTACTACCACCCAAACATGTTGGCTACCAACATATTGGCTACCAACTATTCTTGGTATGGTTGATAGCATATTGGTTGGTTTTATTCGGTACATATTTGACACCCCTAATCAAAATTACAGTGTGGCCGAGTTTTGGATTATCCAGCTCTTCACTTGTACCCACTTGCGAGTTTTGAATTCCCTGCGACTCAAGTTTTCATGTGAATTTTTTATTTATCACTTATTCTGTAAAAAGACTATATCTATAAATTTTATTCGTACCAGACATAAATAAGTTACATTTTTAATTTAAAACTACTAAATTCAGTGGCCAAATTTTATTTTTTTAACTGTAAATTCTAATCTGCTCATAATTATCACTTATGTCTATAAGGGGACCTGAACTCCCCAACCACAAGGATGACGGGCAAACACTATACCAGTGGCGGACCCAGAGGAAAAAATACCGGTTGCACATTTTTTTTCTCAGGGGTTGCACCTACACTAATAAAAAAAATTAAAAATTTTAACGTTATTTTTACACTATTCGGAAAAATTTCAGGGGTTGCACGGGCAACCCAAGGCACCATACTAGGTCCTCCCCTGACTATACCACTAAACCAAATTATAACACTTTTATTAACAGTTTAAACGTAGTTACTTAATTTTCGAAGGGACCTACATTTGTACACAAACATATTAAATTTATAACAAACAATTAAAACTTTTAGAGGCCATACCCCTTCCCAAATTGAACTAAGTTCCGCACATGACTAAATGAAAACATAATATTGGTTTTTCTTTTGTAAGAAAGCTATAAACGATTCATTACTTTTTCTTTTTTTTTCAACAGATTTCTCCAGATTATAAAATACAAAAGATAACATTTAATTTCTCTTGGAGATAAGCTTAACATATTATTAAACTAATAATGTGATTAAAGACCGAGAAAAGATTATATTGTAATCTAGAACTTTTTTACACTGTGTGTATCATAAAGTAAAATATAACATACTTAGTGGGTTGGTAAAAAAAATCAATCGATCAAAACATATCTCATTAGACCTTCAAAGATTTAATACTTATCTCAATTGAAATTTTTTAACAAGAATAGCTAATAGTTATGATCGATTGATGGTCAGCTGGCTGATTACTGATTTCCTAGGGCCAAAAAGGGCCTTTTTACAATAATTTTTTAACTTATATAAATAAAATAAAAATCCAAGCAAGCAATCTTGTTAAGCTTACGAAATGATGGTGGTGGTTCCGTGTTGAATCACATGCTCTTTGGCGTAAAGTGATTAAGGCTTGTGCCAATGGCACTTCAGCGTGCCTTCGATTGGCCCTTTGGTTGGGGAAACTGTTGGGACGCCACTTCGGTTGGATATTGTCGGGTTTTCCCTTCAGCTAGGTAACGTGAAGAGGGACGAAGGTTTAGAGTAATTTTGTGAGTATTGTTATTTTGTGTGTATGTACGTATTTTATGTATAAAATAGTATGTCTGTTGAATGTTAGCTGACGTAACGCAAAACTTAGCAAAAACTAAGGTATCGATTGGTGTGACAATTACTCCGTAATAGTGTTTTAAGCATTCATAGAAAAGATGGTGGTTTATCCAACGATAATTATAATACCATATCAAGAATTCATTACCCAAAATTATTTTGGGCTTGAAATAGTTGAAAATGTCTCATTATCAAACGGATCACCATGAAACCCAATCAGCAATAGTGGGCCAATAAATTCCACTTGGGCCACGAAAAGATCTATTGGGATCGGGCCTGAAAAGGATGAGCTGCTAACCCACCTCTTTTTGTCAACGTGCACATCCATTCCGTGACTGTCAAATTGCAAAGAATATGTGGAAAGAGATCGGATTTTGGTGGAAAGAAGTCATTCCAACCACAAATAACACTGTCGACATCAACACCTTAGCAGACAGGATAACAGGAAACAAACGCCAAAAGTATTTGTGAGGTCTCTTCCAACCGTGATGCGTCAGTAAACTCATTAGTAGCGACACATCATCACGTCCTTACTGACATGCTACTGACACGGTCGTATCAATCATAACTCATTACTAACCCATCACTACACACCCTTTCCACATCATCATTTTTAATTAAAATATAAATATAATTTATTATACAAATAAAAATGTAAAATTATAATAATTTTAAATAATAAAAAAAACAAAGAAAAAAGAAGTTTAAAAAAAAATACAAATAGTACAAGTATATATCCATAGAGTACAACATCCCAACCCCTCCCTCTTCCCCCCGCAAAAAATCCCCACGACGCAAGCTAAACCCGTCGCCACCAGGACGGGATTCTACCGACGCGGCTCACGATAGAATGGTGCCAACGGCGTCGTGCGAGGATAGGTTCCAAATTGTTGTTGACGGGTTACTGATGCAGGCGTTGGCATCGGTCTGAGTGAGATATATTGGTGATACTTGAACTCTTCCAATAGTCGCTTTCCATCATTTTTTCACTTTTGTTACATCAACGTCATAATGACTCTTTCAAATTGACAAACTAACTAACGCACTCATGTCAACATCACATATTCCTTGTTCGGTTTTGGTCATATTAGCACCACTCATTATATTATAATTAAACTCAAAACTTAATATATATTAAAACTTATAAGTGAAAATAAATAAAAGTAACACTTTTTGATATCGCTAACAACTATTAAAAATTTAAAAAGGAAAAAACTAAAACTCATATTCATATTTGAAAACACAAAAATTCATTTTAACCCAACACTTGGTCGCACTTAGACATGGCAAGGCGACAGTTTTTGGACGGATTAGTTTTGATCCAAATTTTTTTAATAAATTTCAAAATGATCCAACCCAACCGCTCCGTCCGTATAGTTTTGAAAAATCAAGTCATACCCTTATCCATCGAATCAATGAATATCCGATGTATTTGCCCAACTCGTTATAATACTAAGATTACACAACTATTATACATTTTACAAAGCATTATCTAATAAATATAACATGAATACTTAATATTAAAAAAAATTCTTAAATAAGCCAAATGTGTATTATACATTAATACTCAAACACATTTCTTAAATAAAATATATATCTAATATAGAAACATACACGAAAAAAATATAGATATTGAGATGAATCTTCAAATAAACCAAAAATATGAAAAATATAAATTAGTTCTAAAATTAATTAATTGTAGTGCGGGTTATAAACGGATCGTATCGGTATTGAACCATATCCGCCCCTTTTAGCAAAAGGGTTAAGGATACGAGTCGTTAACGAGTAAACGAATTACAAAACATAATTCAAACCCATATAATTCTTGCTATTTTAAATCGGATCAAAGTCAAAACCTAATTGCCAGATCTAGTCCCACTTCCCCTCTTCTCCCCTGCCTTTATTTGTCTCTTCATCTTTAGTTATCTGACGATTCCACCAACGAAACCCAGCTGATGAGGTCCTGCCAATAGTGTCGGTTGGGCGATAAAGACTGACGAGCAACCGATGTATCCCGTTGAGACGAGCCTAACACCGAGTAATTGGTCAAGTGCTATGAAAAGCCTAACCAAGATTTTTAAATATTGCTAAAAGGAATTTTTTTTTTCAATAATAAAATAAAATAGATCAGATGTATCCTAAATTAAAAGAACTAGAATTATTATGTAGTTGAACGATAGTTTTCACATAAAAATACAGAAAATGTTCGTGCCACGAATGTTGATAGCAATATCAGGATCGGGAACAAAACCTACAAATGCGTATAGCATTTTTAACAATTATCTTATCTGAATAAGTAATGGAATCTTAACTTTCAAATATTATGACTCTTTATGGTCACGTCATGTCCTAAAAAACTCTTAGTTACACGATTCTTATTGACAAACCAATATTATAACTTAAAGGTTAAATACAGAAACAATTTTATATGTAAGATAAGATAATATTCAATATAAAATCAGTCTTATATAGAGAGCTTACATAACTAATCTTTTTTTAACTGATATTTATTACTTTATTGAATATGCTATTTAGGTAAGTAGAATATACAGTTTAAATATGTAGTTTATGTAAAATGAATATACAGTTAAAAAAAATCTAAAGTTAAATATTGAGTCTGCAAATTTAATTGAATTAATTGTATATTTGACTAACATAAACTACATGTGAATAAGGTAAATATTGATTCATACAACATGTTATATATAATGCTAGTTAATTAAGCATAGTTCAATATACAACAAACCCTCTAGGTCTATTAATTAGAGATTTCCTTTGATATTATTGTCCAAATAAATTGATGTATTGCACATGTATTAAAAGGATTACTTCATCGATTTTAAAATAAGTGTTACAATTTTCATTTTTATGTGTATGAGAATAAGTGATACACTTTGATGATGTTACTATATTTGATAAAAAGTAGTGAAACTCACTCCTAATTATTTCATTTAATAATGTGAAATACGTGTAACTCTTTTATCCTTAATATATTTGCATTTAAAAATCATTAATATTATTTTGTTCAAAAGATGTAATATTTATTTCACTAACTATCTGATTTAATTTTAATATGATATTATAATATTTTGTATAAGAATCATGAAACAAAAAATGTACCATTAATCTTGAAACGAAGGAAGTATTGAGGAAATAAAATGGATTATACAATTGAAGATGGATGATTTAAACTTTTAAGGGTAAACAAAAACTAAAAGTAATTAGAAAAAAAGAATATTAATGTTGGATAATAAATTGGAAAAAATATTCTGAGACAAGGGGAATAAAGAATGAAAGAAAATTAATATGAAGGTGAGTCCTACTCAAAGATACGCTATTCCACGCCGTGTGTCGAACGTGTTACCGTTTTTCCATATCCAAAAATCTCACCGGCCCGACCCGACTTTGAGTATGAACTAACATCTTATTTAAATTCTTTTAAATTAAAATTTTCATACCAACGAACACCACATAATATCTCGAATTAAATTTGAAATTACCAACTTTAATTAATAAACATCATTATTCATAATTTGATATGTTTATTACTCCGTATTTAACTATTAGCTAATCATGATATGCAATTAGCTATTTTAGTTCTTTACATAAATTGTAATATGAAGCTATTTTAGTAACACATCAGGGTTGTTAAAAGAAAATCATATTATATAAAACAACCTAAACTCGTTAATGGCACTACATTTTATCATAAAGGTACACAAGATGCACGTTTTATCAAATCTTTATTGATCAAAATGTGGATGTGGAAAGTTAGACACTTGACATCATCGATATTCACTATGAGATACTCTAAACCGTGCAATATACGAATATGTATGCTAACATCTTTTAAGGTTTGTAATTATCAATATAAAGTTATAATATATATCATCATGTAAATATTTATATCACGTAAACATCTGTTTCAATAATCGCGAATATGTGTCCGTGATTCAGTACTGGTTTGCAAAGATACAAACCATATTTATAAAGTAACATATTCATAGCATTATATTTTATTTAAAAATAATAGCACTACATTTTATTTAAAAGATTTAGAAAAAAACAATATTTATTACTCCCTCCGTCCCTAAATAAAGTTCTCATTTCTCTTGGGCACAACTTTTTAGGAGATAGTTAGTGGTGGGGTATTTGGTATTACTTTTGATTAAAATATAAGGTTCGATTGGAGAGAGAAAATGTTTTAGAAGATAGTTAGTGGTGAAAATATTGGCAATAATATTATTATATTAAGTGGGCCCCTTAAGTTTGAGAAATGAGAACTTTATTTAGGGACAAAACTTGAAAAAGAAATGAGAACTTTATTTAGGGACGGGAGGAGTATTAATGGATGAATAGTAATAGGTAATGTATATGACTGAATTATGTTTTATTCCATTTCATATGACACAACTTCTTCAATTTTTTTAAGCAAGATATTATGTGTATTTCATTTCTTTGTGTTTTTTATCCAGTGTGTTAACAACATATATTCGAAATTAGTCAAAATTGGAACTCAAAATCTCTTATTTATTCGGAAACTCAAATATACCTAGATATTTGGTGTTGATAAATGTTCTTATCTAAAACGAATAAGTACTTAAGTGTTAGAAACAAAAAGAAATTCGAATTAATGTTCTGCGTGACAAAAATAAGCTAAGACGTATGAAATGATCTCTTAAAAATCACAATCAAGTTTGATTTACTCCTCAGATAAATATGTCATATAATCAAGGAAAAATTCGGAAATAGACATAGTAACAGCTAGTTCACTAGCTTATGTAGATCAGAGTAAAAACTAACTTGCTTTTATGTTAGTATCATTTTAGCCATTATCTTACTACTTACTAATGCATTTAGGCCTACATCTTTTAGTAAGTTTAAGGAGCTCCTTAATTTTAAGTTTAAGGAGATTTCCACTTTTAGTAAGTTTTTTAACTAAAAAATAAAGTGTTGCTTACAGGATTCGAACACAAGACCTCTCCTAAGTAGTCACTGTGTGTTAACCACTTCAACTACTTGATTATTTTGATTCATTCCAGATACTAATATATATAACCTTTAACGTCACCAGAACTCAACCATCATTTCTCTATTTAAAAGGCTCATATTTACTTTCACAAAAAAAGCTAATTTCGGATCTGATCCTACCATCACTAATGTCAGCACCTACCATCACTACGCACCACCACTCATCACCATCGCTATTGTCACCACCACCGGTACTGTCGTCACTTCGAAATATAGTTACGGGTACTCGCCGCTGCATTGCGCGGATACCCTGCTAGTATTCCATGGTTGTACTTCGACCTAAAAGTATACGAAAAAATCATCAAAATTGTATAAATAGGCACAATCGAATAATACATTTAAAAAAAAAAAAAAAACTCTTTTTAAGTAGCAATATTCGAATAATGCTTCTTTTGGGGCTATAAATACCATACCCGCCAACAATATACACACTCTCTAAACACTCAACTTCCTCTTTGTTCTAATGATCGAAGTTTTTGATCCTAAATCACTATTCCATCGATTGGACAAACCTTCAACAATCTAATCAAACTCATATAAATTTCATCTCGATTTTTTAGTCAGAAGATGAATTCAATCGATGTCAAAACGGAAAAGGCCAACGCGATCTCCCGGTACCAGAAGTTTCAGAGAATCACGATTATTTTCCGATTCATGGAGATATTAGTTTTTGTGATTGTAATTTCTAGGTTTTTAACTCAATTTCCGTTTACCGTTAGAGTTTCCGTCGATCAGTTCAGAGGAATCTCGTTCGCGTTTTTTAGCCCTAGGCTCGTTTTCGTGATCGGAAACGTGATTATTTTAATTCTGCTGTTTAAATCTCGAGTTGTTGATAATGGAGATTACGACGGAAGAATTAAAGTTTATGATGAGTATGTGAAAAGATGTGAGAAGAATGTTGTAAATAATAGTTGCATTTCTACGATTAAGGAACGAAAGATTTGCAGGAGTCGATCGGAGAATTTAGTGAGAGTAGATCAAACTGACAGGAAACTGAGGCGATCGGTGACGGAGAAAATTGCAGTGAAGAAGGTTGATTGCGGTGGCGGAGATGGTGGTAGTGAGACGGTGGCGCCGGAGAAGAGTTGCCCGGCGGATGAACTGAGCAGCGATGAATTCCGGCGAACGGTGGAAGCGTTTATTGCGAGGCAACAACGATCGCTACGAGATGAAGAATTAGCTACGGTACCATGCATCGGTGTATAAACTAACCGTTCTTTTTGGACTATGCTTTTTAAAAATAGAATTAAGTTTAGAAAGAAAACGATAAATGTTGTAAAATAAATATATTTCAGGTGATGGTGCCCTGTAAATCTGTAATTAAACTTGTATTATCTACTTTTATATAATAAAAGTTTTAGAACCGTCTAATTTGAAGATTATAGTTTACTATATATGCACATATTTGTAAATTAAATACTTTTTAATGGCCTATTTTTGTAATTTTTATAAGAAAATGACATTGATTTTGACTGTTTGTGCCTATTTTATGTTGTTACTTACCACATAAAACTTGAAATCAAATAATTCATTGATCTAATTATACCCTGTCTTGATCAAGTGTATAAACACAAATAGACATTAACATCATTTTTCTTTCTATAAATTTTCTTTCTATAATGAATTTATAAACATTTGATTAAATTTTTAATAATTATTAAGTTTTAAATATTTGAAATTGTATACTGGCCTTCATAACAATTACATGTTACGCAAAGAAAATGATTTTAAAAATACACATTAATACAAATCAAATTTTAATTATTTTTTTGGTAAAGGTTTATTCTGGTAAATATACTATAAGCACGCAAATTCTAAGTGCATGATATGTATCTGAATGTTTTCTTTAGATTGGTTTTGTTCTCGTATAATGAAATAGCTTTTTTTATATTTTTCGTATTATAATGAAAAGGTAAATTTGTATCTTCACGTATGTGTATAAAATTGGATCTTGAATTCATAACTATATATTTATTTTCAGATTGCATGACGACAATCGTATTATATACGAGCATATTCTTTTAGCTTGAAGGGTTGTATACGACATTCAACTCGAAATCCATGTAACTGTAAACCGATGGAATCTAATGGCATCTTTAACCGTGTGAACGACTTTTTCAATAAAGCATAAACGCTAAAAGAATATAAAGACATCTTTCTTTCTTTAACATTGTAGAATCGATGTTGATGTGTTGAGAATGGGATCAGATGTTTGACGTGAATAATTATCAAATATCTATCTATAAGTTGCTCGAATTTTCAAGGCAGGATATAAGCATCGATCCCGATTTTATATATGCTCTTTTGTCGACTATTAGGGACGAGTTTTTTTACCAAAAAACTGAAACGCCGCGGATTGGACCCGGTTTACGATTTCCACTAGTTCTTGGTTGTTGTTTTTGTCTTTTTCGGTTTTTTGTTTTTTCAGTTCTGGTTTTTTTAGTTCTACGATCTTCGTGTCAAACGTATTTTGTTAATACCATGGTAATCAAGGTTGATGATGTAGTTTGCGATTCTAACAAGTTATAAACGTGAAATAGCTTCACCGAACCGGATCCAAACACATTCCTATCGTCAATAACCTAAAAGCTCGGAGAAAGTAAAGGCATCTTTCTTTCTTTAACTTGGTAGAATCGACGTTGATGTGTTGAAAAATGAGACGAAATATTGGAGAGGTATAAATTCCTATATTATTATTCTGAATTAGCAAATTATAAAAGTTGATAGAATTTTAAAGATGCCGAACACATTACACATATATATCCTTATTCTTTTTTAACAGCAAAACATATATATATCTGTCAGATCGAATAACTCAACAAGTTATTAAATCATAGATCTATTAATAAAGAGAAGTTACAACAGATTAACACTCTTGTTATTGATTAAAAATAATAAATTGTAAATAATATAAGAACTATTAAGAACACAGTTTTCACAAAATGCTTCATTAATGATCGATAATACACACGTACGTTTACAATTCGTAAGGAACTATATACTTCCTCCGATTTAAAATAAGTGATACATTGTTGGTTTCACGGTTTTTGAGGCAAAATATGATAATGATAATTATATTAGATTAAATGGATGGTTAGTGGGGAATGGGTCCCATAAATTTTGAATAAAGTGAGGTTAATGATATTTAAAAGTAAAAGTAAGGGTAAAGATGTCATTTCACTTTATTAAAGTAGATAGTTAGTGGGTGTGGGTTCCACTACTTTTTACTAAATAAGGTAATTTTTCAAAGTGTATCACTTATTTTGATACACCAAAATATGGAAAGTGTATCACTTATTTTAAATCGGAGGAAGTATAATAGTCTTTGAAGCCTAAACTTTTACCCTAGTTATTCTAGGACTAGATTACAATTCGAATTACAAAAGATAAACATTCTAAACTAACTATGCTAGAATCTCGGACACGATCAGCACAATATATAGCCATCAATAGTATTTGCCATCGTCAGTAGTATATCCAAGATCAGTAGTATCTTTGTAATTCTGCCCCCATCAGTACTAAGTCTTGTTAGCAGCTCTAAGACTTCATCAGTACCAACTGCAGCATCAATATCAACTTGTATTTATCCCAACAATCTCCCCATAAACTTGTTAATTCAATTTGAATTATTCAAGTTTCTTTTTCTTCTTTCTCTTTTCTCTTTTTCTCTTCTAACAGTTTTGTTCTTCGTTCATCACCTTCTTTAATTCTTTGATTTCTTTCTCTTCTTTGTTCTACTATGAATCACTCGTTCTGTTGAAGAAAGTAATTATATTTCTCAGAAAACATAGTAGCATCATGTGGTCTAATGAATGAGCAACATGTAGTTTGGTACATTGCTTGTTCAGAATGATTATAATCTTTTTCCATTAAGAACAGCTCACATCTTTTATCTGCTCTTTCAAAGAAGTACATGTTTACAGAAGGTAGAACATTCCAAGCATAAACAGGCTCTGTATTTGTGAATCTTTCAGGATATCCTTCTGGATGAAATGCAGCATCTATCATTTCTGTTATGTATCCAGCTCCTGAGTTCTTCCATGCATCATTGGCCATTCTAGGTAATCCAAAGGTTAACATAGTAATAACATCACTTCTGGATAGTGACATTATCATAGGCTTCCAAGCTCTGAATCTTTGAATTGTAGTCTTGTCTTATAATATCAATTATATTATTTAATACCCTCTAGTTGATAATTGGATTTTCTTGTTGAAGTGCTTGAGGGATATCAAGAATGGGGAAGTCTTGTTTTGCTTTCTTCCTTGCTTCCTCTGCAGCATCTAAAGCTTTTCTTTTCTTGGCAGTTAGAGTTGAGGATTCGCCAGTCATTGGTTTTCTGGTAAGCACCAGTTTAGGATCAATGTCTATCAACTCTGTAAGCTTAACCTCTTCTACTTCTGGTTCTGCCAATTCTTTCTTTCTTACAGTGCAGTACTTGTCAACAATGTTCACCATCTTCATTCTTCCAAAAGATTTTGCACTGTGACCTTTTGTCTTGAAGTATTCTACCATTTTTTATTTTTGTTCAAGTATTTCTTTTGGTAGTTCAGCATTTATTTGTTTGCACTCTGCAACTAGATCTTCAAGACAGTTCAAGTGTTCTTCTTCTATTTTCTTTTGTTTATCAAGTTTTGCTTGTTGATCTTCTACAAGGAATTCCTTAATCTCTTGAATGGATGCATTTTTTATTCTTTCTTCTTCAGCCTTTCTTTTGTTTTCTAATTCAAGAGTCTTGGCACATTTCCTTTGATATCTCATTCTCTTCACCTTCCAATGATCTTGCTTTAGAGGTCTGGCCATATTTATCTTGTTCACCATGTAATGACCTAAAGCTCTGTGTGGGTAATCATCATCAAATTTGGCTTTTCCTTTACCAACACACTTTGGAAGTGGAGTATACTTCATATCAACCACTGGGATAATGCCTATGTTAGGATCAAATTTATGAATCCTTGCTTCAGGAAGTATCTTTGGATGTGGAGGTAATGCACATTCATCTACCTCATCCCAGTTAACACCATCATCAATATCTGGGACTACAAGTGGTTGTAATTCTGCAGTATTTATTTCAGTTGGGATTACTATTGCTGGTTCAATTAACTCTGGTATTTCTTCTACAGTCTCAGTAGTAACCGGAGTAGTTACTACTAGTGTTATAGCTGTTAAATTGAATGGTCTGTAGATTACCAGTTGTAGGTTTGAGGAGTTTACTACTGATGTTTCTTCTTCACTGGTTACTACTGGTATTTCCTCAGTAGTGTCTGTATCAGTACTGATTGGAGATGGTATTTGATCAGTAGTATGAGTAACTACTATTGATGTTGTTTCTTTTACGTCTTCTTCCATAAGATCAGTAGTGTTAATTTTTCAGTTTGTTCTAACACTTCAGTAGTATCTATGGGATCAGTAGTATTCAGAACATCAGTACTATGAGAAGGTGCTTGTTCTTCTGCTGCTGGGGATTGAGGTGCAGACACAAACACATCTTCATCCATACTTCTAACTCTCATATCCAGGTCTTCATCAATAAACTGACTTGTTTCACCATGAGCTTCTTTGAGGTTTAAGAGGGAGGCTGATGATGCTGCAATTGAAGTATCAATCATACCATGTATATGATCCTTCTCCCCTTTAGTGATCTCAACATGTTGAGCCTCACTATCATCAATCTTTTTCTTCAATTTTCTGATAATATGTGTTGTCTTTGAAGCCTGTAATCGAACCTCTTTATCCTTCTATTCATTACATTGATGTAGTGCTTCATGTAGCTCATGGTTTTTCCTTGATTGTTGATAAGAATTTGGCAATTTTGTACAGTGGTTTCAAGGTTTTCCATCCTATCCGTCAATTGGTTTTGTTCAATACTGCCATCATCCCTTCTAGGTAAATCATCGGGCTGGTTTGGTACATTGGCTTTAAGGTTTTTCATCCTATCCATCAATTCAGTTTGTTTCAATCTACCCTCATCGCTGCTTGGTGATGAAATGGGTTGTTTAGATACCCTCTTCTTCCTAGAAGAAGCAAAGATACATCCCCTTGTGGTTTCTTGGCACCGAGGTCCTTTAAGTGCTGCCTCAAAGGATGAATCATCACTTAAAGTTGCCGAGGTCTGGGTCCTAATGATGTTCTCACTAGCCTGTGCACCAACCTTTGGTGCATCAGTAGTGAGAGCCCTTTCCTCATGCCCTCTCTCCTCCTTGGAGGACAACTCTTGGAGCCTGGGATTTGACTCAATGGGTTCCCTGGTGTCCTTTCTGGAAAATATTTTCCTTTTATATGTTTTGGAAATTTTTTTGGTCCTAGGTTGGTCTACCTCAGAGTGAAGAGTAGCACTCTGAGGTTCTAGTACATGTTCTTGGGACACATTCAGAACATATTGAGGTGAGGTTGATTGAGTGGACTCATGAGATCTGTTTGGGCTCTTTTTGGTGATGGAGAGTGTTGGGGTTCAATGGGGTGACTTGAACCTTCTCCAGTTGGAGGATGATCATAGATTATTTTTGCAAAAAGTGGTGTTACCTTTCCAGAGAACTTGAACTTTTTGTTCATGTTTTAAAAAACCTTTTTGTTTAACTCTGGAATTGGAAAAATATTTTTAGTTTTTACAAGATTTGGTATTTCACAATAAAAAATGTGTGCAAGGAATCTTGGATACATTAAAAATTTTGTTGCAGATAAGTTTCCAAGCATTCCTTCAAAAATCATGTTTAAAAACTTAAATACTTGATCTGTGCAAAAACAAATAACAGCATATGCTATTGATCTGTTGAACTCATTCAAAGTACTTTTCTTTGGAGACATACAATGTTGAATGGTATGTACCAAGAATTTCCATTGGGGAGAAAGAAGACCTTTTTGAAAAGTGTGAATGTCTGTTCTTCCTTTATACCCCATTTTTAAAACATTTTCTCTTAATTCATCTATAGGAAGAAGAGTTATACCTGACTCATCATTGAGTTGTAGATGTTGCCTGATTGTTTCTTCTGAGATGATGATAGATTGACCATCTATTTCTGATTTAATTTTGATTGTATTTTTTTCTTCTATTCTTTCTGTCTTCTCCCAGAATTGAACAAGATGTTGTACACAGAGTTTTGGTTGTACTGTAAAGCAAATCTTATAGGAGAATTTTTTAAGAACATAACAATAGGCCTGAAGCTTCTTGTTCCATCTGGATTTCTTAAGAATGCGAGCATGTTGTGAAATTCAGAATATTGAAGATCAGTTTGAACGACGAGTGGTTTCTTCATTGCCATTCGTTGATTCTGTGAAATTGACTTCTGAGAGATTGTGATCTTTGAGAGTTTGATTTGATAACTTTTTGAGAAACTTGTTACTGGTTCAATGTTTTGATCAAGATTGAAAAGCTTAGGGTTTATCGTAGGGTTTAGCAGATCGAGATTTGGATAATGCTTAATTAATCGAATTCATCTATTTATATTTTTCGAATTAACCTGCAGAATGACTGAAATACCTTCGAATCATAGCCCAACGGGTATTTTCATGGGGGTTAGTATGGTAAAATTGTGTATTTCGAATATAACGGTCAATCAGCAGTAACTTAAGTATCAGTTGTAAAACGTCAGTAGTAACTGTTGTTTTACACTTAACCTAATTCTCAGTTACACTCAATCAGTAGTATCTTGTGAATATAACCCACAATCAGTAATGATGAAAAATTAATAGTAAAAACACTTCAAATTAAATTTAAAAAGTAAGAAAAATGTACAAACACTTTACATATTAAATTCTTTATGAAATTAATTTATTAAAATCATTCCAATACTGCTAACCAAAAATCCAAATCTTCCTACATCAAATGCTTTTGTAAAAAGATTAGCTAGTTGATTATCATTATGAATTTTAATCACTTTAATTAATTTCTTTTCATTGCAATCTCTTATAAAGTGAAATCTGATTTTCAATATGTTTAGTTTTTGAGTTTTTTACTGAATTATTCACAATACTAATTGCACTTTAATTATCAATAAAAATAGGAGTTTTGAGAATAGAGATACCAAAATCCAATACTTGATTTTGAATCCACAGCACTTGGGCACAATAAGCAGATGCAGCTACATACTCTGCTTCAGCAGTTGATGTTGAAACATTTGTTTGTTTCTTGCATTGCCATGAAACCAGCCTTGATCCAAAGAATTGACATCCACCAGTTGTTTACTTTCTGTCTTGATATTCTCCACCATAGTCACTATCAGTGTATGCTACAAGCTCAAATGGTGAGTCACGTGGATACCAAAGTCCAAGTGATGGTTTTCCTTTCAAGTATCTGAAGATTTTTTTAACAGCCTGTAAGTGAAGCTCCTTTCGTCTTGCTTGATACCTGGCACAAACACAAACACTATACATAATATCAGGTCTTGATGCAGTTAGATACATTAAAGAACCTATCATTGATCTATACAAGTGTTCATCTACATCCTCCCCCTCAACATCAGGATGTAGGTGTTTATGTGTTTCCATGGGAGTGCTTGCACTTTTACAATCTTTCATTGAAAATTTCTCCAAGATTTCTTTGACATATTTTGATTGATTAATCAAAATACCATCTGACTTTTGATTGATTTGGAGTCCAAGAAAGAAGTTCATTGGACCCATTGAGCTCATCTTAAATTTGATCTGCATTAGTTCTTCAAACACTTTACACAGTTGGTCATTTGTTGAACCAAAGATGATATCATCTACATAAATTGGTACCAGTAGTACATCATCCTTGACTTTTCTTGTGAACAGGGTCTTGTCAATTGCACCTCTTTTGAAATTGTTCTTCAATAAATATGATGATAATGTATCATACCAAGCTCTTGGTGCCTGATGAAGGCCGTATAGAGCTTTGTCTAATTTGTACACATAATCATCATGCTCAGGATCTTCAAATCCTGGAGGTTGACACACATATACTTCTTCTTCAATTTTCCCATATAGGAAAGCACTCCTTACATCCATTTGATAGACTTTGAATTTCTTGAATGAAGCATATGCTAAGAAAATCCTGATTGCTTCAATTCTTGCAATAGGAGCATATACTTCATCATAGTCTATTCCTTCTTCTTGAGTATAACCTTGGGCTACAAGTCTGGCTATGTTCTTGATCACTATTCCTCCTTCTTGTTTCTAAAGATCCATCGTGTTCCAATGGCCCTTTTTCCTTTTGGAAGAGGTACAAGTGTCTAAACAGTTTGTCATTTAAATTGAAGGAGTTCTTCTTGCATTGCTTCAATTTAGTTTAGGTCTTTCATAGTTTGTTAAATCTTTTTAGGTTCTTCCTGAGATAGAAAACATGCAAACATACATTCATTAGAAATTAGACTTATATTGCAAATATTTGAAAATAAACTTGAATTGAATTTGCTTCTTGTCTGCATATTTGAATTGACATCACTTAGAACTAGGTCTAATGGGTGATTCTTTTCAGTTCTTGTGCTGGAAACTTTGTCAACAACTATTTGACTATCAAGATTTGATTAATTGGATTCTGGAATTTGTGCATCAGTCCAGATATCTTCTTGATTTTCTGGATTTTCTTGATTTTCTTCATTGTTACTGACATCATTATCAAATTGATCTTCATTTAGATCATGTGTTTCAGTGTTAGTATGAACGTCAGTATTGTTTGAATCACCATTATCATTTTGAGTCTCTGAATTACTACTGTGTCAGTAGTATCTAGAGAATATGAGTTATTACTAGCATCGGTATTGTTTGTATTATCCAAGTTACTACTGTCCTCAGTGTTAACTGTGGGATCAGTATTAACAAGGATACACTTCATTTGATTCTGACTACCATTGTTTGATGATGATCCACCATGTGGTGATTGATTGTTTGTTTCACCTGCATTAAAATCATAACTAAAATCAAGAGATTTGGTTAGATTATCAATATTATATAACCAATCTGGACCATTTCCTTGTTCATTCATTAAAGTTTCATTGAAGGACACATCTACACTTTCTTCAATGATCCTCAGCCTCTTGTTGAATACTCTATATGCTTTGCTTTGAGTTGAGTATCCCACAAAGATTCCATCATCTGATTTACAATCAAATTTACCAATTTGTTCTCTTGTAATTGAAATTGTACAAGGACAACCAAATGATTTTAAAAAACTTATTGAAGGTTTTCTTTTATTAAAAAGTTCATATGGTGTTTTAAAGTGTGGCTTAACTATTAATACTTTGTTTTGCACATAACAGGCAGTATTAACAGCTTCAGTCCAAAATGTTATTGGTAATTTTGAGTCTGCAAGCATGGATCTAGCTGCTTAAATGATTGTTCTATTTCTTCTTTCAGCTACACCATTTTATTGTGGAGTTCTAGGTGAGCTTTACTGCCTGTCAATACCTTTAAGATCACAAAAAGAGATTAGATTAGCATTTTTAAATTTTGTGTCATTATCACATCTAATGGCTTTCACTTTGAGATCTCTTGTGTTTTCCATATTGATTATTAGATTCTTTATGATTTCACTTGTTTCATCAGTAATAACAAGACAGTATTATTGTTTCTTTCCAATACTCATTACATTTGTAGGACCAAATAAGTCCATATGTAAGAGCTGCAAAGGGTTGGAAATAGAATTAATTACTTTGGACTTATGAGAAGTCTTGTGTTGTTTACCTTTCAGGCATGCAGCACAATGATGATCACACATGAATTCCTTTTGAGGTAAACCAACTACTAAATTCTTTTTGACTAAGTTATTCATGTTTTTAAAGTTTGTGTGACACATCCTTCTATGACAGAGTTCTGATTCATTGGTGTTTGCCTTGGATATAAAACAGTTGATCTCATTTGAGGAACTGAGTTCTCCCCCCTATATCCAGGCAATACACATTGTTTCTCCTTGGTGTTCTTAAACAACATATTTTTCATCAATAATAAAGTCAGGAGAAAGAATGATGCACTCTATATCTGTAAAAAGAATTTTGTTCTTCTTATCATATACTTGTGAGACACTAACCAGATTATATTTAAGCTCAGCAACATAAAAGACATCATCAAATGTAATCTTACCATTTGATTCTGTGCTTTTACCCGTAATTCTACCACCTCTTGGATTTTCACCAAAAGCAACATATCCACCTTCAAAGGACTTGAAATCTCTTAAAATTTGAAGATTTCCAGTCATGTGCCTAGAGCATCCACTATCAATATGTCATGTTCTTCCTTCTTCAGGGATCTGGATACTCTGCACATAAAAATAAATTGATTAGTTCATCTTGGGAACCCAAGCTTGTTTTGTCTTGGGTTCATCCTTTGAAGAATAAAGTTTTCTAATAGTTTGAACTTTTGATACAGGTTTGGTTTTCAATTTTTTATTGTTACTGCCTTTTGGTGTTACTACTGATTTAGGTTTATACCCCCAATTTTTTGCTTTTGAATATTTTACTACTGACGGACCAGTAGTATTTGGGTAATATGACTTTTTCGAATAATCAGTAGTATTATAGTAATTGTATCTGACATCATTGTAATTAGGTTTATTATCAGTAGTGAATCTTTGTTTGTTAATATGATGTTTGAAAGATTTGAATATTTTGAAAATTGATTTTGCTTTTTATTATTTTCAAAATAATTACTTCTTTTAATTTAAGAACTTTTAATTTTTCTTTATTTTCTTTGAATTCCTTAAACTCTTTGCAGTTTGTTGGATTGTAGTGACAATCCTTGCTAGGTGGTTAACTTTGTTGCAAATTAAGCATGTTAATTTTGTTGTTTTAGCACTTTCAGGCTTTTTTTGTTCTTTTAACTGATTTAAGTTTCTTTAATTTCCCCTTCTTAAGATGGTGGGTATATTCTCAGAATTGTATTTAGGGGACTCTTGACTTTGTGTGGTGTGAAAACTTGTGTCAGTTGATTTAATGGTGTTTTCATCATCAGATGAATCATTACTTGTTTCAGTTTGACTTTCCAATTTTAGTTCATCTAATATTCTTTCTGAACTAGATTTAAGTGGGGGAATAAAATTTGATGGAGGAGGGACTGCATGATATCCAACTCCATGAACAACCTTTTCAGTAGTTGATTACTAGTTAGTTCCTCAATTATCTTAGAACTTCTTTCAATTTCTTAATTGAAAGTTTATTATGTTCTAGCTCTAATTGACATTCTTCTAACTTAGTTATAGCTTCTTTTAATTTTAATTCAGCATGCTCTTTATCATAAGTTGCTTGTAAAAGTTCTTCTTTGCATTTTTGATAAGTTATTTTATAGATTTTTATTTGAATTTCTAGATCTGCAATGCAACCATTAAATTCAATTTTTCTGTTTCTATTTAATATCATCTCATCAAGAGTTTCTTTATTAAATTTCTCAAGTTCTTTATATGCTTTAATGCATTCAGGAGTGCAAGATTTAGAATGTACCTCAGTATTAGGATCAGTGAAGGCCATGAGTGCTTGATTTTGAGCATGTTCCTCTGCTTGAAAGCTCCAATCATAACCTTGTCCCTCTTGAGATACAAGAGCGGTTGAGTTTGATGAATTGTTTTTGTTGTAGTTTGATCTTTGGTCTTTATTAGGGAATTCTCTAGCAAAGTGACCAAAATTGCTACAGTTATAGCATTTGACTTTGGTTTTGTCAAATCCAGCACGTTCACCTTTGTTGAAGTTCAGATTTTGTCTGCCAGTTCTTTGAAGAAATCTTTTGGTCTTCAAGCTCAGCATTGCCATCTGCCACTTTATATCCATCTCTTCCAGATCATCAGGATTGATTTGTTCCAAATCTTCACTAATCAGTGCAGTGTGCACATAACTAGTAAAGAAGGATTCTCTTGCTATATCTTCAGTTTCTTTATACTTTCCAGTGGTAGCATCCTGACTTGTACCTGTACTAGACACAAAAGCAGCATTGTTTGAAGGTAGACTAGGAGTTTTTTGACTTATCGCAGATTCAAATACTCGTAGTTCATTGTAGAGTTCATCAAGCTCCTTTTCTTCCAATGCATCTCCTTGTCTATATATTACAGTATACATAGACCACTCTTCTCCAAGAGATCTGAGAAACTTCCTGTTGACATCATCATTGTCTGGTTTAACTCCAACTTGATTGAGTTCACCAATAAGTTTATTGAATCGATCAAAAACTTGTGACAAAGATTCATTCTTTTATCCTTTGAAGTTTTCAAACTCTTGTTTCAGGACAGATTTCATGTTTCTTTTTGTACTTTTGGTACCAACAAACCTTTTCTCCGGTGCCTGCCACAGCTTCTTAGCATCATCATATTCAACAAAGAGATGTTGATAGTCATTGGGAATTGCAAGCAACAGAGTGCTTAATGTCTTCAGTTCAATGCCTTTGTCCTTCTTTTCCTTATCACTCTTAAGTTTGTCTGCTTTAGTTGGGGAGCTGGTGATTTGAATTGGAATGGTTTTGTTGCCTTCTAGTACAACTTCTCACATGGAATAATCAGTAATAAGCATGTACTGTTTATTCTGTTTTTTCACATCCCAAAGTTGTTGGGAGTGAGAATTGGGATCTTGTTTGCCTGTGTGCTTTCATTGTTATCAGACATGATTAACAATTTTTATTTCGAAAGTATGAAACTTTCTGGGGTTCTTAATTCGTAGATCTAGAACCTTGATGCTCTGATACCACTTGTCAAGATCGAATAACTCAACAAGTTATTAAATCACATATCTATTAACAAAGAGAAGTTACAGCGGATTAACACTCTTGTTATTGATTAAGAACAATAAACTGTAAATAATATAAGAATTATTAAGAACACAACTTTCACAAAAAGCTTCAACGTATATTAATGATCGATAATACACACGTACGTTTACAATTCGTAAGGAACTATATATAATAGTCCTTGAAGCCTAAACTTTTGCCTTAGTTATTCTAGGACTAGATTACAATTCGAATTACAAAAGATAAACATTCTAAACTAACTATGCTAGAATCTCGGACACGATCAGCATGATATATAGCCGTCAGTAGTATTTGCCATCGTCAGTAGTATATCCAAGATCAGTAGTATCTTTGTAATTCTGCCCCATCAGTACTAAGGCTTGTTAGCAGCTCTAAGACTTCATCAGTACCAACTGCAGCATCAGTATCAACTTGTATTTATCCCAACAATATCCTCATTACCCGATAAAATATATGTTTTTTACAATAACAATAAAGTAGATTAACTACTTTCAGAATACCTCTAATAAAACTCAAAAGTGCGTAGAAGAACAAAATATATTATTTAGTGTCGACAATAAATATATATATAAATATATTCTTAATCAAATGAACACTGTTTCAAAGACAGTGTACAACTAATATTTTTACTAGTAATTTAAGGATAAAAATATTGATAGGGTGAAGTACATAATAATCTTAATTTTGTAACTCATCTAAATGTACACGATAACATCATACATGTTTGCATGTACGATCATGCGTCATTTTCATATTATTTGAATAGCAACATATTTTAAAAAGGCATTAATTGTACACAAATTGGCCATATTATAATTCATGAAATAAAAATACAAGAACTGAAAAGAAAAGAAAGAAGCCCGTGAAAGTTATTAGATTTAAAGTCCCTCAAAGAATCTCATATGATCTTCAAAAGTCTCCCCGTGCCTAATTTTGGAAACTGATCCATCTTCCTCAACCTACATTAACATCAATTATAAATTTATAATTAAGCAAAGTTCACCATTATAATTATATAAATATATACAATTACCAACTTGATAAATAGTGCCAGACAGGCTGGTCAATTTTTATTTCTTTTTTAAGTTTTAACCGCCAACTTTGACCCTTTTTTCCTCTTTTAATTTTAGTCTTTTAACATTTTAGGTTTTGAATACTTATACTTTAAACCCATTTGTTTTAATATTGATTTTTTTGTCCAAAAATCATAATGTGCAAATTAGTAATCTACTGTATAACATTACCAACTTGATTTTACAACTCAAATTATTTATAGTATCACAATTATTAAGAATACGAATTTATGGTTTTACAAATATCAGTATACATTATTTTGGGCATCATATGAAAATCTCCAGCGGCATTGCACGGGGTAAAAACTACTGGTTTGTTACAATTATGGGATTCATGTTGACTTTCAAGAGTCAAACATGGTATTGTAGGATCCAAAAAGCATCATTTTGTAATGGAGTGAATTAAAGAAGCTATGAATGCATTTGATATTAGAAATTGAAAAAATGCTTTGGTTTGACTTTTGAAAAGTCAAAATTGAAGAAAACATACCCAGTACTCTGGTGGACGCATTTTGAGATTGTAAGTTGAAGCCATACTCATGCAGTAGGCACCTGCATCATGAACTACAAGCCCAGAACCCTGTATACCAAAAATAAAATCAAAAATAAAATAAAAATATTTTAAATTTAAATAAAAATTAAATTAAATTACCCTTGCTGGTGCAGGAAGATCTCTGTTCTTCCCCAAGAAATCAGCCGATTCACAAACGGGCCCCACAACATCAAAAGTAGTAACTGCAGAATCAGTTGGTGGAGGAGAAACCAATTCTATATGCTGCATTTAAATATATAATATTATAAAAATATCTTGAGATTAAAAAAGTAACCCAAATCGACCCGACCCGACCCTTAAGTAAGAATAGATAAGTTTACTTGATAAGCATCATATAAACTGGGACGAATAAGTTCAGCCATGCTTCCATCAATCACAATGAAGTTTTTGGTCCCATTTGTTTTGACACCTGTCACACGATTGACCAAACAACAAGTGTTTGCAATTAACGATCTCCCGGGTTCAATTATTAAATTAAGGTTTCGTGATTTTACTAGCTCCCGAACCTGTTCTTCAACAATTTTTTAAAAAATAAATATTAGTAATTAATTAAAGATGAATAATCAAATAAATAAATGTAGTTCTTACGGTGTCAATAAGATCTCTTGGTGTTGGAAGAACGGTACCCTTGTGATAATAATCGATACCAAGACCACCTCCAATGTTTAGATAATTAATATCAAACCCTTGGGATCGAATTTCGTCGATGAATTTCACCATAATTGCAGCAGCGTCTCTGAAAATGTCAACCTAAAATACAAATATATGAAAATAAAAATTATCTTCATTTACAGTAAAATGGAATATGGGTGGGTTTAGTAACGGATTAGAACTAAATATCCATTTTTGGTAAATAAACAATGAGCAACAAATAATTGAATAAAGCGATTTAACAAGTTGTATAATGTATAATGCAGGCTGGAACGGGTCATATATCTCAACCCTAACCTGTGTATTTTCAACCAGATCCCGACCGTATAACCCGTTGAATTAAACAAGCTAAACAGGTTATCAGTTTAAATGGGTAACGGGTCAAACATGTCAACTTTTCGAAATTTGTATGTAGAACCTACTAAAGTAAATATGTTTTTTCTTTAAATATATCGATTTTTCAAATATATCTATTAACTACTAAAATATAAATATATCCATTTTTAAACATGTTTTAATAAATTAATCAGGTTGGCGGGTCGACCCATTTAAATTATCATCAACCGAACCTAACTCGTTTAATAAACGGGTCAGTTCAGTCGTCCCAAAACTGACATGAAACTTGTTTGCTTCAACCGTAACCTGTTTATTTTCGTGTCGGTCTCAGTTTGGGTTAGAAATTGCCGGCCATAACGCACAAATGCTAACTTGAATAAAATATAAAAAAAGAAAAAAAAGGTAGAATACCTTGGTAATAGTGGATCCAAGATGACAATGAGCTCCAACAAGCTTAAGTTCATCAGGATATGATTTAACAGCATCTAAAAACCATTGCAATTTCTCGTTTCTGATACCGAATTTTGAGTTCTTGTTTCCAGTTGCAACATAAGGATGAACTTGAGGATCAACATCTGGATTGATTCGAAGCAATACATTCACTTTTTTACCAGCAATTCTTGCAGCTGATACAATATTATCCAAATCAAATTCACTATCTATGTTCACAAACACTCCTTCTTGAGCAGCAAGAACTAGATCTTCTAGAAGCTTCCCGTTTCCATTGAAAATACACCTAACATCAAGTCACAATTTTAATCTCTAAACAATAGCCCTAATAAGAATAAGGGGTTAATTTCATAAAACAGTAATAAAGTTTCGAAAGTGTTTCATTTAGGTAACTCAAACTTTTCTTCCACTCTATTATAATAACCAAGTTTCAAAAATATTCCAATTATGTGAAATTTACCATACATTATAGGTTAACATATCATCTTTTATATATAAATTTAAGTGTTTCACTTATGGATTTTTTGTATATAAATTTAAATAATGTAACCTGGTAACCTATAATAAAAGTTAAATTTCATATGATTAGAACATTTTTGAAACATGATTAATGTAACACTTTTGAAACTTTGTTACAAAAATCAGACCCAAACACTATAAACCGATTATATGTCACTTATAAAACCTCAATTATCAACAAAATCACATTAAAATCCCAAAGTCTAATTCATAACCGAATTGAGTCTAACAAAAACACAAATATAATAAAAAAATTGGTACCTTGTAGGATCAAAGCCAGCACGAAGAGCCAACCTAAGCTCATTCCCACTAACCAAAACAGCCCCACAACCCAAACTCCTCAAATGCTTTAAAATCATGAAATTATTATTCGCTTTAATTGCATACCCAATAACCGAATTCAATCCCTCTAAAGCATCCTTATAAGCTTCAACATTTCTGGTAATCTGAGGTTTACTGTAAAGATAAAACGGCCTTTTTTCAACGGCTTCCATTACTTCTTCAACCTTGAGATTCTCGCAGTACAGAAATCCGTCATCTTTTTTGGTGAAACAGTGTTGAAATTTTTGTGTTTCTAGTGGTGTCTGTGATATGACGGCTCGGATTCCGAGGGTTTTGGGATTGGGTTTGAATGAAATTAGGGTTTTGGGTGTGGTTGTGATTGGGGAATGATTTAGGGTTTTTGGGAAAGAGAGTGATTGGAGCTGGAGATGAGATGCAGATGAAGCAGCCGCCATTGGTGAGGAACAAAGTGAAGGATGTAACTGATGCTAGTTTTTGGGTTTAAATAGTATCAAGGGTTTATTACGAGTTTGGTAGGATAGTCAAAATCGATTTAATCAAATGCGTGATTCATGCATGTATCAAATTCTAATTGAAAGAAAAAAAAATACTATCAGTACTATTAACAAATGTATAAAACTAATAGGTTTTTATCTTGTGGATATTTTCATATGATACCTAAATTAATTTTTATTTATATTCATACAATCATAAACTCATACTTTTAATAAATTAAGTCTTTTTAATGATTTGCACTGTAAAATCAAATTAGTAAATGTTATATTAAGATTTTGCAAATTACATTTTTTATATAAAAAATATTTAAAAATAAAGAGGGTTAAAATATAAGTATTTAAAATATAAATGTTAAAAGGCTAAAATTTATATTAAAAAAAGGGACAAAGAGTCAGGCTAAAATTAGGAAAAAAACAACAAAAAAGAAAATCATGCTAAAATTGAACTTGCTAGTAATCGAAATGGTGACCCATGATGATAGAGAAAGTGTCTTACCATTTTGAAAAAAAGTCTCAAACGAAGATATTCCCCTTTTATTTAATAAATACTGAAAAGGCACAAAATGACAAAAAGTCAAAGCCACTTTTTTTCTAAAATGCAATACTTCAGATATAATGAGGGGTTCTAGCTCGCATGTTACGGCGGGTTTAAGTTATATGTATTTATTGGCGTAATACAATGTTTAGTTATATTTATTATGAAGTAAGAGTATGATCCCGAAACATAATCATAATAATGAGATTGTGAGAAATTTGAGATCCTGATGTAACTATATTTGTACTAAAGTGATTAGGTATGTTCCCTTCTTTTGTGGTGTTAAAAAAAATCATCCAATAGGTCTCAGGTTCGGGTTTGAATCCCACCAATTTCATTTTATTTTGTGTTGGAGCAAAACACAGATCAACTTGATACTGATGCTGCAGTTAGTACTGACAACTTAGTACTAATGGGGCAGAACATATTACTACTGATGAAGTTGATACTGGTGTATACTATAACTTAGTTACTACTGATCATGCAAAGAC
The DNA here is from genome assembly GCA_963853835.1 of Calendula officinalis. NCBI lineage: Eukaryota > Viridiplantae > Streptophyta > Magnoliopsida > Asterales > Asteraceae > Calendula > Calendula officinalis. The sequence goes on along the minus strand of OY970828.1, from coordinate 5,797,216 downwards.
TGAAGATACTACTGATCTTAGTAGTTACTACTGACGATGGTTTCCAGACTTACTACTGATGTTACATATTTACTACTGGTGATGAGTTTTACTACTGATACGCGTTTATGAAGAATATCAAGTCCGAGATCTTCGTAGAGATAGTTATAGAATGTAAATCAATGTATATTTTTATTATTCGATGTAAATCAAGTCCTAGAATAACTAGGGTAAATAGTTTAGCTTCAAGGACTATTATAAATAGTTCCTTACGAATTGTAAACGTACGTGTGTATTGTTAACTCAATAATATACATTGAAGCTTTTTGTGAAACTGTGTTCTTAATACTTTCGCATATTATTTACAGTTCATTGTTCTTAATTACATTGATATAGTGTTGATCCGCTGCAACTTCTATATTCAATTAGATCTAAAGTGTTTATTAACTTTTCTATAGTTAATCGATCCTGATGTAACACCCGTATTTTTAAAACATCGTTTAAATCATCTAAAATACATTTTCCCAATACTCGACATATTGTCCAAAATACAGTTTAACAAAAACTTTAGAACCTATATCAGAGTTTACAAAAATACGGTGTCACCAAGTATATCAAAACCATAGGCAACGGGATCTACCTATTAGCTCCCGAGCTAAACATCTCTAGGCCACTTCTAGTGCAACCTTCTATCACTTCAAACCTGTACCTGAGTACATAGCCACAAAACAAACGTAGTACGTGAGACAAAATAGTCTCGTGAGATACAAGGGTTTTAGACCCAAATAATAATAATCATAGTTTCATAAATATATAAACATATATATAAATATAAACAATCTCACTACCGGCTAGTCACCCTACCGTGACTCTAGCAATCTCTGCTCTCCTAGCAATCATATCTAACTATCGGGTTGCCCCCGCACTAGCTAGAGGCACAACATATCTAGTTATCGGGTTGCCCCCAAACTAACTAGAAGCACATTAACTTATTAACCGGGGATCCCCCGCATTAATAAGCTTCAACCAATTCTAGTATATAAACATATACATACTAGAAACATACCGGGGATCCCCCGAATTGCTCAAGATAACGGCAAGAGGGAATCGCCCAATCTACCGATACCTGCCTTACTCGCCGGACCTTCCTCCAGTTAGCAAGACTACTACCGTGGATGAGTCGATGGGAATCCACCCAACTGCCCCTCACTCCACACCTCATGACCGGGGATCCCCCGCGTCATCACATCATCTCACTCTTACCATAACTCATCAGTTATTCCAATCAAAGCCTTCGACTATCACATCAGTCATCAACAAGTTAGTTATCTAATAATAACTATATATAACTAGTTCAACATAGTGTGAACGTACATGTATGGTCCCATGGACCCAATCATAAGCATTCTACACATACTTCTACATCTATGAACCCTAGGAGGTTCATATTCACTTATTTCATAATATACAATTCTTGTCTATCGACACCATAATACTTTTATCTCTTCGTGACGTAATGCATAATTATTACCAGCCACATCATAATCATTTTCATATATATTCGTTCATTTCTTTTATTAGTAACTCTTACCAATAGGTACTCATTACTTATCTAATCATTTCTAATTGCTTTACTAATACATAATTATTAATAAAGACTCAATATACATTATATTACTCCATAACTTCATTATTATGGTTCCTTAGTAAAGATTTCATAATTACTTTAGCTTATCATATTTACTTCCAAATTCATCAATCATACTAGACTTATTCTAGTATCACATTACACCTACTTTCTTATCTTTTCAGTCACTATCTTTATCAAAACATTTATTAATAAAGACCCATAACATATCATATGTATTTTCGAAAACCATTTGCTATGTACCCAGTTTAAAAGTCTCATGTACTCACCTTAGCAATAAGTGCTCCAACCGTATTCTTTACGTCAGTTTCCTTGCTTCACAATTCGGTCAACCTTCCAAGACCTCACGAAATGCCTAATACAATAATCACAAGATTATCAACATCACATTCTACTACCAATGTGTCCATCTATCTCTAGATAACACTTATTAACTCATTTCCCCCAATTATGGTGATTTAACAAACCCTAGGTTTAACCAACCCTTAAGATTCTTACAAATCATAATCATACACTTGTTTCCTTTGATAATATACCATCTAATAGGTGTATACATCACTTATATCACCATGACCCATAACCCAAAGAGCTAGGGTTTCAAACCCATACACCCAAATACATAGATCTTAGGCTACAAAGATCAAAGAGTGAAGATATACCTTTAATCTTCAACTATGAGTGAAATCTACCAAAGATTTGTGGAGGAATCACTCAAGAACTGCACTGGAGCTCGAAATATCGCCAAAGAGGTATCTAGGGTTTGAAATAACACAAATGGCTGAAAACCCGATTTTAAAGCTGCACGACACAAGTTCACGACGCGAACAATAGTTCGCGTCGCTAAGTCTGCGTTTTTCCAAACTTCGCGATCGCTAAGCCATCGCGAACTACATCGCGACCAATGGCCCAGATCCCTGATCGGAGTTCCCGATCGTTAACCCTAGTTCGCGACGCGAACTTCCTAAGGCAGCAGGGCTGCACTTTTTCACCTTTGTCTCGACCCGGTTTCGCCCATAGCTTTCTCGTACGGTGTCCAAACGACACGAAACCAATTCCTACGTTCTTTAAACGATTTATCCTTATTTATCATATTTTTATACAATTTATCTATTTACAAATTTCGGGTCGTTACAACTATCTACCCCTTAACAGGATTCCGTCCTCGGAATCACTAAGAATTTCAACCCACATACAACCGAGCATTCCGCTCTCATTCCCTTGTGGTCACTACCATCAAACTTTCCTCATTCCTATTCCGTTATCATTACATCCAAACGTTCACTTAACTCCGTTAAGTCCGAACGGTTAAGACTCAAATTTTAAAACTCATAATACCCAAACGGGTCAAAATTTCACAATTTGACCACAACACTTTTTATACTTCAATCAAACCCGATCATTTTATACACATAAAAATGGCATGACCCGCTCATTAAAATCAACTAATTGACCAACACGAATGTCAAAGTCTAGCTTCGACCAAGTTGCCACATTCCAATATCGTCTAACCTTTGACTTAAGAACAAGGTCAACTATGCTTTAACAATTTTCCTTCTCGCTAAGGAACCCATAAATCCTTCTTTCCTTTTCATTTGGCCTTCAATTTATGATCCATCTACAATCATATACTCGATTCCCACATTCAATCTTGACAACACCCTAACGGGTCAAAGTTGTATAATCTGACTACAACTATTTCAACTATTCCATTAATCTTTTCACATACGTACAATCGGCACATTATGCCCTCGACATTCACTAACCGTTCATAACGAGAGTCAAAGCCCATCCTTGACCGCGTCAACTATTCACAATTTGACTAATCTTGACTTTTGCATAAAGTCAACCATACTTTTCCCAACTAACAAATTTCATACTCACGGGGCACCATTACTAATTTATCACTTTCGGGTTCCGCTCATTATTGTCCCCTTAACAATTGTCCCCGTTTTTCCACACTTTCATTTTCTCTCCCAATTATCCGAGAGTCGTACATTCACATATGGTCACATCGACCTTTACCGATTCTTGACCAACATTTGGTCACTCAAACCATCACTTAGTTTTCTTTCAACTACCCCTGTGTCACATCAATCAATTTCATAACTCTTATTCTCAATTTCATACAAGTTTACCACATCTTGATTACCAAATAATAATTTGCTCACTAGGAGTTTCTCTTTCCTCCTATCCTATAAATCGTAGGCATCCCCTACACATACACGACTTAAATGCAACCCGCATTTCAACCAAATTCTCACTTATCGTACAGTCATAACCATACACATTAACCACATAGTTCTACATTCATCATATATACATAAACATATACACACATATATACACATTATTATACAGACACAACAATTCATACTTTGACTATTATATCATGATGATTGGAAAGCCTCCAATCCATCAAGACCCAAACTGTCACAGTGATTAGAACATCTCCAATCACAGGATGGAACCATTGGGATTCGCCCAACCGATTCCACCCCCAAACATCATAGGAGCCGGGGATCCCCCGAACTACCACATCATCTTTTCCTCATTCTATCGATTTTGGATACCATACTAGTATACCTCTTTTCTCAACACATAATCTCACTACTAGGTTACACATTCAACCGACTATTTATTCATCATGCAATTAGCACGTTTCCCATGATATCACATTATCATTTTCTATCATATCTAACATATTCCCCATTGGGCATACTACTTAACACGTTTCATATAACATCACCTTTTCATCATCATATTCCTTCAAAGGCCATCACATAATGCACAAGCCTCGTACCTCACGGGTAACCAATAAAATTTCCGATTCCCATCTACCGTCTCATTCACACATTAATCACCCTTGAACGGTTCATTTCTCTATTGAACAACTTTCCAAATCCTTGTCACCACCGGGGTAACCATCAATCTATTCCTTCAATCATAGTCCACCGGTCAACCTGGTCATCTTGAGTCAACCCATCGACTCCGGTCCACATTTGTAACCCATGGCTCGGCACACATTGGCCCAAAATTCCATACTCTCGTCTTCATACATCGCGATACTTGAAATACTTATTTTCCAACCGTAGTTTCACACTATCCCATGTCATATACCGTCATACCATTACTATGACATTTTATCAATCATTACCTTCTTACCCTTGGTATCGAGTCCATGAACCCCGTCCCAAAACTTGTTATGGCTATATGCCAACTTTTATTCAACCACTTTCAACAATCAAAACTCGTCATTCCCAATACTTATTCTTTTCTACATATTTTCCATTTGCGAGTTCTAAGACATCACTACACCTTAGTCGTTCTTTCCTTTACCGTTCACGCATACTCATATTACATTATTTATCCGGATTCCCGCCGGACATCCAAATTCCATTTCCACAGTTTCTATTTCTAAAATTCCCATTCAAACTAACATTTCTTACTAAAACTTAACACTTCTTTGTGCTACTATCCTTTTGTTGAAACACATTCACCATCCTTATATCCTTATATCCTTACTACACGCGACAAACTTGTTTATAATCATTTCCATTGCATATTTCCATACGCATAACTAACCGGGAAGACTATTCCCAAAAATAAATTTCCACATTGTACGACTCATCTCCAATTTCTATAAGCACCAATTCGTGCAACAACCAAACAATTAAGCCATAATCACTTAAGTCAATTTACCAAAAATTCTCCGAGATTGCATCATGAATTCCCCCTCTAGATTTCCTTCCGGGCAAACTTCCCCTTTTAACTCACTCGTGAGTTCCTTTCACAACATCTTGTACCGTGCTCTCTTTCCCAAAGTTTCATACAACACATTCCACCGTGTCAACACCTCACCCTTCAATAATGGTGACGCTAAAGTCACCATGTCATTCTTCCTCGTTTTCTAATCTCTAGCACTTGCTAAATCTACCGAATCCACCACATCGTGACCTTCGGTTCAAAACTTCCGAATTACACAACAGTTTTACACGCTATGAAAGTCTTACACAATTACCTTTCATTTCTTCCGACTATGTTTTGCTACCTTTTATGTAGACACTTCCCACTACGGGATTTACCATTCGATTACTCTTCCTTCATATGGGCATTGGAATCATTCCACCTACCCTTATTTATTCAATTATCCAAATCCTGGTTCACATCTTCATTCTTAACCTTTCCCAACTTAGTGGAGCTCGTCCACCTTACCCATTCATTCCTTCGCCATACCAATGTATTTAACAAACAAGATTCAAACGGTCAGCTCGACCATCGAAAACAACACAATTAGATCAAATCATGGCATCTCTCATAGGGGCCGACCCTATCATAATAATGCCCTACGGTTTCAAAAGACTCACATTTCATAATTCATAACAACTTCAATAGGTCCCCTAGGTTCAACCCTAAACTTAACATAAAGTCTCAAGGTCAACCTATCGATCTCAAGGAATCTTACATTCCTATTGCTACAGTCTAAGACTAGGATGGACATCCAACCTAATTCACTTAAACTATAGCTCTGATACCAAGTTGTAACACCCGTATTTTTAAAACATCGTTTAAATCATTTAAAATACATTTTCCCAATACTCGACATATTGTCCAAAATACAGTTTAACAAAAACTTTAGAACCTATATCAGAGTTTACAAAAATACGGTGTCACCAAGTATATCAAAACCATAGGCAACGGGATCTACCTATTAGCTCCCGAGCTAAACATCTCTAGGCCACTTCTAGTGCAACCTTCTATCACTTCAAACCTGTACCTGAGTACATAGCCACAAAACAAACGTAGTACGTGAGACAAAATAGTCTCGTGAGATACAAGGGTTTTAGACCCAAATAATAATAATCATAGTTTCATAAATATATAAACATATATATAAATATAAACAATCTCACTACCGGCTAGTCACCCTACCGTGACTCTAGCAATCTCTGCTCTCCTAGCAATCATATCTAACTATCGGGTTGCCCCCGCACTAGCTAGAGGCACAACATATCTAGTTATCGGGTTGCCCCCAAACTAACTAGAAGCACATTAACTTATTAACCGGGGATCCCCCGCATTAATAAGCTTCAACCAATTCTAGTATATAAACATATACATACTAGAAACATACCGGGGATCCCCCGAATTGCTCAAGATAACGGCAAGAGGGAATCGCCCAATCTACCGATACCTGCCTTACTCGCCGGACCTTCCTCCAGTTAGCAAGACTACTACCGTGGATGAGTCGATGGGAATCCACCCAACTGCCCCTCACTCCACACCTCATGACCGGGGATCCCCCGCGTCATCACATCATCTCACTCTTACCATAACTCATCAGTTATTCCAATCAAAGCCTTCGACTATCACATCAGTCATCAACAAGTTAGTTATCTAATAATAACTATATATAACTAGTTCAACATAGTGTGAACGTACATGTATGGTCCCATGGACCCAATCATAAGCATTCTACACATACTTCTACATCTATGAACCCTAGGAGGTTCATATTCACTTATTTCATAATATACAATTCTTGTCTATCGACACCATAATACTTTTATCTCTTCGTGACGTAATGCATAATTATTACCAGCCACATCATAATCATTTTCATATATATTCGTTCATTTCTTTTATTAGTAACTCTTACCAATAGGTACTCATTACTTATCTAATCATTTCTAATTGCTTTACTAATACATAATTATTAATAAAGACTCAATATACATTATATTACTCCATAACTTCATTATTATGGTTCCTTAGTAAAGATTTCATAATTACTTTAGCTTATCATATTTACTTCCAAATTCATCAATCATACTAGACTTATTCTAGTATCACATTACACCTACTTTCTTATCTTTTCAGTCACTATCTTTATCAAAACATTTATTAATAAAGACCCATAACATATCATATGTATTTTCGAAAACCATTTGCTATGTACCCAGTTTAAAAGTCTCATGTACTCACCTTAGCAATAAGTGCTCCAACCGTATTCTTTACGTCAGTTTCCTTGCTTCACAATTCGGTCAACCTTCCAAGACCTCACGAAATGCCTAATACAATAATCACAAGATTATCAACATCACATTCTACTACCAATGTGTCCATCTATCTCTAGATAACACTTATTAACTCATTTCCCCCAATTATGGTGATTTAACAAACCCTAGGTTTAACCAACCCTTAAGATTCTTACAAATCATAATCATACACTTGTTTCCTTTGATAATATACCATCTAATAGGTGTATACATCACTTATATCACCATGACCCATAACCCAAAGAGCTAGGGTTTCAAACCCATACACCCAAATACATAGATCTTAGGCTACAAAGATCAAAGAGTGAAGATATACCTTTAATCTTCAACTATGAGTGAAATCTACCAAAGATTTGTGGAGGAATCACTCAAGAACTGCACTGGAGCTCGAAATATCGCCAAAGAGGTATCTAGGGTTTGAAATAACACAAATGGCTGAAAACCCGATTTTAAAGCTGCACGACACAAGTTCACGACGCGAACAATAGTTCGCGTCGCTAAGTCTGCGTTTTTCCAAACTTCGCGATCGCTAAGCCATCGCGAACTACATCGCGACCAATGGCCCAGATCCCTGATCGGAGTTCCCGATCGTTAACCCTAGTTCGCGACGCGAACTTCCTAAGGCAGCAGGGCTGCACTTTTTCACCTTTGTCTCGACCCGGTTTCGCCCATAGCTTTCTCGTACGGTGTCCAAACGACACGAAACCAATTCCTACGTTCTTTAAACGATTTATCCTTATTTATCATATTTTTATACAATTTATCTATTTACAAATTTCGGGTCGTTACACCTGACAAGTGGTATCAGAGCTTATTGGTTCTAGATCTACTATTTGTTAAGAACAACAAAAAGTTTTAATCTTTAAAACACACACATTGTTAATCATGTCTGATAACAATGAAAGCACTCAGGCCAATAAAATCCCTATACTCACTCCCAATAACTTTGGGATTTGGAAGAATCGTATTAAGCAATACATGCTTATTACTGATTATTCCATGTGGGAAGTTGTCCTTGAAGGAAACAAAACTGGTCCTGGTCAAGCAAGCAGCTCTGCAACTGAGGCAGACAAACTCAAGTGTGAGAAGGAAAAGAAGGACAAGGGCATCGAACTCAAAGCTCTAAGCACTCTCCTACTGGCCATTCCTAACGATTATCAACATCTCTTTGTTGAGTATGATGATGCTAAGGTACTATGGGAAGCACTGGAGAAGAGATTTGTTGGGACCAAGAGCACCAAAAGGAACATGAAGTCTGTTCTCAAACAAGACTTTGAAAACTTCAAAGGAAAACCCAATGAAACACTCACTCAAGTGTTTGACAGATTCAACAAGCTAATTGGTGAACTTAACCAGGTTGGGGTTAAGATGGATCAAGAAGATGTCAACATGAAGTTTCTAAGATCTCTTAGTGAAGAATGGGCCATGTATACAGTGGTATATAGACAAAGAGATGCTCTAGAAGAAAAAGAGTTGGATGAACTCTACAATGATCTCAGAGTATTTGAAACTGAGGTAAACCAAAAGAACCCTTCTATTTCTTCTAATAATGCTGCATTTATCTCTAGTACAGGTCAAGGTCAGGAAACCTTCACAGGAAAGGCTGCAGATTCTGAGGATGTTGCAAGAGAATCCTTCTTCACTAGTCATGTGCATACTGCATTGATTAGTGATGACTTGGAACAATTGAATCCAGATGATCTTGAGGAGATGGATCTTAAATGGCAGATGGCTATGCTGAGTCTAAGGACAAAAAGATTCTTAAAGAGAACTGGTAGGACAAGCCTCAACTTCAACAAAGGTGACAAAGCAGGATTTGACAAGACTAAAGTCAAATGTTACAACTGTAACAATCTTGGTCACTTTGCAAAAGAATGTCCTCAGCCAGACAAAAGATCAAAATCAACTGCCCTTGTATCACAACAAGGACAAGGCTATGACTGGAGCTTCCAAGCAGAAGAGCATACTCAAAATCAAGCTCTTATGGCCTTTACTGACAACAAAACTGAGGTAAAACCTAAACCTTGTACTTCTGAATGTGCTAAAATTATTAAAAACTTAGAAAAAGAAAACACTAAATTGAATGAAGATTTAGCAAAAGCAGTCAGAAGAAATCATGAATTTGATGGTGTGATTACTGATCAAGAACATCAAATAAAGGTGTACCAGATGATTGATCAAAGGATAAAGGAAGAACTGCTTCAGGCTGTGGATGAGAAAGAATTTTATGAAATAAAAAATAAAGAACTAACAAGTAAATTAGAAGAATGTCAGCTTGAAATTGAACAAAATAAATTAACAATTAAAAAATTTGAAAGAAGCACTAAAATTCTTGATGAATTAACTAATAATCAAACTACAGAAAAAGTTGTTCATGGGGTAGGATATCATGCTGTACCACCTCCATATAAAATCATTCCACCACTTAAAAACAGTTCAGAAAGAATCATTAATAAATTAAAAACTGAAAATCAAACTGAATCACATAATGAAATATCTGAATCAAATGATTCTTCTGATGATGATCAATCAATTGAATTTACAATCTCTCAAACTGAATCACCAAAATCAATTGATACAAGTTTTCACACAGCTCAAAGTCCAAATGAATCTCCTAAATATGATGCAGAAAATATACCCAAAATTCTAAAAAGGGGAAACCAAAGAAATAGGAACCAACTCTTAGAACAAAGAAAAATCATAAAGGCTCAAGATAATAAATTAAAATGTGTTATTTGCAACAAAGTGAACCATTTAGCAAAGGATTGTCACTTCAATCCAATAAACTGCAAAGAGTTAAAAGAATTTAAAATTTTTAAAGAAAATGCAAAAACTCAAAAGTTAAAAGATACTACTGATCCTTCAGTAGTAAATGAAATTAAAACTCCAATTGCTGAAACTCCAAGATTTGGAAGACGTGCACCAAGATTTGTGCAAAACAGAAGAGTTGGAAGCCCACAGAACAGCAATTACTTCAAGAACAATGGAAAATCCAATCAAAATAAACAATATTTTAAATTTTCCAACACCAGTAAAAACTTCAACAATTTTACTACTGGTATTCACCCTAAGTATAATGCTGTTTGGTACCAATACAAGAATACTACTGGTAAAAACCCTAATTTCAAAAATACTACTGCTCCCAAAACAACTTTCAAAAATACTACTGGTGTCAACCCTAAAAACACTACTGGTCATTCTAAACATGGTAAGTACCCAAATACTACTGGTCCATCAGTAGTAAAGTATTCAAAAGCAAAACATCACGGGTATAAACCAAGATCAATAGGAAATTCTCCCACCAGTAATACTTTCAAAGGGGCAGTAGTAAAACAAAACACCAGTACTAAACAAGTATGGGTACCAAAAAGGTTTAAAGTTAAATCTCCCAAAGCTTATTTCTCAAAGGATGAACCCAAGACATATAAAGCTTGGGTTCCCAAACTTAACTAATCCTTTACTCTCTTGTGCAGAGCATTCAGATCCCAGAAGAAGGAAGAACATGGCATATTGATAGTGGATGCTCAAGGCACATGACTAGAAATCTGCAAATTCTTAAAGATTTCAAGTCATTTGATGGAGGATATGTGGCTTTTGGTGAGAATCCCCAAGGAGGTAAGATTATAGGTAAAGGTACTGTTACTAATGGCAAAATTACCTTTGATGATGTATTTTATGTAGCTGAACTAAAATACAATCTTGTCAGTGTGTCTCAGGTTTGTGATAAAAAGAATAAAATTCTTTTCACAGACATTGAGTGCATCATTCTTTCTCCTGATTTTATTTTAGATGAAAAATATGTTGTTTTAAGAACTCCAAGAAGAAACAATGTGTATTGCCTAGATATAGGGGGAGAACTCATTTCTACAAATGAGGTCAACTGTTTTATATCCAAGGCAAACACCACTTAATCAGAACTATGGCATAGAAGGATGTGTCACACTAATTTTAAAAACATGAACAATTTAGTAAAAAGAAATCTGGTCATTGGACTACCTCAAAAACAATTCATGTGTGATCATCACTGTGTTGCATGCCTAAAAGGTAAACAACACAAGACTTCTCATAAGTCCAAAAATGTGAACTCTATTTCTGTTCCTTTGCAGCTCTTACATATGGACCTATTTGGACCTACAAATGTAATGAGTATTGGAAAGAAACAATATTGTCTTGTTATTACTGATGACTTTTCCAGATATACATGGGTTTTCTTTCTCGGGACAAAGGATGAAACAAGTGAACTCATAAAGAACTTAATTGTCAAACTGGAAAACACATCTGATCAAAAAGTTAAAGCCATAAGATGTGATAATGGCACAGAATTTAAAAATGCTAACTTAATTAACTTTTGTGATCTTAAAGGGATTGACAGGCAATACAGCTCACCTAGAACTCCACAACAAAATGGTGTAGCTGAAAGAAGAAATAGAACCATCATAGAAGCAGCAAGATCAATGCTAGCAGACTCAAAATTACCAATTACTTTTTGGGCAGAAGCTGTTAATACTGCTTGTTATGTTCAAAACAGAGTATTAATAGTGAAGCCACATTTTAAAACACCATATGAACTTTTTAATAAAAGAAAACCTTCCATAAGCTTTCTAAAATCATTTGGTTGTCCTTGTACTATTTTGATTACAAGAGAACAAATTGGTAAGTTTGACTGCAAATCTGATGATGGAATCTTTGTGGGATATTCTACAGCAAATCATATAGAGTATTCAACAAAAGACTAAGGATAATTGAAGAAAGCATCAATGTATCCTTTAATGAAAATGTACCTAATGAACAAGGAAATGGTCCAGATTGGCTATTTGACATAGACAATCTAACCAAATCCTTTAATTCTAACATGAATTTCAATGCAGGTAATTCAAATTGTCACAATCAAAAGAAAGGAACATCATCAGTTAATACTGGTCAAGAGGAAATGAGATACATTGTAGTTAATACTGCTCCAGTAGTTAATACTGATGTCAGTAATAACTCAAGTTCTGGAACCAGTAGTAACTCTGAGAATGAGGATAGTAGTAATTCAAATACTACTGATACCAGTAATAGTACTCAAAATACTACTGGTCCCAACATTAACCTAGATTCTCAAGATACTACTGATACCAGTAACAATAATAATACTACTGATCTCAATGAAGACAATAGCAGTAGTAACTCTGACCAAGATGATGATGAACCAAACTTCAATGACAATGAAGGATCACCAGAAGAACAATTGCCTGAGACAAATGAGTCCATTCTTGAAAATCAACTAGTAGTTGATAAAACTACAACAACAAGGACTCAGAAGAACCATCCATTAGACCTTGTTCTAAGTGATGTTAACTCACCACTACAAACAAGAAGCAAATTAAACAAAAGCTTAACTGCAAATATGTGTAATATAAGTTTAATTGCTAATGAATGTATGTTTGAATGCTTTCTGTCTCAGGATGAACCAAAGAAGATCCAACAAGCAATGAAGGACTCAAACTGGATTGAGGCAATGCAAGAAGAACTCCTTCAATTCAAGTTACAAGCTGTTTGGACACTTGTACCTCTACCCAAAGGAAAAAGAGCCATTGGAACAAGATGGATCTTCAGAAACAAGAAAGATGAAAGAGGTATAGTGATCAAAAACAAAGCCAGACTTGTAGCACAAGGATACACTCAAGAAGAAGGAATAGACTATGATGAAGTATATGCTCCTGTTGCTAGAATTGAAGCTATAAGAATATTTCTAGCATATGCTTCATTCAAAAAGTTCAAAGTCTATCAAATGGATGTGAAGAGTGCATTCCTATATGGGAAGATTGAAGAAGAGGTCTATGTTTGCCAACCTCCAGGTTTTGAAGATCCAAAACATGGTGATTATGTGTTCAAATTGGATAAAGCTCTGTATGGCCTACATCAGGCACCAAGAGCATGGTATGACACATTATCATCATACCTATTGAAGAACAACTTTAAAAGAGGAGCCATTGACAAAACTTTGTTTACAAAGAAAGTCAAAGATGATATACTACTGGTACAAATTTATGTAGATGATATCATCTTTGGCTCAACCAATGACTTATTATGCAAAGAATTTGAAGAACTGATGCAGATTAAATTCAAGATGAGCTCTATGGGTCCAATGAACTTCTTCCTTGGACTCCAAGTTAATCAAAGAACAGATGGTATTTTGATAAATAAATCAAAATATGTCAAAGACATCTTGGAAAAATTTGATTTGAAAGACAGTAAAAGTGCAAGTACACCAATGGAAACACACAAACACCTACATCCTGATGTTGAGGGGGAGGATGTAGATGAACACTTATATAGATCAATGATAGGCTCTCTGATGTACTTAACTGCATCAAGACCTGACATTATGTATAGTGTTTGTGTGTGTGCAAGATATCAAGCAAGACCTAAAGAACTACACTTGCAAGCTGTTAAAAGAATTTTCAGATACTTGAAAGGCAAACCATCACTAGGTCTGTGGTATCCACATGACTCGCCCTTTGAACTCATAGCCTACACAGATAGTGACTATGGAGGTGAATGTCAAGATAGAAAGTCCACTACTGGTGGATGTCAATTCTTTGGATCAAGACTGGTGTCATGGCAATGTAAGAAGCAAACAAATGTATCAACATCAACTGCTGAAGCAGAATATGTAGCTGCATCTGCTTGCTGTGCACAAGTACTATGGATTCAAAACCAGCTTCTAGACTTTGGTATCTCTATTCTTAAAACTCCTATTTTTATTGATAATCAAAGTGCTATTAGTATTGTGAATAATCCAGTAAAACACTCAAAAACTAAACACATTGAAATAAGATTTCACTTTATAAGAGATTGCAATGAAAAGAAATTAATCAAAGTAGTTAAAATCCATACTGATGATCAATTAGCAGATCTTTTTACAAAAGCATTTGATGTAGGAAGATTCAACTTCTTGGTTAGCAGTATTGGAATGATTTTGATAATTTAAAATCTCACTTAAAATCATGTGTAAAGTTATTGTTGTAAAATATTATTTATTTACTTAAGTGTTTTACTACTGGTATATCTGTACTACTGGTATGTAGGAATGTGCACAAAATACTACTGGTCGCTAAATACTACTGGTGTGTATTGGGTATACATGAATACTACTGGTGTTCAGTACTACTGGTATTCACCTATACTACTGATCTTGTGTGTTAGTGGTTACTACTGATGTCCATAGTTACTACTGATGTCAAAATCCTTAGGCACTACTGATGTTGGTAGATACTACTGACGTTTTACTACTGATATCTTATTTACTACTGGTCTTTCAGAAACACAATTACCAAACTAACCCCCATGAAAATAACCGTTATGTTATGATTCGAAGGGTATTCTAGTAGTTTTGCAGGATAAATCGAAAGATATAAAAGGCGGCAGTCGATTAGTTTAGCATTATCTTCACTTCGATTTGCTAAATCCTCTCGATAAACCCTAGCTTACGATCAAAAACCCTTCGTCAGTAACAAAATTCATTCATCTTTTTCTCAAAATCAACATCAAATGGCAACTCTACAATCTCTGGATGTGCAAACCGATCTCAAATATTCAGAATTTCACAATATGTGTGCCTTCCTAAAGAATCCCGACGGCACAAAAGATTTCCGTCCAATAGTCAAATTCTTGAGAAACTCATATATACATTTTGCATTAACGGTAAAACCAAAATCATATCAACAGCACTTGGTGGATTTCTGGACCAATGCTGAGCAAACGGAAGGAACAACCGTATCAATGATTAAATCACAAGTAGATGGAAAGCATATCACAGTAACAGAACAATCAATCAGACACCATCTACAACTTCATGACGATTCAGGTATGTCCACTCTTCCTAAGGAATACATTGCTGAAATTTTACAAAAAATGGGTTATGAGGGAAGACTCAATATAGTAACCTTTCAAAAGGGTCTTCTCTCCCCACAATGGAAATTCTTAGTACACACTATTCAGCATTGTATTTCTCCAAAAAGAAGTACTTGGAATGAGTTTAATAAGGCAATAGCTTCTGTTGTTGTCTGCTTATGCACAGACCAAGTCTTTAATTTTTCTCAAATGATTTTTGAAGGTATGTTGGGAAATTTAAGTTCTACTAAATTTTTAATGTATCCCAGATTTCTACAACATATCATAAATTGTGAATTACAAAACTTGTCAACTCCTAAAAACATGTTTATACTACCAGAGTTGAACAAGAAAGTTTTCTCAAATATGAGAAAACAATTTAAATTTTCGGGTAAGGAAACCCCTCTGTTTCCTAATATGATCAAAGATCATCCCCATACTGGAGAAGGTTCAACCATTGCTACAACCCAAGTTGAACCTCAACCCACTCCATCACCCCCAAATACAGCCCAAACACCACCCCAACTAGTCACTCAATCACCAGCCCAAACAGAAGTCCTGAATGTGTCCCAGGAACTTGATATAAATCTGCAGAGTGCTACTCTTCACTCTGTGGAAGACCTACCAGATAAAACCAAATATATTTCCACAATTTATCAAAGAAAGAAAATTTCTACAAAGGACACCAGGGGACAAATTGAGTCAAACCCCAGGCTCCAAGAGTTGTCCTCCAAGGAGGAGAGAGGACATGAGGCGAGGGCTTTCACTACTGATGCCCCAAAGGTGGGTGCACAGGACAGTGAAAACATCTTTAGGACCCAGACCTCGGCAACTTTGAGTGATGACTCATTTGAGGAGTTACTCAAAGGACCCCGGTGCCAAGAAACCACAAGGGGGGGCATCTCTGCTTCTTCTAGGAAGAAGAGGATGTCTAAAAGACCCAATGAATCACCAAGAAGTGATGAGGGCAGATCTATTGATGTGACGGATAGGATGGAACACCTTCAAACCAATGTACCTGTTAGTGAGCCCGATGATCTTGCTAGATGGAGTGAGGGCAGTATTAAAATCCAACAATTGACGGAAAAAGTGGATTCTCTTGAATCCACTGTACAAAATTGTCTTGAATATCTCACAAACCAAGGAAAAACGATGGCTGCAATGAAAAGGCATGTCAATACCATCAACAAGAGAATGAGATTCTATGAGCACATGCTTCATCAACAAACTAAAATCATCAGGAAATTGAAGAAGAAAATTGATGATAGTGAGGCTCCACCAGTTGAGCTCACTAAGGGGGAGAAGGACAACATACAAACTATGATTGATGAATCAATTGCAGCAGCAGCATCTTCTCTCCTAAATTTAAAAGAAGTTGATGAAGGCCCAGAAATGATGGTTACTAAAGATGAGCCTGTTACTACTGCTACAATGGAAGAACAAGTTGAAAAAGAAATACCAGTAGTAACCCCTACTACTGATATTATAGCAGTAGTAAATGAAGAAGAGGAATTGAAAGCACCAAATACTACTGATGCCCTATCAGTAGCAACTACTCTGGTTACTACTGAAGAGGAAGAAATACAACTACCAGAGCTAATTGAAAGAGAAAGATTTGAAATCATCACCAAACCACCTACACCTGCTCAACCACTTATCATACCTGACATTGATGATAATGTGAATTGGTTTGAGGTTGATGAGTGCTCACTTCCTCCACATCCAAAAATACTTCAACAAGATGAGCTTAGGTTATTTTCTCCTTCTATAATAATCAGTGGTGTGCCTGATATGAAATATATTCCACCTCCACCTTCAGCACATATTAGAAAGGGTAAAGAAATATATGATGAAGATTACCCCAACAGAGCTCTTGGTCATTACATGGTAAACAAGATAAATCTTGTTAGAGCTGATAAACAGTCTAAATGGAAGGTGAAGCACAAGAGATATTTGGAGAAGGTAGCTAAGTATCAAGCTCTTGAACAGAAGAAGGATCAAAGTGAAACTCCTGTTCAAATACCTGCTCAAATCAAAGATGTTCAGATAGAAGCCCAAGAAGCAGAATTTAAAAGGCTCAGAAAAGTAGAAGAAGAACACATACAATGCCTTGAATATTTGGTATCTGAATGCAAGAAAACTAAGAGTGAATTGACAGATGATGTGTTTGAACAGAAGGCTAATATGATTGAATATCTGAAGACAAAAGGGCACAGTGCAAAATCTTTTGGAAGAATGAAGATGATAACTATAATTGAAAAGTATTGCACTGCTAAGAAGAAAGACTTGGCTGAACAAGAAGCTGAAGAAACAAAGAAAGCCAAAGTATTAATCCCAATCAGTCCAAAATCAATCAAGCAAGATAGTATCTCAACTACTGGTGAGCCATCAACAAAGAAAAGAAAGATGGTCTCTCAAGAACAAAGTGCTCAAAAGAAGTCAAAAACAGAGCAAGTAATTCCAGTTCTTGATCTACCAGTTGCTCCCCTACAAAACAATCCTATCATAAACTGGAGAATTTTGAATAATAATGTGATAGAGATCATAAGGGAAGACAAAGTTGTACAGAGATTCACTGGATGGTTACCATTGATCATGTCATGTTCAAGAAGTGATGTTATTAAATTACTGATCATTGGAAAGCCAAGAATGAGAAAGAAATCATGGAAAGAATCTGGAGCTGGATACCTAACAACTATGATAGATGCTGCATTTTATCCAGACAACTATCCAGAACAATTTACTAGTGAAGGAAATGTATATCATTGGAATGTGATTCCATCTGCTCAAATGTACTTCTTTGAAAAATCTAACAAAGTATGTGAGCTGTACTTGTATGAAAAGGAATATCCACACTCTGAGAAGACAATGTATCAGATATTCACAAATACTATGATGAAGCCATATGATGCTGTTATGTTCCAAAACAAATTGAATTACTTTACAAAGAGGAACAGTAAATATATTATTGAACAAAGGCTTCAACAGAATCAAAGAACTCTTGAGAAAAGAAGAAGAGAACAAGAAGAGCAAAAGAAACTTGATTGATTAAAAGATAATCAATAAGTTTAGGGGGAGATTGTTGGAGCAAAACACAGATCAACTTGATACTGATGCTGCAGTTAGTACTGACAACTTAGTACTAATGGGGCAGAACATATTACTACTGATGAAGTTGATACTGGTGTATACTATAACTTAGTTACTACTGATCATGCAAAGACTGAAGATACTACTGATCTTAGTAGTTACTACTGACGCTGGTTTCCATACTTACTACTGATGTTACATATTTACTACTGGTGATGAGTTTTACTACTGATACGCGTTTATGAAGAATATCAAGTCCGAGATCTTCGTAGAGATAGTTATAGAATGTAAATCAATGTATATTTTTATTATTCGATGTAAATCAAGTCCTAGAATAACTAGGGTAAATAGTTTAGCTTCAAGGACTATTATAAATAGTTCCTTACGAATTGTAAACGTACGTGTGTATTGTTAACTCAATAATATACATTGAAGCTTTTTGTGAAACTGTGTTCTTAATACTTTCGCATATTATTTACAGTTCATTGTTCTTAATTACATTGATATAGTGTTGATCCGCTGCAACTTCTATATTCAATTAGATCTAAAGTGTTTATTAACTTTTCTATAGTTAATCGATCCTGACATTTTGAGAGTGAAATATTAACACCTTCTGAAAATAGAAATCCGAAATTTCAACATGCTTTAAATAAAATGTCCTAAATGCTTTGTATATAGTAAAGATAATATTATATAAATATTTGTGTTCTTAATTATGTCGCTCCTTGAAAAACATTATTCATGATCCATCGTAGTTTGAGGTTTAATGGTGCCATCATAATGTACCCTTATATTTTTTGAACTTTGATATAGAGACGACCTTGGGCTTTTTGAATTGAATAAAGCTGCAAACTTTAACTTATAATGGCTTTTTCTATGATGTGTTTTAAGGTTAACATGCATGTATTGAACCAATTTTATTTCTTAACAAAATTTTGTTAATGTTAATTTATAATGAAATGTTGTACAAATATATAAAGATAATTAAAGGCATGCAATATAAGTTTATTAAATAATTTCAATCATCCTATTGAAAAATAATCGTAACTTTAATAATCACTAAATATTAAAACATGTTAAATTTAAAACATCCCATGGTGGTAACTTACTTATTTATATCTCATAATTGCCAAAATTAAGAACCCAAGAATTTAAATCAATTTGTTCGTTGAATTAAAGCAACTCGGTCAACTCATACATTATACTAATCCAACGGCTCATAATTACTACTTAATAAATGATATACGTTTTTATTAACAAATTCCAAAAGAAACTCTCGAGCTGGAAATCATCTACACTTTCTCAGGGTGGAAGACTTACGCTCATTAAGTCGGTACTTGGTTCACTTGGAATTTACTATTTTTCAATCTTTAAAGTACCGATTAAAATTTTGAAAAAACTTAAATCTATTAGGACTAATTTTTTTTGGGGGTCTAAAAACGGGGATCGTAAGATTAATTGGATTAGTTGGAATCAAATTTACCTTCCTATTAGGTCGGGCGGTTTAAATGTGCCAAGCCTAAAAGCTCAAAATTTGGCACTATTATGTAAATGGTGGTGGAGGTTTAAAAATGAGACTGGGGCCCTATGGAGAAACGTGATTATTTATCTTCATAAGCTACCTCCCGATATATCTCCAAAGGCTAAATTCCCGGGCGTGTGGAATAATATAACAAAGGTACGTACTGTTCTAAATAAAATTAATATCTCAATTGATTCTTGGTTTCAGTATTCTCAGGTTGATTCTCAAAGTCCGGGTTCCTGGAAATGGGCTCTCGAGGCGGATGGAAAATTTACGGTTGCATCGGCTAGACATGCGATAGAAGATACAATATTAGGAACTCAGCAGGATGCAAAGTATCCATGGGTGAAGATTGTGCCAGATAAAGTTAATATATTCTTTTGGAGACTATCAAATAAGCGGCTCCCGACATGTTATAATTTGCTTAAACGTGGTATTATTTTAAATAGTGTTGTCTGCTCTTTATGTGAGCGAGAAATTGAAAATGAAGATCACTTATTTTGGAATTGTAATACGGTTCGAGTAGTTTGGGTAGATTTTTGTCGATGGTGGGATGTGGATATCACTTATTTTGGAATTGTAATACGGTTCAGTTATCAAGATCTAAATCACTCAGTATTTTGCAGCTTTATTCTCAACTTCATGGCTAATTTGGAAATTCAGAAATAATGTGGTGTTTAACAAAATCCAGGGTAGCATGTCCTCAGTTATTCCTTCAGCCCAGGCGCTTGCTTATTATTGGATCAAACATAGATCGTCGCTAGGCTGGGGTTGGTTGGAATGGGGATTGTGGTGTTCGAATCCGATTGTGTTATGATGAGGTGTTGATTTCTCAAGAAGAAGGTGATTTGGTATGAAGAAGATTTGACGTATATAGTCCCTTTATATAGTGTTGTTAACGTATTAGATATTGGGTGTAGGGTTTTTGTACCATTTTTATCTATATTTTTTTCTTTGTATTATTGGTTTACACATGTACATGCTAGCCTCGTGCTAGCTTTCGCTTTATAAATGTTATGTTGTGGGAAGGTCTTCGGGTGGGTGATGGCATTGCCAAAGCTCGCTCCATTGTCTTCTTTTGCTGTTCAAAAAAAAAAAAAAAAAAAAACGATATACGTTTTTATATCTCCCAACTGAAACTCCTCTTACTATAAAAAGATAGCATGTGGTTGATGCATATTCACTTTAATTTTTCTATATTGAGTTCTAACTTCATATTTGAACAAAAGACCAAAAGGTTTGTAGATCTTTTCTCTGTTTAATTCTCATGTTGTCTTTGGGATTGTGTAATTTTTGTGTTCTTATAAATTCACTGATAATTTGTAAAAAGATAGTTTACCGTCAAATTTGTTGGCAATGGAAAATCAAGTACCAAAGTAAATCATGACTTTTACAAAATTTTGAGTGGAAACCACATACAAATTTTCCACTAATTTGTTTCTATCAAAATTTCCCCCCGTTGAGCACTTGAACGCTAAGAAAAGGGCTTTTGAGCAACTATCAGACTATTTAACCCGCTTTGAATTAAAATTTATCAGTTTATGTCAAAAACACCACTGTCACACACTCACACTACATCACACCCAGATCTCCTAAAGCGGGATTGCACTATTGTCGCAAATCATAAACTAAAGCCGACAAGGATGAAGTACGTTACAAATAATAAGTGCATAAAAATTCATGCAAAGTATGTAATTCATGTAAAAACAGAACATAAACATAGAGCTTGACATAATTTCAATTACTACCTAAATCAGATTGTCTTAATTATTACATCATGTGGTTCACCCAATTAGAATTATGTGAAGGAATTTCACAAGGCTAGTTGGTAACCAGGGCCACATACAAGTTCACAAGTTGTCCATCCAATTTAGGGGTGACAATTCACTTTGGGTTAACTGGTCAGAAACGTTCAACCTGAAACCGACTTGTTTTTATAAACGGGTTAGATATCTCAGCTTTTTGCCATTTTCTCTTCCAACCAAACACCGACATAACCCCTTCCCCTTCGAAATCAAGCGTCGCATATTAGCCATGTAAGGGGAGGACACATCGTGGTGGAGGGGACAACAGACGAAGATTGTCGGGAGACTTATCCTTACACGTAGTATATATAAGCCTCACTTAGAAAGGTTTAAACGATGAGGAAGCCTATCTAGGTAGGCGTAATATCCAAATGAAAATATTCATCTTTCTTAGAATGATATTAGTTCATGTTGTGGTCATATTTATAGAAGGAAGGATAATATTATCTATTAACTAAATTACAAGTTTATGAACAGAGGATGATTTATAATCGGTTGATAATTTGTATGATTTATAATTGGTGGATAATTTTTCACAAATTTTGAGATTGTTATATAATTTAATCAAAGACATATAATAAGGTTTTATATAAGTTACACGAATTAGTTGTAAGCATAATGAAGTGGAGCGCCATGACTAACTCACTTGGTCTCCTCCCTTTACAAATATGATTTACTATATAATTTAATAAAATCAACCTTACATATATCTCATCAGGGGAGGACCTAGTATGGTGCACGGGTGCCTAAGAATTTCAATTCTTATTTTTTTTTTTTTTTGCTTTAATGTAGGTGACATACCTAAGAAAAATAAATTCAACGAATTTCTTTATGTAGTTAGAAAAAAATGTAATATATGTTCTATTTAAATATTTGTTAAAAAGATAGCTTAAGAAAATTATAATTAAAGTTGTAAAAATGAAGTAAAGCCCATTACTCATTATTTAATAAGTTTCTATTATTTACTGATTTTAAAGCCCGATTTGCGCATTAAAATGAGCGATGATTTTTCGGATCAAGTGTTGATTTGTGTAGTAAGAAAAAAGTCATTTTAGATGTTACAATTGAAAGTGTAATCAATTATTTTCAGAAAATGAAAGAACATAGAGCTCAACTTTAGAATATAATTTTTAGATGTTTTTTGACATATGCAATGAAATCGTACTTTCTAAATTCTATTTTTATTTTTTATATAGTATGAATAGAAAATTATGCAATCCCTCAAATATTTTTCTGCGTCCGCCATTGTATCTCATCCTTATTGGTGGTCTAAGAATTGAAAAAATGAGTTGAAAAACATTATATTGTGTGGACAACTAATTATAACAAGTGTTATTGTTTTAGAATAAAGAACATATTACAATCTTTAATAAAAAAAATCATTGGTTACATGTCGGTATTGTTAATTAATCATTTATTTACCTATAATACAATCTCCATTCAAATCCATTTCATTGTTCATTAGAAAAATATTAAACGCCGTTTTAAAAATAACGGAGGAAGTATGTATAATTTTAATTGAACGCCTTTTTGAAAATAATACTTATGATTTTAGCTGAATGCCTTTTTTAAAATAACGGAAGAAGTATGTATGATTTTACAGAATAATTCACTAGCTTTTTTATTTGACCCCCTTAATAATAGCATTTTTCAATTTAACCCCCTGAAAGATTATAATAATTACACAATGAACTATGTTGTATATAAAGTAATTATGAATTATATTTTATTTCTCAAAGATTCTTTTCTTTTGAGATTATTGATCGTTTTCTTATATTTTGATATAGTCTAACACTCAACATACTTTTTTAAAAATAGATGGTATTAAACATCAAATTTGAAATGTCCTACAACATCCAAAAACACTATTATTAGAATTCATAGTGACGAATGTTGTTAAACTAGCGTTATAATATAATTGTGATAATAAATTAATGTCCGGCATATACCCACAGCGGAGCGCGGCACCTACTACACTCGTTGGTTACAATCTTTATAATCAAGCTTACAATTGTTTATTATTCTCAAACTTTCAATAATGTTCTATTTAGGTATGTACAAACTAAATCGAAAACCGACTGGAACCATAGAATCGGACCATACAAGACCAGTCCGGACCGAACCGAGCTATACCGGTCCGGTTCTCGGTTCTAATTTTTAAGCAAAACCGGTTCTCGGTTCCGAGCAGTTCGATTCCGGGCGAGACGGTTCGGTCCCTAACTGAAAAAAAGTCAAAGAAACTTTCTCGGTTCTCAGTTCGGTCCGGTTGCGAGCTTCATCGGGTCGATCATCGGTCCGACCAAAACCAATTTCCCGGTTCTCGGTTCCTGTTCGGCTCCAAATGCTTCGGTTCGTTTTTGGACCGCGCACAGGCGTAGTTTTTTTTTATTCCATAAGTGATTAAACTGAGTGATATAATAAATGAAATAATAACAAAATTTTGTTAATTTTTTCTCTTTTTTATAATTTACTAAAAAAGGTCATTTTTAGTTAAAAAGAAAAATGACTAAATAATAATGATAATTGTTTCATCTAGTTAATGAAATGAGCAATTTCAGTTTGAAACAAAGTAGTTAAGTTAATTAAGATTTCCTAATAATTTTTTAGAGATTATAAGTTTGATTCTAATATAATTAAAATTTTATGAGATGGCTAATAAATATTCAGAAATAACCATAACAACTCTTTAAGTCAAGATACATTTCGAATAAGGGTTGATTTATACACCACGGGTTTTATTTCATCTACCATAATTATTGTTTGATATCCTTGTATTATTAGCTGTAAAACTTATACCGCCTGGTATATTAAACTTTTGGTGAAGCACATACATACATGAGTCATGACAGGAATGTATACATCGCATTCATATTCATAGTTGCTTCCATGTCTAAGTTTACAGATATGATAATGGCGATTGAAGATGACCTAATTAAATTAAATATAATCCCTCCCACCATTCTCTATTTTTTAAGGATTTCTTATTCAGATTATGAGATATTAAAACACCTTCCATTTCTCCTTCATCAACTGTCCTGCCATTTCTGTTCTCACTGGTAATTCCTCTCTTAATTCTCTGCAATTTCAGCTCGCAATCGCAACTTACGTCTTCCTAGGGTTTTGTTACGCGATTGCAGTTCAAATCCCTCACTGTTCGGATGAATTTTTGATATATTATATGTCTAATCAACTAAAAGTTGTATATCGACTATGTTCATCAGTTCAATATCTACATATTCGTTCTAGGGTTTCAAAATTCGAAGTTTGTGCAAATTTATTTATAACAAACTCTGCAATTCTGATATGAATTTGGTACAAATTGTAGGCATTTGACAAGGGCCTCACGGCGATCAAACATACATAACTGCAATCATGAGTGCTGCAGTTTGTAAACATCCTGCCATGGGTATGTATTTTTTTGTTTCAATACTTTGTTTTTTTCTGTTCATATACTGTTTGCAGGATCCATGTTTAAATATTAGGTCAAAATCATGGTAATTGAACATGTTATGGCCCCTGTCTTGCATATCAACATATATTTATATAAAATCATAAGTAATTTAAATTTTTATTCAGGTTTAGAGATAGAAAACCATGAGGAGAAGAAAACTAAGCTATCTTTTAAGCAGAGGGCTATAAATGCCTCCAACAAATTTAGAACATCTTTCAACAAAAAGGGCAAGAAAAACGGTAAAGTAATGTCTGTTGTTGAAGATGAACATGATTCTGAGGAATTGAAAGCAGTCGATGCTTTACGCCAAACTTTAATTTTGGAAGAGTTATTACCCGCTAAACATGATGATTATCACATGATGCTAAGGTTATATAAAAAAAATTTAATTTTTTTTTGTCGAGATTTGAAGTTTTTGGTTTAATTTTGGTTTTATGAAACAGGTTTTTGAAGGCTAGGAAGTTTGACATTGAGAAGACTAAACAAATGTGGGCTGATATGATCAAATGGAGGAAGGATTATGGTACCGACACCATTATAGAGGTATTTGTGTTAATCATGAAGACAACTTATAACAAGAAAACTGTCGTTTAATGACACATAAAAAAATGTTATTAAAAGTCCAAAAAGTGTCGCTAAAGTAACGACTCAGTGTTTACCTATATGGCTATATACATACAAAAGTGTGATAAAGGTGCGTTAGGGGTGTTCAAAACCAAATATCTAGATTTTTGGATATTTGGATTTCGGATACCCAGATTTTTAGATAGTCGTTTCTACTATCCAAATCGGGTATCCAAAATTTGTATAGCCGGATTTCGGATAATCCGGATATCCAGTATCTTGAAAAAATAAAATATTAATATTAATTGGATATTAGGGTATTTTTTGAATATTTTGGATTATTTCGGATATTTGGATATTTCAGATAATTTCTTAGGTATTAGATATCCGGAAATCTTGAAAACACTATCCGGATCTGGTAACCAAAATTTAGATATCCGGATTTTCGGATACCCGGATTTCGAATATTAGATACTTTTTCGGATACCGGGTTTTCGGATATTTTTTAGCACCGCTAGGTGGCGTCAGTAAAATCTATATATATTGACATAAAAAGTGCAAGAACAGGTTTTTGACCTATGTGACACAACTGTTCTATAGAATGTGTCACTAAAACCAATAAATAACATTTTACCCATATTTTTCTAAAGTGTCACTAAAAACTTAGATATAGTGACACTTTTCATTGTGTCACTAATATATCTGTCATTAAATGACAACTATTTGATACGTGTTTTGTTTCTTGATTTTTTTAGGATTTTGATTTCAAGGAAAAAGAGGAAGTGGTGAAACATTATCCTCAAGGACACCACGGGGTTGATAAAGATGGAAGACCCGTGTACATTGAACAACTTGGTAAAGTCGATGCTACCAAACTCATGCAAGTTACAACACTCGAACGTTATGTCAAGTACCATGTTATGGAGTTTGAAAGAACATTTAATGATAAGTTTCCAGCTTGTTCAATTAATGCAAAAAAACACATTGATCAAAGTACAACCATTCTTGATGTACAAGGAGTGGTAAGTCACATCTTTGTGTATTAGGACATATCTGAGGTGGCAAAATGGGCAGGTCAGGCGGGTTGGGTAACAAATAAACCAACTTTTTGAATATTATAATATGTTAGTTATGACTCATGACAACAAAAGCAATATTATTATGATAATAATATAAGTTTTTGAGTAAAAAGATGTACAAGGTTGCATTCGCTAAAAATAAACCTCGAGCGACTTTCAACATGTGCGCCTTTTAGCTATGGCCAAAATGCATTTTAGTACCTTGAACTTGGCTGGCTAGGTCTTCTACTACCCTGAACTATTGTAGGTGCAACATGGTACCCCGAACTTGCCAAAATGGTCATTTCACTACCCTGGCTCACTAATTTTGTCTTGAATTCTCACATCATTTGCTTCTAATTTCATATATTGAGATGAACTTATATCTTTTAGTTTGTTAAAAGTTATAAGGGAACTAAATCATGTATAAAAACGCAACCAAATTAACGAGTCATGGTAGTAAATTGACCATTTTGGCAAGTTCAGGGTACCATGTTGCACCTACAATAGTTCAGGGTAGTAGAAGACCTAGTCAGCCAAGTTCAGGGTACTAAAATGCACTTAGCTTTTTAATTTAATTTAATTTAATTTAATTTAATTTAATTTAAATTTAATTTAATTTGGACTGTTTGAGGTACAAAAAACAACCCCAAATCAACCTTTTGATAAGTAAACAGGTCGAAATTGCCACCTGTACTGAATATCTTAAACCACTAGTTGTATTGCTAAACCGTTTATGAATCAGGGATTGAAAAACATGAACAAATCTGCTAGAGAACTTATCCAACGTCTCCAAAACATTGATGGAAACAACTATCCCGAGGTACTTTGGTTAAAATAAATATTTTTAATTTTTAATTTTACACGAATAATAATTTGATTAAACCTTTTGTTTTGTTATAGACTCTATGCCGCATGTATATCATAAATGCGGGTTCTGGGTTTAGGCTTTTATGGAGCACGGTTAAATCCTTCCTTGATCCAAAGACTACTTCTAAGATTCATGTAAAGTTCATCCCTTTTTTACCCTAATAAAAAAACTCGCTGAGTTGACCAGTCAATGGTTTTATATACATATAGGTTTTGGGGACTAAATACCAAAGTCAACTCCTGGAAATGATTGATGCCAGGTATTATTATTTTTTATCAAGATTTAGATGTTGCAATTGGGTAGCAGTAGCAAAACGGGTTGGGCGGTTAACGGGTCAAAATGGATACATTTGACCCGTTAACCTTTTTTACCCAAATCAACCCTGCCACATAAACGGGTCAAAAAGGTCAACTCTAATATTTTGTTACTACCCATGAGCAGTGAACTTCCAACATTCTTGGGCGGTACTTGCACATGTGCCGATAAAGGCGGCTGCATGGTCTCAGACAAGGGCCCATGGCAAGATCCAGAAATCATGAAGGTATTTTTATTATTTTTTAATTAACATCCTTAATTCCTCCAAAATTTAAATGTCTTGTTAATTTGGGGTTACAGATGGTCCATAATGGTCAGCACAAATGTTCACACAAATGTTCACAGAAACCAATTCCGGATGAGAAAATCAAGTCCGAGGACCAATCTGCAAATACAGTATTTTCTCTAAGAAACTTGTTATTCTATATTTCTATTAATTTTGGTTAATTATTTAAGAAATTAATATGTGAATTGACCAAAGCAGGAAGACATCAAGCAAACAAATCTCCCTTCAGTTAAAGAAGAAGTAAGTTTCTTAAATCTCAACATCATATTTTTCACCAAAAAAAAACAGTTACATATTTTGACTGGTTTATAGGCTTCAGTAAGAACCCACCACCCAACAACAGACGGCAACATTGACCACACAAGTACGGTCAAAAAACCGGTTGACCATCCTAAAGACATCGATTACTATTCAATCAAGAAAGGTTACAAACATAATTGTGACAATGGTTATGGGACCCACATAATATCAGGAATGATGACATTAGTTATGGGAGTTATGACAATGGTTCGTATGACAAACAATATGCCAAAACGGCTTACAAATGCTACACTTTACTCTACTGGCATAATTCATGATGACAGTGATGATGATGTGGCGAAAAAGAAATCGAGAGGTTATAATAATAATAATAATAAGGTTGTTTGTAACGATGAATATGTTAAAATGATGAAACGAATGGGTGATTTGGAGGAAAAAGTTGTTGTGCTTGAGAATCGGGATGTTGAGAATGAGGATATTGTTAAAAACGCGTTGTCTCGTGTTGAAGCTTTGGAGATTGAGCTTGCTGCAACCAAAAAGGTAGTTAAAAGTTTAAACATTGTGTGTGTATTAAATAGAGGTGGGAAAATGGGCGGGTTGGGTAACTGGTTAAAATGTGTTCGGGTCAAAGTAAGTCTTTTTTCAAAATATTTATATTTTTATAAATAATTGGTGTCGGATATGATTAAAGAAATGTATTATTTGAATACTAAATTTGTGTTTTGAAAGTGATTTTGGAGGTTTTATGAATAAAGAACACGGGGTTATTTCAATAAAATTTGGCTTTCAGCCCGTGCAGCCCATTTGACCCGTTTAGAGATGAAATATAACCCTACTCGACCCATTCATAAATAAATAGGGGGTGATTTTTACACCACAACTTTTAACGCATCTACCGCAACGTATGCTTAATATACTTGTACGGTTAGCTGTAAAACTTGTATTGTGTGGTATAGGAAGTAAAAGTTGTGGTGCAGAAATGAATTCCCTAAATAAATGGGTCGAAGTAGGCACCTCTTTTTTTTTCTTTTTTTTTTAAAAAAAAAAAAAAAATTAGATCTCAATGAACACCAACTTGATTAAAGTGATTGAAAACCGACCGAACCGAAAACATATAATCAGTTTGGTTTCGGTTTTGAAAATTCGTCATTTTCGGAATTATCAAGCTTGGTTCGGTTTCTGTACGGTGCTCACCCCTACTCTATTTATAGTTCATGTACTCATATTTACTTTTTCTCTAAAAGATAGAAAATAAAAATTAAAAAAACTTATATTTATTTTTACCGAAAATGCAACGCAGTCTCTTGAAGAATCCCTTTCTCAACAAAAAGAGATAATGGCATACCTTGAGAAAAAGAAGAAAAAGAAGAGATTTTTCCGTTTTTGAAGGTACATTTCAAAAGTAAAAGGTGATATGAACGGATTAGAGGAAGAGACGGAAAGTGTAACTGGCCATGATGTTGATTTTTCATCCCCAAAATCCTATTTTTGAATATTTGTTTTTGTCAACATTTCAAGTTGTGTGTGTAATTATATGTATCTATCGACATTGTTTGCAATTTCTTATACGTTGTGTGTATCTATTGAAAATTTTCAGTGATGTGTTTCTTGTTCCCAACCTATGAATATTTGATATGTGTTTTGGTTCTCCATTACAAAATGTTACTATTCTAACATTATTTTCTTAATATTAGAACACACAAATATATTTTAAACTACTCGTAAATCTACATAATGTTGTTAACAACGTGATTTCAACATCTTTCAACATCTTATACTGCTAGCAGACACTGTGTCAGAGATCGCCTCTTCATCTCTTCTACGTGAACTTGGTATTTAGTCATCTTCACTTCGAACTCTTAGGTGTGACTAAATGTCATTTTTCATTATTTATTGATCAATGTATTTTTACATATCGTATATTCATATCAAGTTTCGGTCCGACATGATTAAGTGACCCAACCGTTCGACTCATTCCATTGGTTAGAATTTGAATTATTTTTCAGATTAATATTTTATTCGTTAGACTTTTAATGTAAAGTTACACAATACAAGCAGGGACGTCTCTGAGATTTTGATGACCCTGTGCGAATTGACGGAAATGGGCCCATCTATATACAAAATTTATATAAAAAATTGAACTTTTTTTAATTTTTTTCTATTAAATTATTAAATTGGCTTAAAGTTTTAAGATTAAATATAATAGAAGTGAGATCGGTTGAGCACCCAAATTTTGGTAAGTACTGCGAGGACACTTCTTAACCAATCATTTTTAAAATTTAGGATCATTTTCAGAAGTTAGGATCATTGTCATCCTCATAAGGATCCTAAAATTCTGACAATGATCCATTTTTAAAAAAATAATTGATTGAGAATTATCCTCGCAATCCTCACCAATTTTTGAGTCCTCACCGGATCCTAACCCATATACTTCTTCCGATTCAAAAAAGTGCTACACTTTCCTTATATGGATAATTAAAAATAAGTGCTACACTTTGAAAAATTACCTTATTTGGCAAAAAATAGTATGACCCACACCCACTAACTATCTCCTTTAACAAAGTGAAATGACACATTTACCCTTACTTTTTACTTTTAAACATCATTAACCCCACTTTATTCAAAAGGTGTGAGACCCATTATCCACTAATCATTCAATTAATCTAATTTAGCCATCATTATAATTTTTTGTCTCAAAAACCGTGAAACCCAAAGTGTAGTACTTATATTGAATCGGAGGAAGTATAATATATTATAAAAATTAGGCCCTCAAAAAATGTGGGTCATATGCGACTGCACCTTCTATACCTCATCAAAGACACCACTGAGTACAAGTGATATATTGAGAGGAAAAATGGCATCATCACATTTGCCCAAATACGACGGTGGTGATGTAACGTGAATACGAATTTTATTACCTAATACGTTTTACATAAATTGTGCGCTGAAAATATCGTATAAATATGATAAAAAGTAAATAAAAAATGTTTTTTTTTGGACATGTAAAGTGGACAGATTGCACATGCAGAAAAGGTACGTTGGAGTTAAAGAAATACAGTCCGTACTGTTTGGGCTCGAACCCCCAAGTTGGAGACCACCCCTACCGCCCATATCTGAATCAACACCTGCAAAACAGGGCCCCCATATCTCATGCCTATAAATATACCCCTATTCACCATATGCTTTTTCATATCATTCATCAATTATTTCCTTATATAAATACAGAATTATAGACTTCATAATTTTAGTTGCACTTAGAGAAAAGAAGTCAATAAAAAACATAACCATCATAATAATAATCATATTCATTTTTTTTTTAAATTAACGATAAGTGTGCTAGAGGTATATTTATCTGAAGTTAGAGATACTGCTTCGAGTGAATCTTTAATAAAGATGTGAGTAAGAGATAAAATATGAATATGATGAGTGTACATGCCTATAAGAACATATGCTAGTAAATACTTGTGAGTATAAAATTATGTGTGTTTAGCCTGTTTGTGTGAGGGGGTGGCGATGCACAATATGTGTGCATGCACGTGGGATGTGTGTGAGAGAGTTCTGTCAGTATGCAAATATAGGTATCAATTAAAAGCATCAATCAAGAAATAGACATAAACATGCATGTGCAATAATATATATGTATATCAAGATACTCCTAAGCAATTACGGGTATAGAATCATATAAGTATATGTCTTATAGTTATCTTTTATGAGTCGATCACTACACTATAAACGAGAAAATACATATCTTCGTATACATCTCCTCCTATCACATAATATAGGTTTATAAAATAAAATGATTAGAAGTATAGATTTGGTAATGTTTTGATTAATAAAAATTAACGGTCTAAAAATCGAACACCTTATATGCAAGGACATTTTTGGCCTTGGTGATGATATTGGTACCCAGCTAGACCTACACGGTTGTAGACCATTGGATGCTTCTGCCTATAAAACCCCACATGTCCCATCTCCATTTACTTTCCTAACTCCAAGATTCCTCGTGCCCTTTTCCACTTTTCACATTTTTTTACTTCATTTTTTACGTAATCACGTTCAAATATGATCCAGTTAGTTTGCGAATTACCTTAACAATTTTTTTAAACGGCAATTACCTCAACAATTTCATTAACTTTTTTGACATAATAACTATAAACTTTAACTCGGGGTTTGTGTCTTGTTGATACACCGTTTTAAAATTTGGTTTTTTTAAACGACAAGTTAGTAAGTTAGTGATTCGAGCCTAAACAGTGCTATTCACAGGTGGGGTTGGGAGTCGTTTTTCGTGCTATTTCCGATGAGCAGAGTCAATTTCGTTATTGTGGAAGGGCGATGGACGGGGGTGCAAGGAAATGTGCATATAATTAATATATATGCTCCCCAAGATGTTGAAGCTAGACGTGTTCTTTGGGAGGTGATTACCAATTATATGTCGGAGAATTCCGGGAATTTTATTATTTTTGGTGATTTTAATGAAGTCAGGGTCGAGGAGGAGAGGTTCGGTTCGGTTTTTAATGCGGTTGGGGCTCGGAATTTTAATCAATTCATCGATCAAAATGAATTGGTTGATTTACCTATCGGGGGAAGAAAGTTTACTTGGATGAACAAGCGGGCAACGAAGATGAGTAAACTTGATCGATTCTTTTTTTCCGGAAATTTGTTGGTCCAAAAACCATCCTTAAAAATCTCCGCGTTGGAAAGGAACCTTTCGGACCATATACCGATTTTACTTCACTCGAACAAGATAGATTTCGGCCCGGTTCCTTTCCGCATGGCACACTCTTGGCTTGAAGAAGATGATTTTAATGAGTTGATCTCCTTGTCATGTGCCGATTTTAGTAAGAGGTCGGATTCATTTTTAGTTCATGTTAAAAATAAATTCAAGTTTATTAAAGAAAAATGCAAAAAGTGGAATGTTGATAGAAGAAGAGTTGCGATAAATCGGGTCAAGTGGTTGAAAAATAATATAGAAAGTTTAGAAAAAAAGATTGATGAAGGTGTGGGCTCGGTGGAGGAGATCGATCAGAGGATCTCTTGGTTGAAAGAGGTTAGGGATTTGGAAAAATTAGAATCTATTGACCTAATTCAAAAATTGAAGATAAAGTGGGCGGTAGAAGGAGATGAAAAATTCTTCTTTTTTCCACGGTTTATTAAATCAAAGAAGGCGGAGGCAAATGATTCAAGGGGTTATGGAGGATGGCGAGTGGGTTGAGGAACCGAATGATATTAAAAATATTTTTTTCGATTTTTTCAAGGCAAAATTTGATTCGGTTGACACAAGCGAGCCGGAGTTTGATACGGGGCAGTTTAATAAACTTTCGGTTGATGATGGTTTGATTCTCGAAAAATTGTGTGATATGGAGGAAGTAAAAGAGGCGGTTTGGAGTTGTGGAAATGATAAAGCCCCGGGTCCCGATGGTTTCTCTTTTAAATTCATTAAAAGACATTGGTTAATTTTGAAAGATGATGTTCTTAAGTCGGTTGAAGAATTTCTTCAAAAGGGTACTTTTCCGGTTGGTTGTAATTCCTCTTTTATTACCCTTATTCCTAAAGTTTCTAACCCTATGATTTTGAAAGATTTTAGACCCATCTCTCTCATTGGGTTTCAATATAAAATTATAGCAAAGATGTTAGCTTTGCGGTTAGCTAGAGTTGTTGATAAATTGATTAGCCCGGAGCAATCGGCTTTTATCAAGGGTAGACAAATCCTTGATGGTCCGTTAATGATTGGTGAAATTATAGAGTGGTATAAAATGAAGGAGAAGAAGCTTTTAATTTTTAAAGTTGACTTTGAAAAGGCATATGATTCATTAAGTTGGGATTTTCTCGTTTGCGTTATGAAGCATATGGGTTTCGGCCCAATTTGGATCGGGTGGATAAGGGAGTGTTTGGCTTCGGCTAGATTGTCGGTTTTGGTTAACGGGAGCCCTACGGCCGAATTTCAATCGTACCGTGGTTTACGCCAAGGTGATCCCCTTTCCCCGTTTCTTTTTATTATAGCCATGGAGGGCCTTCATATTTTGATCAATAAAGCGATTCAAAATAACCGTTTTATTGGAGGTTCGGTTGGGGAGTTAGGTGTGTCCGTTTCTCATCTTTTTTACGCGGATGACGTGATGTTTGTTTCAGAACGGAGCCAATCAAATGTTGAAGGGATTCTATGGGTTCTGGATGAGTTCTATAAATATTCTGGGCTTAAAATTAACGTTTTTAAGTCTAATGTTTATGGTGTTAATGTTTCTGATGAAGATCTAGAGGCCTTGTGTTCTAGTAACGGTTGTAGTAAAGGTGTTTTTCCGTTCTCATATCTTGGTATTTGGTTGGGTGGCATTAATAATACTCGGTTTTGGAATGAAATTGTCGATCGAATTTGTGTCAAATTATCTCGGTGGAAGGCCAATATGTTATCTATTGGTGGGCGTTTAACGTTGATTAAATCGGTGCTTGGTAGTTTGGGTATTTATTGGATGTCGATGTTTAGAGCTCCGGTTGGTGCGATTAAAAAGATGGAGCAACTTCGGGCTCAATTTTTATGGGGTTGTGATGGTGGTAAAAGAAAGTTGCATTGGGTGAATTGGAACACTTGTTTGGCGGATAAAAGTAAAGGAGGCCTAGGTATTACTAGCCTTGATGCTTTAAATCTCGCTCTCTTGTATAAGTGGAGGTGTCGGTTCTATAACGAAGGCGACATGCTTTGGTGCCGGGTGATCAAATCTATCTATGGTGTTGAAGGTGGTTTTGTTAACCCGACTTTTCCTCGTCACAAAAAAGGTATTTGGTCTAACATTATTGGATCCGTTAATTTTTTACATGAGAAAAAGATTATTGATCGAAGTGTTATTCAATATAAATTAGCGGATGGGGTGTCTATTAGATTTTGGTTAGATAGATGGTTAGGCCCGGTTCCGTTGAGTAATAGGTTTAACCGATTATTCCAATTGGAATTGAATTCGTTTTGCAAAGTTAGTGAGAGATGGCGGAATGGGGGTTGGAATTTTAATTGGAGGAGATGTATAAGAGGAGGGGTTGAGCAAGAGCAATTCGATAATCTTATGTCCCTTATTAGTGACATGTCAGTTAGTGATGGTAAAGATAGAATTTCGTGGAACATGGGGGATCTTTGCTCGTTCACGGTTGGGGATGCTAGAAGACATATTAATTCGGTTTGTCATCCCGGGACTATAACGGACTTTTGTTGGTATAATTATATTCCTATCAAGGTTAATGTCTTTATGTGGAGATTGTATTTGGATAGGTTACCAACGAGATTAAATCTTTCTAGAAGGGGGATGGAAATTGATTCTATTATGTGCCCTTTATGTAACAAGTATGTGGAATCGAGTTCACACATTATGTTTACTTGTTTGGTCGCAACCAAGTTTGGGATTTGATTTTTAAATGGTGCGATTTGGAAAGGGCTGTGATTTGCTCGGTTCGGGAGTGGTGGGAAGTTGGAGAACGGATGTCAAACGTAAAGGATCGAAGATCGAAGGTCCGTATGATTGGTTTTATTACGTGTTGGTTCTTATGGAGCTATAGGAATTCTTTGTTATTTGATAGTAATAGAGTCAATAAGTCGAATTTGTTTGATAATATTCGTTTGTCGTCGTTTTCGTGGATCTCCCATAGGAGTCAAAAGTTCAAGACTTCGTGGGTTGATTGGTTGAGACTCCCCTTGTAATTATGGTTCTTTTTTAGTCTAGCTTTTTGCTAGACTCTAGTTTTATAAAATTTTCGTGTGGAGGTCCTCGGGAGGGTGATGGCAATGCCGAAGCTCTACCCGTTGCCTTCTTTTTGCTGTTAAAAAAAAGAACCATCTAAACAAATAAAATTCAGGCGAGTGGAAGTGTTTCATAACTTTAACCAAATGTACTTCTATTTGAGATTTGTCTTTCCATCATTTGAGTTTCCCATAGTGCTTGTTGTTCTATTTACAATTCCGTTTGAGATTTTTCTTCGATGATTTCAGCTTGTTTTCCAATTCCCGAACCTTAAAAAATGTTTAAACAAACTTTAAATGTCACCAACAACATACTCTAAATATAACTAGCAGGGTACCCGCGCAATGCGACGGCGGGTACCCAGAAACCATATTTCGTGGCGAGCAAGTGTTGTTCGTTTACACGGTAATAATTGTTGCTAGAAATAAATAATTAAACGGAAATATGGATTTTGATAAGAGTTGATGATTTACAGCGTCGTATATTTAATGTTATTGGGTAAAATGGTTTTCGAGTAACAGACTTTTGTTATTAAGTGTGGGTGGTGTTACCAAAGTGTAATGTATATCAAGTGGTTAACACATAGTGATAAGTTAGGAGAGGTCTTGGGTTCGAATCTTATTACCCGCGATTTTTTTTTTTTTAAGGTAGAGAACTAACTAACAAAAGTGGAAAGGTCCTTAAAATCAAGTTTAAGGAGCTCCTTAAACTTGCCTAATGGGGTAGGCCGAAATGCTTTATATAGTAGTAAGATGATTGTTTTAAAAATCTTACATAAATACGAATTAGTTACAAGTGTATATTTAATACCTTTTGAATTACATTTGGCAGATATGGTATTTTGTGTTTTGAAAGACAAATGTGATATTAGAAATTTGGAATGCCTATTTAGAAGGATGTATACCAAATTTGGCAAAATAATTAGTATGTCAGGGACAACTACGAATATTAGATTATTAAAAGTTTAATCTTATTTTTTTGAAGAAGATTTAAAAACTTTTATGCATCGAAACTAAACTTGGACCGGTCCCTTTTATTGATGAATGAAAGTAGAATACTACGTTAACCCTCCCTTATAAAATGACATGCTAATTGCACATGATTTTCAAGGGTGGATGCAAAAGGGATCATTAATTTATAAACAATAATAAAAAGTAGAAGAGAAATTATCTCATAAGTCATAACTCTGAATCCTATGAACAATGTGATGAATTTACAAAAACATAGATGATTTTAATAACACCAACTAAAATGTTTTACTGCCTTTTCAACCCTAGGAAAACGATTGAAAAGAATGTGATACCATGTTTCTATAACATAATATAGACATGAAGCTTATAATATGCTTTTTTTTTTAAGTCATACGCAACTATTTATATTAAAAGTATGTTTTTATAATTTTCTATTATGGAAAACGATTTGTATATAAAAAAAACTTCATCTGTCCTATAAAAAAGTTGTATTTCCGTCTAAATATTTGCCCCAAAAAAATTCATATTTCTCACTTTTGAAGAGCTCACTTAATCTTCTCCTATATATGAGCTTACATTTGATTTACATTTACCAACTAGGCAATTTGGAGCTATCCCATTCGCTAACAATGTCATGTGTAATTCTAGGATTGGCCAACATGTCATGCCTCTCTTTTCTGTATTTATTCACAAAAATCCCTTCATTTACGGAAAAAAAATCAACTCCCAGTGTTAAACAAAATTCACGGGATTTCATATTTACTAATTCCGAAACTTCTCTCCTGCATATATACCACCAAAAATCACGGGATTTCATTAAGATAAACTTTTGAATTTTTTTGATTATTTCCTTTAAATCAAATGTAGGCTCATATATAGGAGAAGATTCTGAAACTTCTCTCCTGCATATATACCACCAAAAATCACGGGATTTCATTAAGATAAACTTTTGAATTTTTTTGATTATTTCCTTTAAAATCTATTTAATACCACCTGTGATAATTATAGTAAAAATTCAAAACATTATATACAATTGATTATTTCCTTTAAAATCTATTTAATACCACCAAAAATACTTGGCCTTACACCGTGATAATTATTGTTTTTTTTTGTGATAATTATAGTAAAAATTCAAAACATTATATAGTCAACCAAAATTCCGGTTTATTCTACGGTATAAACTAATCCATTCCTTAAATCCCGTGATTTCACTTACCTTTACCATTTTTTAAAATTCGATAACCATTATCCCCTATATAAACCATGCCAATATGGTTGAAATACTTACAGTTGATTAAACGCCAGTTCTGATTCCCTGCATCAAAGAACAGTATCAGGTGAAGGTACATATTCATTCCTTGATTTGTCATACACTGTGGTATTCCTTTGTGTGAACTGCAGTCAACATCGTGATTCTGTTATCTTCATAGATTTAAGGCAGTTTCAAATCATAAACAACAATACCATAAAACAATTATGTTTGGTTAATTCATCAGAATTAAAACTGCAGTTTTTTATTCTATTCGGTGGATTCCAACTAAAAATATTCTGTTACCTTGCAGGAAACGTCTTTGCAGCACCAAAAACTCCTCTTCAAGTACCAGGTCTTGCCAAAAACCCTACATTAAAAGTTCATTAAAAGCTTTTAGTGTGCACGTTTTTAATCATATTTTATATGTTGTAGATCAGTTTAAAAAGTGTTAATGTATTAAAATGACTTATAAAATTGAACACGCAAATTGAACATACAGTAGGACTTTTAAAGTCGCTTTTATTAAATTGTCGCTTTTTCATTAATTTTTTTTAAAAAAAATTGACTAATTAGTCAAATCTGTACATATTTCAGTTATAATTTTTATTTACATATACTCTTTGATTATAAGTATTAATAAATAGTCACAAAATGACTGAAAAGTCATAATTTTTGTATAGTCAGTATTAAAAATCATAATACTGACTTTAAAAAGTCAGATTTGACTTTAAAAGGCAGATTTGACATTTAATTGTCAAACTGCATTTAATACATTTATACAAAATCCACATTATTAATTTTACTATTTTTTTTATTATTAATCGGTTTGACTATTAAAATTAAACAAACACCTGTTACAAATGAATAATTTAACATACAAATTAACTCATTCAGTTTGAATTTTAAAGTCAATTTTAGTAAACTCTGGCTTTTTAATTTTATGTTATAAAGTCAGACTAATTACTCAAATCTGTACATGTTTCAGTTATAATTTTTTTAAATATTAAATTTGACTAAAAGTATTAAATATAGTCAGAAAATGACTTAAAATTCAGAATTAAATATAGTCATTATTAAAAATCATAATACTGACTTTAAAAAATCATATTTGACTTTAAAAGTCAGAATTAAGATTTTTGCCAACTAAAATGGATTTTAATACTCATAATTGACTTTAAAAAAATGTGAATGAATTTTTGTAATTACTATTTTTAGTTATTTTTTAATTTTTTTTCCGAATTAATTTTAAAATACAAAATATTAATTATTTTTGCAAACTGCATACTTTTTTTTCCAGATGTGATAATTTTTGGTCAACTGTTTAATTGATAATTTTTAATCAACTGTTTAGGTTATGTATTGTTGCATAAACTTGATACTATTTAAGTTTAAAAATCCTCAAATTCAGTATACTTGATACTGTTTTTTTACTGAAATTTAATGGAATTTACTGAAAATTACTGTTTATTTATAACTTTTTTATTAACACTAAAATTTACTGTTTTCATTACCGTTTTTATAAATTTCATTACTGTTTTTATATAAGTATCTTAAGCATGTAAAAGCTTATTTACAATCATTTATTAACAGTATAATTCTTTAATAGTTCAAGATGAATACGAACACAGACAAAGGAAAAGGGAAGATGAGTTACCAAAAAAACACCAACTTCATCCAGTGGCAACTTGAGGAGGTTGGCAGGTTCTGGAATATCACTAGGGTCAAGAAGATTTCGTAATACTGAAAATCCAAACCAGGGTCCAGTTAACATGCCAATAGATCAAGGTAAATGAAGTAAACTTCATTTTAGTTTGTGAATGAAACGATTACTAACTTCTACATGTTTATTTCAGGAAACTGCAAACCGAAATCCATTACCCCAATAGGAAATATTGATGCAGGGTTACGGTAATGTGTATGCGGAATATTGATCAGAATGTTGGATTGTGCAACGGATGAAGACTTCAGATATTACGAATGGGGATAAATATAATCGAAGGTAAAATCATATCTGGCGGCAAGGTTGGTACAATTTACGTTATCCCTCGAATGGTTATTAGTCATTCTGACAATAAGATGCCTTTCAAATTGAATCGGAGGCAATTTCCTGTTCAAGTCTGCTTTGCTATGACCATTAATAAAAGTGACGTTGTCTCAAGTTGGTTTGTTTCTGCAAAAATCGGTATTCTCACATGACCAACTTTATGTAGCTGTATCACGAGTTAAGAACAAGAACGGATTGAAGGTCATTTGTTGTGACAAAGATGACAATTACACTAATTCAACAACAAATGTCGTTTACAAAGAAGTCTTATTTCGTCTATAAATTTTATGCCACATTTTTTCATGTATCAAATTTTGTACAAACTTATCATTACAGCTATCGATTCTTATGTTATTTTAAAAATATTAATATTTGTCTGTATTTTTATAATATATCTCTTGAAGCATGCCCGCCCAGTCGGGGGGGGGGGGGGGGGCTATGAAGCTAGTATGATAATATATTACTACAATGACTCGCATACTAACTATCTCCTAAAAATACTTTATTTTTTTAAAATAATCTTATATTTTAATTAATTATTATTTCACATCATTAAATATTTCTTAAAAGTTTGTACCAGAGATAAATAAGAAATTTCTTTAGGGACGCATTGAATAATTTATAATTTGAAACATATAGGGGTGTTTGGGAAAGCTTATTAAGAGGTGCTTATGGCTTATAAGCTTATATAAGCCTAAATAATCCCTTTTCAAAGGGATTATTTAAGCTTATATAAGCTTATAAGCTATAAGCTCCTTTAAATAAGCTTTCCCAAACACCCCCATAATATCTCATATCCAATCTATTATGGCTTATAGTATTGACCTATGGAGATTTGTACTTTATACGTAGATATAATTTTCTATCAATATAATATCTCACATCCAATTTATTATAATGGTTTTTTTAACACCTAGATGATATATTAGGATGTATTTAAATATTTAATTAATATTAATTTTTAACTATTTATTTATGATATACTAAATAATAATTTTTATTAATTTAGAGACTGATTAAATACTTCCTCCGTTTCAAAATAAGTGATACAAATTAACTTTCATGTTCTTTGATGCAAAAAATTGTAATGAGGTTAAATTGGATAGTTAGTGAGTGATGGATCCCACATATTATGATTAAAGTAAGTTTAATGATTTTTAAAAGTAAAAGAAAGGGTAAATGAATCATTTCACCATATTAAAGGAAATAGTTAGTGGGTATAGGTCCCACTATATTTTACCAAAAAAAGAAAAGTTTCAAAATGTATCACTTTTTTGACACGCCCCAAATGGAAAGTGTATCACTTATTTTGAAACGGAGGAAGTATAATTTTTTATTTAAATAAAATAACAAGTTCATAAAAAATTATAATATATGCTCATACTTAATGAGAAATAATATTGACGCGTATTATTTATGTTTATTTTATTTTGCTATTTACAATAAAATAACATACTTCCTCCGATTCAAAATAAGTGATACACTTGGGGTTTCACGTTTTTTGAGGCAAAAGATTATTATGATGGTTAAATTAGATTAATTGGATGGTTAGTGGGGAATGGGTCCCACACCTTTTGAATAAAGTATGGTTAATGATGTTTAAAAGTAAAAAGTAAGGGTAAATGGGTCATTTCACTTTGTTAAAGTAGATAGTTAGTGGGTGTGGGTCCCAATTTTTTTGCCAAATAAGGAAACTTTTCAAAGTGTATCACTTATTTTGAATCACCCTAAAAAGGAAAGTGTATCACTTATTTTGAATCGGAGGAAGTATATAATTTACTATTTCTCTTTCTTTTACTATCAATTGATTTTGATACATATATTGCTCAGATAATTAATACAAAAAGTAACACAAACAATAAACGTTAATATTATTTTTCAATTAATTTTGACACCTATCATGATTATGTAAATAAACACACAAATAAATATAAATAAATGAGAATTAATTATTGTATCGCTACCTTTGATGCATATACCATAATGTACAGTATTATTGCATACTGTCTAAACGTATAAAACAATTATTGTGGTACGTAGAATAAAAAGTGTGGTATGTATTACACATGAACAACCCTACTATTATTACCACTTTCTATTTAATATTATATTTGCAAATTCTTCCTATAAATCCAACCTAAAATCCTTCCCAAGTTTCTTCCCCTTCTTCTCCTTCTCTGTCTCACATCCTTAAGCTCCATTTTCATGCTCTGTTCTTGAGGAATTCCTCTGTTTTCCTTTCAATCCAACCTTACACTCCCAAAAACCCAAAAATTCTCTTCAAATCCTCACATATCAATCTGGGTTTTTCCTAATACCTGCAAATTTCCTCTTTTAATTTCTCTTTTCAACCAAGATTCATGTTCAGTTTATTGTTCTTAATGTTTGGAATAGATGTCTCAAATTCTTAGTGAATTGTTTGTTTCTGGGTGTATGATAAATTCCACCTATTGGAGAAGGACCCATTTAGTTCAATCTTTCTCAGTTGTCTTTCTCTACTGGCTTTATTTCATTTCATGATTATTCCCCTGTTTTTCAGTCTATAATTTACCCATTTCCATATATTTATATCTCTATATATAATATATCTTATAGTCCTATAATTAATAAAATAATAAAAAATACTCTACTACCATCTGGGTCCTGCTTATTTTCACTAAATTCTGTCTCAAACAAAATAATTTCAAGTTTCTTGAAGAAGATTAAGTATTTTCAGCAAATTCAAGATTCTTCCTTTTTTTTTCATCCATATATTAGCTATATCCATCTATTAGATAATCAAATTAAAACTTAATATCCATCTTATTCCTGCTTATTTTCTCTAAATCCTCTCTCAGAATCTTTAATTTCAAGTTTCTTGAAAATAAAAGTTACAGTTTTCATGGCTTCCACAAGTGGCACAGCGACGTCGTCTGGTGGTTCAGATCTTCAAGATGAAATGGATCAAAGAAAAAAAAGAAGAATGATTTCAAACAGGGAATCAGCAAGGAGATCAAGAATGAGGAAACAAAAGCATTTGAACGATCTCATGACTCAACTGAGTCAACTCAGGAACGATAATAACGAGTTGATGTCTACTATAAGCATCACCACACAACATTGTATGAGTGTGGAGGCTGAGAACTCGGTGATGACAGCTCAGGTGGCGGAGCTCAGCCACCGGCTGCAGTCTCTCAATGAAATCATCGCCGTTATGAAACAACCCACTGATGCCGGAAGTGGGTTTTCCGGGGAACAGTACGGCGGCGGTGGCACTGAGTTTGGTGACGAGTTTATGAATAACTCACTGAGTTATCTTTATGCTTGTCAACCTATTTTGGCTTCTGCTGATATGATTATGTACTAAAGTGAAAGAAGTTTTGGAGGAAAGGGAGAAAGTTGTCATTTTCTAAAAGTGTAAGGTCAAGATGGTAACTTTGTC
Organism: Calendula officinalis; assembly: GCA_963853835.1. Lineage (NCBI taxonomy): Eukaryota > Viridiplantae > Streptophyta > Magnoliopsida > Asterales > Asteraceae > Calendula > Calendula officinalis. Next base: position 5,753,023 of record OY970828.1, on the reverse strand, counting down.
AAGAGATTTGAAAAGTAGCATGTAGGGCTAGTAAGTTATGTTGCATGATATGATATGAGTATTATTATTATGGGGTGTTGATGGTGATGTATTGTCTTTCTCTAGTTCATGAGACGAGACTAATAATATAATTAAGTTTTTATTATGTGTTAAATTAAAACAATCGTTAATAATCGTTACATATTTTAATAATATCGACTCATTTTAAGTGAAAATAACTTGTAACATATCTCACCAATATATTCAATTCAAATATACTTTTAGTAACTCAACCCCTACCTTATATAAATAGTTATTTATTTGGCAATGAAATAAAGAGGTTTCTATTTATGAATTTATACAAGTCAAACAGTTGCTTATTGTTTGCTAGTGTTAACACAACATTTGGTTTCCATGTTACCCAGAAACAAGTGAGTGATAAAGTAACTAATGTTACTTTAATAATGACTCGTGAACAAGCGAGTGATAACATAACTAATGTTACCTTATCAACCACTTGTTTCTTGGTAGCTTGGAAATTTAACGTTGTTTTTATAGTAGCAAAAAACAGCGTCCTGTTTAACTTGTTGTTTGTTTCCTTGACGCTTTCAAAAGCTTAATTTCATTCTTTTCAGTTCATTACCCGGCCTTTGCTGGTTTCTTCTATAGGATTATATTCAGAATCTCCACTATTCAATTCAGATAATAATTACAGTATTAGAAATTAGTGAAGTTTCTGGACGAGATGCAAAGCTCTTGTAATGTACTTTATTATTATCATTTAAATTATTATTTTATATTGTACTAATTGATAAAATCTATGTTAAATATAAATATAATATTATAGAATTACTTAACATAGATTGCACGTGCATGAAGCATGAGAAAGCGAGAATCTTGTAAGAATCAGAAGATTCTCTCTCCTTTTTTTTCTTTTTCTTTTCTAGAAAATATATAAATTAAAAAAAAATTAGAAAACAATGTTACAACTAAGACGGCTCCCAATGGTGACGGTCACTAATATCGTCAGTTGTTGCCAAATCAGCGCCACGTTAGCTCATCTTCCAACCGACACTAAACTGACGTAACAATGCCAATAATACCATTTTCCTTTAATTTTTTGGGACCCACCATTACAAAACACACACACACAAAATACCCTTTGGACACACCCAAACAAACCGGCGCTTACCTCCTCCTTGTCTCCAAACTGGCTAATGCCCAACCAACGGAAAAACTGCAGGGACCGTGCCAACGGTGTGCAGTACCGGCGTGCAACCGGCGGTGCAACTGCACCTACCGTTGGCACTAGTCTAATAGTCAAACTACATAACTATTGATTAACTTTTCAGACATTTAAATTATTAACTTAGACCATTTTTATTACGTATGTAAGATAGGTAGATTGACATACAGATTTCGTGACGAGGTCTCCTTTTAACATGGTATATATGCCATAGGGTGATGTAACACAAATATATTAATATTGATCTTTTAATTATAGATTATAGGATACTTCATTCCTCCTTATTTTATTGTCTAACTTTTTTTTTTTTAATTTGTCCCAAAATTATTATTAACTTGAAAACTAAATCATGTTCTTTAAGGAAACATATCATCCACAGCTATGTAACTTTAGCTTGGAAATAGCTGTAGGTAGATGTGTTTCAAATGTCCTCAATTTTATTAAGATAACAAGAAAGTTATGCATTTAAATCTCACATCCATATTTTCCTTAATTTATAAATTAGTAAAAGTCTATGACAATTAAAAGTTGTACCATAAATTACATAGAGTACGAGTTCACGTGTTAACGGGAAAGGAAAATTTGTACACTTTTAAGGTTATACATCAAAATGTGTAACAAAAGAAAGTCCTACATAGGACAACCAAAAATAAAAGTTATTATTTGCTATACAAAGAAAAAGAGTATCACGCGTAAGAGTATCATGTCGATGATGATATTGTGAAGCTTGTGGTTTCAAATTCCAATCCGGAATTTTTTAACTCCAAGAAACATAAAGCTAAAAATCAAGGTTCCAAGTCTAATGAAAAGCGTTCCACAATATTGGACATTTTATATTTTGGGACGGTTACTAGATTGTTCCATAAAGTTTTTTTATTTATTTTGTAAGAATCACATATGAAACGTTATGTAAAATGTTCCAAAAGACCTTATTAAACGTTCTAAAAAATTAATTTTACTTTACTAGTTTATATGAGTTTCAAAGAATTGCCCAAACACAAGAGAAAAAGAGCAACTTGGCACTCATACATATTTTGAGAGTCATTTTCCCATAGCAAATAATTCACAAATATTGACCACAAAATTAACTTGTATAATTAAAACTATTAATATATTCTAGAATTGTAGAAAAAAAACTAGCTTCGTGACACAAGGGGAAATATTTTTGGCTTATAGTTAATGATTGGCATATTGATTACGATGTTGCTATATATTTTTGCTCCTATAACCATTACTTTTAAAATATCTTCTACTGATCATGATCATGAGTTCGATCCATTTACTAGGTAAATTATCAAATGGTCAAAGGAAAAAATCAAAAACAGCCACAATAACAACCGGATCGCACAAATCACGAATAAAGTTCACAAATCCTGTTATAAAGAAAATGTCTTCAGAAAAAATTGCTACCATAAAAACGAGAGGTAACAACAAGCTATTGCATGACTTGTACATAATGCAATAGAAGTTGTAAGGATGAACAAAATTCCAAAGAGGTAATCGCTACTAGCTATACAACTTATTTTCAATAAACCATTTTTAGGGAGCAATTTTCATGTAGGAGGAAGCTTAGAGTCTTCATGCGTAATGCATTGATTCAAGGGTGTTCCGATGCATGTTTAAACTGATTATTTTCACTTTAAGAATGGATTAGTGAATAATATTTTGTAATCAAAACCCAGTAAATTTGTTATGCTTTTGCTTTTTTTTTCTTTTTCTTTTTTGTTGATAAAATTCGAAGAGGTCAAAGAAATAATGTAATCAAGGACTTGGCTTGCAAAAAATAAATGGAAATGACCACAATACCCCCTAACGGACATGGATAAAGTGGAATACCCGATTGGCAAAATTGTAATTTCAGACCATACTCACATACTAAACGAAAAAGAGAGAGTGACTTTTAGTGTTTAATTCTCTGTATAATCAAAGACCAATATTAACATTATACTTTAAGGAAGGAGGAGGGGCAAAATGGGAACTTTACAATAAAATGTCTTGATTAAGAATTAAGCATCTAGAAGGGATAATGGGATATCAGCAGCTTGAATGCATGTGATTAGAAGATTTAGCAGTTGAAGAATAACAGGTTTAGCAAAAGCTTATTTTACTTAAGCGTGTTATTTTAAAGTGCTTTTACTATATTTAATACTGTATAAACAACCACTCATATAAAAACATAAAATAAAGTACTAAAATATTTTATATGCTTATTCCCTCTATTCATTTCAAATTTATATTATGCCCTTTTATGAAATTCAACTACCATCACCGCCTCGAAGAAAATCGCTACAAGATGTTTGATAAAACATTTTAAGATTTAATCAGATATCAAGTTCATTAACAAATGGACGTGACAATTCAGACTCTGAAAAAAACAGAGGACTTCATTCAATTAATTCAGGTTTACAAATTGACGGGTTAAAAATATTCAACTTGAAACCGACTTGTTTATACAAATAGATCATACATCTCAACTTTAATGTACTTACTCATATAACGCGTTTAATTAAACAGGATAAATATGTAAGCAATTTGAATTAGTCAAACGGGTCAAACAAAATCTAATTCTTAAATGTGTATGCAGAACTTAGTAAAATATATTTATTTTTTTAAATATTTCTGTTTTCGAATATATCCATAAATTAGTAAAGTATAAATATATCTATTTTTTTTAAAATGATTTAATAATTAATCAGGTTGGAGGTTCGATCAATTTAAATTATTATCAACCCGAATCTAGTCCATTTAATTAACGGGCAGTTGAGCCAACTCAAGAATACCATAAACTTATTTACGTCAACCATAACATGCTTATTTTTATGTCAATTTCAGGTCGGGTTTTATGTCGGGCTAAAAATTGCCACTATATTAACAAGTGATTTTGTCATTTTACAAACTATTGAAGAACATGATGTTAGCAAAGACATGATATTGATGATTGAAAGACAAATCTATAGTACTTATTTACCAACAAGATAGAACTCAATGTTGAGTGGTGGGTGGTTCTTTTGTCCTTGAGATTCTATTTTTGGGCATGATTAACCACTGACAGCTAGACCATAATATATATTACAAACAAAAGATACGCCTAAACAAAATGTCATGTTCAATCAACATTTGTGCGGAGATAAATGAAAAGGTAAGTGGCGTCAATTTCCACCGATTTTATGAAGTGGTGTTTGTTTGAGGTTATTAGCAATAAAAAGTTTAAAGCTTAAACTTATAGCTTGTAAGTCCATAAAATGTTTGTGTAAGTTTTTTTTTTAATAATGATATATATATATTTTTTAATAATGATATATTTTAAGAAGATTATGGTTTTTAGCTTGTAAGTTTATGGCAAAAAACGCCAATAACCAACTTGACTTACCAGACTATGGGTATGTTTTTTTGGCGTGAAATATTTTTTAGAGCTTCTAAATTTTTGTTTTAGAAAAAGACTTGTGTTAAAATAAAAAATTTGTTTGGACATAAGAACTTATCTTAAAGAAAAAGCTTTAAATCAAAAATCTAAACTAAGGAAGTAGTTTTTTTTTTTAAGAAGTTGTTCGTATTATCTTTAAAAATTGTTTGTCTATGTTAGTTTACAATTTTCATCTAGCTACTTTTCCAAACACATTTATAAAAATAAAAGTTTTATGTTCTAACTCTAAATAAAAATTTCAGCTTATTCTAATTCATTTTGCCAAACATACACTATTTAAACTATTACTTAATATTGACTTGTCACCTAACTGGTCACACCTACCCATCTTGCCACCTATAGAAAAGATACAACACATAGAGGTACGGTTGAATTATTGTTTCCTCAAGAAAATAGATACACTTTGACTCCAACTTAATCGCAATCATAACGTTTTATAGGAAAACAAATCAAAATTAAAAAGCGTAATATGTAATAAGGGCTACAATTCAAACAAATAAATCAAATATTATTATTTTTATCTGAAAAAAATAATTGAGTATAATAAGAGGGGACAAAAATGATGAAATCACTTGTCATGCTTTTTGTTATTTGTTTATGAGATTATGGGAACATGTGGCCAGCTATGCTAGTTTGAATGGTTCACATGAGATCTGAGGAGAGTGTCCTTGTCTTGGTTTTATTTAGTGGGTAATTAATTGTGTTTACAATGTAATCTTCAACTAATTAAAGTGGTCTTGACGAGATTAGACATGGATTATATGATTTAAAACCTAGTCAAGATCAAAAAAAGAGAAATTGATGGATCATCAATTTTGGCTAGTTGTCTTATTAGTTGAGTAAAAGTGGCATGATTCTAGCTACCATAGCTTAAATACAAATGTTTACTAGTCATATGTCTAAAATATCATGCAAATTGATAAAAATAGGTTATATTTGATATCAGTAAATAGTTTATTCAAGTTGTTTAATCGGACTCTTCTTTTAGCATTTAGTGGTAAAGGTTTTAAAATAATTTTCTAGAGATAACTGGCTTGATCTTGGGTAAATATTTACTATATAATCAGATGATAATTCAGAATTGCCACCACAATGGTACTGGTAGGAGTGCCCAAAGGGTCAACCCGACCCGACAGAAAGCCGAACTCGAACCCGATTATACTAGTCGGATCATGTGTATTTGGGTCTCATATTGCTATCGGGTTTTTTCATCCAGACCCGACAAACCCGACTCCTTTTCGGGTTGGGTGTCGGGTTAGGATTGCTTACCTTTGTCGGGTTTTCGAGTTGACCCGATTAGATCGACCCGATTGAGGTTTAAAAAGATTTTTTTCTTAAATTTTTTAATATTTTTACCATTAAATCGATGAATTAGCACACATATACTATTATAATAAAACAAACCCTTTTTGATACATGTAATCTTCTAAAGCATCTAATGCCACATGGCATCCTAAGAGACCACCTATTTTTTTAAATATTATTGTCTAATAAAATAAAAATAAAAAATACGAACTTAACTATATATATTCAAAAATCTTAGATTTCTTATTTAATATTAGGTATGTATATCTTTAGTTCAAAATAATTATGATTAGTTTTAAATGCCGTGTAAACCTTTAGCTTTAAATGCCATATAAGTTTTTAATTTTTTTTACGTCAATAATATTAGAGGGTAATAATATCAACTGATATATATATATATATATATATATATATATATATATATATATATATATATATATATATATATATATATATATATATATATATATATATTAGCAGGTTACCCGCAATGCAGCGATAGTACCCTGTGACTAAATTTGACGGCGATCAAGTAGTGGGTGGTGACGACGGAAGTGATAATGATTGTTGGTTATGGTCGTGCGGATGGTGGGTGATGTTAATTTTAATTTTGTAAGGATTAATAAAGATATCTCATAAGTTTCCTTAAATCCGAAATTGGCGTTTTCTTAAATATGAACCATTTTAGTTATGTTGAATATCTTATAAGTTTCCTTAAATCCTAAATTGGCCTTTTTTTTTTTTTTAAATAAGGGCCTTTTAGTTATGTTGAAGTTAAAGGTTTTATATATTAGTTGTTGGGATTAAACAAACTGTCATTTAGATCAATCGGTTAACACACAGTCAGTACTCACAAAAGGTCTTGTGTTCGAATCTTGTAAGCAACATTTTTTATTTTTGTGGTGTTTAAAAGGTTACTAAAAGTAGAAATAAGTTTAAGTTTAAGTAATTTTATATTTAGTAGTCCTAAACACATTATAAAGGAGTAAGATAAGATAAATATAAATATTGATAAGTATATTCAGAAAAACTAAGTGTCATTTAGACCAATTGGTTAACACACAGTCAGATTTCACAAGAGGTCTTGTGTTCGAATCCTGGAAGCAGCAATTTTTTATTTTTGTGGTGTTGAACAAGTTACTAAAATTGGAAATGTCCTTAAGTTTAAGTTTAAGGAGTTGCTATGTTTAGTAGTCTTAAATGCGTTATAAATAGTATAGATAATTAAAAATTGATTTAAATATAATACTTCCCTCATTTTAAATTAAGTGATAAACTTTAAATTTTACAATTTTTGGGCAAAATATTATAATAAAGGTTAGATTATATTAAATTAGATAGTTGGTGGTATGAGTCACATACATTTTGATTAAAGTGAGATTAATGAGTTTTAAAAGTCAAAGTAAGGGTAACTAAGTCATTTCACTATATTAAAGAGATAGTTAGTGAGTGTAATCGTCACTGTTTTTTACAGAATAAAATAAGTTTTTAAAGTGTATCACTTATTCTAGAACACTACCAAATAGAAAGTGTATCATTTATTTTGAAACGAATGAAATATATACAAACATTTCTAAACAGATACCATAATTTATTTTAATTCTTATTATTGATTTTCTTATTATTAATACTTATATTTGTTTAAACAATTTCGAAATACATCATGGATATCCGAGATGGTAAATATACAAGAATAGCTATTAAAATATATTTGGATAATAAAAAAATCCAAACAGCTATATACTACTGTTGGGTCGCTGAAAAGCATCCCCCACTGAAGAGATTTAATGAAGACAAAAAGGCAAATAGTTAGAAGACAATCTGAGGATTAGTTCCTCAGATTGTGGGTAACTGAATTTGATCAGTTCGGATTTCAGTTACCCAGTTACACTATCTGATCACTATCGGAAACAACGATCAGTTCCCCGTGCGGAATCAGATACTGGTTAACAGATCAGATAGTGTAACAAGTTCAGCGCATTGGACAAAACGCTGAACCATTGAATATATACTTCTCTAAGCAAAACTCTTAGTGAAGGTCACTGAAGCTGAAGGCCATCTGAAGAAGCATGAGTATCCGAAGACTCATGGCTGCCAGAAATGTACATAGGCTGGAAGATTCAGTGTCACAGAAAGACACAAGTAAAGAACAAGTTTGTGCATCGCTGATTACGAGAATATCTTGTAAATCTTCTAGAAGATATCGGCGATCACAAGACGACAGAAAGTACTGTCAGAATTCCATTAGTCGTGCTCGTCCCATGAAATATTCTCTGCACCAACGGAATTCTCACACGTGGAATCGATCGATCATTCCTTTGGCTCAATGTTTCCCAATGCTATAAATTTAGGACTTGAGCGATCGATTTCCATGTGCAACCAACAAGGTTACACGCTGCTGAAATTACTCCAGAACTTTATTCCTTCGAGCAGAGTGTAAACCACAAGTTCACTCTAGTTATCTGATTTGAGAATTGAATTTGTATAACGAAAATGTTTGGTCTTGTGCTTGATCATTTGTTGATCATAAACTTGTCTTAGATAATATTTGTTGTTGTCTATCACATGCAAGCAGTTTAGTTAGGATTTTTTTCTTAGCTATTCCGCAAATTGCTTGCATCTTTATTGTATCATTATTGATTAATAAAGAAAAAGTTTAAAAAGTGTTGAGTGTTTCCATTAATTTTAAATTGGTCAGTGAAAGCGTATAGGTGTTGTAATTCACTTATTACGGGACTAACAATTGGTATCAGAGCGGGACAATTAATTCATAATTGTTGATCTGCTTACTTACTGATAAAAAATGGGTGAAAAGCTATCTCAAATGAATCTTGGTTCGAAGACAAATGCCCCTATGTTTACTGATGACGATTTTGGTACGTGGAAAATCCGTTTTCTGGGATTTGTCGAACATCAAAATGACATGGGACCAGATATTCTTATCAATGGTCCATACATTCCAAAAATGTTCGTTCCAAGTACAACTATTTCCAAGAAGAAGAAGAAGGAGGGTGACGATAAAGACGAAGAAGAACAAGAAGACCTTTCTGATGTTGAAGAACCCAAACTAAAAGATCAATGGTCAGAGACAGACAAAAAGCTAGCGGGTTTAGATGCTGAAATCCGGTTCCTCCTTCAAACATCCCTCCCAAATCACATTCTCATTACAGTAAAAGAATGTAAAACTGTCAAAGATATATGAGATATCCTGATAACATCTTATGAAGCATTCAAGGTCATCAAAGGTGAAACACCTAACATGTCCTAAAGAAGATTCACCATCCTCATAAATGAATTAAGGGAGTTCGGCATTCACAAAGATGTTCAAGAATTAATGTATAAGTTTTTGAATATCTTCCAAAAGATTGGGTTGTTATGTCCACGGTATTAAGAACCTCTGGTCAGATGAGAGACATGAATACGAGCAGTCTCTACAGTACATTGATGAACTTTGAAAATGAAAACAAGATGTACGATGATCTTAATGAAACTCCTACCTCCTATGCCGTCATTGCAAGCTCTTCCAAGTCATCTCGAAGAGCACTAAAAGCAAAAGTCGAAAACGTTGTCGATCCAAACGATGCTGATGATGAAAAATTTGAAGATGCTGAAGATGGTGATTTCGAAGAGCGTGAATCCAATCCAGGAGAAGGTGACAATGATGATATAAAAGAACTCTCTGAAAGTATGGCTCTACTAGACACGAGATACAAAAGATTCTTAAATCGAAACAGATCAGGAGGTCAAAACGATAGAGGAGAGATGGTATGCTTTAAGTGTGGACGAACGGGTCACATTAAAGCTGATTGCAGAGTTAAAGAGAAATTTGGATCTGAAAAATCAAGCTCAAGCTCTTCATCAAACTACAAAAAGAAATATAAAGATACTGAGAAGAAGTACTAGGAGCTGAAAGCTCAGCTAGCCAAGGCTGAGAAAGATGCAAAAGCATTAAAGGAAACTGCTGAAGCTTGGTTAAGTGACTCAGAGACAAGTGAAGAAGAAGTAATTACTTGCAACACAAAAGGTCTATTCGCAAAAATAGAAGAAGAATCTGAGCCAAACTCTGAAGATCTAAAAAATTGTATGTGTCTGATGGCAAGGTTTGAAGAAACTGAATGTCATCAGGAGAATAAAACTCTGGAATCTGATACTCCAATATCCCCAGTTTCAAAGGAATGGGAAGACGAACTTCCAAACAAGGGAAAAATGCCTAACATAGTTCCTCCAGAATATTATCCACCGTTAGTTAAATCACTTGTTAAAGATCTGACGCTCACTCACGATAGAAATGCTTAGTTAGAAACGACTTTATCCACGGTGACTGAAAGATTAGAAAAACTCACTCAAGTATCCTTAGAAGCTGAAAACTCAAAACTTGAGGCAGTCAGGCTTCATTGCTTCAACAATATCCTGAGAGAAGATAACCTGTCATTAGTTCAGAAAAACGAAGCTCTTCATAAATCGCGCAACTCATCGAGCAACTCATCTGATCTCATCAAGCAAGTCCTAAAAGAATAGAATTCCACTCAAGACCTTTATGAGAAGTATGAGCAATATCCAATCTGCAAAACTCCTACATCTGGAATACTAAATGTTAAAAACCAAAAATCCAGATTGTCTAAATCCCAAGAAGTCTGCTCTGAAAGAGAAGTTTTTCAGACTGCAAACGGAAATCTGATCATCACCGGAGATTATTCATCAGAGGATTCCAAGAACCGGGGTAAAGAGATGTCTCAGGCTACTACTCCACATGAAAAAATAAAACCCACGTGTCATCAGAGAAAAGCAAGAACCACTGAAGTTGATTGTTTTGATGACCGAACGTTAGTAAACCTCACCGCTCATATTAGTTTGCTAACATCATCAGTAGCTGATACAAAAGCTGAACTTGCAAAATTCACATATGAAATCAGAGCTGAGATGAATGAAGGGTTCACAAAAATTAACAATCAACTGCAAACATTTTTCAAACAACTAGAGAACAGTGCCATTCTACCAGTCACTTCAAGAGATTTTGCAAGCTATCCTTTTCAACCTCTCTCGTTTCATCCAAAGGAAATATCAGACGAATCAGTCACTGATGACTATTTGATGACATTCCTTGATCAGATGGATGACCTTAACCAATCCCAAAATATCTCAATATAAAACTACATCAACCAAAATGTTATTTTTGAAGGAGTTAAAGAAATGGAGGTCGATGAAATTCAAGCTGATCCAGATATTCAGAGTCTATCAAAGGAACGATATGTAAGACATAAGCAACTGAAGAGATGGAGTTTGATGAAAGTCATTCAGATCAAAACAACAAACTCAAAAATGGCAAAAAGGGATGTAGCTTTCACAAAAACAAAGATTATTACAATCTCATCTATAAAGAAGATATAGCATCTGAAGGGTTTCATTACACTGATCGACCACTTGGGTCAACCTCCTAGTAAACTTGGTTCGACCATACTGACCAAGAACATGAACTTGTTCTTGACCGGTTAAAACCAACGGAATTCTCACACGTGGAATCGATCGATCATTCCTTTGGCTCTACGTTTCCCAATGCTATAAATTGAGGACTTGAGCGGTCGATTTCCGTGTACACCCATCAAGGTTACACGCTGCTGAAATTACTCCAGAACTTTATTCCTTCGAGCAGAGTGTAAACCACCAGTTAACTCTAGTTATCTGATTCGAGAATTGAATCTGTATAACGAAAGTGTCTGGTCTTGTGCTTGATCATTTGTTGATCATAAACTTATCTTAGATAATATCTGTTGTTCTCTATCACATGCAAGCAGTTTAGTTAGGATTTGTTTTTAGCTATTCCGCAAACTGTTTGCATCTTTATTGCATCATTATTGATTAATAAATGAAAGAATAGTAAATAGCACCGCTGATAGACTATTGAGTGTTTCCATTAATTTTAAATTGGTCAGTGAAAGCGTATAGGTGTTGTATTTCACTTATTACGGGACTAACAACTACATCATAAATACAACATAGTATTCACAAACATTTAATATTCAACCAAATGATATACCATAGAGTATTATCTAAAAATATAATACCTTATAATTAATCTTTATTTGACTTGAGTAGTAGTCAAAAACATAATTATTTATTTATTATTATTATTTTTTATTAGTGAATAAAAATAAGACTTCATTAGTAATCTTAACATATTTCACTTTAATTAGTATTTTGTTTGACTTGAGTAGTAGTCAAAACACAGTTCAATATTTGTATTTTTTTTTTAAATTTTTTGATTAGTGAATAAAAGTAAGTTTTTATTAGTAGTTTAACATAATTTACTATAATTATATTAAAGTAGTAATCAAAACATAATCAGTATTTTTATTGATTGTTTTTATTGTAACAATTATTGTATAAAAGTGTGAATTATTAATAGTCTTTACATAATTCACTATAAATAATATTTATGTATTTGACTTGAGTAGTAGTCAATACACAATTCTCTATTCTTTTCTTTTTTAAATTGATTTATCAGCGAATAAAATTAAGACTTTATTAATATTTAACTTTAAAAAGTATTTTGTTTGACTTGATTAGTAGTTAAAACATAATTTAATATTTTAATTGCATATTGTTTTTTTTTTTGTTTTTTTATTTTTTGGATTACTGAACAAAATTAAAAACTTTTTTAGTAAATTTAATAGAAGATAAAAATGGTGGTCTATTAAATAAACCATCACATTGTTTTTTAAAAAGTATGTGACATTTTCTAAGCCCTCCACTGCCACATGGTAGCCATAGAGCCACTGAATTTATAATTTAAAATTTTGAAAACTACACAAATTTAAATTAAATATTAGACCATAATATTTTCCATAAACAATTTGAAATATAATTACGTGTTAATTCATTAATGATTATCACATTTGTAATTATGATTTGAATAGTCAATTATTACATTATATACACAAAATTTGAATTATAGTTACGTACTGAAATAAAAATTCACTAATGATTATCACATTCGTGATAATGAATTTAATAATTTAATTATCACATTATCTATACAATATCATCTCTTGTGATTATAATTATAAGTTGTAAGGTTAAAGTGATTTAAGTCATTAAAATATATATCTTTTACTCTACTAACATAATAAAACAAACCCTTAACACTGTGTTCCGGAATACTTAATTAAAAGAAAAGAAAAGAAAGTAAAAGAATAGAAGAGAAAAGAAGAGATATTAAGAAGAAAATGTTTTTCTTTCTTGTGTTCCCGAATCGGATAGAAAAGAAAAGAAAAGAAAAGTATCAATTTTTGTGTTCCCAGATTGAAGAGAAAGGAAAAAAAATAAACACATTTATAATTTTATCCTTAAAATATAAACAAATTAGGTAATATCAAGGGTAATTTAGTAATTGCAAATAATCTTAATTAACTGAGCTTTCTCTTCTCTCCAAATCTTCCCACTTTTGGGAGGAAGATTAGGAGAGAAAAATAGCCAAAATTTCCTTCCTCTTCTCTTCCTTTCTATTAAAAAAATATTATGGAACACGATATAAAAATTATTTCTTTCACTTTCTCTTCTCTTCCCTTAAAATTAAAACTCTGGAACACAGTGTTAGTGTCACTTGTCATATTTTTAGAGCCTCTAGTTTTTGTTTTCCCGCTCATTTCTTCATCTGTGGAACTCGATGTATGAAGAACTAGAAAGGAGCTTTCGATTAGCTAGCATTCCTCTTCGTGTCTCCTTTCTCTTTCTAATTCTTCCCTTGATTTCAATTTCAAAGGATCAAATCCACGAGAATGCCCCCCTTCGATTAGGTATAAATCCCCTTTCTGATTATGCATTTCTCCTCAGTTTTATTTAAAGATTCACATTGTAATTGTAATACTCCGTATTTTATTAGCTATCACAATTAGCATCACTAAGTATTCCAAATAATGGACAAAAACATCTTTGTGGGTCAACCTGACTGAACCCTTTCAACTTGTATGAAAATGACTTATTTGATTTTATTGTTATTCCATGTTTATTATTTTATTATTAAATAATCTTATATCTTCTCATGTTTATATAATTTATAAGCTCCAATTCCCTGATTTGCATTTTAGAAAATTAACAATAATATTTAAATTCTATAAAAGTTACGTTCAACAAAAATTATGATCATCCGTGATTTTTCACGGGTCATAACCTAGTTAATAACTATACATCATTCAATAAACATCAATTAACAATTACTAGTGTTAAATCAAAACCCATAAACTTCACTATATTAGATATTTTTTCATTTTTTTGAATCTAAAATCATAGCTTAGGTGTAAACCGACCAACCTGATCAAGTCAACCCGACAAACCCGACCAACTCGAACCCGACTAAACCGATTCTTTAATGGGTCGGGTTCTAGGTTAGTTTTTTACATCAAACCCGATGGACACAGGCCGATAAGATCCAAAACCCGACCCGATAACCCGACGGACACCCCTAGTTACTGGTTAGGAACTTAAGTCGCGTATATAGCGAGTAAAACTTGATAATCCTGGATAGCCAGTCATAAACGAAAATACCATTTTATTTTTCGTAAAAAAGATGGTATAGAGATAACTTCAACTAATATTTAAGTTGCATTGTTGTTTTCTAATGCTTGATCTCCATTAGTTGAAGTAAATGTTAATATAAGCTTTTGGTTGGGGCAACTTTTGTTCTTGGTGTTTAATCAGATTAAAATAATCGTGACTTGTGAGTAGATTTAGGAAATTGAGTGAGTTTGCTACAAAATATGTCAGATCGGGTTCACATATGCTATTTGTCCAAAAACTATTCTTCATTTATAATTCGTGTTATAATCATAAAATATATTTTCTTACGATAATAATATAAACTTTTGAATACAAATGTTTAAGAAGATTTTATGCATACAAACTACACTTTGGTAAAAATAAAATGACCTGATTAATCCATATGCTTTTAAGCTATTCTTTTAAACGTTGAGAAAAACATTATTTGAATCGATTAATTAATAAGTAAATGGGACAAATTTCATCAAAAAAAAATGCTAAACAAGGCCCTTAGGTAGGGCAATGTTTAAGATCAATTTTTGTGCTTTGAAAAGTTATAAAATAGAAATAAAAATCACCTCATGAATTTTATTTAGTGCCTATACTTGTTTAATTGTATATTAACCATTTAAACTTCTTTTAACCATTGCCCTAAAGACAATAATTAACAAAACCCAAAAAAAAAAAAAAAAAATCAGCCCAAGAAAGAAGGAAAGGGAACTTTACCCTTATTAAGTGGACCACTTTCTTATTAGTGTCGTACACGATTAAAGTTCCTCATGACATTTTAGCTAATATTATGATGTTTTTTTTAAGATTTACTAACCACTGATCTTACGACAATAGTTAAATAGTTAAAAGATGGTTAAAATGGTTTATGTTAATGAAATTCAAGGAAGTGGTTTTATTAGTTAATTTACAAATATTTTAAGAAGAAGAAAAAAATCTTAATAATTGCTTAAGAGCACTGTTTAATATTATTTTTTTTCGGTTTTTGTTAATAACAACCCTTAAGATTATTTCTAACGTGCATAAAACAAATGTACATTCATTGATAGAGTAGTATACCCAAAATTCGAGGGGCGATTTTTACATTAATTTTATCTTGTTATTGACAACCTAAGGCTGTCATTTTCATTTTCCTTTCTTTTTTTATTCTATTGGAAGAAACCTCCACAAATAGGGGATTAAAAGTGGCACTTTGTGTTATCTTTTTGTGGGTAATGTCTTTATAAGGTGGTAGAATTGCAATTCGAGTAGAGTTTTCAAAAAATACGATAATGGTTAAGCCACTTGATTTGATTTCTAATTTTATACAAGAAGATATTACGGTCATGAATCATGATAGTGGAACAACCAATCTAATACCAGAAAACAAAAGGTGTTGTTTTCCCCATATGCAAAAGTTCGGTTTCGAAAGTGAACACTCACTAAATATTTAGAGTGCGTAAGTTGTACAAAATTTTCACTAATTTTTTTACACCCGTTTTTTCTAGAAAATGGGAGGTGTTTTTCTTATTTCTAAGAAACTGTTGAAATTTTGAAAACATATTAAAATGTATTTTTTTAATGTTTTTAAAGCTTAGAATTGTAAAATAGTTTTCTATTTTTGGAAAAGAAAACAGTAGAATAACTCATTGTGAAAATTTAAGTTATAAAATTAAAAAACAAGTATTTAAAAATTTTGGAATTTGGGTTTTGTTTTTGCCATAATTTCCCCCCTCAAAGTCCAATTTGAATATATTTTATGTTTTTCGAGTTTTCCTTCAAATCATTTCTAAGAACTTAATATACATTTTTCGTTAGTCTAAAGATTTAAGTATTTAACATGAGCCGGTTTCTACAAACAATTTCTAGAAATCATCATTATTTCAAATACTTAATTAAGGACCAAATAACTAGTCATAACATAAAGAAACTACAAAGTCTTAAGATGTTAAAAATAATGCCATAATGAAAGTAAATAGTAAATACCATTCTATCTCTATGTTGATTGTTGTTAGATCAAAGTAAACTTTGTTGGGAAAAAAATAACTTTGTAGTTCAAGTTGAATCCATAATTTGACCACAAGAGCAATTTCCATTCATGAAACGATGAAAATGTGATCGATCCCTAGTTAATATATCTCGTTGATAAACACTCGAAACATGTTACATACACGAGTGACAATCATCACACATTTTTAATTTTCTCGCAGCCCTAATTACACTCTCGGGCTCGGTTTTCTTCTAATTCATCCAAATTTCAATAAATATTTTTGGGTTCAACGTAACATGTACTTCCGGCTGTAAATTCATAAAGAACATCATTAATTTCACATGTTTGGATTTTAAAATAAATTTGTAGATATTAAAACTTAAAACATTGTTGGTTTTGAGGCCCAAATCATAACACCTATATTTAATTATTAAAAGATTAAAACTAAGCCTTCGGCCTATTTGGTAATTAAGTGAGCAGCCCAAACAACAGAGGCCTGCTCTTTCTGGCCCACCTTATTATCAGCCCACTTAAATTTTAATCGAGTAATGAGAGGTAAATCACCAATTTTTAACTTTACACCAACTTAACTCTTTTTACCTTCTTTTTCACCCCTTTAAGCCCAAAATACTCGGAGCAAAATAGTTAGACCCGACCTAAACTTGATTATGTCAGACCCAATCAAACCCTGATTATCTCAAACCCGACAAACTGACCCGTAAGAACCCTAACCAGAGGCGGACTAATAGTAGGGGGACGTAGTGGCGCGTGCTGATAATCAAAAATATATTCGCAACGTAAATTTTTTTAATATATTTTTTTGTATTATTGTGCTAAAACATGATTAAAAAACCTACTCCATAGTCTAAAAATCTTAAAGAAAAACTCAAGTATTATCGAGTTCAAAGTTCAAACCCAAAGGCCTTATAAAAATTCTAAACAAAATAAAGAAAAACCCAAAGTGCGTCTTAAAGGTTTTTAGCTTTTAGATTTATGAAATTACTAGTGATCTTGTATTTCTATGAAATTAGTTTTGAAAATTTGTACAAGTGTATATAATCAAACATGATGTTTATTATAGTCAGTTATGTTAAATTCGTTTTTGTTTCATGTGAATTATAATATCATATTAAACATAGATTTAATCAATTAATACAAGATAAAATAATAATTTAAATGATAATAATAAAGTACATACCAAAGCTTTGCATCTCGTCCAGAAACTTCACTAACTTCTAATAATTTTTATGTGAATTGAATAGTGGAGATTCTGAATATGATCCTATAGAAGAAACCAGCAAAGGCCAGGTATGAATCGAAAAGAATGAAATCACGCTTCTGAAAGCTTTAAGAAACATAACAAGTTATACAGGACGTTGTTGTTTGCAAACAACAACGTAATGTATCTAACTTTGTCGCTTTGTTCCTTAAAGCTTCCAAAAGCATGTATTCTTTTCTCTTTCCACACCGGCCTTTGATGATTTCTTCATAGGAACATATTCAGAATCATAATCTCTATCATTTTTTGATGTTGCTATGCAGATCGATGAAAAGAAGGCCAATTCTGAGATATGGGATTTGGAATTCGGTCTCCAATCTTAAATAGGGCCCAACTATTTACGTATGAGATTTTAACAAACCAAATCAATGCAATGTTATTTTTGTACGAATAAATTCATTATTTCATTGCCCAATATTAACTATTTACATAAGGTAAGTGTTGAGTTACTAAAATTATATTTGCATAAGATATGCTACAAATTATCATACACTTAGAATGCGTTGATATTGTGTGAAATATGTAACGATTATTTTTATACAACACATAATATAAAAACTTAACTATATTTTTATTAGACCCAAGGTTGTAACCTAGTGGTATTGGAGGGAGGTTTAAGGTGTTGCCCATGATCTATTGGTCATGGGTTCAAGTTCCGTCGTAGACAAATTGGTGGAAAGTTCGAGAGAAGGCATACTTCCCCTTGTGGATGTCACTGCCTAGTCTCGAACCACTAACTTATTAAGTACCCGTTAAAAGAAATATTTTTATTAGACTCAGACTCTCATCTCATGAACTAGAGAAAGACAATACATCACCATCAACACCCATACTAATACTCATATCATGTAACATAAACTTATTAGCCCCCTTACACGCTACTTTTAATATCTCTTGACAAAGTTACCATCTTGACCTTACACTTTTACAAAATGACTACTTTCTCCCTTGCCTCCAAAACGTCTTTCATTTTAGTACATAATCATATCAGCGAGTCATTCAAAAACTCGTCACCATACTCAGTGCCACTGCCGCCATAGTGTTCCCCCGGAAAACCCACTTCCGGCATCAATAAAGGCGATAATTTCATTGAGAGACTGTAGCCGGTATCGTATCATATTACTGAAAAACATGACAAGGTAGCACGATAAAATAGATCTACACGCGAGGTCGTTTCTCCTCAACCTCACTGGAGGCACTACGCATATGGCCCCGCAAGTGGGTGACACTAATATTTTTTATCCTCACATGAGTGATACTGCTGCTGAAATTTTTTAGTACTGCCCTTGAATCTATCACGACCAGACAACTTGATTGACAACCTTAATTGGCCTTGTAAATCCATATTTTGTCACTTTTCACCAATGCTTATTACTACACAAGTTAAATCACTTGAAAGTAAAAATAACAACATAATATAGAATAATATTCACTTTAAACGATAGTTATTTATATTAGATAACATATTTTAATCTTATCAGTGATCAAAACTATATTATGTTCTTATCTTAATTATCAAAAAGAAAAAACTTATATCAATAACAAAAAGCCCATTATTGGAAACTCTACAGGCCCAAATGAAACAACGTTTGGTGTAACCCAATAATCTGACCTGTTAGATAACTATTGGTCCTTCAGCCACCACCATGTGACCTAGATAATTCCTCCTTGTAGGTATTTAATTTACGGTTATACCCACGAGTCAACAACCATCAAACTAATTTCAACAAGGGTGTTTTCGGAACTCTATACCCTAAGGACAAAAATATCATCCACACACAAAAAGTCTTCACGCACACACCGCCTCTAGATCTTTCCCCAATCCACACAAACTCTCTCTCTCCAAAAAAACCTATAAATCATCATCTGTTTCATATAAAAGATCGCCCTTTCAAAATTTAACCGCTTTTTATTCGATCCTAATTATCGATTTGTACCGATTGTGATCCTAATTCTTGATTCAGCTATCTATCTGCAAAATCGGAGTAGAATTAAGTGAAATTACAAACCCTAAAAGGTTAAATACGAACTGTTCTTCCGGTTTTGTTTTTTTTTCTCAATCGAAGGAAGTTTTGTGATTACGTAACATAGTTTAACTGTAATAATTTATTTAAACCGGAGATCAGTTGGTATTGTAGCTGTTGCTTTTCAATAAACGTAATTTTTGAAATCAATTTAAACCCTAATTTTGTGGAAAACATTAAAGAGAATACATGGCCGATCAAGTGTTGGAAGGTAGCCAACCAGTTGATCTCTCTAAGCACCCATCAGGAATCGTTCCTACTCTTCAGT
The DNA here is from genome assembly GCA_963853835.1 of Calendula officinalis. NCBI lineage: Eukaryota > Viridiplantae > Streptophyta > Magnoliopsida > Asterales > Asteraceae > Calendula > Calendula officinalis. Next base: position 5,732,988 of record OY970828.1, on the reverse strand, counting down.
AAGTAGTTTCGTAGCTCCTCTTGATGTTATCATCATCTCCATACGTGATTTTTTGTATGTTTATATGCTTACAAAACTACAAATTCATCAGTTTTTCTTCAATAAATACGTAGCATTTTAATTGTTTAAACACTTTAGCTCATGGTGCTTAATTTATGTAACTTGTATTTGGATTCTTAATTAGTTTCATAAGTTGAGTCCATCTCTTGGAATGTGTAGCATGATATTTGACCTCAAAAGTTATGATTTTTCTGCAATTAAAATTGCATACTCACATTTTGGTATTTTTGTTTTTGTTTTTTGATACTTTGGGCCTTTTTGGTAGCACAAACACGACCTAATGAAGTAATTTATTTGTACTTGTAGGAACATTGTATCTACTGTAAATCTTGATTGCAAACTAGACTTGAAAGCAATTGCACTGCAAGCTCGTAATGCAGAATATAACCCAAAGGTATTCTTACCTAACTATTTTAGGTGTGGACAAATTAAATTTTAATTACAGATTGTATATATTATCATGACAGATTAAATTTTGTATGAAGCGATTTAGGACGTTGTATCGATTAAAAATAAACTTTGGATGAATTCCAATTTGTTTTCTTGTATTTTTATTTGATCATTTGAGATAAGAGACATCAAATTAGCCCATTTTTTTTTATAGTGATGCTCTTGTAAAGATATAAACTTTTTAGGCTGTTCATAGCAAAAAAATTAATTAATTTTTTTCTTGTTAAAATTACGATTTTTTTAATATATTTACTTTTAAAATTGTTGTTATTCAGCGTTTTGCAGCTGTTATCATGAGGATTAGAGAACCAAAAACAACAGCCTTAATATTTGCTTCTGGTAAAATGGTAAGTAAACTTTTACCTCTGATCTAATGTTCTATGAATATAAATATATAATTATTATTTTTTACATCCTACATGAAGTAAAGTCAACATGGGTGAATTGACTCTATTTTTTTACCATGCTGGACTTTTCATAGTTCTATGCATTAGTGATTTTGCTGTTTAAAGGCTCGAGAACTTTAAGTTCCACAAATCTTTTCAACCAATTTTATAAAATTTAAGTATGCTGTCTTACAGTTTATTAATAATCATGTACATAAGATAATCACGATTATCATAGAAATTAATGTGTTAAATACACTTATAAGATAATTAAATTTTAATGATTTTGCATAGGGCTGTAAATGAGCCGAGCCGAGCTCGAGCTCGACTAGGTTCGAGCTCGGCTCGTTTAATTTTACCGAGCTCGAACTCGAGCTCGGCTCGTTTCGAGCTTTATGTGTAAAGCTCGAGCTCGGCTCGTTTAGGTTTTTCCAGGCTTGGGCTCGGCTCGATTAAGCTCATTTAAGCTTCCATATATACGAAATATATAATTCTTTTAATTAATCATAATATTTAATATATGATGTAAATCTTTTTTTTATATATATTATTTTATATATGTATATGTATAATATATATACACATAATCAGATAAATACGTAATATGTATTTATATTTTTTTTATAATAACTAACTATTTTAGCTCGTTTAGGCTCGCGAGCCTAAATGAGCTCTTAGTATGAAGCTCGGGCTCGGGCTCGTTTATTAAACAAGCTCTAAGTTAAGCTCGAGCTCGGCTCGAACTCGTTTAACTAGAGTTTTTATCGATATTTTAACGAGCCGAGCTCGAGTAGCTCACGAACAGCTCGGCTCACTTACACCCCTAATTTTGCATTTTATGTCAACTTATTTGCAGGTATGCACGGGAGCAAAAAGTGAACAGCAGTCAAAATTGGCAGCACGAAAGGTATTTCAAGAACGAATTTCTTATTTTTTATATTAAACTTGTTCCTCGTATTTTTTAATTTTTTTTACACTGTTAGTCTTATAATCAAATGTCTTAAATGCCCTCATTGACCATAATAATTCATCTAAATTGCACATAAATAAAATTTTAATCTTCATATTATATTATTTTGTCCTTCTCTTCTTGTTCATCATCAGTATGCTCGGATTATTCAAAAGCTAGGGTTTCCAGCCAAATTTAAGGTATCTTTTGACTTTTAATATATCACATTTTTTTCATTATTCTTACGAATATATAATATATAATTTATACTTTATGTGCTTTTAAACCATTATTTAATGATTTGTTATATGCCGGTTTGCAGGATTTCAAGATTCAGAATATTGTTGGGTCATGTGATGTAAAATTTCCCATTAGACTTGAAGGCCTTGCATTTTCTCACGGTGCCTTTTCAAGTGTGAGTTCACAGCCTTCAGTTTAAGGTTGTAAGACGGGTCAACGGGTCGGGTAACGGGTCAAAAGGGGTTCGGGCTGAAAGCAGTCTTTTTTACAACGGGTTGAATTTATTTTTTAATTGAAATGATCACTCCAATAAATATGGTTACAAGAAAACAACATTATTACAAAAGAAAATTACATAAATCGTCCCGTTTGACCCATTCATAAGAAACTGACCCGTTTGCTAATTTATGCTTCATTATACTTTAAACTTACAAGTGTTGACTTGTTGATACATACAGTATGAACCAGAATTATTTCCAGGACTTATATATCGAATGAAACAACCAAAAATTGTTCTGCTCATTTTCGTTTCTGGGAAAATTGTTCTTACAGGAGCTAAGGTATCACAAATTATGTTAACCAACCTCCTTTCAACTTTTAATATTTAGAGTAAATTACTGTGAAATTGTCTCTGTGGTCTTTTGAATTCTACGATTTTGTCCCTAGACTTTTTTTTTTTGTGATTTTTTCCAGTGGTCTTCAAATTTCATTATTCACGAACATATTAACAAGAGCTTGTATTTGTAATTTACTTAAAATTCATGGTTTTCTTCATTGAGTAGTTCGGTATAAATACAATATAAACTAATAGGAGTTGCAAAACATGAAATAAGAAATAACTAATACACTTTAACTGACATTAATGTAAAATATAAAAACTGAAGATTCCAATGCTTATGTCTTGGCTAATAGTATCCTATATAGAAGTAATTAAACACCTAATTTTAACTATAAAAAAAGGAAAAAAGAAAAAAAAAATACAAAATTGAAAAACAAACTAGAAATGATTAAAAAATTAAAAAAATGTTGTAAGGGTATTTTGGTCATTTTAGGTCAAAATGGACAAAAAATGAAATTCGAAGACCATAGGGATAAAAATCATGCAAAAAAAGTTTAGGGACAAAATCGTAGAATTTGGAAAACCAGGACAATTTTTGCGATTTTCGCTAATATTTAATTTTGAATTTACAGGTTAGAGATGAAACGTATATGGCATTTGAGAATATATATCCAGTTCTTACTGAATTTAGAAAGAATCAGCAGTGGTATATTCTCTCTATTATACCCTTCTTCTTTAATAATATGCATCAATTAATAACTACAACCCAGTTTGATGAGTTTTTTAAACTTAGGTAGCATTAGGGTCCTTTGACTTTGACCATGGTGGTCAACGTTTACAGTAACATAGGAATAATTCTGTTTTTGTTGTTGCTGCAGATAAGGATGAAATGGTGTTTTATGGGGGTGAAGTTTACTTGTTGAGGGGCAAAGTGTAAATATGTTAGTGCACCCACTTTATTTAATTCTAATTCAGTTGTAATCACATTATCTGATGTTGACTTTGGGGGATTTGACCCAAAACTAGGTCTTTTTTTGGTTGGATTTTATTCTAAAATTTTGTTGTCAAGTGATTTATTAGGTTATGTGTCAAAAAATAAAACAAAGATACTTGTTTACATTTGTTTAAAGTTACACATGAAAGACTTGCGTGATAAATTATGAGAAACTTCGTAATAAAATTTGGTGGAATAGAGAATCGTTATGTTTGTTTCATGGTGAGAGTGTAAATTATGTCCAAAAGATGTGTTCCTATTGGTAATCCTAAAAATAAAAAAATTGTATTGTTTTCTACTAAATTTTCATACTTTAACTTCTCATTGTAAATTGTAATTCACTAATTTTGTTTGCTAATTTCAATTTTTGATTTTATGCATTTATATTGATCAAATAAATACTTCCTCCGATTCAAAATAAGTGATACACTTGGGGTTTCACGGTTTTTGAAGCAAAAGATTATAATGATGGTTAAATTAGATTAATTGGATGGTTAGTGGGGAATGGGTCCCACACTTTTTGAATAAAGTAAGGTTAATGATGTTTAAAATTAAAAAGTAAGGGTAAAGGGGTCATTTCACTTTGTTAAAGTAGATAGTTAATGGGTGTGGGTCCCATTTTATTTGCCAAATAAGGAAACTTTTTAAAGTGTATAACTTATTTTGAATCACCCCAAAAAGGAAAGTGTATCACTTATTTTGAATCGGAGGAAGTAATAAGATTTAATATGAAATAATATATTTCTCATTATAGCAATGAGGTTTTTTGCGATGATTTTTCTGCTATGAAATTCATGACCGAAGGTCTATTGCGACGACTTTTTGAGCTTTAGAGATGACATGTTATGTCGTAGCTAAATGACATTTTTCTTGTATTGCCTTTTAGTAAACTTGGAGATGAATTAATTTTGATCGAGGATACTCTTATACTTCTACAACATAAGGTTCTCAATTTCTTAGCATAAGGTTCAACTTGTTAATTTAATGCATTATGTCGATATTTTAACGAATAAAACTGATAGAAGTTGGTGCTGGAAAGGCCAAAGCAAACTAAAGTGGCTTTAAAATTATAAGTATGTTAAAAAACTTATGAAAAATTGTATTGTTTTTTGGTGATTATTAAAAAACTGATTGAAATCTATTAATTCTGTTTTCTAATTTCACCATTTAATTTAAACATTTATAATAATCAAATAAATAGTAAAATAAGTAAAAATATTTAGATCACCACCAATGGAGAAGTCGGTTGGGACTTCTTCAAAACCGACGGAATGCACCCATCTTTGGTTAAAGACAGAAAGTGGAATATGTTAATTGGTTTGGGGAAGACTTCGGTGAAGACAAAGGTGGGACCTAATGCAATTTATAAGTATTTGATATTTTTGTGTGTATTTTAAAATTATGGGACCTAAAAAACTGAAGAGATATTGTTGGTATTATTATATCAGTGTAATGTCAGCTGACATGATACTAATTTGACAGAAACTTATATATTAGCTTATGTCACTGTTGAGAGTGATCTAAGTAAAACAATTTCATCTCACGAAAACTAATCAATGAAATTAAAGTTCCAATATTATCCTGCAGATTATGATATACGAGGAAAGTTATATATATGATTGGAAAGCTGTCATTTCTCGTATGGCATCTATGATTTGTGGAAGAAACATGCTACCTAGACATGTACGACAATTAGCTTTTTAAACTTTGTATTGGAATGATTGTTTTGTGATTATAAAAAAACAATTAGTGGTGGGTGGTACTTTTGGAGTGCATATTTATGCTATTTGGAATGGGCATCTAAATAAACCCTCTGAATACAAGATTTATATAAAAATTTGAGTTTCTAATTTTTTTTTCTATTAAATTATTAAGTTGGCTTAAATTTTAATATTATATATATATATATATATATATATATATATATATATATATATATATATATATATATATATATATAATATATAAGATATATATAAAAATTGGGTCCCTATAAAATATGAGCCATGTGCGGTTGCACTTATTCAAAGACACCCCTGGGTGGAGGTGATGTAGAGGGGCACTACACCGTGGTTGGAAACGGAACTCCACCCCTTAAACGGCGTGTGAATTGGGTGTGGTGTGGTGTGACCACAGTAACGAGAGGAAACACTGTTGTGAGAGAGATAATAGTTTTTGTGAGTGGTGTGATATAGTAGGTTACCACATCATCTCTTGTTTTAAATCACCAAACCACGGGCATGGCCCATTCCCAATAGCCTATAGTTCCTACGTTACATTTGTTGGTTGAGTCTATTTGGTATATGTAGGCGGTGTCTATTTGAGTTGTGTCCTGATTTGGTTGGTTGTATTTGTAAATTTTGCTAGTTTCTTTTGCTAGCGTTATAATAAATATTTAGGTTTCTTTTGGGAGGAGTGATAATATTGCCCAAATTTTTTAGGGTACTTTTTGCTGTTGAAAAAAATAAAGAAAACATAATCGAAGAGTTTAAATTTAGCTTTGGTCCTAACAAGGACAACTTTTTTTTATATAACAAATATACGTACGCTATATGGTTGAATACAATATTAACTTTTAGTTTTAGAGAAAAACCAGAATACACTATTATTAAAAAAAAAAAAAAAAACTATCTAACCTGTTTAACCCACTCAAATGAGCTCATAAGCACTCGAATCTGATCTTATAATTAAAAAGAACTCCCAAATGAACTAATTATAAGCTCACGCTTCTAAGCTAAAACAAACACCTGTTTGAACTTATGTAAACTAGATAAGCTAATCAGCAGTAAGCAAAAACAAACACGTACCCTCTTATTAAAGAATTGTCTAATTATAAAAGAATCATATAATTAGTGTCGGATAATTATCAGTTTCTTAAAGCTGTTTACAAAACTGATTAAGTTGTGATTTAAAATTACTCACATTTTTAAACTAACCTGAAAGAGTTTTATCTTATTTCACAAAACGTTTCTAACTATTTCTAGAATAATATTACCAATGAAATGAGTCGCAAGACTAGCAACGGAATAGAAGTAAGATCTGCCATGGACCGAACGGAACTTTTCTGGTCATCTTATTTGTTATTTCCTCAAACAATTGCAAAATTTTTTTTAGCGGCAAACACGTACGCACTCTCTAAATCTACACCATTTTATTCACGCCGACCTTGGGATTTATGATTGGTTTGCCGTATTTTTTGTGGATCCTACAAAATTGTTATATGAATGTTAACGATGGATAGTAATTTGAGGTGAATATTAAACCAATGTTAAAGAGATAAAAACGCTTCTAATATATGTGCTTTAAAGTTTCTAATTGCTAATTTATTTCTATTTGGTATAAAACAAAATCATCGATTAAAAACAATATATAACTTAAATTATCTTATTTTGAATTTGAAATTTCTCATATAACACAAATTCAAAGCCACCTTATGGCAAAATAAAACGTTTCTTCTTCTTAAAGAATAAAGAGAGTGTTTTCATTTTTGGGAGGTGGGGAGCTGTCCTAAAACTGCTTTAGTAGAAAAAGAAGATGAATAAAATAATGAAGAGAGTGGGATCTTTATTCTCCATCAGTGTCCTTTGGATGGTATTTGGTGCCAAGTCTTTGTCCATATGTATAATTGAAAGCACTAACACCCTTTAAAATCCCACAAATTATTTTCAATATTTTAATTTGGAACCCTAGTTGATCAATAAGAGGACAAATTAAACAAAAACCCTAATGTTTCTAAAGTGGTCATTAGTTGCCTTTTGAGATTTTTTCAGTCAGTAATGTTGCACTACAATCCATTAGGAACCTTCACTTAAGCCAGATCAATATTTAGACAAAGTAAAGAACGATGATCTCTTCTGTAATCTTTCAAACTTCGTATAAAATATGGGAGATATGATTACCATGATTTGTTTTCTCGTTTCCATTTCCTTTTATAATATATATGTTGAAGCAAAACACAGATCAACTTATTACTGATGCTGCAGTTAGTACTGATCATCAACTTAGTACTGATGGGGCAGAAACACTTAATACTGATGAGTTGATACTGGTGAATACTATAACTAAGTTACTACTGATCATGCACAGATTGAAGATACTACTGATCAATAGTAGTTACTACTGACGTTGATTTTGGACTTACTACTGGTTTCCAGAGTTACTACTGACGATGCACATTTACTACTGGTGAATGATTTTACTACTGGTACGCGTTTTGGAAGCATATCAAGTCCGAGATCTTCGCAGAGATAGTTATAGAATGTAATTAAATGTATATCTTTTATAATTCAATGTAAAGCAAGTCCTAGAATAACTAGGGTAAATAGTTTAGCTTGAAGGACTATTATAAATAGTTCCTTACGAATTGTAAACGTACGTGTGTATTGTTAACTCAATAATATACATTGAAGCTTTTTGTGAAACTGTGTTCTTAATACTTTCGCATATTATTTACAGTTCATTGTTCTTAATTACATTGATATAGTGTTGATCCGCTGCAACTTCTATATTCAATTAGATCTAAATTGTTTATTAACTTCTCTATAGTTAATCGATCCTGACAAGTGGTATCAGAGCATATTGGTTCTAGATCTACGATTTGTTAAGAACAACAAAAAGTTTTAATCTTTAAAAACACACACATTATTAATCATGACTGATAATAATGAAAGCACTCAGGCCAACAAAATTCCTATACTCACTCCCAACAACTTTGGGATGTGGAAGAATCGTATTAAGCAATACATGCTTATTACAGATTATTCTATGTGGGAAGTTGTCCTTGAAGGAAACAAAACTGGTCCTGGTCAAGCAAGCAGCTCTGCAACTGAGGCAGACAAACTTAAGTGTGAGAAGGAAAAGAAGGACAAGGGAATCGAACTCAAAGCTCTAAGCACTCTCCTACTGGCCATTCCTAACGATTATCAACATCTCTTTGTTGAGTATGATGATGCAAAGGTGCTATGGGAAGCACTGGAGAAGAGATTCGTTGGGACCAAGAGCACCAAGAGAAACATGAAGTCTGTTCTCAAACAAGACTTTGAAAACTTCAAAGGAAAACCCAATGAAACACTCACTCAAGTGTTTGACAGATTCAACAAGCTAATTGGTGAACTTAACCAGGTTGGGGTTAAGATGGATCAAGAAGATGTCAACATGAAGTTCCTAAGATCTCTTAGTGAAGAATGGGCCATGTATACAGTGGTATATAGACAAAGAGATGCTCTAGAAGAAAAAGAGTTGGATGAACTCTATAATGATCTCAGAGTATTTGAAACTGAGGTAAACCAAAAGAACCCTTCTATTTCTTCTAATAATGCTGCATTTGTCTCTAGTACAGGTCAAGGTCAGGAAACCTTCACAGGAAAGGCTGCAGATTCTGAGGATGCTGCAAGAGAATCCTTCTTCACTAGTCATGTGCATACTGCATTGATTAGTGATGACTTGGAACAACTGAACCCAGATGATCTTGAGGAGATGGATCTTAAATGGCAGATGGCTATGCTGAGCCTAAGGACAAAAAGATTCTTAAAAAGAACTGGTAGGACAAGCCTCAACTTCAACAAAGGTGACAAAGCTGGATTTGACAAAACTAAAGTCAAATGCTACAACTGTAACAACCTTGGTCACTTTGCAAAAGAATGTCCTCAGCCAGACAAAAGATCAAAATCAACTGCCCTTGTATCACAACAAGGACAAGGCTATGACTGGAGCTTCCAAGCAGAAGAGCATGCTCAAAATCAAGCTCTCATGGCCTTTACTGACAACAAAACTGAGGTAAAACCTAAACCTTGTACTTCTGAATGTGCTAAAATTATAAAAAACTTAGAAAAAGAAAACACTAAATTAAATGAAGATTTAGCAAAAGCAGTGAGAAGAAATCATGAATTTGATGGTGTGATTACTGATCAAGAACATCAAATAAAGGTGTACCAGATGATTGATCAAAGGATAAAGGAAGAATTGCTTCAGGCTGTGGATGAGAAAGAATTTTATGAAATAAAAAATAAAGAACTAACAAGTAAATTAGAAGAATGTCAGCTTGAAATTGAACAAAATAAATTAACAATTAAAAAGTTTGAAAGAAGCACTAAAATTCTTGATGAATTAACTAATAATCAAACTACAGAAAAAGTTGTTCATGAGGTGGGATATCATGCTGTACCACCTCCATATAAAATCATTCCACCACTTAAAAACAGTTCAGAAAGAATCATTAATGAATTAAAAACTGAAAATCAAACTGAATCACATAATGAAACATCTGAATCAAATGATTCTTCTGATGATGATCAATCAATTGAATTTACAATCTCTCAAACTGAATCACCAAAATCAACTGATACAAGTTTTCACACAGCTCAAAGTCCAAATGATTCTCCCAAATATGATGCAGAAAATGTACCAAAAATTTTAACAAGGGGAAATGAAAGAAACAAAAAACAACTCTTAGATCAAAGAATACCTGAAGGTGCTAAAAATAAGAAATTAAGATGTGTTATATGCAACAAAATGAACCATTTAGCAAAGGATTGTCACTTCAATCCAATAAACTACAAAGAGTTAAAGGAATTTAAAATTTTTAAAGAAAATGCAAAAACTCAAAAGTTAAAAGATACTACTGGTCCTTCAGTAGTAAATAAAATTAAAACTCCAATTGCTGAAACTCCAAGATTTGGAAGAAGTGCACCAAGATTTGTGCAAAACAGAAGAGTTGGAAGCCCAAAGAACAGCAATTACTTCAAAAACAATGGAAAATCCAATCAAAATAAACAATATATTAAATTTTCCAACACCAGTAAAAACTTTAACAAATTTACTACTGGTGTTAACCCTAATTATAATGCTGTATGGTACCAGTACAAGAATACTACTGGTAAAAACCCTAATTACAAAAATACTACTGCTCCCAAACCAACTTTCAAAAATACTACTGGTGTCAACCCTAAAAACACTACTGGTCATTCTAAACATGGTAAGTACCCAAATACTACTGGTCCATCAGTAGTAAAGCATTCAAACGCTAAAAATCATGGGTATAAACCAAGATCAGTAGGAAATTATCACACCAGTAATACTTACAAAAGGGCAGTAGTAAAACAAAACACCTATAATAAACAAGTATGGGTACCAAAAAGGTTTAAAGTTAAATCCCCCAAAGCTTATTTCTCAAAGGATGAACCCAAGACATATAAAGCTTGGGTTCCCAAACTTAACTAATCCTTTACTCACTTGTGTAGAGCATTCAGATCCCAGAAGAAGGAAGAACATGGCATATTGATAGTGGATGCTCAAGGCACATGACTGGAAATCTGCAAATTCTTAAAGATTTCAAGTCATTTGATGGAGGTTATGTGGCATTTGGTGAGAATCCCCAGGGAGGTAAGATCACAGGTAAAGGTACTGTTACAAATGGCAAAATTACCTTTGATGATGTATTTTATGTAGCTGAACTAAAATACAATCTTGTCAGTGTGTCTCAAGTGTGTGATAAAAAGAATAAAATTCTTTTCACAGACATTGAGTGCATCATTCTTTCTCCTGATTTTATTATAGATGAAAAATATGTTGTTTTAAGAACTCCAAGGAGAAACAATGTGTATTGCGTAGATATAGGGGGAGAACTCATTTCTACAAATGAGGTCAACTGTTTTATATCCAAGGCAAACACCACTGAATCAGAACTATGGCATAGAAGGATGTGTCACACAAATTTTAAAAACATGAACAATTTAGTAAAAAGAAATCTGGTCATTGGACTGCCTCAAAAACAATTCATGTGTGATCATCACTGTGTTGCATGCCTAAAAGGTAAACAACACAAGACTTCTCATAAGTCCAAAACTGTGAACTCTATTTCTGTTCCTTTGCAGCTCTTACATATGGACCTATTTGGACCTACAAATGTAATGAGTATTGGAAAGAAACAATATTGTCTTGTTATTACTGATGACTTTTCCAGATATACATGGGTTTTCTTTCTCAGGACAAAGGATGAAACAAGTGAACTCATAAAGAACTTAATTGTCAAACTGGAAAACACATCTGATCAAAAAGTTAAAGCCATAAGATGTGATAATGGCACAGAATTTAAAAATGCTAACTTAATTAACTTTTGTGATCTTAAAGGAATTGACAGGCAATACAGCTCACCTAGAACTCCACAACAAAATGGTGTAGCTGAAAGAAGAAATAGAACCATCATTGAAGCAGCAAGATCAATGTTAGCAGATTCAAAATTACCAATCACTTTTTGGGCAGAAGCTGTTAATACTGCCTGTTATGTTCAGAACAGAGTATTAATAGTGAAGCCACATTTTAAAACACCATATGAACTTTTTAATAAAAGAAAACCTTCTATAAGTTTTTTAAAATCATTTGGTTGTCCTTGTACTATTTTGATTACAAGAGAACAAATTGGTAAGTTTGACTGCAAAGCTGATGATGGAATCTTTGTGGGATATTCTACTCAAAGCAAATCATATAGAGTATTCAACAAAAGACTAAGGATAATTGAAGAAAGCATTAATATATCATTTAATGAAAATGTTTCTAATGAACAAGGAAATGGTCCAGATTGGCTATTTAATATAGACAATCTAACCAAATCCATTAATTCTAACATGGACTTCAATGCAGGAAATTCAAATTGTCACACACAACAGGAAGGAACATCATCTGTTAATACTGGTCAAGAGGAGATGAGATACCTTGTAGTTAATACTGCTCCAATAGTTAATACTGATGTCAGTAATAACTCAAGTTCTAGAACCAGTAGTAACTCTGAGAATGAGGACAGTAGTAAGTCTAATACTACTGATACCAGTAATAGTCCCAACAATAACATAGATTCTCAAGATACTACTGATACCAGTAACAACATCAATACTACTGATCTCAATGAAGACAATAGCAGTTGTAACTCTGACCAAGATGATAATGAACCAAACATCAATGACAATGAAGGATCACTAGAGGAACAACTGCCTGAGACAAATGAGTCCAATCTTGAAAATCAACTAGTAGTTGATAAAGCTACAACCACAAGGACTCAGAAGAACCATCCATTAGACCTTGTTCTAAGTGATGTTAACTCACCACTACAAACAAGAAGCAAATTAAACAAAAGCTTAACTGCAAATATGTGTAATATAAGTTTAATTGCTAATGAATGTATGTTTGAATGCTTTCTGTCTCAGGATGAACCAAAGAAGATCCAACAAGCAATGAAGGACTCAAACTGGATTGAGGCAATGCAAGAAGAACTCCTTCAATTCAAGTTACAAGCTGTTTGGACACTTGTACCTCTACCCAAAGGAAAAAGAGCCATTGGAACAAGATGGATCTTCCGAAATAAGAAAGATGAAAGAGGTATAGTGATCAAGAACAAAGCCAGACTTGTAGCCCAAGGATACACTCAAGAAGAAGGAATAGACTATGATGAAGTATATGCTCCTGTTGCTAGAATTGAAGCTATAAGAATATTTCTAGCATATGCTTCATTCAAGAAATTCAAAGTCTATCAAATGGATGTGAAGAGTGCATTTCTATATGGGAAGATTGAAGAAGAGGTCTATGTATGCCAACCTCCAGGTTTTGAAGATCCAAAACATGGTGATTATGTGTTTAAACTGGATAAAGCTCTGTATGGCCTACATCAGGCACCAAGAGCATGGTATGACACATTATCATCATACCTATTGAAGAACAATTTTAAAAGAGGAGCCATTGACAAAACTCTGTTTACAAAGAAAGTCAAAGATGATATACTACTGGTACAAATTTATGTAAATGATATCATCTTTGGCTCAACCAATGATTTATTATGCAAAGAATTTGAAGAACTGATGCAAATTAAATTCAAGATGAGCTCCATGGGTCCAATGAACTTCTTCCTTGGACTCCAAGTCAATCAAAGAACTAATGGTATTTTGATAAATCAATCAAAATATGTCAAAGACATCTTAGAAAAGTTTGATTTGAAAGACAGTAAAAGTGCTAGTACACCAATGGAAACACACAAACACCTACATCCTGATGTTGAGGGGGAGGATGTAGACGAACATTCTTATATACAGTTTGCTTTACCTGTAAAACAAAAATCATATCAACAGCACTTAGTGGATTTCTGGACCAATGCTGAGCAAACGGAAGGAACAACCATATCAATGATCAAATCACAAGTAGATTTCACAGTAACAGAACAATCAATCAGACACCATCTACAACTACATGACGATTCAGGTATGTGTACTCTTCCAAAGGAATACATTGCTGAAATTTTACAAAAAATGGGTTATGAGGGAAGACTGAATATAGTAACCTTTCAAAAGGGTCTTCTCTCCCCACAATGGAAATTCTTAGTACATACTATTCAGCATTGTATTTCTCCAAAAAGAAGTACTTGGAATGAGTTTAATAAGGCAATAGCATCTGCTGTTGTCTGTTTATGCACAGACCAAGTATTTAATTTTTCATACATGATATTTGAAGGTATGTTGGGAAATCTTAGTTCTTCTAAATTTTTAATGTATCCCAGATTTCTACAACATATCATAAATTGTGAATTACAAAACTTGTCAACTCCTAAAAACATTTTCATATTACCTGAGTTGAACAAGAAAGTTTTCTCAAATATGAGAAAACAATTTAAATTTTCGGGCAAGGAAACCCCTTTGTTTCCTAACATGATCAAAGATCAAACACAAATTGGAGAGGGTTCAACCATTGCTACAACCCAAGTTGAACCTCAACCCACTCCATCACCCCCAAATACAGCCCAAACAACACCCCAACTAGTCACTCAATCACCAGCCCACACAGAAGTCCTGAATGTGTCCCAGGAACTTGATATAAATCTGCAGAGTGCTACTCTTCACTCTGTGGAAGACCTACCATATAAAACCAAACATATTTCCACAATTTATCAAAGAAAGAAAATTTCTACAAAGGACACCAGGGGACAAATTGAGTCAAACCCCAGGCTCCAAGAGTTGTCCTCCAAGAAGGAGAGAGGACATGAGGCGAGGGCTTTCACTACTGATGCCCCAAAGGTGGGTGCACAGGACAGTGAAAACATCATTAGGACCCAGACCTCGGCAACTTTGAGTGATGACCCATTTGAGGAGTTACTCAAAGGACCCCGGTGCCAAGAAACCACAAGGGGGGGCATCTCTGCTTCTTCTAGGAAGAAGAGAATGTCTAAAAGACCCAATGAATCACCAAGAAGTGATGTGTGCAGATCTTTTGAATTGATGGATAGGATGGAAAACCTCAAAGCCAATGTACCTGTTAGTGAGCCCGATGATCTTGCTAGATGGAGTGAGGGCAGTATTAAAATCAACCAATTGACGGAAAAAGTGGATTCTCTTGAATCCACTGTACAAAATTGTCTTACATATCTTACAAATCAAGGAAAAACCATGGCTACCATGAAAAGGCATGTCAATACCATCAACAAGAGAATGAGATTCTATGAGCAAAGGCTTCATCAACAAACCAAGATCATCAGAAGATTGAAGAAGAAAATTGATGATAGTGAGGCTCCACCAGTTGAGCTCACTAAGGGGGAGAAGGATAACATACAGACCATGATTGATGAATCAATTGCAGCAGCAACATCCTCTCTCCTAAATTTAAAAGAAACTAAAGTTGATGAAGGCCCAGAAATGATGGTTACAGAAGATGAACCTATTACTACTGCTACAATGGAAGAATAAGTTGAAAAAGAAATACCAGTAGTAACTCCTACTACTGATATAATAGCAGTAGTAAGTCAAGAAGAGGAATTAAAAGAAGCAAATACTACTGATGCCCTATCAGTAGTAACTCCTGAAGTCACACCAGTAGTAACTACTCTGGTTACTACTGAAGAGGAAGACTACAATTCCCAGAGCTAATTGAAAGAGAAAGACATGTCATTATCTCCAAACCACCAACACCTGATCAACCACTTATCATACCTGACATTGATGATAATGTGAATTGGTTTGAGGTAGATGAATGTACACTTCCTCCACACCCTAAAATCTTACCAGAAGGTCAACTACATCTGTTTTATCCAAAACTTCTGATGATGGGTATCCCTGATATGAAATACATTCCACCTCCACCATCTGCTCACATTGGAAAAGGAAAAGAAGTATATGATGATGATTATCCAAATAGAGCATTAGGTCATCACATGGTAAACAAGATAAATCATGTCAGAGCAGAAAAGCAATCCAGATGGAGAATAAAACACAGAAAATTTTTGGAGAAAGTGGAAATGTATCAATCAATAGAGGAAAATAAAGGAAAAGTTCAAAGCAAAATTCCTGTTCAAACACCTGTTCAAGCAGAAGACAGTCAGATAAAAGCTCAACAAGCAGAATTCAAAAGGCTCAGAAAAGTAGAAGAAGAACAAATACAATGCCTTGAATATTTGGTCTCTGAATGCAAAAAGACTAAAAGTGAATTAACCGATGATGTGTTTGAACAGAAGGCCAATATGATTGAGTATTTAAAAACAAAAGGGCATAGTGCAAAGTCATTAGGAAGAATGAAGATGATGACTATAATTGAAAAATACTGCACTATTAAGAAGAAAGACTTGACTGAACAAGAAGCTGAAGAAACAAAGAAAGCCAAAGTCCTAATCCCAATCAGTCCAAACTTAATCAAAGCTGGTAGTGTTTCAACTACTGGTAATACCTCAACTCCCCAGTCAAAGAAAAGAAAAACTGTTGATCAAGAACAAAGCTCTAAAAAGAAATCAAAACAAATTGTACCTGTTCTTGAAATGCATGTTGCTCCATTGCAGAACAATCCAATTATCAACTGGAGGGTTATGCAGAACAATGTTATAGAGGTCATAAGGGAAGACAAAGTTGTACAGAGATTCACTGGATGGTTACCATTAATCAGATCATGCTCTAGAAGTGATGTAATCAAGCTTCTGATTATTGGAAAACCTAGAATGACAAAGAAATCATGGAAAGAGTCTGGTGCTGGATACTTAACAAAAATGATAGATGCTGCATTTTATCCAGATAATTATCCAGAACAATTTACAGATCCAGGAAATGTGTATGCTTGGAATGTCATTCCTACAGCTAATATGTACTTCTTTGAGAAATCAGGCAAAGTATGTGAGTTATACTTATATGAAAAAGAATATCCACATTCTGAGAAGACTATGTATCAGATATTCATAAATACTTTGATGAAACCTTATGATGCTGTTATGTTCCAAAACAAATTAAATTACTTTACAAAGAGGAACAGCAAATATATTATTGAACAAAGGCTTCAACAGAATCAAAGAACCCTTGAGAAGAGAAGAAGGGAACAAGAAGAACAAAAGAAACTTGATTGATTAAAAGATAATCAATAAGTTTAGGGGGAGATTGTTGGAGCAAAACACAGATCAACTTATTACTGATGCTGCAGTTAGTACTGATCATCAACTTAGTACTGATGGGGCAGAAACACTTAATACTGATGAGTTGATACTGGTGAATACTATAACTAAGTTACTACTGATCATGCATAGATTGAAGATACTACTGATCAATAGTAGTTACTACTGACGTTGGTTTTGGACTTACTACTGGTTTCCAGAGTTACTACTGACGATGCACATTTACTACTGGTGAATGATTTTACTACTGGTACGCGTTTTGGAAGCATATCAAGTCCGAGATCTTCGCAGAGATAGTTATAGAATGTAATTAAATGTATATCTTTTATAATTCAATGTAAAGCAAGTCCTAGAATAACTAGGGTAAATAGTTTAGCTTCAAGGACTATTATAAATAGTTCCTTACGAATTGTAAACGTACGTGTGTATTGTTAACTCAATAATATACATTGAAGCTTTTTGTGAAACTGTGTTCTTAATACTTTCGCATATTATTTACAGTTCATTGTTCTTAATTACATTGATATAGTGTTGATCCGCTGCAACTTCTATATTCAATTAGATCTAAATTGTTTATTAACTTCTCTATAGTTAATCGATCCTGACAATATATTTTATTTATTTATGTATCTTATTTATATAACATGATCCAATTAACACAAGTAGAATCTTGAATCATAAGGTTCTGTTAGTAGAGCGGTTAAATCGTGCTATTGTTACGTGTTTTTGGGTAACACGATACAGCTTCGTTTGTTACAACACGAAAACAACATGACACGAAGTCTTGTTTTATTAGGCTAACATGAACACGACCTAATAAAAAAACGGTAAACACGACAACACGAGATGCATAACAAAAATATCAGATTTCTTACTTATTACAAGCTAGAAAACCGACAAACACGACAAAAATATAACATAAATTTCTAAATGTTCCCACAATCATAACTATCGTGTCAATTTCGTGTAATTCTCTGAACACGACACGACACGGCTTCGTGTTTGTTTTACATGACACGAACACGACACGAAAACGAATTCAAATTTTAATTTCGTCCCAATTTCATTTCGTTTATCTTTAAGGTTTTGACAACCCTAAGTTCGTGCTAGTTAATAATCTTCATTTGGAAGCAACCCTTACAAGAAAGAACACTTTTCTATAGCGATGACATGTGTCGTTGCCACTAAGTTTCGTCGTTATAGCGGTAAGTTCTTTTGGTAGAACCAAATGTCGGGTTTCAAAGGATAGTGATGCATACATCACTTACCCATATATGTTTGGTAAGTTCTTATAGCAAAATTAGGCGGTGTAACCCGATTTCAAAAGCACCTTAATCTACATAAAACTACTTTCCTTCTATATCATCATCAAATCGAGTGCAATTATAGCTCTATTAATTTATATTTACTTTCTTTTGAGTTGTACAATCTTATTGTAAAAAAGACACCCTTAATTGTGGAAGAGTACTTGCCAATATTTAGAGATCCAATGCAAGATCAATCAATCAAAAAAGAACTCTTACCAACAACATATAATGTGGCTACTTTACCCTTCAATTCCACGCATTTTTAGGTTCGAGTCTCACCTCATCTCTTTCATCGATGAAAAGACAAAAAAAGACACAATATTATTGGTTGATGTTTTGAATTAGGGGTCCATTCCCCCATCAAGTCATTAAATATATCTCATAAAGATTTTAATTTCCACTAACCCGATGGACTTAGTGCCCCAACAACAGCAAAGTGGTTTCCTCTCACCTTTTAGGTTTTAAATTTAATCCAAAAGTTAAGCACAGGATAAAGCATAGCATTGTGATAGAATTCTTTACATTAAACTATAATTTCCTACCTCTTATCCCCAACACCACTAATGTGATTAATTAACTTCATCTATTACACCCCCCCCCCCCACCCCCACCTCCACCCCCCTCCCTTGTATACAATATACAAACTTTGCATCATTTCTTGAATCCTCCAATCCAAAAAGAAGCTCTCAAGAAAGAGAACCAATCAATCAAGCTAATGAAATTAAACATGGGTTTAAAGATTTGTCTTCTCACTCTTCTTATTGTAGCCTTACTATCATCTTCATCTTCAGGTTCATACTTTTACTCAATTTCTTAACTTTTTTTGTTTGAAGTAATCTTTATGAACACATGTGAAAACCCTTTTGATGTTCATGTTAAACAGCCCGTCGTGGATGCTCGTTTCCAATGGCGAAAGTTGGTGCAAATAATGAAAATTATGAGGTAATTAAATCTTGTTGCTAATTATTGAACATAAAATGTCTAATATCCATGGGTCTTTTTCATATAAATTTATTTGTGTACGTGCATGTATATAAATATAGGAATATTTATATTCAGAAGATGATGAAATATCAAATAGGGAGGATATTCATGAGAGGCTGCTAAGGGCTAATACGAAAGATTATGGGCGAGCAGATCCTGCACCAACGTTTGTCAAGCCTCCCTTTAAACTCATACCCAACTAGCTAGCATCATATATATCGATGAAATTAGCAAAGCAAACTAGCAATATATCGATCCCTCGATCGGGAGTATTAAGTACGTATGTCTTAGCGTATAAGTTTTCGAGATAATACTCTCTTTATATATAAATATATATTACATATATGTACATGTATATATATGTGACTATGGTGTACGTAGCTAGGGTTTATGTTGCCCGGCAAGTATCATGCATGTAATATATTTTTGGACTTATGGATGTGCTTTTACTATGAATATGACATAAAATTGCATGTTAACATCGTTTGATAGTTGCTAACTGAGTTAATCTTGCTTGATTAATTGAGTTAGTTGCTCACTGATCGAGTTACTATCTAAGTTAGTTGTGTTTTTTCATTCGGGCCGGATCGGCAAAATGATTTGGAGTTTGGACCGGATTAGCAAAATGGTTTGGACCGAGTCTGATATGCAGAATGAGTTAGATGAAATTAAGTAAACAAACATGCGACTCGGACCGAGTCCGAACACAAATAAAATCTGAAGCAAATTAAACGAGCCCTTAGTTGGATTCTATGTATGAATAAGTGCGCATGCATGCATGTCTCATTTGGGTCATTAGGTATTTTTTTTGTTTGGACATGTAACATTTTCATGAGATAATTTTTTTTTAATATTTTAATAAGAGGAAAAAGAAGAAAAAGGATTTTGTGAAATATACTTCCAATTCTGAACTTTCTACTCTTCACCATGAAACATGTCAGGTCAGGTGAAATTCTGATTGGATTAAATTAATAGTCTCTTGTATGGGATGCAAGGATTAAATTTTAAAAGTGCCCGCAACATCATTATATATTGTTTTTAAGGATGTGTTAATCTGAATGTGATTTTTTCACTTTAGTGACTGGGAAAATCTCCTTTAAATTAATTTTGTTAATAGAATCTGACGTTTTATAAATAATTGATAAATTCATGGAATCGGCCAAACTATAAGCTCTTTTAATTATTAAGTCCAAGCATTACGGTATAGATATAGGTGATGATTTAGATAATGCGGACTATTTATCCGAACATTAGTGGCTCAAGACTAGTATTCAGCTGTTAAACTCTTTTTTTTGAACGGCAAACAGGGAACCAGAACGAGCTGTTAAACTCTTCATCCTGCTTATAAGTTAGTCCCTCCGTTTCAATTTTATTATTAATATTTTTTTTAGGGTAAATTACAGTTTTTGTCCTTAATGTTTTTTTGTCGGTTTTTTTGTCCCTTAAGTTTTCAAATTATGGAAATTTGTCCTTCCGTTCAATTTTGGCCGTTAAGTGACTAAAAACGTAAAAAAATTAAGGGTATTTTTGACTTTTTTTTCTCACTCTTCATGTTCTTCCTCAACCCCAACTGATCCATGAACCCTAATCCTAAATCAAGATCAAATTTTAAATCCATTATCTTCATAACCAATCAAAAAAGCATAACAGCTATCACCAACAACAACTACAATAATTTTCGAAATTAAATTCAAAGATTCGATTATCACAACGCCTTGATTTCACCGCAAATCAAATTTTCGATCTACTATTTGCTCCAAATCACATTGAACTTTTTTTTTAATTTAATATATTTTTTTCCTGTTGATAATCTATGGCAGTTTCACCGGAAACTTTGCCGTCGAAAAAGAAGCGGCCGTCGACGGATGCAGAAGAAAGGCTTCTCCGATCACTATTGCTTAAATCAAAAGAAACTTCGTCTATGAAACCGATTCCTTTCGTTCTGCATCGGAATTCGAATTCGATTATTCGGAAAACAAAGCTGTTGACTTTGCTGCTCGAGGAATTAGTTATCGCTCATGATCAGGTTTTACCAGCGTCAACTGTGTTGTGCTTTGAGGAGCTGTTCATCGTTTTGCAGAGCGTAAAAACATTGATTGAAGATTGCTGTGACGGAAGCAAATTGTGGCTGTTGATTCAACAGCAATCAGTTGCGAACAAATTTCATGAACTCACACTTGAATTATCAACTCTGATTGAATTTAATTTCGAAAATTATTGTAGTTGTTGTTGGTGATAGCTGTTATGCTTTTTTGATTGGTTATGAAGATGATGGATTTAAAAATTTGATCTTGATTTAGGATTAGGGTTCATGGATCAGTTGGAGGTTGGGGAAGAACATGAAGAGTCAGGAAAAAAGACGAAAATACCCTTAATTTTTTTGCGTTTTTAGTTACTTAACGGCCAAAATTGGACGGAAGGACAAATTTCCAGAATTTGAAAAACTTAAGGGACAAAAAATCCGACAAAAAAACATTAAGGACAAAAACCCCGAATCGGCCATAGGTCAGGGATAAAAACTGTAATTTACCCTTTTTTTTAATATATCCTGAAATTTTTGTAACTTAAAATTACACCAATAAAAGAACATTAGGTGATAAAAATAAAATTTTATTGATTGTACATCATAATAAATGCATTTTTTTTAAACCGTATTTTTTTTTGTTTTGTTTGTGGACAATAATTTTGGGATGGAGGTAGTATTTGTTTGCATTTATTAATAGTGGTTTTTTGTTTGACCTAACTTGTATAGATTTCGACAACGCCATCGCTAGCCATGCACAAAATACCCGAAACCGGACTGGTCCAAACCGGTTTTTACAGAAACCGGTTCGGTTATTCTAAAAACCGGTTTAGCCTCTCGACCGTTTAGCCTCTCGACCGTTAAACCCGGTAAAAACCGGTTTGTGTGAATCCGAACCGGTTCAAACCATTATATCGTATTGCGGTGAAAAACGAAAATTTTATATGGTAACCGGTCAAAATAGGTTTTTACCGGGTTTTCAACCCGAACTGGTTTGTAACCGGTTTCGATCGGTTAGGGTAATTTCAAGTGGGAACCGGGTTCAACCCGAACAGGTTATTGGGAAAACTGGTTTCAACGGTGTTGACCAAAACTGGTTTCGATTTCAAACCCGAACCAGTTTGCCAAAAACCCGGTTTTGTTCACCTCAAGCCATCGCCCATCAAAACCTCCAAGAAAAAAAATCATATATATAGAAAAACAAACAAAAGTAGCAAGGAGCGATCATTTGGGCCGAAAAACCAACCGAACCAAAATCAACAGAAACCGGACCGTACCGAAACTGATAACATGTAATTGGTTCGGTTTCAGTTTTAGAAATTTATCATTTTCAATTTTGGTTCGGTTCGGTTTCTGGACCGCGCTCACCCATACAAGTGACATATACATATAATTAAAGCGAAAAAGTGGGACAAAAACACCAGGGGACCTAAACAAATTAACACATATAGCTCTATAATAAACTTAATCATTGAAAACTTGTTTGTTGTGTAAATCTTCATCTATATCATGCATAATCCTTCAAGCTACTTAAAAGAACTTAGACAATAATACAACATTTTGTTGAGATCCAACAGAGACAAAATGAGACGAAGTTCGTATCCAAAAATCATTTGCATATATTTTTAATCCTTTTTTTTAAAACTAGATGTCATTTGCTTGTTTTCATTTCTAGTATATATTTGCCCCAGCTCGCTGCCCGAAAGTGGTACCTTTTGCTTTGAGAGATCCGAATTTTTAAACCCGGATTTAACTTTCCTCTCACCTCTTTAGCTTCATATTTGATATTTGATATGATTGTGTAAAATTACATGTGATTTTAGTGTAAAATCACATGTGATTGTATATTTAATCATATTTTGATGTTTTAGTCAATCACATGTGATTCAGAATGCAATCACATATGATTTACTATGCAATCATATGTGATTTACTAAACAATCATATTATGTGTTATTAATAAAAAATAAAAATAAAAAAACAATTTTTTTAAAAAAAATATTTAAAATAAAAAATAATTTTTTTTCAAAATGACCAAAATACCCCTCAATTAAAAATTAAAAATATTAAAAATATAAAAAAATCAAAAATTCTAAAATCAAAAATCAAAAATTAAAAATCAAAAAAATAAAAAAAAAATTAAGTGCCAAATGACCAAAATACTCCGTGATCAATTTTGACCATTAAATCTTATTGATCAATAATTGAGATTTGTTCCTCAGGACTCGATAAAAATAGGGGACCTCTTTGAACATTTCTCATCCTCATAATAATGAAACAAAAGTAATGTTAAAAAACTATTTTAATATGTTTGGTCCCACCTATGTTTGGTCTAAATAATATTAAATTGAGATAAACATTCATATCATTAATAAAGATCATTTTTTTACACGGATAAAGAAGGTAAACGGGCAACAAGATAATACATAATTTTTTGTCATTAATAAATAGTTCAGGGTTAAAAATGGAAACTTGTGTAAGGGGTTCTTTAAAAATTTCAAATCCTCGTTTTCTTTTGTGCTTTTTCCGTATCATTGTCAAGGTGTTGAAATCGCATTGGATGCATATCAAACACAGTTTTATTTTTTAATGAACAGTATACATTGTATGAAGATTTGTTGGGTCATATTTAGTTGTAATCAATAGTCAAGGGGTAGTTACGTAACATTGCATATTAGTTTGGTTATGCAATTAGGATTAATCTAGACAATTAGTGATAGGTATATAAGGACCATGTGTAATCACTAACTTTAACTTTTGCACAATTATCATTTCAATTTCTCTGCATTTGTTCACTCTCTCTCTCTCTAGATTTCTCTCACTAAAACCCTAATCCATCTTCTTCACTTTTCTCCTCAAAATCATAATCAAACACCATTTTATGGATTGAATCAGTGTTATTGTGCTTTTCAATTGGTATCAGAGCATAATTTCATCTTGAAAACGATCCAAATCCATCAATTGGTGTTAAAATCAGAAGAATCAGTGGGTTTTTGAAAGTTTTTGAAGAAAAAGGGGTTTAAGATCAAAAATCAGATTTAAGGTACTATTTCTTGTTATTATGGATTGAATAGCTTCCTTTTATTGTTATATTAAGCTTAGAATCAAGCTAGGATTGAATCTAATCCATACTGATGAAGAATTAAGAGTTTTAGGAAAAACCATTAAAGCTTCAAAAACCCTTTAAATTCAAATTTTCGAATAGATCTAGGTTGTTTTTGAGTAATATAGTTGAAATGGATTGAAGGAAATAGTATTTGGGTCAGTTTGTGATTTAAATCAAAGAATTTGGGTTAGAAACTAGCATTTTAGGATCAAATTAGTGGGTTTTTAAGGATGTTCGTAGCTGTTCTGCGCAAGAAAGTGTTCGGCCCGAGAACAGTAACAAGTTCGGCCCGAACTTCAACCCAAAGTTCGGCCCGAACTTCAACCCAAAGTTCGGCCCGAACTTCACCCCGAACTTCGGCCCGAACTTCACCCCGAACTTCGGCCCGAACTTCACCCCGAACTTCGGCCCGAACTTCCCCCGAACTTCGGCCCGAACTTCTACACAGCTTCGGCCCGAACTTCTACACACCTTCGGCCCGAACTTCTACACAACTTCGAACTTCACCCCGAACTTCGGCCCGAACTTCCCCCGAACTTCGGCCCGAACTTCTACACAGCTTCGGCCCGAACTTCTACACACCTTCGGCCCGAACTTCTACACAACTTCGGCCCGAACTTCTACACAACTTCGGCCCGAACTCTTTCTACACTCGCGTGACAAAAGGGGCTGTACTGTAACGGTCATAACTTTCAGCTCGGGTGTCCGTTTCGAGCCCACGAGTAACCAAATCGAAGCTAAAGACGAAGGCTACGACGTGATAAACAGCATTAGGCGGTTTACCCAACTTGCCGGCCCAAAAACGCTTGTTTCGATCGCTTAATTTGCGTTTTTGTGATTTTTCGGTCAATTTCCAAACTTCGTTTAGCCCCAGTTTCTAACCCGATCGTCGTTTTTCCCTAATTCGAAAATCTTAGGCACATTTAAAGTGTACTTTATCATCTGGAATAACCAGTTTAAGATTTCGGTAATTTTGAATTCTTGAAGACCAATCCACGGTCTACATCACATATTCTATTCCAGAACCTTCTCATTCTTAAAATTTTCTTTACCCCGTTTCAATCAAAATTCCCGTGAATTGTTCTTAACATGACTACCAAAGAAACATTGTCTGCCGGGTCGAATGCCCAGGAGGATAAACAGTGCATTGCCAACCTGGCATTCATGGCAATACCAACTGAGGCTACAGCTGTGTTAGGCATTCCAAAAGATGATGAAAATGAGGTATACTCTTTTTCCTTTGACTCTTTATTATCTGATTCAGACACTGATGAATCATAGAATTCCTTGTTTAATGAAAAACTTTTTACTAAAATTGATGAGAAATCACATTTGACAAAACAAATAACTGATTTGGAATCTGAAAAAGCACAACTCTTAAATGATTTGAGTGAGTTAAGTCAATGGTCTCTTCAAATAACTCAAGTAAACAAGGAATTACAAAATCAGTTGTCTACGTCAAAATCTGCTTATAAATTTCAAATTTCTGAATTACAAGAAAGTTTACAAAAACAAGTAAACACAACTAATGAATAAAATGCACAAATCTCAAAATTAAAGGCAGAAAATTTAATCTTTCGTCGTCAACTTGAAACTCTTGTTCCTCAAGTCAATCAAAATAAACTTTCAAATCAAAAAACACAAGAGTTACAACAACAGTTGTCAACATTTCATGCTGCTCGCACCAGTGAAGTAAATCGTCTAAATCACATAATTAATACAAAAAATCTTGAAATATCAAACCTAAAAACGATGAAGACGGTATCAAATGACAAAGACGACTCCAAGCAGCTGATAAATGACTTAGCTATCCAACTCAGTCGAGAGCAAACATGGATGAAGTCTGCTGACATCAAGATGAAGGATTACCAAGATAAGTTGAAGGCAGCTGATAACGAAATTCAAAAACTAAATGAACAAATCACAAACATCACAAACAATTTTAACAAGGAAATCGATGAACAATCAGCAACCATACACAGTCTTACTGTAAAGAAAGAAAATGCTGAAGAACACATCTCCAAACTGGAGCAGACGATTGTGAAAGCTGGTCACACTGAACAAACAATAAAATTAAATCAACCAAAAGAGTTCAGATCTTTCAAATCAAAAGTGGGTCTCGGCGCTGAGAACTCCCGTCCTCTGGAAAAAGCTGCTGATGTTGTTCCCACACTATACAATTACGATTACATGAACTTGGGAATATGGCAAAGCTTTCTTCATATGCCGGATGAGGAAGCAGAAATCGAGAAGTTCAACAGAGAAAAGAAGGAACACGCTCAAATCAGCTTTAACTATTCTGAATTGAACTATACATATGAAAAGAATAAAGCAAAATTTGATAACAATGAGTACTTCCCGATTGTCACTCCAGAAGAATTTTCCATTTCTGATAATGAAGTTTTAAAACAAACAATTGAACCAAAGCTTTATGTTCCACCGTTGATTTTAGAAAAGAAAATCGTCCAACTTGAATCTGAAATTGATGAAACTCATAAAGCCTTTGATAAAGAAAAAGAAAATCTTCAAACAAAGATACATCAATTAGAGGACACGATTTCAGAATTAAAACATAAAACTGACAAAAATGTTTTTCAAAATTCTAAATCTTCATTAATAGGACCAGCACCTGTTAATCCAGTACCAATTACTTTGAGAAGAACCTCTAATTCACCACCTTTAAACGTCTCATTTAGAAAATTAGAGCCTCAGAGCATGGAGCCCAAGCCCAATGGAGTCAAAGGAGATGTGCAGTCTAAGAAGCCGAGTTCGTCTAAGTCTAGCACGCCTAAGAAGCCTTGCGAGCTTAAGAAGTCTAGACCATATACGTCTTCAGTTTCTTCTTCCACTGTTAAAATTAACAATAACAACTCCAAAAAATTTAAATCTCCGGCACTTGCATTTGGAACTGTGTATGATGCTTCTGTTTATCGTCCTGTAAATTACTCACCTGATTTTGGTAATGTGTGTGTCAAATCTGAAAAACTTGGTAAAAAGATATTGAGAGATAAATCTACAAATAAATAAATTTCTCAGAATGATGATCGATTTTTTGTTAAGCTAAATGCTCCATGTGGTTTAAAAATCAATGTTTTCCATAAATCTGGTAAAATTATAAAATCATGCAAAACATGTTTTCCACAACCATGCAAGAAATCTGTCTCTCATCCACACAAACCAAATAAAAAAGGTTCATCTTCACATGCTTCCAAAAAGGCGAAGAGTTCTTCCAAAACCCCACCAATCTCTGATAAACACTCGTCTTCTCGTCGCAAAGTTTCTCGAGGATCTTCCGCACCTAAGCCAAAGTCTTCAGGTTCCTCAAACAGCGACAACAAAACAACGACCAAATCTTCAACGTTTGTGAAATACACATGGATCAAAAATGAAAAATCTCATTGGATTATCCAATCCTCTGAAAAATCTTTAAAATGGGTAGTTAAATCCACAACCTCTGAACTGCCTCCTTGCAGTTCTCCAAAGCTCTAAATTAATCTTAAAACAATTTTACATAAAACATCTGTCACTAATCGTATAGGACCCATACATAATTGGGTACCAAACATGTTTTAATTGTTTTATGTAGAATTACCAGAAAGGTGTTTGGAGTTTGGAGAATGACTTATACACACATCCGTGTATAACTCGCGCCACAACAGAATGACTTATACACAATTCAGTGTATAACTCGAACCTCAACGGAATGGCTCTTACACACTTCAGTGTATGACTCGCGCTTCAATACAATGGCTTTCAAGTGCATCTGCTTGAAACCCGTTTTTCATCGATATCATTGGTTGAGGGGGAGAATTTCTATATTCACTTGTCGAGGGGGAGAAAATCATTATTAATATATCGAGGGGGAGCATAACTGATTTTATGATTTATGAAACGCAACTGTTGAGGGGGAGCATCCTTTCAGAACTGCTAACCAATTTTCCAGTGCTCCCTTCAAATATTTTTATAATTATCAATATGTGGTATCAATTTTTGTAATATCCGTAAACGATCTCTTTACCAATTTCAATTGGTACTGATAGCATCTGTTTATTACAAATCTTCCTACTCTATATTGCTAATAAATTTTTTATTTTCCTCGAATAGTTTTTTCAACCTCGTGCAAATTTACAATCACACAAGGTTATCAATTTGAGTATTAGATTTTGTAATATTCGTAAACGATCTCTTTACCAGTCTAGGTTGGTACTGATTGCATTTGTTTATTGCAAATTCTCTTATTTCTCATTGCTACAATTGTGTTTCTTCATTGTCAACATTTTCAATTGTAAATCGATTTTTCTCATTTTTAATACAATTTTGATTTTCCAAATCTTTGAACTTCTCTGATGCCACACAACATGGCACATGTCAATACTCAATTAAAAATATTTTTAAATCAAATTGAGTTGCTGACATCACATTTATATCAAATCTTTATTAATCAGTGATGATCAACATTCCAAAATTTTTATCTCACTTTGTGCTCACAATGATGTGTTCACAACGTAGGATATAAATTTTTGTCATATTCGTAAACGATCTCTTTACTAATCTCGATTAGTACTGATTGCATCTGTTTATGACAAATTTTCGTCTCTTGCGTTGTGGCTCTATTTTTCAAAACTCTGATTTTGCACATAAATTTTCGATTTTAAAAAAATACTTGTTTGCAACATTCAACACAATTTGCTGTTAAATTCGTCGATCTCTTTACTGTTTACAATCAGTACTGATTGCATCTGTTTTTAACACCATCTTGGATTGATTGTTCTTACTATTTTTAAACGATTTTCATTCTTAAACGCTCCGTGGAGAAATCATTTTTCATCTTCTCAAAACTGCTCAGATTCAATTCTGACTTTCTCCAGTTCTCACACACTCAAAATCGTTTTGAATGCACATTGTTATGTCATTGATCTTTGTATATCCGTCGATCTCTTCTCTACACACGTTCAGAGAAGATTGCATCTTTGTAAGTGGTATACTTCACTGATCTTTGATATAACCAAACAAATTGATTTCTTTTAAATTTCAAATATTTGATTAACAATGTCTCTAATCATCGTGTTTGTCATATCCGTAAACGATCTCTTTACTGAAGTTCTTCAGTAAAGATTGCATCTGTTTATGACTTCACGTGATCATTGACATTGCTACTCTTCATTTTCAAATATTTTTCTCAAAACATTCAAAGGATTAAATCAATTTGTCGAGTACTACATGTTTCTGGTTCTCATTCCGATCTTGGCTCTTGATTTTCACCGACACACCATTCCTCTCTCCGTTTCCAAAACGCAACGATTCAGCTTTATCATGAGGACCCTTATCATGATCCTCATGAGGGGGAGAAAAAGAGCAAGAAATAGTTAAAATATCGGATGTATAACTGAACAACGTCAAAAAGAACCACAAACATCCCATCAAAGAAGAAACTTCATAACACAAGTACTCAAATCAACTGCAAAATCAGAAACGTTTTAGATCAAGTGGTTAAGAGAAAGAGAAAATGATAATCAGTGTACTAGATAGAAAAACAAGTGAAGAAGAACAAAACCGAATCATCAACATAATCTCTCTCCAAAATCTCCAATAGCCAAAATCCCAGACAAATCCTTCCAGATTGACATTCCATTACCAAAATTTTTAACCTTAAATGAGACATTTTTTTGGAACTTTCTTACACCAACTAATTCAACGAAAAATGTCCCTTTGAGTGTTTTAAACTTCGAAGTTCTGTAACGGAAATTATAATTGCTTCTACTGCCACTCAGATGTTATCATTGAAAAGCGAAATCTAGAGATGTTAATTACAGCATTTGAAAAAGAATTGAAATGATCAAACGTAATTCACCATCTTGAAGTACATCTGAGAATACATGAACATTGTAGCTTGCCCATCTTTTCACAAGGTTACACAATCCTCTATCAACATTTGATCAGATCAAGGATTTGCAATAAGATCTTGAACTTACTTCTTACGTGAGAAGGAGAGCAATGGGCCAATAGAAGCAACTGAAGACGGAAGACTGGGATGGAGTGCATCAAGCACAAAAAGGCTAATGATTGTTTAATCCAACACCAGTGAAGAAATAATTGTTGTTTGAGGGGGAGCGTAACCGTTATCAACATGTTACCTCAACAACAATTATCAAGAACCATAGATCGACATAAAGCCACAAACGTCAAGAAAAGACTTCCGCTGCTAATATCTCTATTAATATGGGTCTTATTTTAAGTCGGTCTATATGTATCTTCAAAGTAAAATCTTCAAAATACTTCTTGTGGTTGAAAAGTTACAAGAAGTATCCGTTTTCACATGTTAACAAAGCTCAAGCTGATCCTGATACATCATTATTCAACGAAACATCTACAAGGTTCAGCTTTTGCTCAAGATGAAGACTTCGAAGATACGCCTCCCAGATTATTGTTACAAAGGGGGAGATTGTTGGGTCATATTTAGTTGTAATCAATAGTCAAGGGGGTAGTTATGTAACATTGCATATTAGTTTGGTTATGCAATTAGGATTAATCTAGACAATTAGTGATAGGTATATAAGGACCATGTGTAATCACTAACTTTAACTTTTGCACAATTATCATTTCAATTTCTCTGCATTTGTTCACTTTCTCTCTCTCTAGATTTCTCTCACTAAAACCCTAATCCATCTTCTTCACTTTTCTCCTCAAAATCATCATCAAACACCATTTTATGGATTGAATCAGTGTTATTGTGCTTTTCAAGATTGTATTATAAGAAGAATAAAGCTAATCAGTTAGCTGTGTATATATGTGATTTATAGAAAGTAAGTTTAATCAATCTTCTTCATCTTCAGTTGGAACATTTTAAATTTGAATCCGAATTTACATATTTATTAATTTATGTCCTTATAAATTATATTTGCAATATGAATACTGTATCTAAATTGTGAATATTTCATAATTTAGCATATAACTAACTTTTAATAGTATGAAATATGGCAGTATTAAATGAACTAGGTCCTTTAAGTATTAACTTGTGACCCCGAATCTATATTACGAGCTCCATACTTCAGAATCTTTTTGGCTATTCGTTCGAGAACTATGATCATTAATTCTGGAATTGAATAATTTTCTTGTATCTGAGAAGACTTTCCAGCTTAATAGAAATAAAGCTTAATCGAAATGAACATGAAGTTTTCATTTATGATCGATCGACATACACATCAACAACTCCGAATTAATTTCTCCTTAACAAATAAGTATGTGGTCCAAAAAAGTCATGCCTAATGGCCAGATAGTTGGAGAGGTGACAAAACCTTATACTCTTCGTTACAAAATAAATAAATCCAAAAAAGATGAATTATTTTATGAAAGAATTTTTGGACCTATCAAAAGTGGAATTTGTGTTGTAGAAATTATGAGTAATTGGAGATGAAAAGGAAGACCCGCAATTTTGTAGTCGAGTTTTTTGCGTAAGCTAATTTGTCTTTTATAACCCAACTAGCTACAAAACCCGCCCGATGGGCGGGTATGCTGTAAATTTTAGTATGTAGAAAAATGTCCAAAAACTTTATATATTTCTAAATGACATAATAATCGATAGATGTGATGATGATTTTGTACAAAAAAAGGGTAAATGAAGAAATGTTACACGAGCATTTTATTAAATGAAGAATCCAGCTTTTTATGTCGTACTCCGTAATATCTGAAGTCTGGTTCCGTTGCACAATCCAGCTTTTTATGCCGTAATCATAGAATGCCGGTTTTATGGAAATTATATTGAGTCGTGTATCACTTCTGAATAAATACGATTGAGTCGCTGATTGATCTTTTAAATATTTATTTGTTTCCTTGTATGTAGGATCTTTTAAATAGTTATTTATTTGTTTCCTTGTATGTAGGAAGCCGTATATGGAGCATATGAATGTAGACCGTAAGCCGTACCAGATTCGTTTGCCATATATGGAGCGTATGAATGTAGACCGTAAGCTGTACCAGATTCGTTTGTATTAGTGCAAATGACGTGGACCAATCAGGGAATTCCAAGTGGCATTATGGACGAATAGGAATGCTTGGAATTGTCATGGTATCAAACCCTCTTCAAATTTAGGCCTCCCGTATAGGGTAGGATTTACTTTTACTTACCGAAGAAAGATGTGTTCAAACATTAGAATGCTTCTGTTTAAAAATTTCCAAACAGCCCCTTTACTTTGGAATATTACAACTCTTACATAAAAGTTTAACTAATACTTCTAAAAACTGTATATACATATTAACATGCTTGCCTCATGTTTTCCCCCCTTTCATGGTAACATGGGCTTCGACGTGCTTTGCGAGCTAGATAATCCCATGGAGACTACACACTTTGCGGATAGTCCGTATTCGACATTTTCTCATATAAAATATGTTGGAACCTATATATTGGAACTCATATTTTGTTTTTTAATATAAAATAACCTTTCGATGTTGTATAAATATTTATAACACAGTCTATTGGATATTTTATAAAAATTCCCGCAACATTGTGCGGATAAAAATCTAAAACTACCTCCGTATCAAAATAAGTGATACATTTTTTAGAGTAAATTACAGTTTTTGTCCCTGTGGTTTGCTCGTTTCTGCGTTTTTGTCCCCGTGGTTTTTTTTTCTGTTTTTTTGTCCCTGAGGTATGCCAAATTCCGTTTTTTTGTCCTTCCGTCCACCCTCCGTTTGAATTCAGCCGTTAAAGCCCTCAAGTGCTGAAAACATGAGGGCATTTTGGTCATTTTACAATTTCAATTTTTTTTCACTTTGTTTTCTATCTCTCTTCTTCTTATCCTCTCTCCACAGAAACCCCCAATCTCCCTTCCTCACTCACTCACTCTTTCCAAAATCCATCAACGGAATCCAACATCTAATTCCTTCAATTCAACAATCTGCCGTCTTCCAGATCCGGCGAAGGTTCCGGTATCTTGAATCGCTGAAGCGAGATCTTTTGGGTGTTTGAAAGCTGTTCATTTTAGACGGATGATTGTGAAAGATGAAGATCTTGAATTGCTCGCACATGCTCGTGGTCATGTTCTTCATGTTCTTAAGCTTGATTAGTGTTCTGGGTTTTCTCTGTCAATAATTTCACCGGCATGCTAATCTCCGCCATCCAAGATCGAGTGATTTCCTCCGCTCACCTCCGCCACCAGTAGCTTCGCCTTGCTCCGGCGACCTTAGACGATCTTTTCCCGCAGCCGTTCGCCTTACCACGCGCCTCCCACGCGCCGCTAGTCGCGGCCGCCGGTAACTCACGCGCCGGCGCGTGACCTGAATCTGGGTTTATGTTAGATTGAAATTGTTTTTGGAACTTGACTCGTGGTTCAGATCGATTCACATTTTTTGTTTGGATTCACGTTTTTGGTTCTTGAATCTATGTTTAGAGTGGGGTTTTTGGTTTGAAATTGTTTTTGGAACTTGAATCTGGGTTCCAATCGTTGAAGAAATTGTTTTTGGAAGATGAAGAAAGAAGATGCAAGTTAAATCTGGAACTTGAATCTGGGTGTTTGAAAGCTGTTAAACAATTTGGGTGTTTGAAAGATGTAAGTTAAATCTTTTGGGTGTTTGAAAGCTGTTAAACAATTGGCCAAACAATGAAGAAATTGTTTTTGGCAAATTTTGAAGGGTACTTGCATCTTCCAAGAAATTGTTTTTGGTTTGTGATTTTGATTTTGATTTTGAAGATGAAGAAAGAAGATGAAGAAAGAAGATGAAGAAATTAGGGTTATGTAAGGATGAAGAAGAAGATGAAGAAAGAAGATGAAGATGAAGAAAGATGTGTAAAATGACCAAAATGCCCTCATGTTTTCAGCACGTGAGGGCTTTAACGGCTGAATTCAAACGGAAGGTGGACGGAAGGACAAAAAAACAGAATTTTGCATACCTCAGGGACAAAAAAACAGAAAAAAAAACCACAGGGACAAAAACGCTGAAACGGGCAAACCACAGGGACAAAAACAGTAATTTACTCAATTTTTTATTTAGGGGTGGAACAAAATAAGTTATACACTTTTAAAACTTAGCTTATTTGGTAAAAAAGTAAGACTCTTTCTCCACTAATTATCTACTTTAATAAAATAAAATTGCCCTTTACCTTACTTTTACTTTTAAACATTATTAATATAATTTTTTTTAAATAAGTGGGTCCACTAACTATCCACTATAATCTATCTTAAACTAACTTTTAATATTTTACCTTAAAAATTATGTTTTCTCATATGTATCACTTATTTTGATACGGAGGTATTAGTTGTAGAGACAAAAAAAAGATCCAGAGTAAATTCCGATTTCAACAACCTTGGTTAAAGGCCAAAACAAGGTTAAAATGTGACAAAATTAAGATATAGCAATATTTATAAAAGAAAGTGAAAAGTTCAGGGGCCTCTATGAAAGTAATCTCTAATCAAACGGCAAAACATTAACGCCGTTAGTCTGAAAAAAACACCTAAAACGACTTTCGTTCCACCATTTCCTCTGAAGAAGAATCAGATTCTCTCTTACACACTTTCACACACACAAAGCACACACTTCTGCGTGTGGCGGCCAAGCGGCTAAAAAGGTAGGGTTTGATCATATCAGTTTTGCAGGTTTTAATATTTGATTCATACTCTTATGTATATATTGAATTTTTTAGGTTAAAATGATTAAGTTATGTTGTTTTTGTTAATATGGAAAAAATATCCGTGATTTAATGGTCTGTCGGCAATTATTTCGGATCTGTGCTCGCTCTTGAGTGTTTGAATCGTATTATTTCTAGGGTTCCTGCGACTGAAGACTCGACTGTTTTATCCAGCAAATTAGCAGTTGAATAAACTTCAGGTAAATTTTCGATTCCTGTAGGGTATATTCTTCAGAATGAACAGGAGAAAGAACTAGTAATTGAATTTGGTGTGTGGTATATAATTAATAATTGTATAGTCTTATCCTTGGAGTAATTTGTTTTTTGTTGAATTCAGATTGACGAATTTTGGTTGTTTCTGATTACGTATGAATTTATATTCTATTTATATATCTGTATTAATATTCTAGGCTGCAGAATGTAGAAATTTGTAATTACTGTTGAATAAAACTGGTCAATTGATATAAATTTGCACTGTTAATTTGTGACTAGAACCAGTTATATGGGTGTAGTTTCTCAGGGATTTAGTTGACTATTTCACCATAATTGGCAGTTATATTTATGCATTTAGGATTTTAAACAATTAAACCTTTTGATTCTTTGCCATTTTTGTTCTAATCATGAATTAGGCCAACTTAACAGGTGATTAGATAGATACCTAACTGTAAAATTTAATACGAATATATACATTTCTTCCATAGATTGTTTAATGCCTTACTTAATTAAGGAATAACCTATTTATGTCTCACTAATTGTTTCTATTAATAATCACATAAAAGTAAAGTTCCACAAACCTTCCTTCACAGTGGAGAAATGCATCTATCTTTTGCATTATGTCAGTTTGTTAGTACTTAATACCTAATCTAATTTATAGTCTCCATCACCTAAAAAGTAGATTTTATTGCCTTTTCAGCTAAAACTTAAAATTTATAAAACTTTATAAATGTACATTTTTTCAGAGGACAAGAATATAGTTGCTTCATGTGAGTAAAAATGGGGTCCGCTTGTTGTGTAGCTGCTAGAGATAGAACAATAACAGATCGATCTGTTAATGATGTTATAACAATAACAAGAAATGATCATTATTCACCATCATGGAGTTTTAGGTGGGATAATCGAGGGCGTGTTGCAGGTGAAGAATCATCGATTTCTGATGGTGTTAATGATAATCGGTTGGATAATAAATCTCATACAACTGTAGAAACTAATTTTGCAACTGAAGGTAGTCCTTTGGAAAGTTCTAGAAGCTTTACTTGGCATAAGTCTTCAATTTCTGAAGAAAATGGTGTTCTTCAATCCGGTTAGTTTGTTTGTTATAAAAACGTTTCCATTTTATAAAGGCCAAAATACATTTTAGTACCCTGAACTTGACAAAATGGTCGATTTTAATACCCTGACTCACTGATTTGGTCTTGTTTTCTCACGTGATTTGCTTCTAATATCTGAAAATTGAGACGAACGTATACTTTTTAGTCTGTCAAAAGCTCTAACGAAAGTAAATCAGGTAAGAAAATGCGATCAAATTAGTGAGTCAGGGTACTAAATCGACCATTTTGTCATGTTCAGGGTACTAAAATGTATTTTGACCTTTTATATATATTACTTAACCTTCATATTATTATGGTAACTAATTCATCTACTTACCCTTGCAGATCTATTGAATTCCAAGAATCTTCATGAGGTTAGTTACTAAACAATCAAGATTTTATAAAAAAATACTCCAATTTCTCATTTTTTTAAATTCTGTTTTTGACATTATCTTACTATTAATTAATGAATTTTCCAGGTTAAGGAATCAAGGGGAACTTTAGAACTGACACCAACACATTCAATTTCATCATTTTCAGCATCTCCTTTATCTTCTTCTCAAAGTCAACTCATGCCTCTATCAAGTTTGACTCCATCACGGTGGGCCCGCCGTTCGCCAGGTCATCATTTACTCCGCCAAGTATCCGACAGCCGAATTCGGGCGATGATGTCACCAAATTTCTCGATTTCTGAAGAAGGTTCGCCTTTTATGAACCCTAAATTGAACACGGGCTCAATTTCATCAGACAGTTGGTCAGTTAGAGATAGATGGTCTTTCGATAGTGAATCTTTAAGTTTTACCCGTGATAGAAGAGTTTGTTTTTCACCGACCAATGAGATTGCGACATGTGGCGTTTGCTCAAAGCTTTTAACCGAAAGGTCGTCTTTTAGTAGTCAGAAAATTGTGGCCAATAACGGGCTGCCAGTTGTTGCGGTTTTGCTTTGTGAGCATGTTTATCATGCTGAATGTTTGGAAAATATGACACCCGAGATTAATAAATATGATCCCGCGTGCCCGATTTGCACTTTGGGCCCGAAAAAGGTTCTGAAAATGTCTGAAAAAGCTTTGGAGTTGGATTTGAAGGGTAGAATTGGAAGAAAATTAAGGGGTCGGGTTGTGGATAGTGGTGATTCGGCTATGTTTGACCGTTTTTTGACCGGTAGAATGGGGTCGAGTTCTAGTGTGAAAAACTCGGGAAAACCGTTTTTAAGGAGACATTTTTCTTTTGGATATAAAGCGAATAGATCGTTGTCGGATAATGTTTCTAAGAAAAAGAGATATTTTTGGTCAAAATCAAGCAAGGAGTGAGCCCTTTTTATCTTAAAAAGGTACTATTTTCTCTTTTCTCCATTAAAATGTTGTTCTAAAAATCAGGTCAAATGTCATAAAATTGAGATATAATCAGTTATGTAAATTTGGTTGGTGGTAATGACTAATGCTTGTAATTTTGGTTAGGTAGGCTGGTGGATATATCTAAACAAAAGATAAAATGTTTCTTATTTCACTTTCATGATTGTCAGCATCGAAATGAGCTCCAAAGGATAGTTGAAATCAGGTGAAGAAAATAATAGAAATTTAGATTTATTCATTTTCTTTGTTTTACTTGTATTTTGTAAAGTATCATAATGTTGTTTGTTTAAATGGGGAATAGTGCATGTATCAGCTCATAAATTCTTTTTCTTTTTTTATATATTGTCGTTTGATTAATTATCTTGTTACTTCCTACGTTGGCTGATAAGTTTAAGTTCTCTCCACTTAAAGCTAGTTTTTGTAGGTGAGTTACGCACTTAATATATGTCTTGTAGCATAATATGAATTGAATTTGTACACAAAATGATTGACTTATTGGTATTTCCAATCCATTCGACTTTTTTAACCTGATTCTTTTTGTGCCAAGTATTTTCGTTTCACCTTATTCATTTGTTGGAGATAAAAGACAAGGATTGACGATTTTTCTTGTTTGGTCGACAAAAATCACACCCATATCAAAACAACAAATCAACCAGAGCCATGTAATAACGTTGTTAGTCGAACCACCGCAAAAACCTCTCTTGTCAATATTTACCAAGTCTTCCAATAGATTACCAATCTAAAATATTAAGAAGTGTCATTTACTAGGTGGTTAAAATGTTGACTTCGAAAAATAGATTACCAAAATCCTTAAAGAAGACTTTGTGAAGTGTGGTATAATCCTAATAATATATAATACGTCCGTACATTAGTCGGACAAAAAACATCTACCCACCACACGGAATCACTAAAATATATATTTTAGGGAAGATAGATTGTTTTTGGGAAAATTTCTTGGTAATTATCTCTTGTTAGAATTCAGTATGGCAACTTTTGAGCTTGCTTCTTGGATTTAGTGTTAAAAAGAAGCCACCACATATAAATGGAGCTTTGCATTGCCAAAAAGACAAATTACGACATATGAATTCATTTCCATATTAAAAAATCAAAAGTTAAAGGTTTTTATTGCTCGACATGAGGAATGGTGCCTAATAAATTTCACACACAATGTCACGCACATAACAACCGTAAAAGGACGAGATAATGCATTTCTAGCCTATGTTATATCTGTCAAAAGAAATTAAATCAAACCAGTATTTAACACAAGTCCCTGTTCTTACCGACTTCTACTTGCACCAAAAAAAAATTCCCTAATTTAAAACACACATAAGAGAAAAATAACAGGTTACAATTCAAAAAAAAAAAAAAAAACTTAACCTTTTTACCTGTGGCACCATTCATTACTTGATGAAAAATTAGAATAATACCATTAAATCATCTAGCTGATGTCATCAAACACAACAACATGATCACCACTGTCTTTTTCTGGTTCGGGCTGCTCATGTATTTTCTTGGCCCGTTTGTCATCATTAGAAATTGCGGGTTCAGGGTTTGATACATCAGAGAGCTTTCTTTTCTTGACAGCTGGCATTGTCTCGATTCCTGATTCCAGTATTGTCAGCTCATCATCATCATCATCATCTGCTGCCATGTCAGCAGGTGCTGACTTGGATGTAGATGATGAGCTGGCACCGTTTGTGGCGGTGGTGGCGGTGGCAGTATCTTTACTGTTTTCTACTTTAGGAGTTGCTGGTGTCGTCCATCCATGAAGAACCATTCCATCAGGTTCCTTTTCTTCATCAAATTCCTCCCTGAAAATATTTTCCAAAAATGACTAAAATACCCTTCAATTTGACAAAAATTCCAACCCATTTATTTAATTACTTAAACGGGCTGACCGGTTTATTAATCAGGTCAAGTGGGTCAACCCGAACCAGTTCTCATTTAAAGTTTGTCAAGTTCGTGTTAACCCTCCTAAATCTTTTTATTCAAAACTTCAAATTATTAATTATTTATAAAAAAATATACTTTTTATAATAGTGTTTTTGACAAATTAATTATTTAATTTGACAAACCTATGCTTGATATTGATGTTGCATTTAAGCTCTTGCCGAAGATCCTCAACTGTAATAACTGTTCCACCAGTGATTGCATACGGTAGTTTAGACAACACCTACACAATAATAATAAAAATAAAATAATGATATAATATCATATATCCGACCCGTATTATACCTTGTCAAGGTTTGCTGCATAATTTGCAACCATATCATCTTCCAAATCATCACCAACTTCATAAAGAAGGCCCGACCCGTTAGCAATTATTGGCAAACTCATGCCAAGTTTTGATGTAACAACTTTCTCCACTACATCCCTCAATTTTGCATGGTTAGTATTTACTTCTAGCAATAATGGAGTCTGTTACAAATTAAATTAAATTAAATTAATTAATTTAATTTCAGTAATACATTTTATTGTTTAGGGAAAGTTGCATAAAATAGCAATATACTATTAGCTGATTTCTAATTCTAGCAACCAATGATTTCTAATTCTAGCAACCAACTAGCAAATTTTCAAAAAAAGCAACTGACTTTTAAATTTTTGCAATTTGGGAAAACGTTTTACCTGGAATGACGGTTGTCAGTATTTTATAAAGGGTGTTTGGGATTGCGATTTGAATCAAATTATCCGCTTATTGCGTTTTGAAAACGCAAATAATCTAAAACTAGTGTTTGGCAAAATGTATGAAATAATCAATTATTTGCGTTTTAGGATCTCCTAAAATGGAGTTTTGAAAAAGTAGGTTGGTAGGTGCTTGTTGCGTTCTGAAAACGGATTATTTAGATTTTACCTACTATCTAAAAAAATAATCAGGTTTACCAAACACTAAAAAACTGATTAGCTGATTATCTGATTATAGCGATCTGAAACATGATTATAGCGATCTGAAACAACCTAATCAAATCCAAACATTATTTTTCAAAATCACGTTTTGTAAACGCTGATTATTTGATTATTCATTTTCAAAACACAAACTATTTTTGATAAGCAATCCCAAACACCCCCGTAGTGACATAGCCGGTTAATTAGTTTTTCTACTTTTGTTTCAATTAATCTTAAATTGATTTGATTAATAATTCTTAAACGGTTCCTCTATGTCGACCCCTTCTTCCTTTTCTATAAAAAACTGAATACCGGTATGTCAGTATTTTTGAATATATTGATAGTTGGTTGCTAGAATTAGGAATTAACTAATAGTATCTTGCTACTTAATGCAATTTGCCTATTATTTATTCTATGGAAATGAAAATGAAAAATTAAAAAGTTGGAAACTAACCTCAGAACAAACATAGCAAGATTTGTTCGGGTCAAAGGGTTCAACGGGCATAAGAAGCATCTTTCTTGAAGGATGTTCAAGACAATAAGTCATTCTACAGTTATTTGCATCATTTTGCAACACTTTGATTGCTTCTATGACAATTAATCCTGCAATTATAGCATTTGTTGTAGCAACTGCATGCACAATATTTCCAGCAATACCCTTTGCTGCAAAAAGACTATGCAAAGGAATCCCAAATGAAGCTGCCCGAATATTTGCAGCAGCAGTTACAAATTCAACTGCCAAATTGTCATCTTTGTCAAAACTTAAATTCCCAATTTCCTGCAAAAAAAAAAAAAAAGTCAAATAAGTATCCACGACCCGTTTGACCGTTTCAACCCAAACCATTTCGCGGGTCAAAAATGTTCAACCTGAAACCGACCTGTTTATATAAACGGGCCAGACATCTCAACACTAACCTTTTTACCTTCAACCCGAACCTGACCCATATAACCCTAACCCGTTTAATTAAACAAGTTAGCAGGTCAAACAAGTTAAACGGGTCAAACCGGTCAAAATGTTGTTATTATTCCACAAATTCATAAGAAAATATCGAAACGTTAAATTAGTAAGTAGCTCTTTTAGTTTTTATCTAAATATTAGTTACGAGTCAATTAGTAAACTATAAATTAAGTATAAATATATACTTTTATAAAAATATTTTAATAATTAAACGGCTTGGCGGGTCGACCCATTTAAATTATCATTGACCCGAACCTAACCCGTTTAATAAACAGGTCATAGAGTCGACCCGAGACTGACCCAAATTTTTTTTATCTCAACCCAAACCTGTTTATTTTCTTGTCGGTTTCAGGTCAGGTTTCGTGTTGGGTCAGAAATTGCCACCCCTAACATTTTGACCCGTTTTCCGACCCGCCCGATCCGCCAACATCCAAACACAAACAACTAATTCAGATTTCAAAATTCAAACCTGGTGCCTTTTGGTAAAGAATAATTTGAATGCTGCAAAGAAAACCCTAGAATTTTCTCTCAGGCTCCAAATATCTTGTGGATTTTTCAAGCCCAAAACCGCCATTGCAGACACTGCTGACAAATTATCATTTTCCAACATTTTCTCAACATTTCCATTTTGTTCATCAGATAAAGCATCTTTGACATAAATAGGTCTAGGTTTGTTACGGTTTTTCCATGTTTCTTCATTGGATAAAGCACTTTCAATATTATGACCAAAAACATGATCATAAATCCGTTTTCCATATTCTTCAATGTCTTCATCTATTCTAAGCTCAAAAACATCTTCTGAGTGATTTGATGAGCTGGCAGTCTCGTTAGAACGCACGTTTAGATCGTTATCCTGGTTTTTATCTCCAAAAAGTTTTGCAAAAAGTAGGTCTTTTGCCCATACGATACAGTGAACAAACTGCAACAATTAAATAGCATTTTGACTTGTGAAATTACATTTATGGCCTTTGAGATATATATTTGGGAGGGTGAAATTGATACCTTTGATGGAGTACTTGTAATAGTACACACAGGATAAGTCTTTGGAGCTGGTTTTGGCTGGCATTCATAGCATTCAGTCTGACCCTTAATGTGAACAGTGACCTGAAATTAATTTTAAAAATTGTAAAAATAAAATTCACTTAACAAAAAATAAAAAATAAAATAAAATAAATAAACCCTAAAAGCAGTTTACCTGGCCCAAAAAGCCAGTGGTACCACTTTCCACCAAAGGTACATCTGCAGCCAAACAGAGACGATTAACATGCCTTCTAGCATCCAAGTTATCAAGCCCGTTTAAAACTACATTAAATTGCTTGAAAAAGTCAACATTAAAGTCAGAATCTTTGACATTAGCATGGTAAGGTGTTATGCTAATTTGTGGCCTAAATCTTAGCACAGCATCACGAGCAACCTGATTACCAAAAATTACATAAGAAAATATGCAATTAATTAGCAACAGAAAAGTATTAATTTTTACTTACTTTTGCCTTTGATTGGCCAACATGTGATTGACGAAATAAGAATTGTCTGTTTAGGTTGCTTACTTCTATGGTGTCCATGTCAATCTGCAATAAAATATCAATTTGCAAAAAGAGAGGTTAAAATTAATAAAGATAAACTAATATAAAAAATAAATACTTCATATGCGTAAATCACAGACATTAACGAGACTTGAAAAGCTGACTCTAGCAATAAATGAATAACCAAATTGGAACTGTTAAAAAAAAGCATGAGAATATTTAGACCATAAAAGAGTCAAAACTCAAACTGCATTATCAACCTTGGTTAATGGTTACTTATCAGCTAGGTGGATCTAGACCTAACAATCCATTGTATGTTGCTCTAGCTTTATTAAATTACACAAAAAATGTAGTTAATAAAATTATGAGAATTGAGATGATAAATTGATAAGCATGGCAATAGACTAAATAATTCAAAAAATAATGGAAATGTAATGATAATTTACCAGATTAATAACGAAAAAAATTAAACGCTAATATTTCAAATTGAAGCAGTGAGTATACAGTAACCACTATGAGCAATAAAAAAATAATAATAATTAAAAAAATGACGCATAGTTGACTTACGATATGAATGTCTTCAAAACCTGATAGAGCTAGGGTTTTGAGCAGCTCGCAGCCGATACCACCAGCACCAACCATAAGCACTTTCGCACCCTAAAAACAACACAAATATAACTTAAATTAACGAGAAACTGAACCAAATAACTGAAATTATTTCATACTATAGTGAGATTACATACCTTAATTGCAGATAATTGTTGACCAGACGCCATTGAAACGAACAAATTCGTGATGAATTGCGTGCGAGAGAAAAAAGGTATGAGAATCCTTGAAGGCAAAAATGGCGAAATTAATGGAAAAGGCGCCAAAAGATCTCTGAACACACTGACTCTGCTCTCACTTCTCGTCGTCCCACAGTTTGACTAGGGGAAGAAAAGAAACAAACGCAAACAAATGGTTTGTTTATGTGTGTGTTTGGGCGTTTTTTATGTTCGTTTATGGTACTCGATGGCAAATAATAAATAAC
Source organism: Calendula officinalis (assembly GCA_963853835.1). Classification (NCBI taxonomy): domain Eukaryota; kingdom Viridiplantae; phylum Streptophyta; class Magnoliopsida; order Asterales; family Asteraceae; genus Calendula; species Calendula officinalis. The sequence continues at coordinate 5,688,857 of OY970828.1, read as the reverse complement.
ATAAATATTTAAATTTTATTTTTCAAACTAAATTTCTCATCATATCTAAACTTTCTTTTAAATAAAACGAAGAAGGTTGATTCGAATTTAGAATGTGATTTCGATCATACGAACGCAATGATTAAAAGTGCGATTTTGTTTTTGAGAAATCAAAATGTTCATAGATTCGGAAATGTGTTTGTTAGCTAATGTTTTGAAAGCTATGGAGGTTTTTTTCGCTGGCTGAAACCAAAAACACAAGTTCTTAATAGACATGTGATGTTATTTCTTCAAAATTAACGGTTACAATGATAAAGTTGTAACGGATTTACTGCTGGTAGTTACGAGTTCATCGACGTTATCAGATCTAATTCCAGCATCCGTTACATCAACCTCAACTTCCTCAAATAATTCGAAATAAAGAAAAAAAAAGAGAAAGATAATTGAACCAATTTCCTTTCTTGTAGATTTAGTAGAACCTTAGTTTATATTTTATTTTATGTTTTTATTCTTTTATTGATGAAATAATTTTAGTAGATAAAATAGAAGAGAAAATAAACCACCTTACACCCAAGTTGGTTTTTAGGAGACCAAGCCAAAGAAAATTACAGGTCTAAATTGTCATTGATTAAAAGAAAAGGGTAAATATTAACACAAACACAAGTAATGGGGATAAAATGTAAACTTTACTTTGAGCAAATATATCAATAGCCGCATTCCTTAAAACCCTGCCTCCAAAACCCCCAATTACGACCTACGATATTTTAGGTTCAAATCGGAACGAACAAATTACAGTCTCCGATGGGGAAGAACAAGAAGATGAAGCGAGATTCCGGTGGAAGCCAGCACAGTCCGGCTACCGTGTTCGTTACTAATTTACCCTACACTTTCACATATTCTCAGGCAAGTTTTTTGTTTTCTGCTTATACGTATGCGTGAAATGAAGTATTGAAGTGTTAATTTGACCTAAAATTTCAGCTGGAGGAAACATTCAGCGATGTTGGACCAATTAGGCGATGTTTCATGGTTACACAAAAAGGTGAGATTCTAGATTGAATATGTATTGTACGTTATGCTGTTTTATGTTAATGTAATTATTAATGTTTCAGAAGAATAGTTGAACTTTGATTTGGATGCTGAAAGTTGACTGAAGTATAGACTTTAAGAAATTTACTAACTGTTTTTCGAGATGGAAAAAAAATAGTTGAACTTTGATTTAAATCTTTGTTTCTGTTATTTTAGACTAAAAAAATCAGATTTGCTGAATATTGTTTTACAGGATCGAGTGAGCACCGTGGCTTTGCTTATGTTCAATTGTAAGTTAAAAATTCATGCACTGATTAATCATATATAAGCATTATTCTATTGAACAAGCAATTAATTTATGTTTTTTATATTTTAATTTTTTAAATAATAGTGCTGTGATTGAAGATGCTAACCGTGCAATCGAGCTGAAAAATGGTTCTTCTGTTGGAGGTCGAACAGTTGGAGTTAAACAAGCAATGCATAGGGCTTCACTTGAGCAAAGACGAGCTAAAGGAAATGAAGGTTTTTAATTTACTTTTTCAACATTTTTTTATAAAAAATTTTGCATGTTTATTCAGACATACTTTAAATTTTTGTTATCGGGGATTTCAGTTGATAATATCAAGTCAAAGGAAGTCAAAGATGATATTGCTGATGAGATGATCAACACAGAAGATGTTAAAAATGATTCACTATTGCAGCCTGATGATATTATCAAGACAAATGATGATAATGTTGACTCGTCAACACCGATTGTAAAGCATAAACAGACTCCTGATTCTCAAGAAAAAGGTTTTAATCAACTAATCATCCCGCATCTGTAGATTTATACAATTAAAATCTTTTAATATCAGTAAATTGATCTCCTTTTTTTAATTTGAAGGAAAAAAAGATAAGAAAAAGAAAGATGTGATCCCGTTGAAGACCAAAAGTGTAGAGGATGATTTATCAACACCAATTGCAAAGCAAAAGAAGGATCTCGATTCTCAGGAAAAAGGTTAAATTCAATAATCAAATAATCATTCCACTTTTTGAACTAACTCCATTAAAATCTTCTAATATCAGTAAACCTTCTTCTTTTATAAAATTTCCAGGGAAAAAAGATAAACAGAAAAAACCAGTCAAAAATGTAGAGGATGATTCATCAACACCAATTGCAAAGCAAAAGAAGGATCTTGATTCTCAAGAAAAAGGTTATAATCAATAATCAAATAATCATTCCACTTTTTTAATTAACTCCATTAAAATCTTCTAATATCGTAAACCTTTTTTTTTATAAAATTTCCAGGGAAAAAAGATAAACAGAAAAAACCAGTAAAAAATGTTGAGGATGATTCATCAACACCAATAGTAAAAAAGCAGAAACATACTCCTGATTCTCAAGAAAAAGGTTCAAATAATCACTCATTTTTTAATTAGTATTTTTAAATCTTTTACTGATTTTTTAAATATCCAGGAAAAACGGATAAACCAAATAAAACAGTGACCCCCTTGAAGACCGAACGTGTAGAGGGAGTTTCTTCAGAAAAACAGAGGTATTTTATTTTTAATCTTAAATATATTTAAATATTTTAATCTTAAATATTTAAATTTAAATATATGATAAACAGGGTTGCTAGGACAGTTATAGTTGGTGGGATTCTGAATGATAAAATAGCAGAAAATGTTCATAGTATTGCTAGAGAATGTGGATCAGTATCTTCCTTAACTTACCCTCTTCCTAAAGAAGAAATTACACATCATGGTAAATACATACATTATTTATTTTAATAAAAAATATAATTTCTTTTGAAATAATAAAGATTATTTTTAAATTAAATATATATTTTATTGCAGGTCTTGTTCAAGATGGATGCAGATTAGGTGCTTCATCTATAGTTTATGCTAGTGTCAAATCAGCCCGTTCTTGTGTCACAAAATTACATCAGAAAAGTATAAGTGGGGCCACCATTTGGGCCCGCCAGTTAGGTGGAGAAGTAAGCTTTTTCTAATTTATTATTATTATTATTTTTTAATTTTTTATTAATTCTGATCAACTGTTTTATGTGCATAAATTTGGTTTATTTAGTATTAGATCTAATGTATATTTTATTTGTAACTGAAATTAGGGTTCCAAGGTACAAAAATGGAAGCTTATTATACGGAATCTTCCTTTTAAGGTAAATTGATTTTGCTTATTGTAGCAAATACGTTTAGTTTAGTTTAGTTTAGTTGTAATTATGTTTAATTAATGATAATTAAATACAGGCGAATGTTAATGAGATCAGTGAAATGTTTTCAGCAGCCGGTTTTGTATGGGATGTGTTTATTCCCAAAAAACCTGATACAGGGTATGCTATGCTGACTATAGTCTATTTTAATTATAATTATAATCCTTTTTTTTTCATTTCATATTAAACTAAAACTTTTTTATTTATTCCTTTTTTTAGGCTAGCAAAGGGATTTGCATTTGTCAAATTTACTTGCAAGCAGGATGCAGAAAATGTAAAAACAAGAGGATCATTTTATTATATTTTTTTAATTTTTTTTCTTGCAATTGTTTTAATGTTGTGTAATTCCTTTTTTCAGGCAATCCAGAAATTTAATGGAAAAAGTTTTGGTAAAAGGCCCATTGCTGTTGATTGGGCTGTTCCAAAGAAAATTTATACAGCTGGTTCTCAACTCGCTTTACAAGATGGTAAAATTTTATTATTTTCTATGCATTTGTTTATTTTTTAATCATCATCTTTTTGATTTTTTCTATAAAAGTTTTGATTTTTATACAAAACAGAGGTTTAAGATATTTTTTTAAATATAATTATTATTTACAGCACAAAAAGACAGTGATGAAGATGATTCGGATACTGATTTAGAAGATGACCATGAGGAAACAAACAAAAACACACCTGGTGAAGATGCTGATGTGTCAGATGTCTCAGATTTAATAGAAGAACAAGAAGAATTAAATTTTGATGAAGAAACAGATGTTGCAAGAAAAGTTTTAAATAAATTCATTTCTTCATCAAACGGGCCTTCAGTCAATGATGAGCCCGAACCCGAGCCCGTTTCAGTCAACAAGAAACTAGACAACAAAAAAGCATCTGATGAATCTGAGAATTTACAAAAAACTGAAAATAAAAATATTAAAATTAAACCGGTTGAAACAGAAGAAGAATTGGAGAGAACACTTTTTATCTCAAATCTTCCTTTTGATATTACTAATGAAGAAATTAAACAACGGTTCACAGGATTCGGTGAAATCCAATCTTTTTTCCCTGTTCTTCATCCAATCACCAAGTAATTTTCTTTTTTTCTTTTTATTTTTATAAATTTTGTTAATTAATTAATTTTATAAATTTTTGAAAATGTTTTATAGGAGACCACGTGGGACTGGATTTTTGAAATTTAAAACACTTGAAGCTGCTGATGCTGCATTTGAGGCAGCAACTTCTGTAGCTGGTTTGGGTATTATTCTTAAAGGAAGACAGTTAAAAGTTTTGAAAGCTTTGAATAAAAAAGCAGCCCATGATAAAGAAGTTGAAAAAATAAAAAAAGAAGAAATCGATCATCGAAATCTTTATTTAGCTAAGGTTTGTTTTGACCCATTTAGTTCAAAATCGGTTGGTTCGGGTTATGTTATATGGGAACGGGCCGCACGGGTCAAAAGTTGGATTTTTTATGCATGAATAGTTTTACATCCTTTTTATTTAAACAATTAGATTCTTGAAAATATTATGTTTTTAATAAAGATTTTAACTTTCATATGATGGTGTTTCAGGTCAACTGATCTGAACTAAGAAATTACCCGTTTTGACCTTTTCAGTTAAATATGGTTCAATATTAAAATTCTCCCACTGAGATTATTGTCTGATAAATCAATATTATATATTTGTTTTTATAGGAAGGTCTTATTATTGAGGGTACTCCAGCTGCTGAAGGAGTTTCAGAGAGTGATTTGTCGAAACGTCGATCGTAAGTATTAAAATAAAATAAAAAACAGAAATTAATAAAGAAAGTAAACTTAAAATAAATTATTTATTCTAAATGTGCAGGTTGGAGCAAAAGAAGGCAACTAAACTTGAATCCCCAAATTTCCATGTTTCAAGAACAAGACTTATTATGTACAACGTACCAAAATCAATGACTGACAAACAACTTAAAAAACTTTGTCTACAAGCAGTTACATCTCGTGCTACAAAACAAAAGCCTTTCATCAAACAGGTAACTTTATATATATATATATATATATATATATATATATATATATATATATATATATATATATATATATATATATATATATATATATATATATATAGTTGTGTTTTCCAGTTGCTTAATTTAATTTTAGTAAATGTTTTTTTTTGTAGATTAAATTGTTGAAGGATTCTGAGAAAGGCAAAGAAGTTTCAAAGAATCATTCTCGTGGGGTTGCTTTTATTGAGTTTACAGAACATCAACATGCACTTGTTGCTCTTAGAGTTCTTAATAACAATCCTGGTATGTTAATAAATGTTTTTTATTTTATTTTATAAAATAATATATATTTATGATGATAAGATTCATATTTTTAGTAATGAGAAGGTTTGATTTTAATAATAATTAGGTTACGGTTTGGGTCAGTTGACCTGCTATCACCGTTTTGTCCCTTTTTTTTACATACTTAGTTAATTACAAAAACTATATAACTAAATTAGTAATTTAAATATTTAAATAGAATGAGTTTTTAAATTTTACATATATTTTTTATTATTTGAGGTTATTTATATGTTTTCTATGAAACACAGAAACCTTTACTACTGAACATCGTCCAATTGTGGAATTTGCTCTCGACAATGTTCAAACATTGAGACAACGTGCCGAAAAAATCGAAGCCCAAAAGCAAGAATTCAGTCACAATCCCGAAAACACAAACAAAAAGCCCGATTTCAACAAACCAGTTGACCGGTCAACCGACATGTCAAGAAAACGCAAACCCCAAACCACTTTCCAAGAAAATGGGAACAATAAAACGGCTAAAACCGAAGGTAAACCCGCCAAGAAAACGGTTACAGCCTCTAAGGAACCTTTACACCCCACGAGAATCAGTTCGGGTACAACCCGGCCCACGGGTCAAGCGGATATACCCGTGAAAAAGAGGGCACGGGATCAGAAAGAGATGAGTCAGCAAGATACAGGTTTGTTGAAAAGAAGGAAAAATAAGGACCCGTTAGGGAAAGACACGGTGGATAAACTAGATATGCTTATTGAACAATATAGATCTAAGTTTTCGGGCAACCGAACCGACAAAAATGATGGTGAAAAACAAGGTTCAAGGCGGTTAGGAAGATGGTTCCAAACATAAGTTCGGTATTATGTTATTTAAATTTTGGAAAAAAATGATATATTTATTAAGTTTTTTTGAGACAATTTGTACCTTTTGATATAAATGTTTGGTGGTAGATTGTTGCAAGCATTAGCTTTGAGGACTAGTTTTCCTGTGCAAGAATTAAGTGGAACATTGATGATTGTTTAATTGAGTAGGTCTAAGATTTAGTTTTGCATGAAAATCCAAACCGTTAACCAGACTAATATTTATTTGTTTTGTGTGGTTTGTTCTGTTTATTGGTTTAGGTTGGTTTTCGGTCCAGTTTGTAAATGTCTAGAGTTGAGTATGGTAATAGAGTTGGGACCATTTGGGTGGGCTTGAAAATTGAAATAGCATCATCACTAGTTGTTGGTGTTACTATAATGATCTAAACATGTGTTGTATTAACCAATTTGAAATGAGTAATGTACAAGTTTTAATGTGTGTAGTTAGCTTTGAATGAATTAGTGTTTGAAAGAGACACCAATGAATTGACATTGTATGTCAACCATGTGCATGTGCATGTGCTATGGCTACATTGGTTTGCTTAACTTCTACTAAATAGGGTAGGGTAGTTGGTAGCATATTGATTAATGATTATGAAGGTTTTCAATAGATTCAATTTCGATCACATGTAATGCCCTTTCTCTTTGGACTTAGAATCATTTCCTTTAAGCTAAACAAAAACCAAAATGGCATTTAAGTTAAAAGGAGGGGTAATGAGGCATGTAGCTAATAACATATAAACTTGTGTCCTGTTAAATTCATGCCAAACTCTTTGGTCATGTTTCATGTTTGTCATGCCTTAGGCTAAGTGAGTAGTGAGTTTTGTCACTGTTTGTCATGTGCTTCGTCTGGAAAGCAAAAATTGATGTGGCGCTAATGTGACACAGATGACTAAACCTGGATTTGGTCACTATAACACTTAATTAGTATATGTTAGACTAGTGAACCAAAAGCCACTTGAAAAATGTGCTTCGCTTCAAACTTATAGTGGACCAATTACGAGAACGTTGAGAAGATATCATGTATTCATGTTTGTTGTTGCTGGTCCTTATTTGTGTATGTTTTTGACAATTCTTAATAATGTTATCATGTTTAACTTGATTCTACACTTAATTAGTTTAGTCATTGTTATATAGAGACAACCTTAAATAAATTTTCTTGTGATAAGGGAATCTTTGAAAGTTTTGCGCCCTAGATTGGTATCAATTGCACCTAATTGCAACAACTTCCTTTCCTTGAGAAATTTATCGTGCATTGGGCATATTCTTATTTGGAAGCAAATGGGTGTGGCTTACAAATACATGTCCTTCGGATAACCTACTAGCCATCCTATTTTTTTCTCTTTTTTTTTTCTTCAAAAGGCAAATCCTAATTTACTCCTAATTACCATTTATATCAACGACGAGACTTGAACCCCGACTTCAAGGATGTGGGTAAATATCATACCACTAGGCCATTGGCCCTTTGGTATAGCCATTCAATGTTTGGTTCATTATTTTGTTCACAAAATTAAGTTAATCTCAATAATTCTTGGAATAGTTATTGATGCAATTAATATTAGATAAATAATATACCGCATGTCTTGAAGTTACTAATAGATAAGTAAGATATAACTGGGATATAAGCATGTGCAAACTGGATCCAGAAACTCATCAGATGCGCATAACAGAACCTGCTTGTACTGAACCGAACTGAACTGAGCTATACCGGTCCGGTTCTCATTTTTAATTTTCATGTAAGATTGGTTCTTGGTTCGATCCGAAACCCAGAAACCCCCGAAAAAAGTTGAAGAAACTTTATCGGTTCTCGGTTAGGTTCTAACTGGTTTTCTACCCGGTTCAAGATGTAATCAGTTCTATCCTCAATCTAGTAAAAATCATTTTCTCAATTCTGGGTTCGATTCTTATACAGTATACATGTTTTTTGGGTATGTGCATCTTGCTTTATTTTGGATAAAATGAAAAAAAACTCGAAGCAACAATTTCTTTAAAATAAGGAAAAAGAAAAAGACATATAATAGATTAGATGAAGAAATGAAATGGGGTGGGAGTTGAGCCAGGTATGAGACACCACATGGTCTGCTTTTGTCATTTCATGCATTTACACATGATTAATAATTGCATTATTTTCGCTTTGCTTTATTCCTTTAGAATTTCCTTCTTATCAAAGGCAGAACACCGACTCTTTTCTTGACCTATATGATTTTTTTATGTTTTAAATATATGTTTCATTATTAAATTGAACAGCGTACGGCAATTGTTAACAAAATTAAGTTAATCTCAATAATTTTAATAGTAATCATGTCGACCAACGTAGTAGTCGTAATCGTCACTGATACATTAATGTTACAATTTTCTTCTTTAAAACCAAACACATGACTAATTGTCTGCAATGATGACCAAATAACGTCATCAAACCAAAAAAAATGGAGAGAGGGGGGTGGAGCAACCATCTAAGTTAGTTTTAACATGATGTTCAATTGACTGAGCGACCAAATCAAGTCAGGGGAAGAAATATTATTGAAAAAAACAAGTTAACATAAAATAAATAATTCTAAACATATTTTTACGTTATCCTTTGAAGAAAGAAATAAACAAACACCACAATCGATTAGGAAAAAGATGGCATATAAATGTATAATTGATATGTAGGGTAGCATCCAAATTTAAATTCGAACCCAGATATCTATTTTTGTATGGACGTGACAAAACGGATTTGATAGACATGTTTATCTATTAATGTCATTTTTTAAATTTACGAATTATAAGAATACAATAACAAAACTTATCATGAAAAATATTGTATTTAATAAAAGCATATATATATATATATATATATATATATATATATATATATATATATATATATATATATATATATATATATATATAGGGTCCGGATCCGGTGAGGACTTTTTTCCTCGCGAGGACTGTGAGGACTCCAAAAAAAATCTCTAAAAATGATCCAAAATAAACTTTTTTCAAAAAATTCATTTTTTAAACATTAAAATCGCTATGTATAAGATCAAAAAAAAAAAAATTTCAAAAATTATCCAAAAAAAATAATATGGATCATAATAATGGTCCACAAATAAAATTTGGATCATTGTTATGATTTGCTAAAAAAAGTGGATCATAATTTTTTTTTTTGAAATTTTTTTTTGTCAAATGTATTAGAAGTGGGATCCTGTGAGGACTCTTTTTTCGGTGAGGACTCGCGAGGACAACTCATAAAAATTTCAAAAAATTCCGAAAAAAATATATATAACCCACCATGATTATTACTACATTTGACAAAAAAAAAATTATGATCCACTTTTTTTAGCGAATCATAACAATGATCCAAATTTTATTTGTGGATCATTATTATGATCCATATTATTATTTTTGGATCATTTTTGGAATTTTTTTTTTGATCTTATACATAGCGATTTTAATGTTTAAAAAAGGAATTTTTTGAAAAAAGTTTGTTTTGGATCATTTTTAGAGTTTTTTTTGGAGTCCTCGCGAGGAAAAGAGTCCTCACCGGATCCGGACCCTATATATATATATATATATATATATATATATATATATATATATATATATATATATATATATATATATATATATATATATATATAATTTATAATAATTAACATACATTAATTTAGTCTAAATTTGTATTTTTAGGAGGATTTGAAATTATATAGAATATATAATTTATACATGATAATTAAGTCTTTGCATTTTTTGTTACCTCTAAGAGCATACAAGTAAAAATATAACTTTAATCAACCAATTTTAAAATATTAAAGTTAAATTTTTAATTAGGTTTATAATGTAGAAAACTAAGCAGAATATATATGATATAAATCATTGGACAATTGTCCCATTGATACAATTCATTATCGTACACGTATGAAGTTCTTTACGTATTCAATTCCACCTCTATATTTATTTTCGTACAAGGGAGTCTTCAAAATGGGACCTACGACAATAACATAACCTAACAATCGAAAGTTAATCATGATTTCAAGATAATGATGCAATTAGGATCTTTTTAGTAGGTAAAGAACATAAAAGAAAAAGAGAGTTCATAGTTTATTAGTAATTAATTACAAAAAAGTGACACATGCAAAACAACCAATCTTGTTCATAACAATTAAGAAAGAACGAAGCTTTTGAAAGAAAAGTAATAATCTACAATTTATTTCATATTAACCCATTCTCAATTACAATAATGATAACGATACACAATTTTTTTATTAAAAGATGCGATGAAAGTAAAATGTAGATAAACATGTATTTACATAGAGATTCGTCTAATTTACCTAGCATAAGTAAGTTGTACCAAAATTTAGAAAAAGTGGAACTTGCAAATATATGTTGTAAGATACAAGTATACAACCCTACATTGCATGGGTTAATGTGGTTATTTTATGGCATGTTATAATCATAGTTAGTTGTTTCAAATTTTTGCTTGAGATTAATGTGGTACTTCTGCTACATTTCTATGTATTGCATATGTTTATATATGATTATATTTTTACTGTGATAATACATTTTACCAGAAAAAAAACCCCCTACATTGAATGGGATGATTAATTTCATTAACAAACAAAGCAAACATATTATGAGGGCATTCTATAAGTAAGATATGGAGAAAGATAGCACATGAGGAATGAACCCTTGGAAAAAAGGATCTATAGTGCCCATGCCCCATGTACCATATTTTGGACACAGCATTATGACTTTGTTTCTAACTGGCTTCCACTTTCATGTATGCAACCATTTTTATTGTAAATTCTCTGAAAATTTATATAACTAAAAATATATATAATCAAACACTAGGCATTCAAAACCTAACACAACACGAAAAATACATGAAATAAAACGAAATCGAAATTTGAATTCGTGTTTTTATCGTGTAAAACAATACACGAAGTCGTATCATCTCATGCCCGAGTTTAGAAATTTATACGAAAATTAACATAACATTATGACTTTGTTTCTAGCTGGCTTCCACTTTCATGTATGCAACCATTTTTATTGTAAATTCTCCAAAAATATACAACTAAAAAATATATAATCAAACATACAAACACATATAAAAGGAAAAGATTCGTACATAGAAAATATTATGTATGATATCAAAATAAAAATGGTATGATGACACATAACATGAAGTTATGCATACAAGTTAATATTTTGTGTTGTATATGATTGATAGACAAACATAGAATGGATGGGTTTATACATATAGGTTACACGTAACTCGTTCAATTGTACAACACCCGTGAGTGTACTCGCAAAATAATAATTTTGTCATTTTAAAATAAGTGATATAATTTGAGTTTCACATTTTTCAAGACAAAAGATATAATGAAGATTAAGAGGGTGTTTGGGATTGAGTTTTAAATCAGATAACTGCTTATTACCTTTTAAAAACGCAAATAATCTAAAACGGGTGTTTGGTAAAAAGTCTAATATAATCAGTTATTTGCGTTTGAGGCATTCAAAACAGAGTTTTGAAAAAGCAGGTGAGGAGTTAGTTATTGCGTTTTCAAAACGGATTATTTGAGTTTTACCTATTAATTAAACAAATAATCAGGTTTGCCAAATACTAAAAAATCTAATTATCTGATTATTGCGATTTTAAATAGCATAATCAAATCCAAACACTATTTTTCATGATCACGTTTTGTAACCGCTGATTATTATATTATTCATTTTCAAAAAACATAATTTATTTTCAATAAGCAATCACAAACACCCTTAAATTATACTTCCTTCGTATCAAAATAAGTGACACAAATTGGCTTACACGTTTTTTGAGGTAAAAGATTAAAGTAGATGTTAAAATAGATTAAAGTACATAGTTAGTGGAGAATGAGTCCCACTTTTCTTGAATAAGGTGATATTAATGAGTTTTAAAAGTAAAAGTAAGGGTATAAGGGTAATTTCACTTTATTAAAGTGGATAGTTAGTGGGTATGGGTCCCACTATTTTTACCAAAAAAGGAAAGTTTTCAAAGTGTGTCACTTATTTTGATACACCCCGAAAAGGAAAGTGTGTCACTTATTTTGATACGGAGGAAGTATTAAATATGATAGTTAGTGAGTCTCACATATTATGATTAAAGTGAGTTTAATGAAGTTTAAAAATAAAAACAATGATAAACGAGTAATTTAACTTTATGAAAAGAGATAAACAGATAACTAGCAGGTTACCCGCGCAATGCGGCAGCGGGTACCCTGTGAGTAAATTTGACGGCGATCAAGTAGTGGGTGGTGACAACGGTAGTGATAGTGACTGCTGGTTGTGGTCGTGCGGATGATGAGTGATGTTAATTTTAATTTTGTAAAGATTAATAAAGATATCTTATAAGTTTCATTATATCCGAAATTGACGTTTTTTTAAATATGAACCGTTTTAGTTATGTTGAATATCTTATAAGCTTCCTTAAATCTAACATTGGCGTTTTTTAAAATATGTGCATTTTAGTTATATTGAAGTTAAAGGTTATATATATTAGTTGTTGGGATAAAACAAAATATCAAGTAGATCCATTGGTTAACACACAGTCCGTACTCGCAAGAGGTCTTGGGTTCGAATCTTGTTAGCAATATTTTTTTATTTTTGTGGTGTTTAAGATGTTACTCAAATTAGAAATAAAATTAAGTTTAAGTTTAAGGACTTCTATACTTAGTAGTCCTAAACACTTTAAAAAAGAGTAAGATAAACCGAAACGGAAATAAAAGATGGTAAGACAATTTAGTATAGTCAATAGTTTCCGGAAATATAAAACGAAACAGAAATAAAAGGCTGGTAAAATGCGTTGATGTACATCCTCTTATAATTTGTTTTGGTGGGATAAAATAAAGTGTAATTTATAGCAATTGATTAACACATAGTGACTATTTAGAAGATGTCTTGTGTTTGAATCCTGTAAGCAACACTTTTTGATTTTATTTTAGTTGAAAAAGTTTCTAAAAGTGGTAATCTCCTTAAACTTAAAATTAAGGAGCTCATTAAAATTTCTTAAAATGGTAGTCCTAAATATATTAGTAAGTAGTAGTAAGATAAGATTAGTAGTATAAGACTTTAATTCACACTATTTTATACCAAAACAAAATCCCAGCACCTGTATTTTTCTTTATTGTACACCCGCACTTCCATAGATACCTCTAAATAAATACATGACATGTTTTATGTTATCTAAATCCCAGCACCTGTATTTTTCTACTTATTTTACTATGCATTTAATCACAAATGTTAAAATGAAACAATGGGATTATAAAAAATAATTAACGAATTTAGCATGTTAATTATAGAGTAAATTATACGGAAGGTTCCTGTGGTTTGCCACTTATAGTAGTCACAGTCTCTGGTCTTCGTTTATTACACTGGAAGTCCCTGGGTATTCAATTTGTTACCCCGACGTCCCTCTGTCTAACGGACGTCTAAAATATTCGTTAAGTGACTCATGTGCACCTCACATGATGGGCAAAATCGTAATTTTCCTTCCCCTTTTAAAGAGTAAATCACACGGAAGGTCCCTGTGGTTTGCCACTTATTACATCCACAGTCCCTGAACTTCGTTTATTACACTGGAAGTCCCTGGTGTATTCAATTTGTTACAGGTGACGTCCCTCTATCAAACGGACATCTAAAAGAACTGTTAAGTGACACATGGGCACCTTACATGATGGAAACAATGGTAATTCTCCTTCCGCCCTCAAATGTGTCTTCCTCAATTTACACCAGCCGTCCCTTCACTTATTCCCTCTCATCTTTCCCTCTCTTCTCTCCACTCTATTTGATCTCAAAAAAACCCTTCTTTTCCAACAATGGTGGGCCAATCGAGCAGTGAAAGAGGTACGAATGATGAAGAAAATGACTGCAATGAATTGTACGGTATGTGTTTTGTGTATTTATGATTTTTTTGAATTTTTTATAATGGAACTTCATGATCACTTATTTACAGAGCATTATCATTATACTCATCATGTGAGGTGCACATGAGTCACTTAACAGATATTTTAGACGTCCGTTTGACAGAGGGACGTCGGGTGTGACAAATTGAATACACTAGGGACTTCCAGTGTAATAAACGAAGTTCAGGGACTGGATGTAATAAGTGGAAAACCACAGAGACCTTCCGTGTAATTTACTCTTTAAAAGGGGAAGGGAAATTACGATTTTGCCATCATGTGAGTCACTTAACGGATGCTTTAGACGTCCATTAGATATAGGGATATCAGGTGTAACAAGCTGAATACACCACACCAGAGACTTCCAGTGTAATAAACGAAGACCAGGGACTGTAACTGTAATAAGTGGCAAACCACATAGACCTTCAGTGTAATTTACTCTTAATCATATTATAGATAACAAGAGCCTAGATAAAACATAAAATTTAGTAAGAAATAATAGATTTTCTCTTTTTTATATTATCCAATGTAACAGAAGACAATTTTTGTATATTTACTTAGCATTTATTTCTTGTCACATGATTCTGTTAACACTTTGCATGAGACAAAGGTACAAACAATTTGAACACAAAGTACACACACTTTACCATGTGTCATATGCATAAGATTGAGAGAGCCTCCGTCTATCTTAAGAAAATTTATTTGTTACCAATTTTTTAAGAAATTTAAAATTAAACTGAAACATGTAAATCTTTTTTTACATAGGGCATTATCGTAATAATAGGCTCTTTGAAGTGGCTAAGCTTTTACTCATGATGTATGTGATCTAACCGTTATCATTGATGTTTCCAAACCTTTACTATCCATCTGATAAATGATATACTATTTAAACACATTCATATAAATCATATTGGCTTATTTTGCAATAACTCATACAACAGTTATAAACATAAATCCATCTTTCGTTTATGTTCCATCAAAGTTAATCTCTATGTTTGGTGAACTTTCATTAATTGATCGTCTCCCCATCAAAGATAAACTTCCATTACTTTGAGTAGTAAATATTTACCTGTAAAAAAATCCATCAACTCCGAGTGAAATGGGGAAATTTGGCAAAAAGTCCAAACAAAAAAGTCACGAAGAGAAAATGAGCATCCTCTTAATGTGGCCCATTATTTTCTTTATTAATTAACAGTTGTCATTGCTTTAATTTTCTTGTTATTATTAAAGTTAGCAATTTAATGTAGGAGTAAATTATGTTATGTGGGGTTGGTAGAAAAATCAACTAATTTACATACCCAAGAAAATCTCTGGTGACCCATATTGTTGATTAGGTGACTGTGGTTTGGTTATCGATTAAGATAAAATTATTGACTTAAATATATACGTAAATTGTAAGTTTCTAATTTGTTTTAATGTTTTTTCCTCTGTCGTATTGATTTGGGTTATCTAGAAGTTTGAAACCATGTGCTTAATTAAAGTTCATGTCTTTTGGTCCGGTCATATAGGTTTTTTATAATCTTGTGAAATTGTGCTCTGTATATTTTTTTGGAATTTTTAAAAAATATTCGGACTTTTTTTTTTATAATTCTTGGTAGTGGTCAAACTGGATCTCATACACATATACAATTATGTGATCATAATTTATATTGCGGTGGTCATTTGGTTTTTTATAGAAATGGGAAACCATAAATTGTTAACTTTCTTTTGTAAGTGGTTATTAACAAAGATAATGGATAATTTCTATGATATTTTCAGGGGCATTAAGTAAATAATTATAAACTTAAAAAATATTTTAGATTATTTTCCTAAACACCCCCCTAAATAAGCATAGTAAAACTTTACCATGTCTCATGAGATTGTGGCTTTTTGCAACTTATTTTCGTCATAACATTTGACTTTTTCTTCCTTCTATATTGTCATCATATCAACACAACATCACAGACAAATAAATTGATATACCTATCAACAACTCTTCTTCATTCATTACTCAATTTTATCATATCAATCTCACATAATTATTTATAACTAAAAACAAAACTTAATATATTAAAATTTATAAAAGAAAACAGAAAATGAAAAAAAAAAGTAATTTTTTTAATTTTATTAAAACTATTAAAAAAAAGAAAATTTACAAATTTAAAAAAAATTGTTTTTTATCAAAAAAATTGTATTTCTCCGTACTTGCTATCTCTCTGACTAACCAAACAAGAGAATTCAATTTCATTTCTATTTCTCTACTTCATTTCTCCAAACCAAACACACCCTTCTGTTCCAGAGAATTTCATTAAAAGAAAAGAAAAGAGAGAAGAGAGAAGAGAGAAGAAATCTATATAAAATTTCTTCTCAACTTTGGGATGAAATTTTAGAGAGGAAAATTGTATAAAATTTCCTTCCAAATCTCTTCTCTTCTTTCAATAAAAAACTCTGGAACACAATCTTATTTTTAATTATTTCCATTTCTTTTCTTTTCTCTCCAATTTTTGATTCTAGAACACAATGTTAGTCTCTTCTTTTTCAGTGTATCAAAGAAATCCACTCACTACGAAACCCAACCGATGAGTCTGTGCCAACGGTGTCGGTTGGATGACGAGACTGACGAGGAACCAAAGAACATCGTTAGGACGGGTCTTATAAGGATATTCCTTTACGTATTCGAGCAATAACATGTAGGTATAATGTACGAAATCACATGCCCGAACAACTTTTTTACGCCTTCTACTAATGATCATATGAATTGCGTACAAGTCTAAAAACTCGATGTTTTTCAATAGACGCTATTTGGATTTTATACACTTTAAGATAATATCAAATATTTGAATCATAAACACATGTAAACATAGAGTTGTGTTCAGGGAAGAACTCAAATATTATAAAGTCCCAAGGAACACATCACAGCCCTTGGATCAAGTTTATTCAATGATCAAGATCAATTCATTTAATTAGACACGGAGGGGTATTATCGTCCAAGCGTACAAAAATTGAAAGAGACCTTCAATCTAGAGCTTCTCAGTCGACCTTCAATCCAGAGCTTCAATCCAGAGCTTCTTTCTTCCACTATAATTGCTTTTACGATTTCTTCAATCCAGAGCTTCAAAAATTACTCGTACACGCAGATCTAAATCTCAAACATCGAATCGACTGCAGCAGAAATCGCAGATCTGAAATCGAAGACTTCGAATTGCGTTTTTTATAAAATCGCAGAAATCGAACGCAGATCTGAAATCGAAATCAAAAAAACTGACGTTATCAATGAATCTGAATCTAGAATCTGTCAATAGCAATCAAGCAGATAAATGAACCGCTGATTCAGGTAATAAAATTTATTTCAAGTTAACTAGATAATAGAATCACATGTGATTGTGTGCTTTACGTTATTTGACTGATTCATGTGAGGTTGCTAAGCGAATCACATGTGATTTGTTTGCTTAAAAACATGGGAGGTTGGTAAGAATTAATCACAAGTGATTCGCTTTACAAAATCACATGTGATTGTGTGCTTTACGTTATTTGACTGATTCATGTGAGGTTGCTAAGCGAATCACATGTGATTTGTTTGCTTAAAAACAGGGGAAGTTGGTAAGAAACAAATCACAAGTGATTCGCTTTACAAAATCACATGTGATTGTGTGCTTTACGTTATTTGACTGATTCATGTGAGGTTGCTAAGCGAATCACATGTGATTTGTTTGCTTAAAAACAGGGGAGGTTGGTAAGAAACAAATCACAAGTGATTCGCTTTACAAAATCACATGTGATTGTGTGTTTTACGTTATTTAACTGATTCATGTGAGGTTGCTAAGCGAATCACATGTGATTTGTTTGCTTAAAAACAGGGGAGGTTGATAAAAAAAACAAATGACAAGTGATTCGCTTTACAAAATCACATGTGATTGTATGAGCACAACTTTGCTAGTAGAATGAGAGTGTGCAGAGAAGTAACAAGTCTTCCAAGACTTAAAAAGATGGATTTTCAAACATATTTGGATGGTCAATGACCTTGGTTTGAGAAGAAAAGAAAAAGCAAAAAGGAGTTTCCATTTTGGTGATTAACTTGAAAAGTGAAAAAGTAGTGTTGTGTCATGTGTCTTGTGATAGACAGAAATGAAGGGGTAGAAAGTTTGTGAGTGGTGTTTTAATGAGGAAAGTTGAACAACTTTGGGAATGCATGTATGCATGAGAAATTGAGCTAATAACCAAAATATGAAAGTCTAGGGGATGAGAAATGGAATCTTGACAGGAGGAAGAGACAAGCAAAAAACCATTTGACTAAGGAGGAAGAGTATTAATTTTATGTATCTTCACCTTAATATGCAGCTTGGACATGAGTTTACCTCGCCACATGTCATTACGCAGGCTTCCCATTGGCTATTAATGCTGATGTGTAACTAACCTATATGTCCACGTCAGCACAACCATTTGACTTTCGAATTACACCTTGATTCCAAGATATTATCTGTAATCAAAATTAGTGGCGAATTTTTCGGAATCATTGTTTGTTACGGTATCCGTTTTTAAAGCCATAAATCGTTTCCTAAATAATTCGAATTCTTTTATATAAAAAACGGATTATCTAATTTTTTAAACACTATCACACGGCCAAATTTTAGGAAACGGGTTTGGTTATAGAATCCGATTTTAAAGCCACAAATGGTGTTTCCTAAACAAATGAATTGATATAAGGTAACTGTATTATCTCATTAAATTTCTTTAAAACACCATCGGTTATAAATTTGAAAAATTATATAATTGTGAGGGAATCCAGATTTAAATTAAGGAGCATTATTTGAATTTAGCCGATAATTTGATAATACCTAAACTACCGTAACGAAATTTCAGGGATTTCAGTATTTACCTCTTCATTATATAAGAAGGGTTACAAGGAGTCCAACCGTACACTTCTAGAACACTGATTGCTCCTTCATAATTCGGATTCTCCAAGCTTTGGTATTCTGGAGCAGAACACAAAGGTATGCCTTCAGTCAATTGCTTTGTCCATTTCAAATAACACAAATAAACCATCATACTTCAGTATTGATTAACACAGTTTATTTAACAAACTGTGTTCGAAGAAGGGCAGTGTTACTTCATTTCAGATTTCACCATTATTGAGAATAGTGGAAAGCTTCCATTGTTACCTCACCGTTACAAAATTCAATTTGGGTTTAACACCATAGTCACTCGCATTGAGCCAATTGACACAAATACTAATGGTCTGGTCCTTGAACCCTATAGCAAAATGTTGGACACAGGTCATACTTATACTGAGGAAGATGTAGTCGGTAATATTTTATTTATCTCATTTTCTAATATAGGTTTTTGTAGTACATTATACAATATTATAACATTTGGCAACATGTTTGTGAAGAGAATCCGATTTTTGAACAGATGTCTTCGGATCAGTGGTGGGTATAGGTGACATTGAAACCATTAGGACTCAAAATGGGAAGAAGCTAAAACGTACAGTGGTTGCGGAAGATGCTCAGTAAGTACTGCACACAATTTATATACTTAAATCATTATTATTTAATTACATGTTTTCATGTTTGTAGTCATACATTTCAGGGGTGAACAAGTTGAATTCACATTTTGGGAGACTTGGGCCACTATGTGGGACGATTATGCCAAAAACAGAGAAGAGATTGGCCATGTTGTGTTCATGCTACAACTTGGCAAAGTTAAATACTATCTTGGTATGGATTACCAGACATAATTACAATAACAACTTTCATACATTTTATGAAATAGGGTTTCTTATTTGTGTTAAATGGCCAATTGTCCATGTTCTGTTCATACTACTTAACCACTAATTTGTGCAGGTGAAATGGCCGTCCACAATGCGTTGTTTGGAAGTAAAATAATCATTGATCAAAATCATCCAGCAATTGTTGATTTTAAATCAGAGTTCGTAATTTATATTTATAAATTAGCCGATTATATAAATAAAATATTTTGTAATTAAAAATTTTGATCATCTTTATTTTATATTGTAGAATTCAAAATCAAGAGGGGTTCAATCTTGATCAATTTCAAATTGAAACATTTGCTCGTGACGTTAACGTGGTTACTATAAATGATTTTTTCAAGAATTCAGTTAAAACAATGGTCGGCCAAATTCGCGAAGTTAAGAAGGTGAATATACCGAACACTCTTAAACTATTATGATTATAAATTATCTTAAATCCCAAGATATATTTATATAAATCTTCACATATTGAAGGTGTATTTAAATTAACTTCCTTTTATCACAGACTAATTCATGCCCGAGCCTTGAATATATATATATACTGTTGTCTTATAATTTGATTACATTTTATTTCTTACTAAAAACAGGATTCTGAATGTGTTGTATATGCAACTGTTTACTGTGTCCACGACCAGTTGGGCAACGACCAGTTGGATTGGGTGTATACAACATGTAAAAAAAGCAATAAGAGAGTGAAAGTCGTTACAACAAACGGTCGGAATACTTCTTATGTTTGTGCGGACCATGGCAATGTACAAGCGACATCGAGGTTTTAAATATCAACAATTGAACTAGACATCTATTTGACCATTTGATTTTCTTTTTGTACAAATATAATTTATAAATGTTTTAATTTCTAGGTTTAAAGTTATTTTGAGGCTCATCGATGAGACCGGTACCGCTGCGGTTGTTTTTTTCAACAGCTACTTCCAAAAGCTGTCTGGCCTAAACGCGTTGGACTTGATTGAGCAATATGGGAAGGATACTAAATCATATTTCCCGGCTGAGTTACAAAATGTTGTTGGGAAAAAATTCCTTTTCAAGCTTTTCGTCTCTACGGAAAACGTTGAATCCAGGAACCGTACGTACCGATATATTGAATTAATTACACATTTCAAGAAAGATTTTATTGAAGACCTGGTTGTTGACGATGTTGTCGATGAGGTAAACATATTTGAAACCATTTACATGATCACTTATTAATATAATGAATATAAACAACTAATTTATATGTATTTGCAGGTGGAGGAAGAACAGTTGGAGGATTTTACCACTCCTTCAAGCTTGATTAGGAAAGTAAGCATGAAAGATTCAAGTCTAAACCGTGTTCTCGATATGCAAACACCACCTTCGGTTGAAGGAGCATCTGGAAGTGGGGGGAGTTCATCGAATAAGAAACGTCGTTTTATTATTGATCTAGATGATCTGGACACAGATGATGAGGGTGAAAACACTAATCAGAATTCGGAGGGATTTGTTGACGTGAAAATCGAACCACAAGATTGAGGCTCATAAATTAGCTCATTTCAAGTTTTTATTTGTTTAGACTTTCCTTCTTTATGTTTTTTTTGGGTTGATACAATTTTGTTTCACCTTTTTAGATCGGTTTGGTTTATCTTATATTTAAGACTTATTTTATTGTTTTTTTTTGTGTCACTATATGCTTTAGAAATAATTATTTTATTCTAAGACTTGGTTTAGAATATGTGCTTATATAATTTATTTTAATTGTTGAGTTATTGGTTAATGGCATTATGTGGTAATCTTTTATTAGTATAGGATTCAGATACTATAAGTTATGATATTAGTTAGTTTTTACTGGATTCTTTCTCATGAGGAAGATGGTGTTTTAATTGAATGCCTGGTATATTTTTAATAATATATTTGATGACTCTCATAATGTAAATAGTTTTGCCAAATAATGAATTAATAAGCGACTTTAATGATTTTTGTGTCCACCATTTAAGTTATGATATGAGTATTTTATATGTATGAAGACACGTTCATACACTGTTTTCCGAATTTCTCCTTTAATCGAATATATTATCTCCTAAGAAATTACATTGGTGATTTAAGGAAACAGCATTTGTTATACAATCCGGTTTTAAAGCAATTAATCATACCATAAACAACTGATTTGATATAAGGTAACCGTATTATCTCCTAAAAAACGGTTAAATTTAAGGAAACGTCATTTGTGGTATAATCCGGTTTTAAAGCAATTAATCATATCCTAAATTAGTGGTTAAGATAAAAGGTAACAATATTTTCTTCTAAAAACCGGATTCAAAATCAATTAGTATCCTTATTTAACCGTATTTTTTATAAAATATAAACTACCTTAACGAAATTTAAGGGATTTCAGTATTTACCTCTTCATTATATAAGCAGGGTTACAAGGGGTCCAACCGTACACTTCTAGAACACAATTTGCTCCTTCATAATTCATACGCTCTATGCACGATAGTCTGCAGCAGAACACAAGGTATGCCTTCAGTCAAATGCTTTGTCCTATTCAAATAACACGTTAAACCATCATACTTCAGTACTTATTAACACAGTTTATTTAACAAACTGTGTTAACATATTAAAGTCGTAATTTTGATAACCAATGTAAAATTCTGGTTGTGTATCAACATTCAACAAATCAACAGAAAAAAAGAAGAATCTTATTTTTAAACAACAAATAAACAGTAAATATTTAGATATGCCTAATTAAATTAGGCAGATGTATTTTTTTGATCGTATGATCATTATGTAGATTAGTTGTGATTGTACGTTGTGGTTTTGAAAACCAGTCAAGATTTACAATGATATGTGGGCTTGATGAACTAAAAGTTATTCAAAATTTAACAAATAAGTATTGGTAATTTCATAAAGAAATCTTTCATTATTTCATTTCTGTAAAGTTGGGATCATTGTTGACAAACAGAGATGGAAGTCCCCTGTTAAACTTATATAGTTATATTGTTTATATATATACTTTGATCATTATGTAGAAAAATTATTTTTTAATTGTTAAATCTAATTTACGTACGCCATATAATATTCACCGTCTTCTATGATAAACTTATGCTTTTGAAAATTGAAAAAATATAGTAGTACAATTGGAAAAAAAAAGAAAATTAAAAACAAAACTTTAGGCGATAGTTTAAAATCTTTGAGATTCTGTTTCAAATCCTCCTAACCGGTCTAAAGTCACAAGCTAAATATATATTTTAACCCATATAAATCTCCCAAATCATGTTAATTACCAAACTATCTTATAAATCAAATTATAAAGACGTTATTTTGTACATACCTTATAAACGCAGCCAAATTCTATGAATCCTTCAAGTCGTTAACGATTGACAAAGCTGCAGTTTCAAAGGTACACAAAACAACCTGTTATTTTTTTAACACACTTTAATGTATGTTACTTTCTTTTACCTTATATATTCACAGACTTAATTAGTGTTAAAGTGGCACAATTCGATAGATAGCATACTCTGTTGAAACAATGTCCCCAACAGTGCATTTTTCCTGCACATAATCACCAAAATTTGCACCTAAAACAGGCTGAGCAGGGACTGTTTTTTCCTGCACAGTCTAGGCAGTTTCAGCAGCCCCCACATAAGTTTTTCCCTGCACTCTATTACCCCGAACTGCATCCCAAAACGCATTATACTGTGCAGTTGTAAACTGCACAGTTTGGCCCGAAACAACATCAACAGAACTGCCCGAATCAGCAGCCCCAGAAACTGGATTCTGCACAGTTTTCTGCCCCATATTTTCATCCAAAATTGCCCTGTTTTGACCTAAAAACTGTCCAGATTTACCCTGTTCAAAACTGCCCGAAACTGCACAGTTTTGATCACCAAACTGTGCAGTTTTATCATGCATAACATTGTCCGAAAATGCAAACTTTTACTGCACAGAATTGCCATGCGAAGGCCTCGGTGAATTTCGACAATTGCGATACAAGCATATTTCTAGACCGTGAATTTCGAATTCAGACTTAGGAAAATAAATGAGATCACCCACCAATTTTAACCCCCGCATAATTTCTGATACGATTTTCCTTTTGAGCGTGAAAGGTCGACGACTTTTGAGCCCTAAGTTCAAACTCATCAGCGGTGCTCGAGAAATCTAGAAACTTGCGTAATGTAGAAATAAGATTTCATTTCGTCAGAACATCGTTAATCTGCAGTTGCCGTCCATCGGAGCATTTGATTGCTGCTACTGAAGTATAGACGAAAGCAATTAGGGAAATTAGGGCACGTTTACAATACTTCAGTTTCCCTCAACTACACACAAAAACTAATTTCTTTTAATTTGTTATTGTTATTCTCTCACGTCATTTCTCGAAGCATTCCCGCCCATTCGGGCGGGCCATGTAGCTAGTTTAGTATAAGTGGGTATTTGTACTATCAAATGATGTATTATTTCAACTTACATTTTATTTGATAATTAATGATGGTTAATTATTAGTTGTGGAATATTATTTGGATGACTATTTTGTCATTATAAATATTTATGTTTAATTCACAAATTAAATTATTAGTCTCGTTGTTAATTATTAAATCACATGTGATTTTATTATATCACTTTTGATTTCATTAAAAATCACATGTGATTTTGTTATGTAAAACAGAGTTTTTATTATAAAACAGAGGAGTCTATATACATAACAAAATCACATGTGATTGGAAAGTAAATATCAAGTGCACAAAAAACAGTGACATGTACATAGAAACAATACACATGTGATTGTTAATAAAAATCATAAGTAATTGGAAAGTACACATCAATTGCACAAAAACGGAACATGTCACTTAGTATTAAATCACTGGTGATGTTGTTCCCAATCACATGTGATTCTGGTAAGTAAACAAAGTTATTTCATAAAACAGAGGAGTATATACACATAACAAAATCACATGTGATTGGAAAGTAAACATCAAGTGCACAAAAACAGAACATGTAATAACTTAGTATTACATCACATGTGATTTTATTAACTTTCACTTGTGATTCCGTTAGCAATCACATGTGATTTTGTTAAGTAAAACATAGTTATTTCAAATGGAACTAATGTTTTTGACGCGGATGGTTCATTGCTAATTGATCTTTTAAGCCTTATTTTGATCTTCTTTGGCACCTCAACAGTTTTTGTTTTTGATGGTGATAGAGGTCTTTTTCTACCAATATTAACATTAGTTCGTATCTCATGTAACTTAGATAACATAGTGAATTCATCATCAACACCTATAAAGCACAAAGAAGCAAGTTATGACAACTAATAACAATATGAGATAGTTAAATGAAATCACATGTGATTGAACTCACAATCTCACATAAACAACTGTAATTTAGCTTACTAATCACATGTGATTGAAAGCTATGAATTATTTGACTGTGGTTAGGTGAGATACTGAGAACAATCACATGTGATTGAACTAAAATAACATAATAATCAAATAATAAATAACAATCACATGTGATTTAAAAACAGAGTAAACATAAAAATAATAAAACATGTGAACACAGTAAAATCACATGTGATTTACAACTAAAAAACACTAGAAAGCTGAAAATATATAATAAAATCCGTAAAATCACATGTGATTTAAAAACAGAGTACACGTAAAAATAATAAACGGCAAATAACATGTGAATACAATAAAATCACATGTGATTTACAACTAAAAAACACTAGAAAGCTGAAATCTATAATAAAAACAGTAAAATCACATATAATTAAATAAGTTATAAAAAATAATTATAATGGACAATGTTTAAACACAACGAAAGAGATAATAATTTCAAACAAACAGGGGATTTAAAACTATACAGACATAGAATCACATATGATTAACTACTAAAAAACATCTGATGTAAAACTATACAGATTCAATCACATATGATTAACTAAATATATATACACAATCACATGTGATTAACTAAAACAAATATGTGATTTAATACTAAACAGAGACACAATCACAAGTGATAAACCAGAAAAATATGTGTTTGAAAACTAGACAGATTAAAATCACATGTGATTTAAAACTAAAAATGTGATTATATGAACAATCTCTTGTGTTTGTTGTTGTTGATAAAACAGGGGTTTTCAAAAAACAGGGGAGGATATTTACATAACAATCACATGTGATAGTACTAAATCACATAACTAATGGCAAGACGTAAACACACTATGAATCACAAGTGATTTAAAACTAAACAAATATACAATCAAATCTGATAAGAAAAACAAAACAAACACATATATACAATCACAAGTGATTTAAAACTAAACAGATATATACAATCACATGTCGTTAACTGTAACACCTCAATTTTCAAAACACTTTTTAAAACATATTTTTAAGTAAAAACATTACAATTCCGATATTCCTCAAAATACGGTTTAACAAAAATCATCAAAGTTTGTCAGAGTATTAAAGCCGGTGTTACAAAAACAATATCATAGCCATAGGATAAACGAGAACTACCTACGAGCTCCCGAGCTAAACAACACTAGGCCACTTCTAACGCGACCCTCTAATCCATCGATCCTGAACCTGAGTACATAGCAAAAACACAAACATAGTACGTGAGACAAAATTGCCTCGTGAGATACATGGGTTTTAGACCCGATAAACAAATAGTCAAATAATATTATTAAATCTTAAAATAATATTACTAAGTTTGTTTTGGGTCACTTTATCACTTTCATCATTGGCCAATATCAAGATAATCGGAATGCCTCCAATCTATCGAGACCATCATTTCCACGGTAATCGGAATGCCTCCAATCTACCGGGACTCATAGGTATTGGGTAATCGGAATGCCTCCAATCTACCACTAACCTTAAGGTACCGTAATAACCGGAATGCCTCCAATCTACTACGGCCCTAGGGACATCATCATCGTCATCATTACTTATCTTTTATCGTTATGAGCTTATAGCTCCATCATTTCTCAATCATTCAATCCTTTCATCATCATATAAGCAATTCATCATAAATCACATAAAAGACTAAATTACTTAAAGACTCGACAAAATCATTTAATCATAAAACATTTACTAGCTATGTACCCAGTTTGTAAGTTCACATGTACTCACCTTAGCCAAGCTTATCCAATGTTGTGTTCCTTGAACACCAATATCACTTCTCAAGATTTGAATGCCTCAAATCCACCAACCGGTAACCTATTATCAAAACCAATACAATGGTTTGCATCATTTATCAATACTAACTACATAATCCATGGCTAGCTAACTACTAGCACCATTTTCCCCAAAATCACCAAACCCTAAGTTCATAAATCACCACATTTCCGTGTATCCAAAACATGACCACGTTTTCCTTGACAAAATACCATAGATCTAAGTTATTTCACTTCCATTTAACCATTCATGAACAAATCCATAACTAGGGTTTATGATTCAAGCTTCCCTACTTGAATCTAAGACTTATAACACAAGAGAGATGAAGATTTACCTTAGATCTTCAACTAGGAACAAGAATCTCCAAGATTTGATGAAGAAATCAGCTCCAAATGATGGTTTGCACCCAAAATCGCCTATGAACTCGAGAGAAGAAAACTAGGGTTTATAAATGCATTAAATGAGCTTCAACCCGACTTTAATGCTGCCAGATAGGAGATCACGACGCGAACAAAGTTCGCGACGCGAACTTTGCGTTTCTCCAATACTTCGCGATCGTTATGCTGGCGGGAACTATTCGCGACGAAAGGCCAAACTCTCTGGCCCATGTTCCCGATCGTGATCTTCACTTCGCGACGCGAAGTCCCTTAGGCAGCAGGGCTGCACTTTTTCATCTTTGGTTCGACCCGGTTTCGCCCATAACTTTCTCATACGGTGTCCAAACGACACGAAACCAATTCCTACGTTTCTGAAATGAATTATCCTTATTTATCATATTTTCCCAAATTTTATTTTATTCAAATTTCGGGTCGTTACAACTATCCACCCCTTAAAAGGATTCCGTCCTCGGAATCAACTCAAGGATTTCCGATCCTCATTCCACTTCCAACTTATGATTCAATAATACTTACGCAATTAATTGCCCATTTGACCCGTTATACCCAAACGGGCCAAAGATCCAAACTTGAGTTCCTAATACCCGAACGGGTCAAAATTCCACAATTTGACCTTAACCTTTCTCATCATTTAACCAAGCTCCTTACTCCCATTGGACTGATATGACCCAATCATTACTAATAACCATTTGCTCAAAGTGATAGTCAACCCCTCGCTTTGACCAAGTTGTCAACGTTGTCCCATCTTTGACTTAAGCACAAAGTCAACAATATCTTGGAAACTTTCCTTACCCATTAGTGGTTCCATTAATCATCAATTCCTTAACCATCAATCTTACACTCATGGTCCAACAACAATCATACTCGATTTCTAGGTTCCATTCGAAATACCCAATGGTCAAAGTCGCACCCTTTGACTACAATTATTTCCATTAATCCATTACCCACTATCTTACGCATGAAGATGATACATTATGCCCTTAACCTTGACTAACCAATTTAAACGAAAGTCAAACCCCATTTTGACTAAAGTCAACAATCTACTAGTTGACTAACCTTGACTTTATGAATAAGGTCAACTTACCTTGCTAAATTCCACATATTCTTTATAACTAAGGCATCGCTTCCCAAGCTTTTCATTCCCGATTTCCTATTTAGATTTCCTTTCTCAATTGTTCCCTTTTTCCTCGATTTCGATTTCCACAATCGATTAACAACTTCCATTTAAATTAATACCAAATCTCTATTACTTTTTAACTTTCATCCAATTACTTATACCTTTTACAATTTCCTTCAAACATCTTTATACCATACTTGAATTTCCCGATTACCGGCTCTAGAGTCTCAATCGTATCCAATTGTGGCCTAACCACCCGATATACATCTTTCACCATTCATTGGCTACTAACCACTTTGCTTCCTAAAGCATTCCTTTTTCATGAACCATTAACTTGTAGGTATCCCCTACTCATACCTCTACTTAAACAGGACCCGTGCTTTCAATACAAATTCTCATTTGCCACATAATTATAGCAATAACTTAACCATAAAGTTCTACATACAACAGATATAACTTCACATTCCTGATACATCAAATCATACTTTAACTACGCCACCGAGATGATCGGAAAGCCTCCAATCCATCAGGGCCCAAACTGTCACAATGATCGGAAAGCCTCCAATCCAAAGTGACTCATCCAAAACCATTCCATCTTGCATACAATTCATGTATGCATCATTACACTTAGCATCATGCTATCATTTTCTTTCACAATTTACTTTCAATTTTCCTACTTATACATTATACCACACGGTATACACATGATCATTTCTAGTGCTTCCCACCAACCTACTCATTTATCAACCGACCTTATTCGATCCATTCTATCATTACTAAAACTTCTAACTTTTCTTCCACCCGGTCATCATGAGTCAACCAATCACAAATTGATAAATCTTGACTTTTGCATAAAGTCAACCATACTTCTCCCAACTAACAAATTCTATACTCGCAAGGTACTACCCGCAATTTATCACTTCCGGTTTTACTCATCATTATTTCCTTAATAATTGTTCCCGTTTCCTTTTTACTTAAGGTCCTTCCCAATAAATCCGAGAGTCGCACCTTTACTTAAAGGTCACACTCACATTTACCGTTTCTTGACCTTCATTTGGTCACTCTTACTATCACTTAGTATTCCTTCAACCATCTTTGTACCCCACCGATCAATTTCATAACTTTTTATTCTCAAACATCGGTATTAGATCCTCTACCGCAACACATTCTACAATTTCACGAAATTTTACCATATCTTGGTTACCAAATAATAAATTGGTCTCTAGAAGTTCTCTTTCCTCATATTCTATGAACCGTAGGCATCTCCTATCCATACATGTCCTAATGCAACCCGCACTAGCAAACCAACTTCTTATTTAACACGTAAAATCATAACAATACAAATTAACCACATGGTCCTACATTCATCTCATTAATACATAAACATTATCATACGGACATAACAATCCATAATTCAACTATCACATCAAGATGACTGGAAAGCCTCCAATCCATCAAGATTCAACCAATTCTCATTAATCGGAAAGCCTCCGATCAAACGGGATTCCATTCTAAACCCTCCTACGTCACATACCATTCTAGTATACATCTTTTCACATCCCATAACTTTACCACTTTCTCACTCATTCAGTCTGTCATTTATTCATCATGCAATTAGCACACTCCCCATAACAACACCTTATCATTTTCTTCCATCTTTAACCTATTCCCCATTGGGCATACTACTTAACGCGTTTCATATAACATTACCTTTTTCATTATCATATGCTTTCAACGGCCATCGCATAATACACGTGCATTGTACCCCGCGGGTAAACTATTAAAATTTCCGATTACTATTTACCGTTCAATTACGCATTGACCACCCTTAACCGATTCATTTCCTTATTACCAAATTTCCAAATCTTTTGTCACCACTGGGTAACCACCAATCTATTTCGTTAACCATATTTCACCGGCCAACCCGGTCATCTTTGAGTCAACCAACCGACTCCGGTCTCACTCGTGACCCATGACTTGGCATCCAAAAGCTCAACACTCGATGTTCCCACCTTTATACATCGTGAGACTTAGAATTAATCCTTTCCCAACCGTAGTCTCACGCTACTCTATGCCACATACCGCCATACCATTACTATAACATGTAACCAATAATTATTTTCTTACCCTTAATATTGGATTCATCATTACTGTCACCAAGTTTGTCATGGCTATATGCCACCTTTTTACCCAACCACTTTCGACAATCAAAAGTCGTCATTCCCGACACTTATTCTTTTCCACATATTTCCCATTTATAAGTTCTAAGACATGACTATACCTTAGTCATTCTTTTGTTTACCATTCACGTGTAACAATCATTACATTGTTTATTCGGATTCCCGCCGAATATCCAAATTCCATTTCCAAGGATCCTATTCAAAAATGGAAAATTTCATCCATAGTAATAATTCTTATCAAGACTTAGTACTTCATTGTACTACTACATTTCTGTTAGAAATACTCACCATATCTCGTGTCTCATCCTTTTTACATATTAGTATCAACCCTTATATTCTTACTATATGCGACACATTTGTCTATAGTCCTTTCCAATACACGCTTCCACACACATCACTAACCGGGAAGACTATTCCCAAAAATAAATCCCCATGTCGTACAACTCGTTTCCAATTTCTAAAAGCACCAATTCGTGCAACAACCAAACAATTAAGCCATAATCACATAACATCAATCTTCACCTAAGATCTCCGAGGCTGCATCATGAACCCCCCTCTAGATTTCCTTCCGGGAAGACTTCCCCTATCAACTCACTCGTGAGTTCCTTTCACAACATATTGTACCGCACTCTCTTTCCAAAAGTTTCATACTACACGTTCCACCGTGTCAACGCCTCACCCTTTAATTATATGGATGTCAAACCCATCATATCTTTCTTTCTTCGCTTACTACTCTCTAGCACTTTCTCAATCCACCGAATCCACCAATCGTGACCTCCGGTTCAGAACTTCCGATTTACTCAACGGTTTTACATGCTATGACAACCTTATACAACATCCTTCCATTTCTTCCGACTAGGTCTGGCCACCTCTTTATGTAGCTACTTCTCACTACGGACTTCGCCATTCGATGATTCTTCCTTCGTACGGGTATTGGAATCATTCCTCCTACCCTTAAACATACGGTTATCAATAGTCTATTTCACATTCTCATCCATAACCCTTCCCAATTTAGTGGAGCTCGTCCACTTTTCACATTCATTCTTTCGCCATAACAACGTATTCAACAAACAAGATTCAAACGGTCAGCTCAACAGTTAAAAACAACACAATTAGATCAAAACATGGCACTTCTCATAGGGGTCGACCCTATCATACTAATGCCCTACAGTCTCAAAAGACTCACATTGCACACTGCATAACAACTTCTATAGGTCCCCTAGGTTCAACCCTAAACTTAACATAAAGTCTCAAGGTCAACCTATCGATCTCAAGGAATCTTACATTCCTATTGCTACAGTCTAAGACTAGGATGGACATCCAACCTAATTCACTTAAACTATAGCTCTGATACCAAGTTGTAACACCTCAATTTTCAAAACACTTTTTAAAACATATTTTTAAGTAAAAACATTACAATTCCGATATTCCTCAAAATACGGTTTAACAAAAATCATCAAAGTTTGTCAGAGTATTAAAGCCGGTGTTACAAAAACAATATCATAGCCATAGGATAAACGAGAACTACCTACGAGCTCCCGAGCTAAACAACACTAGGCCACTTCTAACGCGACCCTCTAATCCATCGATCCTGAACCTGAGTACATAGCAAAAACACAAACATAGTACGTGAGACAAAATTGCCTCGTGAGATACATGGGTTTTAGACCCGATAAACAAATAGTCAAATAATATTATTAAATCTTAAAATAATATTACTAAGTTTGTTTTGGGTCACTTTATCACTTTCATCATTGGCCAATATCAAGATAATCGGAATGCCTCCAATCTATCGAGACCATCATTTCCACGGTAATCGGAATGCCTCCAATCTACCGGGACTCATAGGTATTGGGTAATCGGAATGCCTCCAATCTACCACTAACCTTAAGGTACCGTAATAACCGGAATGCCTCCAATCTACTACGGCCCTAGGGACATCATCATCGTCATCATTACTTATCTTTTATCGTTATGAGCTTATAGCTCCATCATTTCTCAATCATTCAATCCTTTCATCATCATATAAGCAATTCATCATAAATCACATAAAAGACTAAATTACTTAAAGACTCGACAAAATCATTTAATCATAAAACATTTACTAGCTATGTACCCAGTTTGTAAGTTCACATGTACTCACCTTAGCCAAGCTTATCCAATGTTGTGTTCCTTGAACACCAATATCACTTCTCAAGATTTGAATGCCTCAAATCCACCAACCGGTAACCTATTATCAAAACCAATACAATGGTTTGCATCATTTATCAATACTAACTACATAATCCATGGCTAGCTAACTACTAGCACCATTTTCCCCAAAATCACCAAACCCTAAGTTCATAAATCACCACATTTCCGTGTATCCAAAACATGACCACGTTTTCCTTGACAAAATACCATAGATCTAAGTTATTTCACTTCCATTTAACCATTCATGAACAAATCCATAACTAGGGTTTATGATTCAAGCTTCCCTACTTGAATCTAAGACTTATAACACAAGAGAGATGAAGATTTACCTTAGATCTTCAACTAGGAACAAGAATCTCCAAGATTTGATGAAGAAATCAGCTCCAAATGATGGTTTGCACCCAAAATCGCCTATGAACTCGAGAGAAGAAAACTAGGGTTTATAAATGCATTAAATGAGCTTCAACCCGACTTTAATGCTGCCAGATAGGAGATCACGACGCGAACAAAGTTCGCGACGCGAACTTTGCGTTTCTCCAATACTTCGCGATCGTTATGCCGGCGGGAACTATTCGCGACGAAAGGCCAAACTCTCTGGCCCATGTTCCCGATCGTGATCTTCACTTCGCGACGCGAAGTCCCTTAGGCAGCAGGGCTGCACTTTTTCATCTTTGGTTCGACCCGGTTTCGCCCATAACTTTCTCATACGGTGTCCAAACGACACGAAACCAATTCCTATGTTTCTGAAATGAATTATCCTTATTTATCATATTTTCCCAAATTTTATTTTATTCAAATTTCGGGACGTTACATTAACTAAATCACAAAAAACTTAAAAAAATACTACGAATCACATGTGAAGACACTACGAATCACAAGTGATTAACTATAAAAACACTAGAAAGCTTACCAAACACATAATAAAGAACAACATATCAACAATCAACACATGAAATCGACGATTATCAAATAGAAACCCTAGAAAAGTTCTAAATATAAGGATTTATGCATAAACAGTTAAAAACTAATAAGAACAACAACAAAAAAGTTAAAATTACCAGAAAGTTCATCAGAATGATTTTTGGAAGGAGAATATATAGAATCGACCATTGTCAATCGCGTAAAAGATGAAAGTATAACAAATCCGATGTTGTAGGAGTGTAGAACAAACGATTTTAGCAAAATATAAGAAGAAATCGGCGATTGATCAGAAAAAAGAAGAGGATTTCGTCTTCAATTTTACGATTCGGAAGAGAGAGAGAGAGTGCAGAGAAAGAAGCGTAGAGAGAGGGGGAAGAATGAAGAGTGAAGAAGAAGTTTTGCTTTTAAGTCATGGGTAAAATGCCCATTATACCCATCCACCCAAAAAATCATTTAAATTTGTGATATAATCTAGACCATTGATCTTGATGATCCAATGGCCAATAATTGTCCCTTGGGACTTTATTATTTTGTTGGACCTCCTTGAACAAATACCAAAATTTAAATTCACATATTCAAACTTTTGGTTTGTTAGCTATATTGAGCTCTTCATAACTTCTTTTCCCAAAAGCTCACATAATTAAACATTTCTTTCTCTCCCCTTTTGAGCACCTACATTTCTTCAAGCTAAGCATCGAAGATTAAATATGTCCAAATATGTCAAATACTTTTCAACCACAAGAAGCCATAATTGTACCATTGTTTACCGTAAAAAAAAAAAACCTATCTCCAATGGTAGGTTTTTTAAAAGCTTATTACTATTTTAATAAGTCTTTGCATAACTTATTACCATTGCAATGACTAGCTTTTTTTAAAACTTATTGTAAAGATTTTTTTTTCTACTAACCTTTTAACTCATTTTCAATGTTCGTCTTTCTTGGTCCCTCATATTTAATAACTTTTTATTTTAAATCTTAAATATATTATATATATATAAGTTCGTTATTATATTTTTGTTAGTTAATAAATAAATTATATAATATTAATATCAATTATTATAATATTTTTGTATGAGACATTTTATAAAATATTATATTTAGTAATATGTTAAAAAATTATCGAATTATATATATGGGGTATTTATTAAACATTTGAAATAGATAAAGGTAAATTAGAAATATTATAAAAGAAAAAGCTTTTCCAAAGGTTAACTATTGGAGATGCTATTTATGAAAAGATTTCTTGTTATTGAAATGTTGATGTGGCAAAAGCAATAAGCTTTTGTGAGATTAATCATTGGGATCCTCTAAGTTAACATACATTATTAATCACTCTTGACACCTTAGAAGCACCATACATTATCAACCCACTTTTACATACACAAGGGTGTAGCCCAGTAATATTAATGTATATGGTGTTGATTATGACTTAAAGTTCATGAGTTCAAATCTTCATGAAGACAAAATAAAATAGATTAGATGTCATTAAAAAAAGTAATATTTTTTACTCACCCTCAAAACTTGTATCTAACGGTATTCGTGTTTAGTTTTGTTAATGGCCCAAAGTTATAAGTTCAATTTATAAGATGAACAAATTAAGATAAATTTATGAGTTGTTTAAAAGAAAGTAAAAATAATAATCACTCTTTACTTACATTTTTGGCAACAAAATTTCTACTAAACCATTATATTATATTTGCTTTCTTATGTTATAAAAAAACAATCTTTCTTACAGAAATAAAAGTAAAAACCAAATATTTTAGAGAAAAAGGGAGGCTTATAATTATCATGTGGTGATTTTTACACTACATATTTTGACTTATACAATAAAATGATTACTTTATACGTGTGTATAGTCTACAGTAATATTTGTGCAATGTGGTACAAGCATTAAAATATGTAGTCTAGGAATTAATTTCCGTAATTATCTCTTGTATTTGAGTATATTTTCATAAATTATCTAAAATTGTTACCTTTTACAAACTACAATACATCTTTTCTTGAGTTATTTACACTGTTTTTTCTTCTTTCTTTTCTTCAAACAATAATTTTAATGTTATTTAATTGGGAGTAACAATTTGGACACCCAAAGTAGTATTTAGATTTTAGACACCGCATAATTACCTAATATTTAAATAATATTTTAAAATTTATAAAATTCATGCCCGAAATTAAAACTTGAACACATTTATCTAACCCCTAAAATATCTTAAGTCACTTTTATGTCATCTCGTTAATAACCTAAACTTACATCTCTATCTTTGAATTCTCTCACAACCTTCACCATACTCTGACATTAACCACCACCACCAACAATAACTCACTCGCATCGGAAATCCGCCGGAAGTAGGGGTGGTTGGTGGTTGTTTTTGGTGGATGACAGATAACCATGTTAATTGACTGTGATCAAAATTTTCAAGGTAAAACATAGTTAATGTTGATTATAGTGTTTATTTAGTTCATAGGGATGTTCGAATAGTAACACCCTAATTAATTTCTTTATATATTTTTTAAAGAGATTTGATAAGTACGGATAATAGAGAAAATATTTTCATAATTACCCCTTTTAAATTCATTCATCAAATCATAATCCTTCTTTTTAGCAATATTTAAATTCTTCATCCAATTAGAATCAAGATTGTTCATCCTTATCCATTTTTATTGACAAGCTACGACTGTTATTATAAAAACTCTTATTTAAAATATGATTTCGTTTGGTTTTTAACCTTTTTATGATTCTACTTTATACGTGTACAAATATTTTTAAGTAAAATAAACATGAATTACACATAATAGTAAAATAATTTTATTTTATTTTTTTCATTTAAGCTTGACACAAACATGTGCAAACACACATACATATATGTATATGTATATATGTGTATATATATGTTCTCTCTCTCTCTTCGTCTAGTTGAGAGAAAAAATGGCAGCTATCTCAGCTTCCAAGTGGGTATCTTTACTCTGTTTTTCATTACTCTTATGCATTGAGATTACACAATGCATTGTAACTTATGATAAGAAATCTCTCATCATCAATGGCCACAGACGAATTCTGTTTTCTGGTTCTATACATTATCCCAGAAGTACCCCTGATGTAATCTATCTGTCTCTGTTCTTCACATTTTCCCCAATTTTAATCCTAATTGATAATTATAAAAAACCTAATTAATTTCTTGACGCAGATGTGGGAAGATCTTATTCGTAAAGCAAAAGATGGAGGCTTGGATGTTATTGATACTTATGTTTTCTGGAATGGCCATGAACCTTCACCCGGAAATGTAATTTTTTTTTCTTTTTTTTTTAAAAAACAAACTTTTTTAATTAATTTAATTTGGTTAAAATTTGCAGTATAATTTTGAAGGAAGATATGATTTAGTAAGGTTTGTGAAGCTGGTTCAGAAAGCTGGGATGTATATGCATCTTAGAATTGGACCTTTTGTTTGTGCAGAATGGAATTTTGGGTAATTTTATCAACAAATTATTTAATTTTGTGTACATATTTTTGGTGATTTTTGATTATTTTATTATTTTTTAAAGGGGTTTGCCTGTTTGGTTGAAGTACGTTCCTGAAATCAGCTTCAGAACTGATAACGAGCCTTTTAAGGTTTATCTTTTACCTAAAAATCCTCTGTTTTGTTTATATCTTTGATATTTTGAAGGGTAAAGAAACCCATAAAAATTACTGTCTTGTGACCGGTAAAAAAGACGGGGTGAAAATATATTATCTGGATGAAAATGGCTTCTGTCGATAAGTCGACATTTTTTTTTTGTCTACTATACAATTTTTCTGAAAACTATTTACCATTCCAAAATTAATTATTAGGAAAATGATAACAAATAAGGATGTACATGTGTCAAAAATTGTATACGTCAATTTATAACCTTAATTTTAGGAATTATCCTTCCATAAATTAATGTATACATTTTTATGAGGGCTGCATTTTTTTATTTTTTTTGTCTACTATACAATTTTTCTGAAAACTATTTACCATATTAATATTAATTTTAGAAAAATGATAACAAATAAGGATTAATTTTTAGAAAAATGATAACAAATAAGGATGTACATGTATAAAAAATTTTGTACATCAATTTATAACCTGAGTTTTAGGAATTATCCGTCCATAAATTAATGTACAATTTTTTATAAGGGCCGTCATTACAAACCCTAATTTAATATATGGTTAAAAGTGTAATTTTCCACAAATAAATATACTAAGATAACAATAGAATTGTTTTTTAAGTAAATCAATTGAGGTAATTTTCGACCCATTTGACTTGATCGAGTTTAAATTACCTTTCTAATATAAAAAAAATATCACAAATTTACTCCAAAAGAATATAAAGAAGCTGTGAATTTTGAGCAGTTGATTGATGAATGCAGATAGCAATGCAAAAATTCACCACAAAAATAGTACAAATGATGAAGTATGAAAGATTATTCGAGTCTCAAGGAGGCCCGATCATCCTCTCTCAGGTTAATTCTCAATTTGTCAAAAAAAAAAAAAAAAAAATTTCAAAATAAAAAAATGTAAAAGAAAAACAAATGGGTATGGTTCTTATATAGAATTTGGTAAATGGGGCAGATAGAGAATGAATATGGGGCAGAAAGTCAAGCATTTGGGGCAGCTGGTCATGCTTACTTAACATGGGCTGCTAAAATGGCAGTTGGGTTGAATACTGGTGTCCCTTGGGTTATGTGCAAGCAAGACGATGCTCCTGATCCTATTGTATGTATTTTATTTACTTTTATTAACCACTGTCACGGTTCGGGCCAAAATATTAATTTGGCCCGAATCGCAACAATGGAATCTGACTTGCTACTAATGGTAGAGTTGGCAAAATTGGGACACAAAAATGAGATATTGTATATGTGTATCGAAATGGTTTGGGTTCGGCTGATCCATAACACTTTTTGTGTGAAGTTTTAATTTTTAATTAATAATTAATGTGTTATATATGATCACTAAAATTATATTATTTATGTAGTAATCTAATTTTTTTAAATAAAATGGATTAGGAAGTTTTAACCGGTTTGACCTGTTTTATTTGAAGCTAACTCTTTTGTATTTGACCCGTTTGACCTGTTAGAGATCAAACATAACCCGAATGAACTAAAATGGGTCAAAATTGTCACCTTTAGCTTATGGTAAAACAATGTCATATACTAGTATGCTTATTTTTATGCTTTTTTAACAGATAAATACTTGCAACGGGTTTTATTGTGATTATTTTTCTCCAAATAATAAAGAGACCAAACCTACAATGTGGACAGAGGCTTGGAGTGGTTGGTAAGTTGTACTAATTTCTTTGTTCTTTACCCAATCTCATAGTCAAACTTCAATCCAAAATTTGTACATATATAATTACTTTTAACAGAAACTAATACACCATATCAAAGGGTATGAAAAATATTCCGAAATTATATAAATGAGTGTTAGACACCAAAAGAAGAAGAGAATAATAGTAATTTTGATTAAGAGAAGTTTGACTTTTAAAGTCAAAATATTATTATTCATTTGGAATGTATTGCTTAAAGGTTCTCGGATTTCGGTGGACCGATACCTCATCGACCCGTTCAAGATTTGGCCTTTGGAGTTGCCCGTTTTGTTCAAAAGGGAGGCTCATTCACAAACTATTACATGGTTCGCATTGTCTTTTTATAAAACTAAAAACAATAACCACATTAAAGTTTATTAATTAACTAAATACTTTTTTTATTATTATTATTTGAAAATTGTAAATAGTATCATGGAGGAACAAACTTTGGAAGAACAGCTGGAGGCCCGTTCATCACTACTAGCTACGATTATGATGCTCCTATAGATGAATACGGTAATAATAAAATTACATAATTAAAAAAGGGAATAACAAAATTACATATTTACCCTTCGTCCCCAAGTTATCTAACTCTTAATTTTAAAATTTTACAGGTTTGCTAAGACAACCTAAATACGATCACCTAAAAGAGCTTCATAAAGCTATCAAATTAAGCGAGCGAGCTATCCTTTCAGCCGATCCCCAATTCATTTCATTAGGAACATATGAACAGGTTTCCAAGATTCAAAATTCCGAACAAAATTACCTTTTAATTTCAACAGCAATCACTCAAATCAAGCATAAAATAGTTAAATTAATGATTTAATTAACCGCCAATCATCATTCAACTACCGATTTTACAGGCACACGTATTTTCTTCAAAAGCCGGCGGTTGCGCTGCTTTTTTAGCCAATTACCATATCAACGGTTCTGCAACGGTCACATTTCGAAATAAACGATACAATTTACCGCCATGGTCAATAAGCATTCTTCCTGATTGCAGAAATGTTGCCTTTAACACCGCCTTGGTAAGTACAACAAATACTGCATAAGGTACAAGCGTTTAAAGCACACTTGTGATTGTTTTTTTTTTTTTTTTTTTTTTGGTATTTCAGGTTGGAACCAAGACATCTTTAACTAATATGTTGCCAACAAATGTGAATAGACTTCGATGGCAGACTTTTAGTGAAGATGTTTCAACCGTTGATTCGGATTCAAAGATGACAGTTAATGGGTTGTTGGATCAGTTGAGTGTGACTAGAGATAATAGTGACTATCTTTGGTATTCTACCAGGTGAGAATATGTTGTACTTTATGCATTAGAATTTGTACGTTATGCAGTAGGACTTGTACTCATGTTCTTTAACTTGGTTTCTAGTGTTGTGATGAAGCAATCGGATATACACGGGAATCCTACTATAAGCGTGGAGTCTGAAGGCCATGCTTTGCATGTTTTCGTCAACAGCCAGCTCGTAGGTACAACTCAGATAAGCACATATGTACAACTCAATTAGCAAGTTCATGGTTGTTAATAGGATTGGCAATTTTTGACCCGACCCAAAACCCCACTTGACACCAACACGAAAATAAACTGCTTAGGATTGAGGCAAACCAGTTTCGGGTGGACTCAACTAACCTGTTTATTAAACGGTTTATGTGTGGGTTGATGATAATTTAAATGGGTCGACTTGCCAACTCGATTAATTATTAAAACATGTTTAAAAAAAGATATATCTATACTTTAGTAGTTTATGGATATATTTGAAAAATAGATATTCTTTAGTAGGTTTCGCCGTTTCGCATACATATTTAAAAAAGTCGATATGTTTGACCCATTCAAACGGCTAACTTGTTTAACACGTTTAATTAAACGAGTTATACGGGTCGTATTCTGGTTGAAAGTAAACAAGTTAGGGTTGAGATATCTGACCCGTTTATATAAACAGGTCGGGTTCAGATTTGAATGTTTCTGACCCGCTAACCCGAACTGAATTGCGACCTCTAGTTGTTAATAGTAATGTTATTAAATTATTTTTTTTTTACTTGAATTCATCAGGTTCGGCATTTGGAAATTCAGAAACTAGGAAAGTTACAGTCACGGGAAATGCACACTTACGAGCTGGAGTCAACAAGATTCAACTGCTTAGTGTTGCTGTTGGGTTACAAGTGAGTTATATATATTTCTCCATTTCTATATGTTCGTTTAATTAATTCTTTTGATTAATTAAACATTTAAAAGAATCTAATAATGCCGATTCTTTATGTATAAAGAACAACGGGCCACATTTTGAGCTATGGAAGACGGGAGTTTTAGGGCCCGTTGTCCTGCATGGGGTAGATCGCGGGTCAAGGGAGATATCCCATCAGAAATGGTCATATCAGGTTTGTTTCTTTTGAAAATTAGTCTGTTTGACCTCAAATATCCAAATTCCAACCGTTTTCTTTACATTATGAAGGGTAATTTTGTCTTTTTGTTATCCCGATGTGTTTTTTATAGGTTGGGTTGAAAGGTGAATCTAAAAGTCTAGCTTCACCAATGGGAATTTCTTCGGTAGAATGGACGGAAGCCTCATTATTAGGACAACAACATAGGCCACTTACATGGTACAAGGTACGGGTTGCCACGCGACATTTTTTTGATATTTTTTTTTAATAATTAATTGTTTTGTGATATCAATAAAAGCGACATATTTATTTTAGTAAATAATTTTGGAGTCGTAATAATGCCGTAACTGCATTGACCAAATGTACACTTAATTGTAGGCTTATTTTAATGCACCACAAGGGTTTGAGCCTTTGGCTATTGACATGAAGAGTATGGGAAAAGGTCAAGTATGGATCAATGGTCAAAGTATAGGAAGGTATTGGACATCTCATGCAAAAGGTAGTTGTACCCCGTGCAACTACGCTGGTACTTATCGCCCAACCAAGTGTCAAACTCGTTGTGGAGATCCTACTCAACGATGGTATGCTTATCATTTCCCTTGATTATATATAGTAGATGTGGAAAAATGGGCAAGCGGGCAGGTTGGGTGACATGTCAAAATGGGTAGATTTTGGAATAGGTGGTTAGGTTTACCCAAAAGGCCGAAACACTATTTGTCCAACATTATAGATATTTTTACAACTAGTCAGTCAAATATGATTAACAAGATTATATTTTAGGGAAACATCCACATTCTTAAATAAAATGATTTAAAAGGTTTTACACATTAAGTAAATTGAAAACGATATTTACCCAACATCCTAGGTTTTTAATTTTTCATAACTTTCTACATGATGAGGCACTACGCTTCTTTCGACGATTGAAGGTACCAAAATGAGCATTATTTACCTTTTCAAAAAAGAATTAGTTAAATTTAGTAAATAAAAAGTTCTCATTTTGGTCAACCACAATACACTTTAATACCTTTAATATCCTTAAGAGGTAAAACCATAACAAAATTCCACATTTTGGTTAAAACCCGACTTTAATACCTTTCGTTGTGAATAGAAGTAGTTCAATACCTCAAGTGAAAAATCTCAAAAAGTTCGGTATCTTTTACGCAATCTACCCTTGAAAAAGACACATTTAGGCGACTTTCGACCTTTTCAACCCATTTGATATATTTCGTTCAAAGCTAATATTTTTCATATTACTTAGAGTAACAGAATCATGATTGACCCATTCATAAGTAAATGGGTTGAGATTGCCATCTTAGATGAATCATGATCTTCATTTGGGCTTATTTTGGTTGAATTTTGTAGGTACCACGTTCCTCGATCTTGGTTAAAACCAACCCAAAACTTGATAGTTGTGTTTGAAGAGATAGGCGGTGATGCATCAGCGATTTCTATTATGAAAAGAACATTAAGGTGATACGTGTATATACAAGGAAATATGATCTTCAGAGCTCTTTGAGACCTCCCACATTGCAGCGGAAGTCGAAATATATATGATTTAGTTTATTTAAAATATCGCCCGTGTGCTATTCGTCATTATTTAAAAATGGTTTTATAAAAGTTATTGTAATTTTTATAAGAAAGATTAGGTTGAAAGACAAAAGTGAGATACCCTACAATTGAGTTATACTTTTAAGGGGTCTTTGTGTGGAGCCTTTTTGGTTCAAGCCACAAAGAATCAGCATCATATTGAGATTTGTTTGAATTAAATCAGCATCATATTGAGGTTTGTTTGAATTAATTTAAAAGTTAAT
This sequence comes from Calendula officinalis, assembly GCA_963853835.1. Taxonomy (NCBI): domain Eukaryota; kingdom Viridiplantae; phylum Streptophyta; class Magnoliopsida; order Asterales; family Asteraceae; genus Calendula; species Calendula officinalis. Next base: position 5,645,382 of record OY970828.1, on the reverse strand, counting down.
AAATACTATTGTTATTTATTATTCTCTTCCAATTATAGTTCTTATTTCTTTTTAAATTTATCTCCAAAATAAAATTCACATTTCTCAAGTTTGATAGAGTCTACATAAAATAAAATTCATAGTTCTCCTAAAAATAATATTTGTTATGTCAGCCAAGACTTTCTCTTTTTAAACTAATTTTATATGTTAATGAAGGGTGATTTTATAATTTGGACTAAATGAGATGAAATCTCCCTAAAAATAGACTTGGGTTTCAAATCTTCCCAAAATACCCCGTGCAACTGCGAGCGTGCAATCGTGCAACTCCACTAGAACGCCGCCACGTGTCCGAGTTAGTGTTGCTCAAATAGTTACTACTGATCGTTAATATTGCCCCATCTTGTTACTGTTGCTCGTTAATACTGCTCAACCTTGTTACTACTCCTTGTTAGTATTGCTCACCACTTAGTGCTGCTCTGTTACTGCTGCTCGGTAGTGCTGCTCGTTAGTGCTGCTCCCAGTTAAGACCGCTCAAGTCCTCAAGTCGCACGGAGTATTTTGGGAAGATTGAAGTCTAACAGTCTAAAATGGGAGTCTCTCACATTTTTAGGTCTAAATTGGTAATTATTTCTTTGATCAATATTATTACCAAGGACCTTAATAGATGTACCTTACTCTCTCTTCTTCCTCCTACAAGGAATACCTTTTCCCTCATTTTGACGACATGTCGCCATAGCCTATGCCGATGACAAGATGTCGCCACAGTTTCATCACCATAGAGTGCACTTATACTGATGAAAAGTCATCTGCAAAGATATTGTCGAGACAAATTTTCCAAAAAAAAAAAAGAAAAGTTTTTATTATAGATCTATGGAAGCAACAAGTCGTCGCTATATGATAAAACCAAGAATTTCCAGGTCAATCCTGTGGCGATGACATGTCGTCGTAAAAGCAAGAATTTGCAGGTCAATCCTATGGCAAAGAAATATCGTCGCTAATGCTATAGGGTAAAACCAAAAATTACAAAAATATTGTCACATAGGGTAACACCAAAAAATTTCATGTCAATTCTTTGGTAACGACATATCGCCGCTATAAAATATATAATACAATTCTATGTTTCGCTTCTTCCTTTCAGAAATAAGATATTGGTGACACTATAAAACATACAAAATGATGCAAGACTAAAATAAACTTGGAGACATAATAATGAGTTACTTTCTGTTAATCTAGAATTTGGCTTAACATTCATTAAAAAGTCAAACAAACCAAAGCATGTGCACAAACAACAACATAATCAAACCAAAGTTTATGATACTTTATAGTTTATACCATTATCAACCTTCTGCTGCTGTTCTTGTATATATCATCAACACCACTTTTTATTCATTAAACCTCTGCCTCTTTACTTTGTCTACCTGAAAATGCCACAATCGTAAACACGATCCGTTAACACAAACTGATTTATATATGGTTATAAAAAGCAAATTTCACAACAAAATAAAACGTTTGAAGCTTTGAGATTGTGTTCACAACTATAATTTTCTTTTTCTTCTGCTGCTGTTCTTGTATATGATTTGTGCCAAAAGTATGGTAATAACATGTTTATGGCAGATTATTTATAATTAATTACCAAATGGTCCCTGTAGCACCTCCTTGGTCGATGATTAGATTAGACTCCACTTAACAAACTATATAAAGTTTGGTTATCTGCTACATTTTTCATCACGCCATATAGTTTTCACCGAATTTTTTCACATCAACATCAGGTAAAGAATAAAAAACAAAACCATATTTAATGTTGTCGACAAAAGGCGCAAATGGAATTGTTGGATTCCTCTTCAATGAGATTAATCATACAGTAAAACCTCCATAAATTAATACTCGATAAATTAATAACCTCGATAAAATTAATAATTTATCCGGTCCCAACTTGGGACTAGTACAAAATCGGACCCCAATCGATAAAATAATAAGATAATAATTTTTTTGAAATCCTAATGTAAATATATTAGTCCCAACCAAACTATAAATTAATAATAACTAAAATAAAATTCCAAAATTCTAGAGTTATCAAAGTTAGCCAATAGGAACTCCGTTGATCTCTTAAGAGTATTTGAAATTGTTCCTTGACTAACTTTCAAATCGAAAGTTTTGTCGACCCACTTCACCAAATCTTGTTGAGTGCATCCTTGGTGATCTCTCTGTTACTCGCATAATAGTTTTCGTTGTTGATTGGTCATCGTTGAATTTTTAACACCCTTTAGTTTAGAAGCCATAGTTGATGTGATTTTAAAATTTATTATTAGACATTTTATAGTGATCAATCTAGATCTATGTACATTGAACTTGACAAGTTCATTAATGTGGGAATTTTGAAGGTCTTGTGAATGTGAATGTGGCTGTGAATATGTGAATACGTATTAGATAAGTTGATTTTATAATAATATTATCTTTAAATTAATAATTTATTAATGTATCGATAAATTAATATCTCGCTAAATTAATAAAATATCCTAGTCCCAACCTTATTAATTTATGGAGGTTTTACTGTATTTCCGCACGTGCTAGAAGAGGGTTGCCTATTTTGGTTGGTCTCCAACCACCTTCGACCGGGACTATAAATGGATTTAATAAGTTAGCATCATATTCTTCACTGGATTAGAGGATGATATTTTAGGTATGTTAAACATTTTTTTTTTTTTTTATCAGTTTCCTGTTCATTGTATTTATGTTGCTCCCCATCGGGTAGTTTTTGGAGGCCCGGTCACAAGAATAATAATAATTATAATAAAACATGAGAATCTTTAGAAAAATCTGTGGCCTAAGCCGTGAGGAAATACCAGGCTGTGACCCTGGGTCACTGAAAACTATTTATTGTTTGTTTTTAATATAGTGTGTAATTTTCTTATTGGTAGTTTGGTTTGGGTTGGGTTGGGTTGCTAATGTGCGTGAAATATTAAGTTGGATTGGGTTGTGTAGGTGGAAGAGAGAGAAATTAATTTTTTAATGAAAAAATTAGGTTGCTAATGTGGATAGTCTAAAGACAGCATTAGGGTGCGTACGTTGTAACTGCTTTTCATGCGTAATTTGTTTGTTTTTTGGTAATTACCAATTAGGGAGGTGATCAACCTAGCTCTCAAGCGTCAATTAAACATTTCATTCATACAATTTTTCTAATTTCCTTTGATTTTATCGCAATATGGAAGCCGGATCATATAAAAAATATCCATAGAGAAAGAATTACCTTATCGGGTGAATATGCCTTGAGATTTCTTGGTCTTTCAGACAAACATGTTTGACAGAAAAAAGGAAGATCAGTTCGTTCAGCCTCCTCAGATGTCATCTCTACACAATCAAGATGAAACCTGAAACAAAATATGATCATATATATTTTTAAAATGAATCCAAAAGTAAAAGCATATGAACGATCATTCCAATTTTAGCTTGATTTCACACGTTGTACGTGTGTTTAAATGCTCCTGGCCCCAAAGTTGAAATAATGATAAAGTAGGATTCAAGATTATGTTTCTGAAAATAACTCCTTAAGAAACGGTTACATAAAACTTTGGTAATCCTTTAAATACAAGAAAAAGAAACCGCGAAAATCCCACTTTCAACAAAGTTGGATATACGCAAAAATTGATTCCATTTAATTTCTGTACTTTAAATCATCAAGTGATGATTTACATAGCAAAACTATTTCATCTTCTTATATCTCGCTAAACATTTAGGTCGAATTCAAGTTTTGATACATATTCAAACACTCGATAAAGATACCATATTTTTTAAAAGAGGTGATAAAACCACCATAGAAACAAAAATATGTTTGAAATACATATTACTTTTGAAAAAACTTCTATATATGCTTCACTACATAATCTAGCATATGATCGAACTTATGAAGTTAAATTAAAAGAAAAACAATAACGAAACCTACAACTCGTCGCATTCATCACACTGCATCATAAAATCATCAGGATTACAAGGCGCGCCACACAAGCAGACCCTGCCACATCAACATGAAACAGATTAATCAAACACCAAATTAAATCTCACAGATAATTAGTCTCAGTTAAGTAATTAACAGCTCTAAAAGTTTAAAGTTCAATCCAACATTTCTAACATAAAACTATAAACAGTGAAATTATGATTTAAACCGCAGGAAATAAAATCAAAGCAAAGAAAATAAAATAAAATAAAATAAAAATCATAAACAACGGATTAAACATACACGCCGACATTATCGGTATCGAATTCTCCGGTTGAAAAGCAATACTCTAAACGACAGAAATAATCGTCGTCGTAAACATCATCCAGGTCTATATAGCTCATTAAACTATGGACCGTACATTTGCCCTCAATTGTATCGGCTTTCTGTATATCATGCTGATCGGAGAGGAATAATTCCTTTTCACCGTGAAACGGTTTCCGGCCATCTTTTGCGTCTTCCGGCCGACAATACAATTGCACGTGAACATGCACGTGATGTCCGCTGCTGTCCGTCTCAATCTTCGTCACTTTTGCGACATTCGACGGCTTCGATGGATCGGAAGATCGCATCAACACGGAATCGCCAGCTGAAGTAAATCAAAAAAACACAAATTAATTGAAAACTATCAGAAATTAGAAAAATGAAACTGAACAGAGGATAATTGATTTTGACGAAACTTAATTACGTTTTATGGATTTGTTAATGTGTTCGACGATGTAAGAATCTAGGGTTTTTGTGATGGCCGTCATTGACTGAAGATGACTACACGCAGACGGAATCGCTGGAAAAAGTTTGAATTTATGAGGAAATGATCGGTTTACGGGAGTTGGGTAGTAAACGTGTTCAAATGCTTAAAAGCGTGAACGTATTTTCGTATCATTTTATTTTATTTTTTGGTTTCATTTCATTCTTAGTTGGTAAAAAACTAAAAATAGAGAAATTAAATTCCATTATATTGAGTTGTTTGGTTGTTATCAAGTTTTTAAAAATCACTTTTCGTATTAAAAATGGGTCAATATTGCAAATATGATTGTACCGGCTAGGTCGGATTAGCTGACCGGTTGAATCATATTACAATATTATTGAGTATTTATTATAAACTAACTATGTAAATGATATATAAATGCCAAATAAATTTTAAAATACAACATAAAAATGATAGTTTAGCATTCACTAGCCATTTCATGGTTGGTCGTGGTGTTGCTTTTTATAGTGGGCATCGCGAACACGGTCGCAAGTTTCAAACGGCCGTTGGATTTTTCTTTTTAAACCTTAACGGCCCAAACGGTCACATTTTAATTTTAAAAAATATGTATTTTGTAGTCCCAAAACACATTATATATAACAACCAATTAACCCAATTCATCACAAGTCAAAAACTTTAGAACAAATTAAAAATCTTGATAAAATGTCTCACATTTTAATATGTTTTTGGCCAAATTTGATATACAAAACTAGATACAAATTTACATACTTAGCTGGCATATAAAGTTGTATCAGTAGTAATTAGTAAATGTTAAATAGTTGGGTTACCACTTACCATAAGATATTAGTAACAAAACATATACAAACGACATAATATTTGTATAAACTTGTAGATATATATAATAAGTTACTTTTTATTCATCTAAATTATGGTTTAAGATCCACTAAGAAGTCAAACATGCATACCAAAGCATGAGCACAAACAACAACATAATAAAACCAAAGTTTATAATACTTTATAGTTTATAGTTTATACCATTATCAACCTTCTGCTGCTGTTCTTGTATCATCAACAACACTTTTTGTTCATTAAACCTCTGCATCACATTGGACGCGCTTCTACCTGAAAATGACACAATCACAATCATTCCGCATATAAAACACGTTAGATACTGATTTAAATGGTTAATAAAATTAAAGCAGATTTCACAACAAAAAAACGCTTTTAAAGACTTGTAATCACAAATAAATCTGCTTTTGTGCCAAATTAATCCGTTCATGAGTGCAGTTAATCTATTCGCTAGATATATATCAGTAATGTTTAAGTCTAAACGTGAGCATGGTAAGTATCAGGTTTACGACGAACTATTTGTGATAAATTACCAAATGGCCCCTGTTGTAATCAATCAAATCTCCTTATAAGTAAGGTTTACAGTATTTAAACAAAAACAAAACTTAATTACATGATTATCAAATGACTACATGATAAATGCACATCAAACATAGCATCTAATTTCCTACATATAGTAGTAAAAAATACTAGCAATCATAAAATCATCATTCAAGGCACAATATGTAAGTCATTATATATATGGAAAATAAGTATGAATCAAATTATCGACGAAAAGATAATAAGATTTTTGGGAGATGATTTATACACCTAATAACTATTTGATATACGTACATAAGGTACAAGACGTTTAAAGTTTGGATACGCCAACATAATGCATGCATTTTATGCGTACCAAACAAACGTGCACGTGCGCAAATAATCATATTTCGTACTTTTATGTATTAATTGTATGGCAAGTTTAGGGCCGGCGATAGGGTTGTAACTATTTTTCATTCGTAATATTAACAACTAATTTTGTATTTACTAATTGGGGAGCTAACCAACCTTTCAAACGTTGATTAAACTAACTTTTTAGTCAGAATTTATTTTTATAATCATTTGATTTTATCACAATATTGAAGCCGGATCGTATAAAAGATCCTTTTAGTATCATGAGAGAAGGAATTATTACCAACAAACACTTCTCGCAGAAAAAGTGCTCAATTCGTTTAGCCTCCTCAATCGTCATGTCTACGCATTTAGGATGAAACCTGAAACAAAAGTGTGTGAAATATTAAATAACAAATATGATCATACTTGCAAAGTAAAAAACCTAAAGATGAACCATGGAGAGCATGCCAGAATTTTAACCATTGATGACCTTATTCCAATTTTACCTTAAGTTGATCACAAGTTATGGGTTTTAACATTCAATGCCCCCAAAGGCCCAAATGGAAGAAAAGATAACAATTAGGAATCAAGATTAAAAGTTACAGAAAATAACTCGTTAAACATGATTACCGAAAACTTTGCTCCTTAAAAAACTAGTAAAAGCAATCCAAATTCCTAAATCTCAACAAAGTTGGATATATATGTGCATAATAATGAGACCATTCTTGGTATTTCTACGTAATGATCTTATATCTCGCAAAACATTTTGGTCGATTGCGCATTGATACATATTTTAACACTCAACATCATTATTTAAAGTTACCTTTTGTTTTGATCTATATATTGTGTTTATTACCAACATTAACCATTAAGTATGTCAAGCATGTATGTGATCATAAGAGCGAAAAATACCTGATTAATTACTGCATTCATGAACTAGTTACATTAATATAATTTTAATTAGTTGTGCAAGTTTTCGCTACATAACCTAGCTATGCAAGGATGTTTTTATTTAATTTCACTTGTTTTTCCCGTTTACATTACGCGATACGTTTATGTGACCAATGTCATACATACCACAACTTAAATTAAAAGCATATGAAGTTATAAATTATGATTTATGAACTGAAATTAAAAAGCAAAGGAACAAAGAGATCTACCAATCGCTGCATTTATCACACTGAATCATGAAATGATCAGGATTATAAGGCATATCACACTTGCAGTACCTGCCATATTAACATGAACCAGATTAATTAACCAAACAATAAATATTAAAAATTAAGTCACATACATAATTAACTCTTCAAATTTGTGCAATCAATTATGTTAATTAGATCCTTAATTTTAGCATCCAGTTAACTAATTAACAGCTATATAAGTTATAACTTCAATCCAACAAGCCTAACAATCTTACATAAAATTATAAACAGTGAAATCATAATTTAAAGTGCAGGAGATAAAATTCATGCAATTCTCCAACAATTTCATGAACACATGAAAAAAAAAATGAAAATGATAAAGAAATAAAGATAAACATACACGGTTACGATATCAGGATTGAATTCACCGGTGACAGAATAATACTTAAAACGACAGAAAAAATCGTCGTCACCAGCCGCATCCAGCTTCATGTAGCTTTTGAAATTATGGACCGTACATTTGCCTTCGATTGAATCGGCTTTCTGTATATCATGGTGATCGGAGAGGAACACTTCTTTCTCGCCGTGAAACAGTTCCCGGCCATCTTTAGTTTCCTCCGGCCGATAGTACCACTGCACGTGCACATCCACGTGACGTCCGTCGTTGTCCGATTTAATTTTCGTGACTTTTGCAACATACGACGGCTTCGATGGATTAGGACATCGCATCAACACACAATCGCCGGCTGATTAATTCGAATGAAAAAAGAATACACAAATTAATTAAAGAAAACTATCAAAATTTAAGAAAAATTAAATGAAACTTAATTACGTCTGATGGTTTTGTTAATGTCTTTGACGGTGTATGACTTTAGGGTTTTTTTCATGGCGCGTGGCTTCGGCATTGACTGAAGATGACTTGAAGCAGAGAATCACGCTCAAAGAGATTGCCGTCGATACGTTACCGGCCCCTATAAATGGTGGAAAATGTTGAATTTTATGGGGAAATGATCGGTTTATACGGAAGCTTGGGTTTGGTGCAGTAAACTTGTTACAAGTTTGAGTAAGTTACATAAATTTTTTTTTGAACAACATAAAAGGTTAATCGCAGCGAGCTTCGGCATTGCCATCACCCACCTTGACCAACCCCGAATTTTATTTCCATAAAAAACTCCAAACATAGTACCGAATACACCAATAATTACAAAGAAACAGAACTTATCACACCAAAACTAGAAAACAACCAAAAGAAATTTCCTGCATATCGAAAAAAAAAAACTAAGTTAGTGTTAAAAACTTCGACGCCTTATATGGATCTGTTATCATTCCTTCATTTGTTAAATTATCATTGGCTCAGAACACCAAGTCCCCCATATGTTACTGCTCCAATTTAACTTCGTTCGATGTTTTAACCAAAAAAATGATTGGGCTTGAGCTTGAGCGTTGATTGATTGAAAGGCCCCCATATTGTTGTTAAATACGGCTTCATTTCTAGCTTTCCATATGTACCAAAGTGTAGCAATGAGTGCTAATAAAAATTGTTGTGATTTCTCCTTCGATAAGTTAACCCGATTATGCCAATTCAATAGTTGGTCAGAGGCCCGAATCTGCCCAATATCTATCGACCACCACTTACAAAAATTTATCCAAACATCCCGGGTTTTACCGCATTGCCAAAACAAATGGACCTCATCTTCTATCTCTCTTTCACAGAATATACAAACAGCCGATTGTAATATTATACCCCGTTTTAGTAAGTTAAAACAAGTAGGCAATCGTTTAAAATTAAATCTCCAAAAAAAGATGTTTACACTTAATGGTACCGCTTTTGACCAAAACGAGTAGTCCACCGGGCTTGGCCCTGATAAGACTCCATCAAGCGCGCCTCTAGCCGACGCCACTGTGAAATTTCCATCAGGCTCAAAGGCCCATTTAATTACCGGCTGACCTGTTTCCGAATCCGAGTGTGAAGTCATTTGAAACCATGAATCAAGTGGAACATTAATTTTATGTAGGTGACCTCGAATTTTGACAATATTGTTCCAAACACCCGAAAACTTACTAGACGGGATGTAAGGAAACGATATATTGTGGATAGTGTCAGGATCGATTAACTATAGACAAGTTAATAAACACCTTAGATCTAATTGATGATAGAAGTTGCAGCGGATCAACACTATATCAATAATTAAGAACAATGAACTGTATGAACAATATGAGAAATATTAAGAACACAGTTTCACAAAAAGCTTCAATGTATATTATCAAGTTAACAATACACACGTACGTTTACAATTCGTAAGGAACTATATATAATAGTCCTTGAAGCTAAACTATTTACCCTAGTTATTCTAGGATACGATTTACATCTAATTATAAACGATATACATTGATTTACATTCTATAACTATCTCTGCGAAGATCTCGGACTTGATTTGTTCCAAATATGCGTATCAGTAGTAACTGCAATCACCAGTAGTAAATAAGTAACATCAGTAGTAAACTTGGTGATCAGTAGTAAGTCCAGAAACCAACGTCAGTAGTAACTACTAAGATCAGTAGTATCTTCAATAAGCTTGATCAGTAGTAACTTTAGTTATAGCTTACACCAGTATCAACTTCATCAGTAGTAAATGTTTCTGCCCCATCAGTAATAAACATAATTATCACTAACTGCAGCATCAGTACTAAGTTGATCTGTGTTTTGCTCTAACAATCTCCCCCTAAACTTATTGATTATCTTTTAATCAATCAAGTTTCTATTTACTTCTTCTTTTCCTTTTCTTCCAACAACTTTGCTCTTTTCTTATCACCTTCTAAAGTCTGTTGGTTCCTTTTATTCCTTTGTGCAATGATATATTTGCTGATTCTTTTAACAAATTCATTCAATTTGTTTTGGAGCATCACAGCATCATGTGGTTTAATAAAGTTCATGCACCATAGTTGATAAAGAGTTTTCTCAGAATGAGGATACTCTTTCTCATAAAGGAATAAGTCACATTTCTTACTTGTATATTCAAAGAAGTACATGTTGACAGTTGGTAGCACATTCCAAGCTTGAACATTTTCTGAATCTGCATACTTCTCTGGATAATTTTCTGGATAGAAAGCAGCATCAATCATTTCAGTAAGATAACCTGCAGCTGAATTCTTCCAGTTCTTCTTAGTCATTCTTGGTTTACCAATGATCAACATCTTGATAATGTCACTTCTGGTTAGGGACATGACCAAAGGTTTCCAAGCTCTGAATCTTTGAGTGACTTTATCTTCTCTGACAATCTCAATCATATCATCTATATATCTCCAGTTGATGATTGGATTATTTTGTAAGATAGCAATGGGGAGATCATGAACTTGAACCATTTGTAATTTTTTATTTGGTTGATCAAGTTCTGAAACAGTTGTCTTTCTTTTCTTTGATATTTGAGAGGATACACCAGATGATTCTCCAGATATTGTTTTTCTTTCTTTCATTTCTTTGGAGTCTATCTGTTCCAGTTTAGTGGTGTATTTCTCAATACTCTCTTGTTCAGTAAGGTCCTTCTTCTTCTCCACACAGTACTTTTCAATTAACTTGATCAGCTTCATTCTTCCAAATGCCTTTGTGTTATACCCTTTTGATTTTAAGAATGTGATCATTTCTTTCTTTTTCTCTGCAAACTGTTCTGGCATATCAGCCTTCTGCTCTTTGCATTCCTGTACTTGTGCTTCAAGAAGTTCTAGTGTTTCAAGTTCAAGTTGCCTTATTTTTTCTAATTCTCTTCTTTGTAGATCTTTTCTTGTTTCAGCAACTTGTTTGGTTTTGACCTTCTGTTGAAATTGTGGCAGTTTTGATATGTCTGCTATATCTGCCAATTTGATTTCTGTGAAAGGTTGTCTCAATATTCTAGCCCTTTCTGCTAATCTTTTGTTTTCATTTGCTAGAGAGACTTCAACCTTCTTTAAATATTTTGCTCTCTTTACCTTCCACCTATCCTGTTTGGCTGATTTGGCATAGTTGATTTTGTTGACCATTTCATGACCTTGTGCTCTGTTAGGTTGGTCTTCATCAGCAACTTCTTTTCCCTTTCCTATGTAATTGTCTTTCTTCATATTTGGTTCAGATTCAATAACAAATTTGGGACCATAGTAGTGTATCTGAGATATGGGAAGTATTTTAGGATGTGGAGGCAGGGAGCATTCATCAACTTCTAACCAGTTGATATCATCATCAATATCTTTTACCACCATTTGTGTTGTTGTTGTTGTTCTTTTTGGAGATGGTGGAAGTATCACTGTAGGCTCTAGTAGTGGTGGCAGCTCAATAATGTCATCAGTAGTAACTAAGGTAGTGGTGGCAGCTCAATCTACATACCAGTAGTAACTTTTAACTTTTGAGTTTTAGCATTTTCTTTAAGAACTTTAAATTCTTTTAACTCTTTGCAGTTTATTGGATTGTAGTGACAATCCTTTGCTAAATGGTTCATTTTATTGCATATAACACATCTTAGTTTCTTATTTTTAGCACCTTCAGGTATTCTTTGGTCTAAAAGTTGTGTTTTATTTCTTTCATTCCCCCTTGTTAAAATTTTTGGTACATTATCTGCATTATATTTGGGAGATTCATTTGGACTTTGAGCTGTGTGAAAACTTGTATCAATTGATTTTGGTGATTCACTTTGAGATATAGTAAATTCAATTGATTGTTCATCATCAGAAGAATTATTTGATTCAGATGTTTCATTAGATGATTCAGTTTGATTTTCAGTTTTTAATTCATTAATGATTCTTTCTGAACTGTTTTTAAGAGGTGGAATGATTTTATATGGAGGTGGTACAGCATGATATCCCACCCCATGAACAACCTTTTCTGTAGTTTGATTATTAGTTAATTCATCAAGAATTTTAGTGCTTCTTTCAAACTTTTTAATTGTTAATTTATTTTGTTCAATTTCAAGCTGACATTCTTCTATTTTACTTGTTAGTTCTTTATTTTTTGTTTCATAAAACTCTTTCTCATCCACAGCTTGAAGCAATTCTTCCTTGATCCGTTGATCAATCATCTTGTACACCTTTATTTGATGTTCTTGATCAGCAATCACCCCATCAAACTCATGATTTCTTCTGATTGCTTTTGCTAAATCTTCATTTAATTTATTGTTTTCTTTTTCTAGATTTTTAATAATTTTAGCACATTCAGGAGTACAAGGTTTAGATTTTACCTCAGTTTTGTTGTCAGTAAAGGCCATGAGAGCTTGATTTTGAGAATGCTCTTCTGCTTGGAAGCTCCAGTCATATCCTTGTCCTTGTTGTGACACAAGAGCAGTTGATTTTGATCTTTTGTCTGGTTGAGGACATTCTTTTGCAAAGTGACCAAGGTTGTTACAGTTGTAACACTTGACTTTAGTTTTGTCAAATCCTGCTTTGTCACCTTTGTTGAAATTGAGGCTTGTCCTTCCAGTTCTTTTTAGGAATCTTTTGGTCCTTAGGCTAAGCATAGCCATCTGCCATTTAAGATCCATCTCCTCAAGATCATCTGGATTCAGTTGTTCCAAGTCATCACTAATCAATGCAGTATGCACATGACTAGTGAAGAAGGATTCTCTTGCAGTATCCTCAGAATCTGCAGCCTTTCCTGCAGAGGTTTCTTGTCCTTGACCTGTACTAGACACAAAAGCAGCATTGTTAGAAGAAATAGAAGGGTTTTTGTGATTTACCTCAGTTTCAAACACTCTGAGATCATTATAGAGTTCATCTAACTCCTTTTCTTCTAAAGCATCTCTTTGTCTGTACACCACTGTGTACATGGCCCATTCTTCACTAAGAGACCTTAGAAACTTCATGTTGACATCCTCTTGATCCATCTTTACACCAACTTGGTTGAGTTCACCAATTAGTTTGTTGAATCTGTCAAACACTTGAGTGAGTGTTTCATTGGGCTTTCCTTTGAAATTTTCAAAGTCTTGTTTGAGAACAGACTTCATATTCCTCTTGGTGCTCTTTGTCCCAACGAATCTCTTCTCCAGTGCTTCCCATAGTATTTTTGCATCATCATATTCAACAAAGAGATGTTGATAATCATTAGGAATGGCCAGTAAGAGAGTGCTTAGAGTTTTGAGTTCGATGCCTTTATCTTTCTTTTCCTTCTCACATTTAAGTTTTTCTGCCTCAGTTGCAGAGCTGCTTGCTTGAAGTTGACCAGTTTTGTTTCCTTCACAAACGACTTCCCACATGGAATAGTCTGTAATAAGCATGTATTGCTTAATACGATTCTTCCACATCCCAAAGTTATTGGGTGTGAGTATAGGAATTTTGTTGGCCTGAGTGCTTTCATTATTATCAGTCATGATTAATAATGTGTGTGTTTTAAAGATTAAAACTTTTTGTTGTTCTTAACAAATAGTAGATCTAGAACCAATAAGCTCTGATACCACTTGTCAGGATCGATTAACTATAGACAAGTTAATAAACACCTTAGATCTAATTGATGATAGAAGTTGCAGCGGATCAACACTATATCAATAATTAAGAACAATGAACTGTATGAACAATATGAGAAATATTAAGAACACAGTTTCACAAAAAGCTTCAATGTATATTATCAAGTTAACAATACACACGTACGTTTACAATTCGTAAGGAACTATATATAATAGTCCTTGAAGCTAAACTATTTACCCTAGTTATTCTAGGATACGATTTACATCTAATTATAAACGATATACATTGATTTACATTCTATAACTATCTCTGCGAAGATCTCGGACTTGATTTGTTCCAAATATGCGTATCAGTAGTAACTGCAATCACCAGTAGTAAATAAGTAACATCAGTAGTAAACTTGGTGATCAGTAGTAAGTCCAGAAACCAACGTCAGTAGTAACTACTAAGATCAGTAGTATCTTCAATAAGCTTGATCAGTAGTAACTTTAGTTATAGCTTACACCAGTATCAACTTCATCAGTAGTAAATGTTTCTGCCCCATCAGTAATAAACATAATTATCACTAACTGCAGCATCAGTACTAAGTTGATCTGTGTTTTGCTCTAACAGATAGCTTCTATTACTTTCTTCCAAAGAGACCCGTCTTCTTTCTTTAATCTCCACCACCATTTTGCCAAAAGAGCAAGATTTTGAGCTTTTAGACTTGGTATGTTTAATCCTCCCGATTTTATTGGAGCATGCATTTTCTTCCAACTAACCCAATGTATTTTTTGTTCTCCATTTTTTTCTCCCCAAAAAAATCTAGCCCGTATTGCTTCTAATTTTTTAAGCACCCCTTCCGGTACTTTAAACAAAGAAAAGTAGTATATACCAAGAGCTCCAAGAACGGATTTAACTAATGTTAATCTTCCACCAAATGACAGTGATGATGACTTCCACGATGATAGTCTTTTTTTGAATTTATTAACGATTACGTGTAAACATCTTTTTTAATGATCACTTTAATTTGCTAAAAAACTTATATTTAGTTTTTTAGCTTTTTAATTCTACTGCTAGTCCCAATTTTTAAACCCTGTGTAATCGAGTGTACTTAAAAATTTTCGTTTATTATACGTTTTTAAGATATAACACTACAAAGAAGAAACAATAAATCGGGTTGTTGATCGGGTTTTTATAAATCTCGCATCTTTAAAAGACTCCAACGCACCATTAAACGTTCGGACCATTAATGAAAGACCGCATCATAACATCTCGCACGCACCATTAAAAAACCACCGCATAGTTCTTTAGCAATATGAAATTATGTCATTGTTTACTGGTGCGGCATATTTAAGATTTACATGAAATTACGTCATTACTTACTGATGTGGTGGTTATTTAATGGTGCTAAAGATTAATGACGTGGTGGTTGTTTAATGGTGCGAGATATTTATGATGTGGTCTTCGTTAATGATGCGAGATTTCTTGGTGTAGTATATATTTAACCACACTAAACTATTGTTTTAACCGTACTAACAAACTTTTCAGTACTAGTATTTCCTAAAATCATGTGTATTTTGTCCAAAAAATATTTAATATGTGACGAATAGAGTCATAGATTACTCATTATATTATATTTCAAACTATAAAGTGTATTTAAAAACATAGAAAAAAAAGGAATCAAACGTATAATCTCAGGCAAACAATTTCATAGTCTCACTACATATACTTTCCTTCACTAAATTGCTAACAACTTATTATTATCAAAATTCATTAATAAAATAAAATTATAACGAAGACTATAAATATTAAATGAGTACTAAAATTTAATTAACATAAAAATTTAGGGTGCAAAATGAAAATCCTCAGTGAACTGTAAATTGAGTATATTGTATAATAACGAGTAATATTTGACCCGCGCATTGGAGTGAGATTTAAAATCGTTCATTTTCCTAAGCATAAATTAAATTTTAGCTCTTATCCAACTTAACTTTTTTGTTTTGTATTTATGATAAAAAAATTGTAGAATCATATCATATAACAATAACAATATTAACATTAAAGTAATATAATAATACTATTATTAGTAATTTATTGAAGTTCAAAATTTTGTAGCACCATATTACAATAAAATACTTTAATAATTCATGTTTTGAAATGTTAGTACTTTATATTGTGTTAACCAAACACTTTATCAAAATATTTTGCTATTGTATTAGTTTAATAGTTATTTTTAATACTTCACTTTCCATTTTAGGATGTTTCAAAATAAATGATGTATTTTAAAATTTTACTATATTTAGTAAAAAGTAGTAGGACCCACACTCATTAACTATCTCATTTAATATAGTGAATTGACACATTTACCTTACTTTTACTTTTAAATATCATTTACTTCATTTAATTCAAAATGTGTGGGACACATTCCCGACTAATTATCCACTTTAATATAATTAACCTTCATTATCATAATTTGCCTCAAAAAATATGTAAAGCAAAGTACATCACTTATTTTGAAACGGATAAAATATTTAGTACTTAAAAGTAAAAATATAAAAATTTAAAGAAACAATAGAATTATCAAATCTTTAGGGGAGGAAGTATAATATCATAATTTTCAGGAGGCTAAAATATAAAATCCTAATGATCAGTATATTTTAAATGTCTATTGTATATATATAGTAACAGTAATATTGTAATACAATGTATAATCACATGCCGATATTTATTAAAATTAAAGTTTTAGAAAGCGCAAAGCGTGGTTTGGTGGTACCATCAACCCTCAGCCAAGGCGAGCAAGGGCGGGCCATGTCCTTAATTAAGGCGTGACTTAAGGCGGCAATTTTTTATATAATTATATATATACGTATATTAAATTTAAAAAAATTATAGATTTATTAATTTATAACAATTCAAATATAAAACTCACAAAAAATGTTACATCTAAATTAATAATTCTATATGTTATGTTTTTTTTTTAAATTCATTTTTCACAGCCGCCTTCAAGAAAACTCGTCATAAGGCGCGTCTTATCGCGCCTTATCACGCCTTACCCCACGTCACGTCTTGCCCAACCGCCATGGTTTGTTTCAAAACGTCGACATCGCGCCTCACGTCTTGGCGCCATCATGACGCACCTTTAAGAACCTTGATTAAAATGTATGTGTATCCTAAATGTTTTATATACACACTTAGGAATTACATGTTTATGCAAAATTATTAAATAAAACAGTAACAAAAAGCATGATAAGAGTTATTATAGTTTCTAACAAACCGCAAGGATGATTGTGAAATTTATATTATATTATACTTCCTATTACATTGCATTGCATCTAAGGTTCTAAAAGACATGTCATGACGGCGCCAAAGCATGAGCGCGACATCGACTTACAAAAGGATGTCAAACGAAAATCAAGTAAAATATTGACATGATGTATTAAAATATATCTGTCAATAGAGTTCATTCAAGTAATATCATTTGTATACCATGATCTTAACTTTAAAACAGATGATGTCAATTTTTTGTTTGTATATAAAGATATAGATAGATGAAGACATAGATTATAATTTAAAAATTGTTATATAAGTAGCTATAGCAATCAATTACATAAATGCAACAAGTTTTTATTCAATTATATTATACTTCGTCTTAAACAACATAACAAAGCTTAGCAAACAAAAATGTATAGAATAGAGAATTGATTAAAACTAAAATACTACATACTGTTTACAATCATTATATATGGTATGTTTCAGTATTTACTATGTTATAATATAAAATCGGCATTATAATTTATAAGTGATCTAGTTCCCATCATACACGTGATGCAGGATTGGATCGGATCCACCGATTTTTGTAACTTAAAGCAGCTATTTTTAATCTTTTCTTTCAAGTGAAATTACCAAGCAACTAGAATAATCAACATCAAACGTTGTTTACACAAATGTCCCAATAATCAATGATATACATATTTACTACTGTTTAATATATGATGATTATATTAACTAAATTAATTACTTCTTTTGCTTTGTTTTTTCTCTCTTCCATACAATTACAGTCCCACCAAAATCAGAGGAGGCCAACAGATTCTCACCATGATTCCATGCAACCGCTATCACCGGGTATCCATGCCCCTGCACTCGTTATAAAAAAAATTAAAATAATAATAAATAAAAAAATTAAAAATAATAATACATAAATAGGTTTTTTCTTTAATATGGGGGAAGAAGGAACAAACCTGTAGTTTGTTGACACTGCATGTATTATTGGGCCGACTTAAGTCATAGAAATAGACAGTTGCATCCTCACTTCCAATAACTATATAATAATAAAAATAAAAACTTAAATCAAACAATTTCAACGTGTTTATTTATCAATAGATCAATTTGGGTTATATTATATCTCAAACGGGTCAAATAAAAAGAAATATCCAAAATGTACTTTTTATACATTTATTAAAAGAATCAGATTATTATATTGTAATAATATAGCTTTCGTAATCATATTTAAAACATTAATTATTCATTAAAGTTACTCATTTTCCCACAATAATTTCCATTAAATGAATTGAAATAATAATAAATAAATAGATATAAACCTATATATTCTCCTTTTTCAAGGGACAGCAAAGGACAAAAAGAAGCACCAATGCTATGAAGTCTTGGATCCAATTTTAGTGAGGCACGAAGAGTCAAATACCCTTGTAGCTCAAACGAAACACTGCAAAAATAAATTAATTATTATAAATTCAGGGATTAAATTAAAAAATAAAAATAAATAAAAAATAAAAAAATACCTGGAAAAAGATAAACTTCCATCTCGAGTAAGAGAAAGTAACACAGGACCTTGTGTCATTAAAGAAAATGTTCTATATTGAATTGTTGTGAATTCAGATTTAGTTTTGCTGCTACTTTTTGTGCGATGTGTACGCGATAATGTACCTTGATGAGGATTTACTTTAACTGTATATATAGATCCCTGAATTATTAAAAAATTACCATTTAGCACGGGTCAAAACGGGCCGGGTTGGGTCACGGGTCAAAACAGGGTTGACCTGAAATTGCTCACCTGTGCATCCCCACAGAAAATAAACTGACCCGTGTGGTCATAATCTAGGGCAGGAACCTCACTGTCAACAACTATTTTACTTATTAATCTTCCTGTACTAAAATTAAATACCTGAAATTATTAAAATAATAATATAACTTATGAGATGAAAATATTCCACATGAAATTGAGACTAAAAAATCTACAGATAATAAAAAGGGGAGAAAAAGATTTGTTTGATTACCGATATTTGTCTGTTTGCATTGCCAACTGTAAGAAAGTTATTATTCACCTGCATTTAGTTACCATGAAGAGATTTAGTGTATGATTAAAATAAATATATCTTTATTTAGATTTTTAAAGAGGGATTAAGAAAACCAAACGGAGAAATAAATAAAATATAGAGTAAATTCCAAAAATCGTCCCTGTAATTTGCAGGAAATTATAAATTTCGTCCCTCGATTTTATAATTACACAGATAGTCCCTAATTTTGAAACTTGTAACATTAACGGTCCCTAAACACTTGATGACCTTTTTTTGCTTTAGGGACAGTTAGTGTTACAAGTTTCAAATTTAGGGACTATTTGTGTAATAAAAAAAGCGTAGGGATGAAAATTGAAATCCAAATTTTCATAAGAGCCATAGGGATGATTCATGTAATTTACTCTAAAATATAAACAAAATTTTGAAAATTTACTGGCGCTAAGTCTAAAATGTAACAACAATTAAGATGAAATTAAAAAAAAATGTCGACTATTACTTACAGGATGAAATCGAATAGAAAGTTGAGAAGTAACTCCATATATTACTCGAATGCAAAGGCCGTTTGGAATATCCCAAACTCTAACAGTTTTATCCAATGAAGATGATGCAATGTATTGGTTGTTTAATGAGAAATCAAAATCTGAAGAAAAAAAAGGATTTAATTTATACTTATAAATTAAAAACATGATTGACACAAGAAGAATATTTGGAAATAGAGAAAAGTAACTGTTACCAGTTGATCAAACCTGTGACATCTTTTGAGTGCCCAATTAATTTCTTCATAACTGAAGGTGGTTCAGAAACAGTGCAAACTGTTATTGTTCCATCTGTTGCTCCATAAGCAAGTATATCAGAACTCATATGCCCAAACTTTATTACAGTAACTGTAAAAAAAAGAATTACTTTAACAAGATAACTAATTAAATACAAAAAAAAGTTTTAAAAAAAATCTAAAAAGTTACCCATTGATTTGCATTCATCAAAGATGCAATGCATTCCCACAAAAGAATATGCAGGTTTGGTTTTTCGACGAGTGTGTTCAAAGTCATTTAAACTAATAGTACGACTTAATGTTTCACTCTCACGTATATCCTGTATAAGTATTCAAACAGATTATATCAACACTTATTACATAAATGGTCCTTGTGGTTTGTATGATTATGCATTTCATCCCTCAACTTTTTATTACACGGATATTCACAAAAAATTTAAACTTGTAAGAACAATGATCCCTAAAGCAAATTGGCCATTAAGAATTTAGAGACTGTTTATGTTACAATTTTCAAAATTAGGGACTATTAATGTTTCAAGTTTCAAAATTAGGGACTACCTGCGTAAATTTCACTCAAAACAGAGGGACTACTTAAGTAATTTACTCAAAGTAATGCATACCCTGCTACCAGCCCAGCTTTCCACCTCAAGTGCAAGGGAGAGTTGACTTGGTGAAGATATCCATCTCCCACTGATGAACAAAGTCAACAAACCAGTAAATTAGCCTAATGTCAGACTTATATGTAACCAAATTTTCAAATAATACTCTACCAATTAACATATTTTGCAACATTGATCTGGTTGGATAGTAGAATCCATTTACACTTTGATTAAGGAAAAATTAAAAGATATGAAGTTTTGGATTACAAGGGCAAATTGGTTATCTAGGGTTTTAGCACTAAAATTGACTGTTACAAAAGGGCAAAAGGATATTAATTAACCATGTATGGCTAATTAACAGAATTTTTGCATAATCAATTACTGTCAAGAGTTAATTTTTGCATTGTGTATTTTTTACAAAAACAATCAAAAAATGAATCGCAAGTAAGAAGTTCAGCTACCTGGTTCCAGGAGTGCTACCTCTACTCGGCATTTGCGAATTCAACCAATTATCAGGCCTGTTGATGAAATTACGATAAGCTACATAACCTTTCCCATTGCATCTCCAATCCTACAAACAACAGATATCAAAATCTATATCCATTGTTCATCAAAGTAAGCAGCATAGTTGCTATTTCACTTAATTATTTGTCAAACTGCTAATTTACATAATTACATCCTCCGGTGAGAATTGATGTTCAAAATAATGACTAATCGGAGTACCTTCCGGCGAAGAACGCCTGATTGAGCTTTTCTAAAGAGAAGAAGCCGGCGAATTCCGATGTAATTTTGATCGGATTCGACGAGACAGGGCTGAAGCATGCAGCTGAAGGTTTCTGGATCTTCGGTAACATCATATTTATTCTTCTGATTTTGCTCATGATCTTCAACTTCAGACGAACATATATCGATCGTCTGATCCGCCATCTCTATGATTCCGAAGAATCCTTCATCACACTTCAAAATTCAAACTCTTTTACAAGGATTTTGAGATCGTTAGTCGTGAATTTGCTATTTCTAATTCGTTACAATGCAATACATCTACAATTTGGAGTATTTCAGATAGCAAAACAATTGAGATTTGGAGATTTCACGAGTCATGAGTTTGAAAATCGTGTTGACAACGATCCATGTGCGATTTTCGTACATCAACATTCGGTGACGGTATAATTACATTTCCCCCCTTCACTTTAGCACAATTAGGTTTTGGTCCTTGTTTCAATGTTTTGTTCGTAAATCAGGTCTGAAAATTATAAAAGGTTACTAGCTTCCTATTAAATAGTTCAAGTTTCACCAAAAAATAAACTAAACTTAAATTTGTATCAGTGTAACAAAGTATCATATATCAATTGTATGTTTTATTTTTAAATATTTTATCCTCAATACTTCTCAAGGTTCTAAAAAAGTTGTGCGGCATTATCAAGCTCAAGACATGTGTCTCTTTTGATATTGACAGAAAACTTATAATTCTCTTTGTTTTCCCTACCTTTTGTATCTGGAGCTTTTAATTGTCCTATCTAAATAGAGATTTCATATAACACAAACAATAAGGGATGAAATACTTTATTTAAAACGGGAAAAGGGTCTTGAAAGGGCTGGTAATTAGATTATAAACGATTCAGTCAACATTCAAGATTATTATCCCACCCTAACTCCGATATCTAACAAATCTCCCTCTCTCAAAACAACATTGTTGGTCTAAATATATGTTACTAATTTTCTATAATGTTGATAACGTATGAATATGAACATGTAATTAAAACTTCAAAACTTTCCCATATGAAACTATATAAAAAGTCAATGTAGTTACATCATTTATATATATTACTGTAATTATGTCACACTAATTTTATTGCAAAGTATTCAAAGAATAATCTTGGGACCCGACAAACAGGATAGCTTGATGTGGGAGTTTATGGGTCAAAAGGCTAGCTAAACATAAACAAATACAAGTATACTTCACTTTTAAGTTGGAAGTATTTAGAATACTGTCAACTAACGTTTTTATGTTTCAAATGCTTGGTGCATAAGATATTAGATTTTGGTATGCTAATTAATATGTGTTTCTAGATTTTATTCGACAAGTTATATGTAATATTTGTTAGTGTATATAGTGTTTCGTTGATGTAATCTGAACTGATGATAATCACTTTGTGAATTAGATATTTCGACCTTATATCCGGGTTTACGAAATTATAGATATATGGATAGTTTCTGAATGAGCAAATTAGAATTTATGCATAATTTCTAATTCACATTTAGATTATTTTCAGAGAAGTCATATTCAAAGCGTATGTCAAATTGTGTGTATTTCCGTGTATTTCAACATAAGATTGTTTCCGTGATTGCTTCCGTTATATATAAATTAAACCAAGGCAATTCCAAAAAGTTAGAAGCAGTTCCACAAAATTAGGAGCAGTTATTAGCAGTTAAGAAACTTGCAGATGTTGGTCGCTGCAGCAACCGGTCATTTATGTCAATATATCCCTTGTGTTAATTTAGTTGTCCGTTAGGACCACGCAAGGGGGTGTGACCCCATTGACCTCCGTCTTTTTGTTCGTCTTCCTTTTAACTCGTAACGACATCATCTTGGACTTATACAAAGTGTGCACTATGCAACTCCTATCTTGTTTTAGTATCAACGTATGAAACTCATGACATACATATTATTTCCATTATACTAAAATTAAATAGGTGACACTAAAATCACAAACAATGTTTATTTTTTAATTAAGAAAAATAATTACAAAGAGAACTCTATTTATACCTACGGATATCCAATTAAAAAATCTTACGGTTGAAATTAAGAGATTAAGAAACCTTGATAATGATAAGTTCATTGGTGATCGTTATGAATAACTAAGGTGCCTTTTTATAGGCTTCAACAAATTAGGAAATAAATAGGCCACTAACTGAAGAACAAAATCAAATATGTAAATCTTCCTTTATTCCATAACTTTGGATCATTAAACTTTCAGTGCTCCCTCTTGATCCATAGTTAACAGCTCCTAATCGGTCCCCAAGCTCTTCAAATTTTGCTCATAATATAGTTTACACTAGGTTATAACCCGTGAAAGGATCACGGGCTGTTAATAATTTTACTGAACGTAATTTTTATAGAAAACAAAACTTTAGCGTTAATTGCATGATTATTACATATGAGAATTGATTTGTTCAAGAAACATTATATTTTATTTAAGGCAAATTAAAATTAATTGGCATTTGTACCCTTACATTTAATTACGGAATCAGATAAAAGAATCATTAATTATGGATATAAATGTAAAATAACTTTAATTTGCCTTAGATGAACTAATAAATGTCTTGAACAAATCAATTTCCATTACATATAAGATAAGAATATATATAATGTTTCTAAAACACAACTTTTGGAACAAGAGCTTACAAATTATGTAAATATGAGAAAATTTTAGATTACATAATAATAAAACGATATACTTCATCCGTTTCAAAATATGTGACACACTTTCCAATTTCCATTGTGAAGTGTTTCAAAATAAGTTATACATTTTGAAAACTTATCATATTTGGTAAAAGGTAATGGGGTCCACACCCACTAACTATCTCCTTTAATATAATGAAAAGACACATTTACCCTTAATTTTACTTTTAAACATCATTAAATTCACTTTAATTGATCAATATATGTGGGAGTCATCCTCCACTAACTATCAAATTTAATATAATTAACTTTCATTGTCATATTTTACCTTAAAAACCGTGAAATCTAAGTGTATCACTTATTTTGAAACGGAGGAATTACATATAATACTAAATAAAATCAAATAATTAAACAATGGAGGGCGGCTGCCACGGATCAGTCAGGTATTGAGCTTCAAAATCGCAAAAAGAAGCTTGATTGCAAAGCAGAAGTGAATGGCTTAAATGACAGTGAGAAAAACGAAAGAGTATGTATTGACATAAGAATTTGTGAAATCGAAACACGCAAGATTCGCGATATAAAGCAGAAAGCACGATTAAAGTGGAAGGTGGATGGCGATGAAAACTCTAAATTCTTCCACGACTCGCTAAAACATAATAATCGAAAGAATCTTATACATGGTCTTTCTTTCAATGGCATTTGGAATGAAAACCCGGAGAACATGAAGAAAGGTACTTATAAACACTTCTCTAAATTTTTTTTTGATTCCAACGAAGCAAGACCAAAATTTGTTAGTCACAAATTTAAAACATTGTCAGTTGACCAAAAGAACCTAATTGAATCAAGCTTTACACGTGATGAAATTAAGAAGGCGGTATGGGATTGTGGGGTTGAAAAAGCTCCGGGGCCGGACGGTTTCACTTTCTCGTTTTATAAAAGATTTTGGAATATCATAGAAGATGACTTAATGAATGCGGTGGAATCATTTGAGAACGAGGTGAATTTAAAGAAGGGGTGTAATTCATGATTTTTCACTCTTATTCCGAAATGTGAAATCCCCTTAGAGTTGTGTGACTATAGACTGATTAGTCTTATCGGTAGTTTCTACAAGATTATTGCCAAATGTCTAGCAAACCGACTTAAAATGGTAATTGGTGATGTGGTTAGCGGAGAACAGTCGACTTTTATCGAGGGACGCAATATCCTTGATGGGCCGATAATATTGAGTGAGATTATTTCTTGGTGCAAAAAAACAAAAAAACAATCTCTTATATTCAAGGTGGATTTTGAAAGCATATGACACACTAAATTGGAGTTTTTTAGACTCGGTTATGGAACAAATGGGTTTTGGGCATAAATGGAGAAGGTGGATCAATACTTGCTTAAATTCCGCTAGGGCATCCGTGCTTCTTAACGGGTCCCCTACCTCGGAATTTGACATCAAACATGGGCTTAGACAAGGCAAGGGTATTGAATTGCAACATAGGTACGTTTCCTTTTAAGTACCTTGGTTTGGTAATCGGGTCGTCTATGAACCGAGTGGTCCATTGGGATGGGATTGTCAATAAATTCCATAAAAAATTATCCGCACGGAAAGCTTTAACTTTATCATATGGTGGAAGATTAACACTCATTAAATCCGTGCTTGGGGCACTAGGGATTTATTACTTTTCCATGTTTAAAGTCCCGGAATCTAAAATTAAAAAATTGGAATCAATTCAGGCTAATTTTTTTGGGGGCTCAAAAAACGGTGACCGAAAAATTAATTGGGTTAGTTGGAGTCAAATCCATGCTCCTACCAATTTAGGTGGTCTCAATGTACCTAGCCTTAAAGCTCAAAATTTGGCCCTATTAGCTAAGTGGTGGTGGAGATTGAAGAACGAAAACGACTCTCTTTGGAAGAACGTTATTGTGGCATTACATAATATTTCGCACCATAATATTCCAACGAGTAAATTCCCGGGGGTTTGGAATAATATCACCAAGGTACGAGACTACTTAAATAAAATTAATATACCGATATACTCTTGGTTTCAGGCGGCTTTAATTCCTGAAACGGGCCTGCTGAAATGGTCTTGGGCCTTTGAAAATGACGGAGTATTTTCGGTTACATCGGCTAGGCGGGCTTTTGATGGAGTTTTGTTGGGCCCGCGGCCCGATTTCGCCATATATTGGTCAAAGACTATGCCGATTAGGATCAATGTATTTTATTGGAGATTTTTGCTCAACCCGCTTCCGACATGCTATAATCTTCTCAAACGAGGTATTATTGTAACACCCAAAAAATTCACAAAAACTAAAAAAAATTTGAGTACAAGATTTTAAATAAAAATGTCCCAATAACTTGAATAATTAAAACCCAATAATAATATTGTCGTTTTAAAATGTATTTAATGCGGAAATAGTTTAAATAAAATAAAGTATTTTAAAATGTTAAGTGCTGTCCACATCAGCTCTAGGAAATACAGCGGTCAACCGTCCACCTAATCTTTTCCTTTGCTGGTACCTGAAACAATGGGGGGAGATTTGGGTCAGCTGGAAAGCTGAGTGAATAATCTCAAAATGTAAACAATCATAACATACAACACATGAGGGCACATCGGTGTACTCCTACTCAGAATCTACTCAATTAATTACTCAGATTTATTTCTCAGATTTAATTCTCGGATTTTATTACTCAGATTTTAATTTATATAGCGCGGTTGTGTGATTCGGGTCGATCGCCCCTCCTCACACCCCATATAGGCGTAAGCCAAAAACCCAGACGGGAGTGATCCCAAAACTCAGACGGGAGGTGATCCCAAGTAGGCATATAGCCTAAAACCCAGATGTGTAATATTATGTTTTTATCTCTTTAACATAATTAACTCAGATAGCCCAGATAACTCAGATCACAGATAACCCAGATCACAGATAACTCAGATCACAGATAACTCCAGTCACAGATAAATCAGATAGCAAATATGGTGCAAGTAATGAAACACATAAGTCATGCATGTATAACGTTAAAACTGAATACACGGTGAGAATACTCACCTCGAAAAACATAAGCTCCAAATGGTTCCAGACAGTCAAAGGCACAGCAGGTTATCTCTTAGAGGGTCCTAAAACATAAAGTGAAACCCAAAATTAAAATCCATCCCAAGGACTTATCTTAGAAAAGCTGGCAGCACCCGTCGGTTTCACGGAGACTGCCATAACTCCTAATCTACTCATTAGATTTGGCACAACTTTTTACCACAAAAACTAGACTCCGATTACTACAATTCATTGTGAGACGGTCACTGTCCATATATATCAGACCCTAAGGGCCTCAAAATGGTTTCGCAATACAGAGATGTTGCACATGTCAATTTCCTGACAGCATCATATTAAAACGGGGATAAATTTTGAACCGTAAATCAGATTGACGAGCGGTTCGCGGCATCGGAAAGCTGACTCGGAATACTAGGCACCAACACGGGCCAAAAATCCAAAAATTACTTTTAAGCAGACTAAAACGGCCCCGAACAGAATGGCAGAAACTGCCAGAAAGTATCTTTAACTCAAAAAACCCGTTTTAGCTACCCGACTCTTTACCGAACAAACCTGACATCCCAAAACTCAGTTGTCTCAATTTAATATAAAATCTTTAGACCCGTTTGTAATTTGTGAAAAGTTTTCCGATTGGGAAACCGAACCATAATGACAATTCAAGGACAAAACACTCGAACAATCTAACCACGAGATAAACGACAATAAGCAATAGCAGATCACCCATACAACTCGGGAACAATCCCGAGTCCTACAACCCTGAAACAGATTCAAGTTTACACAGAAACAATATACGAATTGGTAAAATAAGGAATCAAGGAACGATGAGGACCCGAATGACAGTATAAGGGAATTACCGAAGAATTTTTCCTCAAGTTCTTGAATCACAGCTGCTGCTCGATTCTGGTGAATCCCGTGACCTCTCCTGCTCGTGTCCTCGACAGCCCGACGCCACACTTGGATTGAATCAGAATCTCGAAACACAACTGCAATCCGATCACAAGGGTTAAGGCTAAATTCAGTTAGAACCTAATACGAATCAAGATGGAGAAAGAAAACAGAAATGGAACCCTACCGAAATCTGGTCGACGGACAAACCAAAGACACCACCGAATTCAATAGTTGCTCGATATGATTGCTGCTCGATCAGGCCTGGACGATTATTGCTGCTCGTCGGATTCCAGTGAAGAACAAGGAGGAAAAATGGTAGATGACGAAGAGGGAGGAAAATTAGGGTCGGCTAATGGGATATGAGGTTTTTCTTTTCTTTTTCTTTTTCTTTTTCTTTTGTTTTAAGTCTGCCTATAATACGTGAGCTACAATGCTGCTCAGGCCCACAGAAGAATAAGCCCAACATCGGAAATTGCATGGCACGATCGGAAGAAAAGAAAAGGACAATATAAATCTATGGCCCGACAACAAATACACACTCAAGAAATTTTAAGAAGAAAACGAGACAAAAAGGCTAGGGGTATTCCGGCCTCATAAATAACTAGCCCGACAAAACTAAATTTAAAACCCGAGAGCATATATAAATAAAGAATCCGTCTAATACTACGAGACGTATAATTTAGTTACAAATGTCTAGTAATTAAAAGTCTAATAAAATTTCCGTTTAATTAATTATAAAGTGTTCAACTAGTTTAAACGTCTAATTAATAACGAACCATCTAACCACAGGTCGTCCAAATTATAAAGAATTAATTATAAATAATAAAATGTGATTAAGATAATATTATTTAATTAATACAAATTTCAGGGCGTTACAATTCTGTTACAATCCGCGGTTTGTAGCATGTGTAATAGGGAAATTGAAGATGATATGCACCTATTCTGGAATTGTAGTGTAACCTGAGAATTTTGGGTAATGTTCTGTAAATGGTGGAACATTGATATTGGGCAGGTGCACTCTATCGAACAGGTTAGTGATTGGAGTGGGCGGGTGGGTTTTTCAAAGGAGATTCATGACCAGTTTATGGCTGCCTTAGTATCGAATCTATGGCAAATTTAGAACTTTAGAAATAAATCGGTTTTTGACAAGAAGATTGGGTGTACACAATACTCGTTCTTGCAAGCACAGGCTGAATCATTTTCATGGATAAAAAGCAGATCAAAGACAAGATGGAGTAGTAACGAGTGGGGGAGGTGGTTATCCGATCCGTCGAATCGCTAAGTATATTCACTGGGTCGATATATTGGGGTCAATCGGTGAAGATAAAGGACGGTTTTGGGCTTGCAACAACTATTGGAGATGCTAAAATTTTATTTAGTTTATGCTTAAAGTGTTTTTACGTTTTTGTAAATAGTGGTGCTGATCTTTTATTTGTAACATTTTTGCTAGTTTATTGCTAGCTCTGTGATTAATATATATGGGTTCTTTGACGGGGGTGATGGCAATGCCGAAACTCCTTGTCGGGTTCTCGTTTGCTGTTCAAAAAAAAAAAATCAAATAAAATATTACTAAGTAAATGTTCAATGATTACGAAATAATTTTTTTAACGAAATAAGAAAAGTTAAGATAAATTTATGAACACTTCATTGAATTCAAACATTTAATGTTTTATTTATTGGACCATCATCTTTATCTTTATTATTATTTTCAAACTTTGGCAATGTACAATTTATCTTATATTAATCTTTATAATCAAGAATAACACTCAATAAAACGTTGCAATTACAATGCTTGAGAATAAAATGAGCATGTCATTAGGTACGTAAGATATGCAATTTTGTTTCAGTGTTGTTCTTTCTTTATTTTATCAAAGATTAATGTGTGGTTTCCCACCCGTAGTTTTATATTATTCAAGTAGAGAAACGTTTAAGGAGGTCCATCACTTTACGAGGTCCCGATGAACAAATCTCAATCATTGATCAACAAGATATAATAGTCAAATTAATCACATATTTTATACATGAAGGGGTATTTTGGTCATTTGGCACTTAAAAAACTTTCGACATTTTTTTATTTTTTATTTTTTATTTAACTTTATTTTTTATTATTTTTTCGTTAAAAAATAATATTTATATGATAATTACGTGTAATACTTAATCACATGTGATTTTAGTGTAAAATCACATGTGATTGTATATTTAATCACATTCGATGTTTTAGTACAATTACACGTGATTCAGTATGCAATCATATTATGTGTTATAAATGAAAAAAAATAATAATTGTTTTTAAATAATAAATAACAATTCTAAAATAAAAAATAAAAATATTTTTTAAATGACCAAAATACCCCTCAATGTATAGAATATGTGATTAGTCTTGATAATTAGATCTTATTGATCAATGGTTGAGATTTGTTCCTCAGTACTTCGTAAAAATGATGGACCTCCTTAAACACAACTCTATTCAAGTATTGACAAAAAGACAAAACAAAACATGTGTCAACCTATTATTACAAAGGAACTATTCATTTTAGTTGCTACATATTATATAGATAAATGTTTAAAACATGGATCGATCAGACCACTTCAACCATGACTTGAGGAAGAAGACGGCTCAAAGATGGCGAGTTTTTCACTTACAATCTACATGTTTAGACCCGTCTGGTTATTACTAAACTCGGGGACCCATTGACCCGGTTGGTTCAAAAAATTCATGATAATTTACGTTTCTATTTTTTCGGTGTTTCGGCTTGATTCGTCGGTCAACTGGTTGACACATCGCCTGGCCATCGTACCTGTTGAGTAATAACTCAGGTTTTTTAACATTTCGTTAATACTTTAGAAATTACGTATTTACTTATTTACGGGATTATTAATTTAGGAATTATTACCAGGTTATTTAGGTACTTCTGAAATTATGTATTTACGTATTTTAGCAATTATTTTCTGTTTAATTCGAATTCTAGTTTAATCTTGCTTTAATTCTGTTTTTTTTTTCTTCATAATAAAGCATTTGAGATTTTAAATTAGGAAGCTCATTTACATAGTTTACATAGTATTTAATATTTTACTTATGAAAATTATAAACATAAAATGGAATCCGCAATTCTAATACGATTTGTTTTCCATATTTTGACATTTAAAATTTAAAATGTTAAATTATTCCATATTTAAGAATTTGAAAATGTTAAATTAATAGGCTAATTTAAGATGTTTGAGCGGGAAAACTAATTTTAAGAGGTGCTCAGAAAAGCCACGTGGCAAGCCAAAAGCTTCTTTTATTATATATAATAGATAAGTGTAGGTGGGTCACCCATAAATACTCTGATGTCATGTTTATTATTCCCTCCGTCCTATAAAAAAGTTTACATTTTATTTGGGCACAATCTTCTAGGAGATAGTTAGTGGTAGGGTCATTTGTAATACTTTTGATTAAAATATAAGGTTAGCTTGGAGAGAGAAATCAACATGTCTAAAAGTAATCTGCTCGGGATCGGGGTTCATGATCATGAGGTCGAGTACATGGCTAGTTGTTTTAACTGTAGTAGCGGCTCCTTTCCGATCACCTACCTTGGTTTGCCCATTGGTACGTCTATGAATAAATGTGATCCATGGTCACCTATTATTGATAAATTCCTGTCGAAGCTCTCTAAATGGAAGGCGGAAACGCTCTCTTTCGGGGGTCGGCTTACCTTATGTAAGAGTGTTTTGGGAAGCCTTGGGGTGTATTTCTTTTCCCTCTTCAAAGCTCCTCAAAGAGTCATCAAAACCCTAGAAAGCATTCGCTCAAGATTTTTTTGGAGTTCTGCTGCCAACAAGCGAAAAATCAGCTGGGTCGCTTGGGATGGGGTGCTTGCGGACAAATCAAATGGCGGTATCGGTATTGGAAGCTTGAAGTCTCAAAATGTCTCGCTTTTGTGCAAGTGGTGGTGGCGATTCAAGTCGGAATCTGGCTCGTTGTGGAAAAATGTTATTCAGTGCCTTCACGATAATGATGGTGGTTTGGGCAGCTCTATGTCCTCGGGCAGATTCACGGGCTTATGGAGAAATATTCTAAAAATTAACAAAGAGGGGCTTAAGTTAAACTTGTGTTTCCATGATTTTTTTCAGCTTAATTCGGACGGTAACTGGCGGTGGGCTTTGGACAGATCTGGTACTTATTCGGCAGCTTCTTTACGTTTTGCTATTGACGATTTGTCCCTTAATAAGTGCTCGCTTATGCCTTTTAAATGGCTCAATCTCGTTCCGGGTAAAATTAACATTCTTGTCTGGAGGATTGCGCTCGGGAGATTACCGACAAAAGTTAACTTATCGAGCAGGGGGTGCATGGTATTAACGACCTTTGTGTGCTTTGTGGTGACAATTTGGAAATTGAAGATCACCTTTTCCGTGGTTGCCCTTTTTCTGCCTCGGTTCTTAGGCTTTTCAGTCGGTGGTGGGGGGTCGATTGTGCTAACCTGGTTCGATTGGAGGATATGTTTCTTTGGGGCGCAACTAACGGTTTCGTGGGTGCTAAAAATGACATGTTCCTCGCCGCTATCTACTCTCTTTTTTGGGTCGTTTGGAAATCCCGCAATGATATTATCTTCAGAATCGGTGCTGCCCAGAATCCGGTTCTCATTCTCAGCAACATTCAAAGTTTTTCTTTTTTATGATGTAAAAATAGGAGGTATAAGGATAGAGTCGATTTTAATTGGCCTAATTGGTGTTGTAATCCCTCTCTCTGTATTGTTTGATGTTCTCTTTTGTCTAGCTTCTTGCTAGCTTTTATGTTAGTTCCCGGGTCTCTTGCTAGGGGTGATGGCTTTGCCGAAGCTCCTTTCGCTTGAGTTCCCTTTTTGCCGTTTCAAAAAAAAAAAGTTTGGAGAGAGAAAATGTTTTATTAGTGGAATGATTGGTAATAATATAATTTTATTAGGTGGGCTCCCCAAATTTAAGAAATGTAAACTTTTTTGTGGGACAAAATTTTAAAGGGAAATGTAAACTTTTTTGTTGGACGGAGGGAGTAGTTAATAATTTAACTTAAAAATGTAAAGTATCTGGTGGTGATGTCTAGCGATAAAGATTTATGAATGACTCTTTAGAGTCACGAGTTCGATTCCTCCGTCAAGGGAAGGTCCGGTAACGACCACGGTAATGATTAGGTCACGTGCATCACGAACAAAGCTCAGCCATCGAGAAGCCTTATAACGGGAATACTTTTAGAAAAAGAAAATTGACCCAAATGTTAGAGTTATAGATTTAGAATCTTTCAAACTTATTTCAAAGAAGTTTGAGAATTGATTTTAGTATCATAACTTTTAATAGTTATACTACACAGTACATATTTTACAGCTAACTGTACAAATATATTAAACATTGGATGTGATACATACACTAAAAGTTCTGGTAAAAAAATCAGCTCCTTTTTTATTTATATGAAAAACGAGTACTATGTAAAGAAACCAAAATTTATTTGTGGGAATTAATTTGGGTACCACATCTTTTAATTTTTATAGCATGATATACAAGTATTTATGCAAACTGTATAAATATGTAAAGGTAGTTTATGGATTAAAAATATGATGTAAAAATCATTACCTTTTTATAAATAAACAAGTATGTATACATAAAGGTTTGTAGTAGTAAATTCTAGCACACATATCATTTACTAAATAACTAGCGGGCTTTCGCCCCGCGCGTTGCCGCGGGGGATTTTCATATGATACCGAGAAGATTATTTACTAATATTTACAATACATTCAAAAGTTGACGGAAGTTTATTTGTTTGCTAATTTTCATATGATACCGAGAAGAAGTTTGTTTGCTAGTATTTACCCCGCGTGATGTTGTGGGGGATTTTTATATGATGTAAAAAATGTATGTTGGTATTTGTACAATTATAAAACCGTATTCTCAATAATTTCGGTACTATAAATAACTTGAACTGTAAAATCAAGTTGGTAAATGTTATATTACTAATTTACACATTTCAATATTTAATTTATGTAATCAAATTGTTTAAAAGAGAAAAAGAAAATAAATTGTAATTATTGAAATTTAGTTATAAGAAAAAGAAGATAAATTCTAAGTATTTATAAAGTCGAACAATGAAGCTAAAACTTAAAAAAAAAGTAAAAAATTGAGTTGTGTGGTATTGTTCATGTATGATGAGTTTTGTTATATAGTTAATATACTGCATATCCTTTAGTCTCTTAATATGCAAGATTTTTAAATAATGTGATTTTTTAATAAATTCTTGAAGTGGAGGGGTGTTTGTAATAACTTTGCTTTTAAAAGGTACCTGATTTGTGAATTACTCCATTATATTGACGCAACCATCAATTTCTTCTCTAAGCCACACAAACTTCGACGCACACAAAAGTTTTAACTTCAACTAAACGACAAAAAAGTCAAGTGCGCACTATTCATTGACTTGGTAAATGTAGTATATAGAGCATGTTTGGATGAGCTTTTTTGAAAAGGAGTTATTGGCTTATTGACTTTTCAAAAAGGAGTTTTGAAAAGTAAGGGGTCCCTTACTTCTTGAAAACTCCTTTTTAAAGCATTTACCCAAACAACTTATTAACTTATTGACTTTTTGAAAAGTCAATAAGTTAATAAGTTACTTTTTATGACTTTTCCAAACATGCCCATAGTAATATGAACGACTACGAACTAAGTTTGTTCATGTTTGCTCGTTTAATTTTAAGTGAACAAACGCACGAACATGAAGACTAACACTTAAACAAATAATTTTTTGTATTCGTGTTCATTCGTTAAAACGAATAATTAGTTTGTTCATGAACGGTTAGTAGATATATCATTAAGAAGATAAATGAACAAACAAACACAAATAACATCAAAGAATTTAGAGTACATTAAAAAAATGGCCTGATTTATTAAAAAAAATGTGGTTTGGTCACTCTTTGAAATATTTTGATATTTTGGTACTTGTAGTTTCGATTTTATTGCATTTTTGCGATTTTTTTTCAAAAATAGGCCTCATCGGAGGTCGATTTTCACAAATAGGCTCGATTTTTTTTCATTTTCAAAAATAGGCTTTCCGCCGTCCCCGAGGCCGGCTTCCAATTAAAGCCTTACTCCCCGAGGCCGGCTTCCAATTGAGCGATGTGACTGCTCGCCTGGAAGACTCCCCGAGGCCGGCTTCGTGAAGACAGCCTCCCCGAGACCGGCTTTAGGCCAAACCGTCGATTATATATACAACACTTCATACAACACTTCACACAACAACACAACCAAAAAAAAAAGCAAAGTCAAAAAGATTATCAACCTCTTTACTTACAAAAAAAAAAAGAAAATAACATATTTCTAATACCATGTGGCGAAGTCAAAAAGTCTTAATCATGGAACTTCGACTACATGTTGAGATGTTAGAAGAGAGAATTGACCTAATGAGTCAACGAGCTCGAGCCCGTGAACTTCAAATTTTCATTGACGAGATGCAACGTACAATATGTGAAATGGATAACCTGGCTTATGAAGGGGCGGCGGAGGAGGCGGTTCAGGAAGCAAACGCACATATGATGCAACGTACGAGGGAAACGCCTCCACCCACATTACAGTTTGTGGAGCAGCAAACTCAAAACTCCTTAATACGTAATCAACAACCAGAAACAATCAACTTGGTTGAGAAGTATGGTTGGGCCAGGAGCGTAGAGGAATTTTACTTGAACGGGGATAGGCGCGGGAATGAAATCGTTTGCTATATTGTATTCTTAGGTCGTACCAAGGTACCTAGGGAGTTTTGGAATATCCTGTTAGATGAGAATTCCAGCTCTGTTTTGTTCCGTGCGGTACGTAATTTAATTATGTTATTATCCATATTTTTAATCGAATCTCAAATGTAAATAATTGTATATTTATTACAACATATAGATTGTTGGGTTAGAAGATGGATGCGTTATCGGTTGTATCTTGGCTATAATACTGGAGAATATAAGCGATGGACAATAATGCCTACCAAGTTTGAGTCTCTACTCTTACCACCTCACGGATCAGATGCTATAAAGTATGCAGATGGCAGTTTGACACCTTACCCCGCTTCGGGGGACGTGGATGTCTTATACATCCCGTTACGTTTAAATGATAACGTTTGGTTGCTTGTGCAGATGGATCTTGTTAGCAACGAGACATGTTTAATTTGCAGTTGTCGTCGTTCGATAAAGCGTGACGTGCTTACGTCAACCCTAAATCGTTGGCGAGATGTTTTGCCTGGTTTTAAAAGGAGTTTCTCCTATGAAGAAAGAAGCCCCCAACTTCAGGCGAATCTTTATTTCGCCAAAGGCATACCTCAAGGTAGGGAAGAAGACTCTGCTGTGTTTATTTGTAAGTTTATGCACTATTTGGTAACAGGGAAATCAATCAAGCAAGATGGAGTCATCGATAGCAATCAGATCGCTTCGGGTTATCGACAACTTATGGCTCGTGATTTATATAGCTATCGTATTTTATAATCACAACCTGAAATTTTTCCTTTTAGATCTGTGGTGTTATATGATGATTTGGATTAAAGTTTCATTTGTATTTGGTATTAATTTTATAAAATCGTGATGTTAGTGTTTATTTGTCATTTTAAAAATCAAGTATTAAAAAAAATTAAAAAATTAAATGTCTAACTTTGGAGCTTGATACAGTACACTTTTAAGTTATTCAGATATAACTTTCTAAATAATAGTTGCGGTATTGATTATAGTGTAAACATATGCAAAAGAATTAGAGCAAAAAGATAAGTAATGAAAGAGTTATGGCAGTCTGAAAATGCAAAAAAATGTTTTTTTATAATCTAAAAACATGCAAAAATGTTAATTTCATGCTTGAAAATACAATATTAGTGTTTATTTGTCATTTTAAAAATCAAGTATTAAAAAAAATTGAAAAAAATTAAATGTCTAACTTTGGAGCTTGATACATTACACTTTTAAGTTATTCAGATATAACTTTCTAAATAATAGTTGCGGTATTGATTATAGTGTAAACATATGAAAAAGAATTAGAGCAAAAAGTTAAGTAATGAAAGAGTTATGGCAGTCTGAAAATGAAAAAAAATATTTTTTTGTAATCTAAAAACATGCAAAAATGTTAATTTCATGCATGAAAATACAATATTAGTGTTTATTTGTCATTTTAAAAATCAAGTATTAAAAAAAGAAATTTGAAAAAAATTAAATGTCTAACTTTGGAGCTTGATACAGTACAGTTTTAAGTTATTCAGATATAACTTTCTAAATGATAGTTGCGGTATTGATTATAGAGTAAACATATGAAAAAGAATTAGAGCAAAAACATAAGTAATGAAAGAGTTATGGCAGTCTGAAAATGCCAAAAAATAGTTTTTTGTAATCCAAAAACATACAAAATGGTTTGCAAAAGTCAATAGATTAAACAAAAATAAATAATTGCATAATACAACTTTGGCCAAAATATAAGCTAGTGATTGTGGCCCCTTCTTCCTCCTGTCCCACAATTCGGTGGTCTTCTATTTCTTGCCGGCCTTTGTTGTTCTTGAGGATTTGTTGGCTCTATATTGATGTCAAACTGATGGACCGGACTCACGTTCCTATTAGGTGGTTGATCAGAAGATTGGCCCGCGAAATAATTATGAGGGGAACCTGTGAAACTGAACGGGTGAGAATATTGTTGGTGAGCATACGCGGCGGGGGTATTAAATAATTCTGGGAAAAAATCATTTTGAGATATCCCATCCATATTCATTGCATTTTGGTTTTCAAATTGCGTACTAGACCCCCCTGTTCAAAGTTCCAACTTTGATTGTAGCCCATGTGGTGTGATGTACTGGCACCACCAGCATATTCAGTTTGTCTTTGTTGGGCACTAGATTCCCCCCGGTTTGATGGGCCCTCATCTTCTGTCTGAGTCAGTTGGGACCTACGTGCCCTCCGCATCCATCTGGGAACCGGCATTAGTTCCTCTTGGTTCAGCTGTGGCGCTTGATGGTGAATAGGTGCCACACGAGGAGCCCAATAACTTGGGCGTTCTTCTTCATGTGCCTGGTGCAAGTAATCCTGGGACAGTTGATACATGTCACCTATAACAGGCTGAAACTCCTGTTGTCCCAGGTACGGTTGCATCATGGATTGAAGATGTGTTAACCCATCAGCCTACATACATGTTATATCAAATATTAATATATTATGACTAAGTGTACATATAAACATTATTATGAAATAATAGTTGCGGTATTGATTATAGTGTAAACATATGAAAAAGAATTAGAGCAAAAAGTTAAGTAATGAAAGAGTTATGGCAGTCTGAAAATGAAAAAAAATATTTTTTTGTAATCTAAAAACATGCAAAAATGTTAATTTCATGCATGAAAATACAATATTAGTGTTTATTTGTCATTTTAAAAATCAAGTATTAAAAAAAGAAATTTGAAAAAAATTAAATGTCTAACTTTGGAGCTTGATACAGTACAGTTTTAAGTTATTCAGATATAACTTTCTAAATGATAGTTGCGGTATTGATTATAGAGTAAACATATGAAAAAGAATTAGAGCAAAAACATAAGTAATGAAAGAGTTATGGCAGTCTGAAAATGCCAAAAAATAGTTTTTTGTAATCCAAAAACATACAAAATGGTTTGCAAAAGTCAATAGATTAAACAAAAATAAATAATTGCATAATACAACTTTGGCCAAAATATAAGCTAGTGATTGTGGCCCCTTCTTCCTCCTGTCCCACAATTCGGTGGTCTTCTATTTCTTGCCGGCCTTTGTTGTTCTTGAGGATTTGTTGGCTCTATATTGATGTCAAACTGATGGACCGGACTCACGTTCCTATTAGGTGGTTGATCAGAAGATTGGCCCGCGAAATAATTATGAGGGGAACCTGTGAAACTGAACGGGTGAGAATATTGTTGGTGAGCATACGCGGCGGGGGTATTAAATAATTCTGGGAAAAAATCATTTTGAGATATCCCATCCATATTCATTGCATTTTGGTTTTCAAATTGCGTACTAGACCCCCCTGTTCAAAGTTCCAACTTTGATTGTAGCCCATGTGGTGTGATGTACTGGCACCACCAGCATATTCAGTTTGTCTTTGTTGGGCACTAGATTCCCCCCGGTTTGATGGGCCCTCATCTTCTGTCTGAGTCAGTTGGGACCTACGTGCCCTCCGCATCCATCTGGGAACCGGCATTAGTTCCTCTTGGTTCAGCTGTGGCGCTTGATGGTGAATAGGTGCCACACGAGGAGCCCAATAACTTGGGCGTTCTTCTTCATGTGCCTGGTGCAAGTAATCCTGGGACAGTTGATACATGTCACCTATAACAGGCTGAAACTCCTGTTGTCCCAGGTACGGTTGCATCATGGATTGAAGATGTGTTAACCCATCAGCCTACATACATGTTATATCAAATATTAATATATTATGACTAAGTGTACATATAAACATTATTATGAAATATTACCGCAACATTTAAAGCTCCTCCCAGATTATGGCCACGTGATAAGTTGTCTCCAACAGGCCTTGGATTTCTAATAAAGCCTACGGTACGCTGAAAGTACCAAGGCATATAATCATGAGCAGCTGTTGGCCTGGTCATCCATTGGTCCACATTGACGGAATTATTAACACGGTTGTTCCAATGTGTCACATAAATGACATGTTTAACCCGCCAATCTAGACCCGCGTTTCCTCTACGGCTCATTCCACGTAACCTCCTCTGATCTGCCATATTAAAGAGGGGCGCCATTGGAATACCTTGATAAACAGAGAATTGCCTTAATACCCTGTTGGGTAAGTACTGCTCAACTACTTCCCAATGGATAACATATGTTACACACAACCAGGTCTGCGGGTTGTATGTACACACTGGTGATAGAACACCGGCAACTTCTTCATAGGGAGTCCACAAGAACTGCAATAATTTGTTATAGGTCAATATTTTGTATAACATTTGTAGATTAGATTCAACTAGTAAAATATCTCTCCACTTTTTAAGCTCTCTAACGATGACCTATACCCGGTCACACAGTTCTTGGTTAGGTGGACGTAGCTTAACTTTTGATTCCACCTGAATTTTAATATATTGAAAATTAGTTATGCTATTATCATTTTAATATAATGATACCGGGTTACATACCTAGCACCAAATTTTTTTCCGTTTAATGCTATATTTCTATCAGTAAGAACCGGTGAGAAATTGGGCAACCTCGTCCATGCCCATAATTGAAGCAAACTCATAGGCCCGCAAATATGCCATAATCTAGGATTAGTTGCTTTGGAGAGGTTTCGGTAGAGACTGGCCAGAACAGCACTACCCCAACTATATCGACCGCATTCCTCTAGATCTTCAAGTAAGTGTAACAAATACAAATTGCAGTGGCTGTCGGTGTTATGCGTAAATATAGTACCGTTCAGTAGAAGCAGTACGTATAGCCTTGCTCTTTGCAGCCACTCAAATTCATTCCGCGGGGTAAAGTCCGCCATAAATTTAGTAAGACTTGTTACTCTCACCTGACTGCCTTTGAAATCACCTCTTGCCGGCCTAAAACCAAGCAACCGGTGAAAGTTGTCAATTATGTGGTCATAATCGGTTTCCGGTTCAACACCTGTAACAGCGTCGCCATCAGTCCGCAACCCCCATATGGCTTGAACATCTTGGAGGGTCACTGTGACCTCTCCAACTGGCAAGTGAAATGTGTTTGTTTCCGGCCGCCACCTCTCGACGAGTGCTGTGACAAGGCCGTGATCAACTTCCCTGAAAATACAGTCAAGCACTCCTGCAAAACCTGACATACGCATGAAGTTCCAGAAGACATCGGGAAGTCACTCTTTGACACTTTTGTGAATGCGAAAAAATGTTTTATCAGCCCGTCTAATATGAAAAACATTATCAGGGAGCTGATTAAGAAATAAACTATAAGCTCTGTTCTCATTAGCTAAATATAATAATTCCGGGTTGATAGGACCGGGAACAACTTGCATGTTATTCATCTTTTAACGAAATAGATGGTAACGTTTTACGCCAAATTTGTTTTTTTAGTATTAATAAATATTAGAAGTGGTCAATTAAAATTGAAAGACAGAATTTTACGCCAAATTTGTTTTTGAAAGAAAATGAAAAAAGATAATGGGTAAGGGTAGTTTGGTCATTTCATTTAGACGAGGGGACCAATGATGCAATAAAATAGAAACCACGGATACCAACAGGCAACAGATACCGGAATAGCAAAAGGTTTCGAAGTAGGACCAACGCCACAATTTTTACAATAGTTTTGTAGTTTATTCAAGAATTATATATGATTATTTCGTATATGGTTGTTTCTCTTTATTAGTCTAATTAAACCTATCTTATTAAAGATCACTATACATATAAATTTTTCTCCAAATAGAATATCGTCATATGAGTAGATATCGCACCGCCACTATCAAAGATCTCAAGCGAACATAAATAAATTAACATAGAAATGATCATTGGCGAGAGAAAGAAATCACAACCGATAATTATTTTGTTTCTGATCGGTGGGTAACCCCGTCAAATATATGCTGGTATGGCATGTATGGGTATAAATTTTCACCTAATTACCGAGAGGACCTATTATGTAGCACTAACGGGGTACCCGCGCAATTCGACGGCGGGTACCCTGTAACTATATCTCGTGATGGCGATATTGATGGCGATGGTGACGTAAGTGACGGTGGTGGTGCGTAGCGATGGTGGTGGGTGGTGATGCATAGTGATGTGGATGGGGTTGTAGTGATTATGGTAGTGGGTGATACGGATGGGATCGGGTCCAAAACCGACCCGGATGAACCCGGCTGTAAAATACCGGAGACCCAATTTCAGATGATTTGTAGACCCGAGAACCAAACCGATTTTACATAATTCGATTCTAGGTTTGGTTCAGGTGAACTGGTTATAGACCAAATTGGTACCGAAATAGTAATTGGAGTCGGTTTCGCGTGTTTATTAAATTTTTAAATTTTTTATAGTTTATGAATCCCAACTTACATCCCCAGTCTTAAATGCATGTATTGATCAACAGTTAGAGATTTATGATCACCAAAATAGTTAATCAACAATGTCCAATTTAAAGACCTCAAAGTTCTGATTCCTAGGCCAATGTGCATCACAACCATTAAACACTTAAAAGAAAAAAGAAATTTGTAGTTTGGAAATAAATTATGTAATTTATGTTAAAAATGGTGTCATTAAACGCAATTTTAGCAGTTGCAGCCTCGTCGAACTTTGCATGTAACATAAACACTTCAATATTTTAGTCTTTAGAAAAATGAAAACAATGTACCCAAAAGATCCCCACCCAAGTCATGCACAATGGGTACAAGTGTACAACACAATTTTGATAATAATATCAGTTACTCCGTATAATCAAACCATTGTTACATATATT
This sequence comes from Calendula officinalis, assembly GCA_963853835.1. Taxonomy (NCBI): domain Eukaryota; kingdom Viridiplantae; phylum Streptophyta; class Magnoliopsida; order Asterales; family Asteraceae; genus Calendula; species Calendula officinalis. The sequence continues at coordinate 5,603,043 of OY970828.1, read as the reverse complement.
TCATGTAACAAATTTGATCTAAAATTAGATTCCATTTCCAATTCCTACATAAGAAATTAAGCAGACTAAAGTAATAAACCTAAAAAATGAAATCCTCAATAATAACAAGAATACTTCAATTTTAGTCGCTAATTTTGCTCAAATAAATAGAGCAAACCATATCTGGTTCAAATTAGAAATACATAAGCAATTAACATAACAATCATTATTTTGATTTCCTAACCAACATTAGAAACCTAAAAATTGATATCAACAAAGTAGAGATTGCTCGTTTTGTTCAATTATGAACTGATTGAAATCCAATTCCAGTTCCAACTACAAAGGAAATTAATTAATCAAATAGCATAATCATTGTATCATCATGTTAATAAACCAAAATCATTAAACAGATTAACATCGCGTACATAGCTCAATCAGTAACTATCAAAAACCAATCGTTGAGTAAACGTTGCACTGCTAGGATTTTGTAGAGCCTGAATAGAGGGAAGGCAGCAGTGCAGCGACTATGGGAAGCAGTGTCAACGTAAGAGGTTGAGGGAGAGAGGAGGCATATGTTGATGACTGTTGTCTGGGTTTCTTCATTCCTTCTCTGTCATTGAACTATATGAAAAAATTGACCAAAAATATTACTCACGATATCAAGTTGAGCCTAAATAGCTTCCTGACGAATCTTCTATGCCTGATGATTCCATAAGACGAACCTGATCCTGCTTCCTATTCAACTCAAAAACTTAACGAAAATGAAAAGTATTTCCTCACAAAGGTTTCCATTGATGTAATTTATACTCACAACAAAATATCCAAGCTGGCAGAGATTTATAAAATAATATAAACTAAAACTGTAAAATGGCCTTTAAACCATCTGCATCAACCATCATTCTGCTAAATCATTCATGTGATGTCCAAAAATTGGTTAGGGTCAAGATTGAGTGGTCCGTGCTTCATCAACTCGGCTACCTAAACACAAAAACAAAAGTTTCATTACTAAATTATTGCCGATCAATAAAAACCAAAATTTGTCTACAAACAATTAAATCTTCCATCTTCTATACAAAAATAAATCAAAATGTGTCCACTTTGTCACCGGAATTCCCAAGCAAATGATAGACCCCTTAATCCAAAAGCAAACCATATCCCCATATTTGACGCCATCCGCAGCATCAATAAAAGCAAAACCCAAATCAAAACATAAAATCCTAAATCAAATATCGACACAATTGAATAAAACCAAACAATCGAAATAAGGTACACGAATTTAATAAAAAAGAACCCTAACTTTGTTTTAACAAACTGTAATGAAGAAGATGACATTGAATTTAAGTTTGATATGAAAGCACATGCAGTTGTTTTTGAAGATTGATTCGAAATCAGAAAAAATACATGCTTCATTGGTTGAGGATTAATTCAAAATTTATATATTGCGATTATCAAACTGGAATGAAAACAAGTAGCACTGGAATTGCAGTGTATACATCGATTATAACATAGCACTTCGGAAATTGCAATGTAAGCAATAGAATCGAGGAGACTTCTAAGGGTTATGAATCGACGGGGGAGATGGTTGAAGAACCGATGCAACGCGGGAGAGGGTTGCAGGAACCAATGCAATAAGAATTCAGGAGGCGTATACGTTTTTAGGCAATTTATAAAGTCTAGATTAAATTAAATATATTGATTATGTAATACCAGATGTCCTTCCAGTTCAGTTGGTTAGCGCGTTCAGCTGTGTGGTGTTCTTGGTCCCGTGTTCGAGACCTGTTTGTTGCATTGTTTTTTAAGCTTTTGTTAAAGACAAAAAAGGAAAGTTTTTGGCTGAATTTTCACCCGGCTAATTATAGAAAGGTCCTAAATACATTATAGATAGTAGAGATGAGTTATCCTATGTAACCCCGGTTCCGAACAAAATTAAAACTTTTTAAGAAAAAATAGAAAACTAGTAATACCCTTAAGTTTTTTTATCCCCCACTCCATTTACCCAATAATCCATACATGTAGCCATGTAGGTAGATACCCTAAGAGCATGGGGTATGGTGGCTTAAGTCGGAATGTCATCTTTGCGTCATATATACGCCACATTATTATTTCACATTTCACATTTCACAAAATACCCTTAAAAAATATTCCTCTTTCTCCTCTTATTGGTCCCAAAACACTTTCTCTCCTCTCATTGGCTGGTGGCTTAAATCGGATGGCCAACTTGGGGTGTGGTTTAACATGGCTGACGGTGTGGTGGCGTGAATAGGGAGTAAGCCACCATACCCCACGCTCTAACAATTTGTCTGTGACACACATTTTAGTTTTTTTTAGTAATTAAGGTTTTTACCTTAAATCCAGTTTTCCAATTTGGCCTTTACTGTTTAAGCCCCAAATAGTTAATATTTTATGGCAAATTATTTTATATTTTATAAATTCATTATTTGATTTGGACACTCATACTGATCTAATGAGTATAATATAGTAAGAATATTTAGTTGAATATAATATAATCTCTCCTAATTTGTGTGTATGTATTTTATTACTTCTTCCGTTTCAAAATAAGTTCTAAATTGTTATTTTATGATTTTTGAAGTACAAGCCTATAATAATAATTATTATTATATTAGATTCAGTTGGATAATTGGTGTGGATGACTCCTACAATATTTAAATAAAATGAATTCAATGATTTTTAAAAGTAAAAATAAAGATAAAATGGTTATTTCCCTATATTGAAAGAGATATTTAGTAACTATGAACCCGCTGCCTTAGTAAATAAATTAAATTATTAATATATGAAAAATGCTAAGCATTGCCCTGTAGACTATAATTAAGAAAACAAATTGTTGCTTAAATTTAATGTACCTTAACCAATAAAAAAACCACCTCCTTAAAAATTACTAACTATCATAATAATTATGCTTCAATACTTACACATTAACCAATTAATCAACCCTTAGGCTATTCGGTATGGGTACTACATGTGGTACCCAATTTTTCTGTCACATCATCGCCACCTCAGCAACCACACCACCACCACACCACATCATCTCTAGAAAATACCCACCACACCACACCACATCATTTTATTCTATTTAATTTTAAATAAGAAAGAAAATAAAATAAATAGAATATTGTCCCAACCAATCAGAAGCAGCCACCTCAACCCCCCACACGCGTTTGTCCCCGTTGCCCGTTGCCTCCCTTGCCCACGCCAACCCCCACGTCGTTGTGGGGGGGGGGGGGGGGGGCGGTGTTCCAAGAACCTCCCACGCCGTTGCCCCTCCATGTCACACCCCACGCCCAAGGGCGTTGTACCCACTCCGGACAGCCTTAGCAAATCTCTTAGGCTATGGGGTATTGGTACCACATGTGGTACCCAATTTCCCTACCACATCATCGCCACCTCAGCAACCACACCACCACACCATATCATCTCTAGGAAATACCCACCACACCACACCACACCATTTTATTCCATTAAATTTTAAATAAAACAAAAAAGAAAATACTCATTAATTAATCACACCCCTCCACCCCACCCCCACAGGCGTTGCCTGCCATTGGCTTCTTCCCTTCTCCACCACGCCGACCCCCACGTTGTTGGAAAGAAATGGTGTTCCACACATGGCCACGCCATTGCTATTGCCAAATCACCCCATATCGAATCACCCCATCAGAGCCTTAAAATATATCACTCACTTTGAAATTATTTGAAATAGAAAGTGTATAGTTTAATTTGTACGTATATTTTATTTTCTTCTCAAACCACCGACTATATATAAGCATTAAATTATTAGGTGAGAGGTGTATAATTTCCAAGCACGGCCCCAATTTGCTTTGGACTCAGAGTCGTAAAGTGGACCTGAAAAATGACCAACAAGAACCCTAAAAAACTTCACCCCCATGATCACTGAATTTTCGCTGCAACTACAAGTCATCTTCACCTGTAAATACCTCAATTTCCATCATTATCACTCCTTATAACTCCAATTTTTCCTCCTCACAATTTCCCCAGTTTTCCCCTATTTTTTCCGATTTCAAATTAATGGGGAATGTAAATCAAACACCCCAACAAAATTCTCAAACCGCTCAACAGATCGAAGAACAAGAATCATCATCATCAACAACAACAAATTTCACCTGCGAAATTTGCATAGAGCCAGTAACACTCCCCAACAAAAAATTCAACAACAGTAACAAATGCGTTCACCCATTTTGTACGGATTGTATGATCAAATACATCGAAGTGAAGTTAGAAGATAACGTCTCTGACATCAAGTGTCCAGCGTTAACCTGCGATCACTCTCTTGAGCCGTTATCCTGCCGTCCGAAAATTGCACACCAACTGTTCGATAAATGGTGTGATGTGTTATGTGACTCTACTGTGTTAGGGCTTGATAGGGCTTATTGTCCTAATAGAGATTGTTCAGCTTTGGTTATCAATGAGTGTGGTAATCAAGGCAATTTAACAAAATGTGTGTGTCCAAATTGCAAAAAACCGTTTTGTTTCAAATGCAAAATTCCTTGGCATGCTGGTTATAGATGTGAAGAAAGTGGTGAAATGAGAGATCGAAATGATATTGCGTTTGGTGTTCTTTCTGAAAGAAATCAATGGATGAGGTGTCCTCAATGTAGACATTGTGTTGAACTTGTTAAAGGTTGCGCCATTGTTCGATGCAGGTATTAATCACAACAATTACTCAATTAGATGATAATTTACTCAATTAGATAATAAATTGATTATGTTTATGCTATCTTGTTTTTATTATTTCATATATTAAGTGTGCATATCTTTTTTAAAATTGAGGGGTATTGTGGGAAAGATAAAAGAAGGGGGAAAAATTGATGGGTAACCGATTCAATCGGAAATTTGATGTCAAATTTCAAGAAAGTGGTATCTTTTCTAGCTTAGTTACGGTTATGGTTGAAGTACGAATATAAAATTTGCATCATATAATGTTTCTTGATTTTGAAAATTGAGAATGACATTTGGAGTTTGCATACCTAATATTCTTCTATAATCGGAAAAGTTTGTATCGTTTTGGGAATTTTAAGCTAACAAATCATAGCTAACATCATGATCATATCAAATTCAAGATTATTTTGATTCGATTCTTGAATTTATTTAATTTTTTGATAATTGATTTTGAATTACAGATGTGGGATTGAATTTTGCTACAAATGTGGGAAAAAAGTGGAACACCATTGGTGCAATTGTAGACGATCATCAACATATTGCATGTGGCTTTTTCATCTCTGCATTGTCATTTTGGTTTTATGGCCATTTTTTCTTCTATTCACAGCAATTACAAGAAGGAACCATCATTGATTACTATAATCATGATTAAGATATAATTAAACTTCTATTAATATGATATATTAGTGTAAATAAAACTAAAAAGAAGCAAAAGTATTAGGTCTATTTGTGTGTGGTATGTGTTGGAATGGGAAGGAGATAGATACAAACTTCTATATCTAGGTTAAATAATCCTTTGAGTCCAGTTCACTATGTAAAGAGTTCGAGCAATGTTACTTTTGATGGATTTATATAATCTACTATAATTAGTTTAATCTTGTTATCGATTTTTGTGTTCTTGTGCATTTTTGTTTGATTCCGCAGCTGTTTTCTTGTTTAATTGATCATAGGTGATTGCAATTTTGCATGTCATTTTTAATATTATATCTCTAGTTTTTAGAAGTATTTAAAAATAATTTGTTTGACTTTTGTTTGACTAATTTTGACTTGATATATTGTGTCTCTAAAATGAATTTTTTATGCAAAGATAGCTTGTTATGTACTCTTTGATGTTAATTTCAAACAAAGTGGATTCGAATAGATTGATTTGTAGACCTTACATGTGAAATAGGATCCTCTTTATTGACTTATTGTATAGTAAAACTTCACAATATGATCATTATGATTATTTATTTTTGTATGTTTGATGTTAGTTATATATACTAATAAATATAATTTTTTTATAGATTTTGTTAATAGTGGTTCTTTAAAAAAATTATTGTACGTATAAAAAATTATACATTAATTAATAAAGAGGTAAGTTTTAAATGATTATCGATTAATGTATAAGTTTATAATATTTGTCTTAACATTTGAATGATGGTCCTTAATTATTGCTCAAAGCTAAAGTATAGGTTAAGATAAAAGCTTTATGAAATGCTTTTTTTTAAGGGTTCGACTAATTAGGTGAACACGTTTAGGTTAGTTCGGTGTAAAGGCTTTGCTTTTGATGGCATGCGTCTTCCTAGAATATATTTATTTATTAATTAAAACTTTCTTATGTATTGGTTTATATTTGTGTATACATTTATTATATTTTATGTTTGACACCAAAACTAAAAACATGTTTAATACCATCTCTCCTATTATTAAAAAGACGTTGAAATTTTATATTAAGAAAACACGCATTTGCAAAAACAATATCATCAAGGCCAAATCTTCAGAATTTTTCTAATAGATATAAAACATTGCATCAAGTTTTGATGACACGATAGTATGCGCTTTCGAATAAGCTTCTAAAGGTCAGGTAAATATTTACCAGATGGTTATGATAACATTTAAAAGTAGGCATGCCAATGGTTATGTCGCCTATAGTTGTACATCATAACCAGCATAAGCCCGGCCACCCCTGTGGAACCCTTATCTCTACTATATATAATAGAGGAATGTCTTTCTACTTTTAGCAGGTCTTAAAACAGGACTGTCATTTCTGGAAGGTCTTAAACCCACATCATAATTGAAAAAAAAAAAAAAAACTTTTAACAGGTTTCGAACTTGAGCTCTCTAGAAACACATTTATGAACCTTACCACTACACCACATCAAATATGTGGTACACAAACGAAACACTAACACACTATGCTTTCAATGTGCAAACGAAAATCATTATAACCATTAATTGAGAAACGTTTTTTTTTCTTTTTATTTTTAGAAACAATAATCAGTAAATGTAAATTACTTGAACATGTGTTTTTGTATATTTAATTTTAACATTGAAATCATGCGGTTTATATCACTCCGTCCTATTTTTTTTACGATTTTAAATCACAAATCTCTCCATGGTAGAGATATATTGAAAGCATGCGTTTTTTTACATTGAATTCATGCGTTTAGATAATACGATTTACATTGAAAGCATGCGTTTTTTCAATTATGATGTTTTTTTATATAGTAGATATATATTGAATTTTACGTTTTCTTCTAAGCTATATATATATATATATATACTCCATCAACTTACGAAATATAGTTATTGTGCAACCTACAAACGAGGTGAAAACTTACAATCATATTATCTTTTTTATGGCTTTAATCACCCAATATGGTGCTTCAGTGCTCCATGCACTGCCATGACCAGTTGAAGAATTAGAGGTAACGTCTATTTGACTAAATTCAGAGTTTCAAATTCTTACTTAAAAATCATAAATTCGGTGTTAACTAATATTTTTTGGCTTCTCTTTCAAAGGAATTTGATGGATATGTACCGATTGAAAACTTTGAAGACCTCTGCTATCCTCAGTACTGGTACAAATGCAAATTTGTTCGCGTTGAATATGTTTGGTTTGACCAAAAACATAACAAACTATATTTGTTCCTGCTTGACAGATTTGTAAGGTACTACTAATTAAGTACTAGCCTCCTTAAGCATCATAAGTGTGTGTTGACTGTTACAATTTATTTTTTTGCAAAGCCCATCTATTCCGCCCCAATTAAACACCCATCAATTCTTGCATTAAAATCTTTTAAATGGTTGCATTGACTTCATTTTAAAAAGTAATGGGTATTAAATATACCACAATTAAAACGTATTTTAATTAACGCATTTTATGCCACAATTAAAACGCATTGACTTTATTTTAATTGGCTTCATTTTAATTCAAAATCGTTTGACCACAATTAATTTGCTTATCAGTTTTCTTAAATACTATTATTTCCTCCACGTGATTTTCAAAATATATTGATTGTATTAAAATCTTTCTAATATACCTCATTCATTTCAGTTTACATATCAAATGTGTTACTGTGAGTCTATCTACGGTTTTATAAATGTGTATAGGTGTATCTTTAATTCCATCATTTTTCACTTTCAGGCCTCTTTCTTATACCTTTTTTTTTTTGTTTTTAGACATCAACAGACGAAAGAAAGGTACATATTCTTATCTAATTTTTTTTCTTTAAATTTAGCTTTATCCAATAATCTTGATCAATTTAATTGAATTGATTTTAGTTTTAGATTTTAAACTTAAAAACCCATGGCTACCGAGATCTATTGCCCCAAGAGGAAGACAACTAATGAGTATTGAGAAGGATAATCATATACTTAGTATTCCAAGGTACCAAATGTGTTCAAGTAAAATCTTCATGTATGGTTCATTACTTCCTCTATTCTCATGGTAATCATCCCGTTGCCCTTGATGTGTATAATTATAAATAATTTATGTAAGATTTACTGATATAATGTTTTTGTTTTTATTTTTGGGAGGAGAAAAAGGTCATAAAAGAAGAAAAATGAAACTTGATGACAAATATATGTGTGTATGATTAGAGTGGATGCTAATCGGGCCTAATTGGATTTTATTAATCTATTCTTTACATGTCAAGGTTAGCAATTATGTAGTCAAATTACCGCCCATGTTTAATTTTACATAATTATCGTTATATAATTCTCATAATTTCACATTTGTATTTTGGTCAGTTTTGAGTATATATGTTATTGATATGGTTGCTGGAAAACACAAAGTGGATTTAGATACATATATATAGAAGGTAAGGTTTTTATTAAATCGTTATAATCTGAGTTTTATATCATCATGCGTATTGTTTAGATACAAATATATGGAAGGTATGGTTTTCATTAGAATTATGTAGATTGTTCCAACCGAATATTAATACATACCAAGAGAAGTCTTACCTTACCCGTCAGTTCTCCGTTACCGAGTACTCCTCCCCAATGAATGAATATGACAGAACATGGACATGTTTGATTCTTAAAAAAATGTATTTTTTAATCATCATGTTTATATGAGGTTTTTAATCATTGTTTTTTGTATGTAAATGTATTCCTTGTTTTACTTTTTATAGGTCTTTTAGCATTCACAGTTTTTTGAAATATGCAAGCAATTGGCCGATCATTTTGATGTAGTGCTGACTGCAAGAGACGAGAATAGGGGCACCAATGCCGTCGCCAAAGTGCACTCTTCCGGTTTACCGGGCGTCTTTCTTCATCAGCTCGATGACACTTATCCAAACAGTATCTCTTCCTTAGCTTACTTCATTGACGCGCTGTCCGGGAAACTCGATATATTGATAACAATTTACATTTTGAAGCCCTGTTTTTTGTATTGAGTTTTAAGTTTATAATTTATAATAGTTTACTTGCAATCATTATCAAAAAATCATTTTAGCTGAATGTAATTTCTCCTAATTAATTGTGAAAAATAAAATTGGATTTTAATTTCAACCAATTTGAAGTGGCTAGATGTGGCTAAATTACAACCAAATTGTTAGGACCCGTTCATTTTGACGTAATCCTCCGTAATTGTAATTCAATTACATTACGGAGGTACGTTTGGATGAACTTTTTTTTCGTAATTCATTTACGACGTAAATTCGAATTACGATATTCGTTGTAATTGAATTTCGTGCCAGCACCCTATGAATTCAATTACGGTCCTTTAGTAAACTAACAAATTTGAATATTTTGTATGCTTCAAATTTTAAAATCGTTTAAAAAAATTTTAAAAAATTAATAAAAAAAAAAAATTTTAAACCAAGAAAATAATAATAATAAATTAAATTTTTTTTAATGTTTTAAGAAAATTTTAAAAAATAAAAAAAAATTATAAAATAAAATAATAATAATAAAATAATAAATAATAAATTTTAAAAAAAGGATCTAAAAACGTTTCTAAAAATGCATAAGAATTGATTTGAATTACAACTCAAAATTTTAGTAGCCAAACGCGTAACCATATTCAGTTACAACCGAATTCAATTCCAACCGAATTTAATTACATTACAGAAGATTATTTCGAGCCAAATGCCCCCTTAAAGTTTTACTTGAAATTTTATCTCGATCCAAATGGAGTTATGACCCGGCCCAATTTGTGATAAGTATGATTCTGATAAAGGTTTTCTTATTTGGAAGTGGTCAAACTGGTCAATAATAAGTGAAGACCTATGACAAGTTGAGGGCACTTGCAAAAACCAAGATGATTTTAAAAATATGTTACTTAGCTACATGCACATACTTTGGTAACGAGAATGAAGATGTTGTAAAATGTTTGACTTTTTCCCTAAGTTGACTATATATAAAGTGAGTAATCTTTTGTCAGATTATAATTTATTTCAATATCATGGAACTCAAAACTTTTTATTTATTTAATTTGATTTGTAGATATTTGGTATTAAAACTCTGGTAAAGAACTACTTGCCTATAAGAGATGCACGTCTTTGTGTTGTCATTGATGAAAGAACTATTTAAAGATCTATGTCAAAACATAGGAATACAGAAATCTCAATCGATATATTTCTCCTTACTTTCAGGACTTTTGACATAATTGACCCATTACATCGTAAGAAATAATGTGTAATCTAAGGATATTTGCTCGCTAAGCTTTGCGATGACAATCAACAAAGCCCAAAGACAGACAATTCCAAACGTGGGCGTTTATCTGCCGGAATCGGTGTTCTCGCATGGGTAACTTTATGTTGCCCTTTCAAGAGGCATTTCACGTGACAATACAAAGTATTGGTAACTCCAGCAAAAAAAAAAAATAATCTCGACGGAGTTTACGTGGTGTATCGAGAGGTTTTACATGATGAGTAACACGCATAAACAGACATGTCTTCCCTTTATTTTAGACTTAATTAGGTTTATCAGGTTACCTCTATTTTATACACAGTTTTCATGCTTATGTATTGTATTCGTTATAAAAATATGTTACGAATGAACTTTTAATCACCAGTATTATTTAGTTCGCAGCCCGCCGCATCGCACGGGTTTTAACCTAGTAACGGAAAATACCTTTAAAAAATTGAATTAAGTTTATAATTGACGTTAATAAAAATCAAATTTACAGAATTAGAGGTTTAAAACGTAAACCACTACCATCAAGCATCTTAATTTTTATTAACTTATAACTCAGGAATAAAATAGAAAAGGTGGTTAAAGTTAGATATGGTTTTAATGCATGTTCGGTTCACATACGTGGTAGGTGGTATTTACACACTAAGAAAATGCCTGCACACGTTTTGCCACATTCGAAGAAACTGCTAATTTAATCGAAAGTTTTTTACGGATGATGTATATTACAGAAGCATAATTTTGTAATGAAAACATTTAAAAACTCTTGAAATAGGTTTAAGAAATATTCTTATACAAAAAGGAAAAAAAGTTGCAACCACTAGAAATTAGAGCGGCTTTATATATGGTATGTTGGTATGATGAAGCAAGATGAAGCTATTGGATGTAAAATCATGTAACAAGTGTGATAAAAGAGGTTTTCTGTGTTTAATAAATAATTATCAATTAATTTATTAACAAAAATTAGTTTTTTCAATCAACATAGTGTTTCGTATAATAAGTAATTATTTATTGTTAACAATTAAGTGTGTACATGAAACATTTAGAAATCGGCCAAATCGTGGTAAGTCGGGTGAGTTGAGAGTCTTGAGGCATCCAATATCAGCTAGAGAATTTAGAATTTAGAAATTGGATATCACATTTTACAACCTAGAATTTTTTTAATGGGTATCCTTAGTCCCTTAGGGCACATAATAACGTGCAATTAATAAATATAAAATTTTATTTAGACCGAAAATGATATATAATGCATCTTTAAAAAAAAGATAAAAATAGAATTAATTAATGTTATTTAAACTATATTTAAAAAATAGTCATTATAGGAAATGTGACTTAAAATATGCCCGGATATATGTTACAAAAAAATTAATTGTAATAGGAAGTATCTTTAACATAATTTCGATACCTATGTAACTGATTTGACAAACTACTGCTCGTAATATATTTTACTTTTATACTTAGTTCGTATCATAATAAGTGCACATTTTATATTTTTTTTACATTTTTAATATGAATGATACGCTCTGATAATTAATCTTATTTGATTAAGATTCGTAGGGCCAATATCGACTAATTGTCTCCTTAAGAATAGTGAAATGTTCATTTTATCAATATTTTTACCTTTAAACATCATTAACGTCACTTTATTAAAAAGAATTGAGACTCATCACTCATTTATAACTATCAGATTTAATTTATCTTAACATTCATTATAATCTTATACCTAAAGACCCGTGAAACAAACAATGTATCACTTATTGTAATACGGATGAAGTATTTCTTTTACTAGAGTAGCCTCGCAACTCATGTTGGAGTCCTTACAACACTCCTAATGGTGTCTTGCATCTCGTCGGCTGACATGGCAAACTCGTCTGTTGTTTCAATCGCTGGCATATACTCGTGAGCTTCAATGCGTCGGTTTCATCTTTTCCTTCAACTCGTCGGGATCTGACGAGTTCACTGACTCATTGGTTTCTATTTCTAAAGATATTTAGAGGGGAAAATGTAGAATGAAGAGAGAGTAGAGATGAAAGGAAAATATAATGTTGGCACGAACTTGTCGGTTTCTTATCAGCAGGAAAGAGAATGATGTGATGCTGATATGATAAAACTGATGAATATAGAAATTCGTAACTGTTAGAAGATGCCTTATAACACTTTGGTGTAGTGCGTGATTATCACTTCATCACATTGAATTTGGGCCTCACACACAAAATAGTGGAATATCCCACACTCACACACAACACCACCACTTCCGACTTTCACTTCGCGAAAAACATCTATTTCCTCCAATACGGAAACAACGATGCCGGTCGTGGATCTCGACGTGGTCGAGGGCCAACAGCGACGTCGTGGGTGTTGGCTCTGAGTGCTCTTAACTTGCTTTGTTTGCTATGCGCTTATGGTTCACCTATGTTTAATCAAGTAAATCGATTTGTTGTTCTTTTATTGGTTTATATGTTTGTATTTAGAAGAAGACTCCAAGTTTGTGGAATTTACCCACCACATTGAGGCCCTTTTTAATTAAGGTTTCTTTTTGAATTTTTTTTTGACCCATTGTTCACAATCTGAACAAGCGTTTTTGGGGAGTTTGTTTTACTTCAATTTAGATCATCCCAAATTCGCAAAATAGAATCTCTAATGTTACAAATATAGCCAATAAAATTTCATCTTTACTACTTAACTATTTTTTGATTGGTTGAATTTTCAAGTTGACAATAATTTTAGTATAAATCAAAAAAGAAATATGAACAATAAAATTAAGGGGTAGTATTTCATCTTCTTCTTTCTATTTTTATAAAGAAAAATGCTAAACAATGTCCATAAAGGTAATGGTTAAGTAAATATTTTAGGCTTAAAAAAGTTGTAAAATAACTTATAAAAACCACCCATAAATTTATTAAACTAGCAGGGTACCCGCGCAATGCGGCGCGGGTACCCAGAAACTATATTTCGTGGCGAGCAAGTATTGTTCGTTTACACGGTAATAATTGCGCAAATGAATGATTTTTTCCGTCTTTAAAAATTGCAATTAGTAATCATTATCATCTTGAACATAATAATACATTCAAGTTCAACAAACTTAAGGATTATAATCTAAGAATATGCGAGCACACAAACAAATACCTTGATCATGGAAAGTTCGATACAATATGTTTTTTATTTAAAGTTGGTTGTTTATTTGTTTTAAAACAAAGTGTCATTTAGATCAATCGGTTAACACACATTCAGTACTTAGAAAAAAGGTCTTGTGTTCGAATCCTGTAAGCAACAATTTAACCGGAGCATATATCATGGATAAAACGTCGCCTGATTTGTAGTATCGTGTTTATGTGTAGGTTGTGTTTATGTGTAGGTTGTGGTCGAAAATAAAAACGTAGCTCGGAAATAAAAGATGGTAAGAAAGGTCAAAACGGATTAATAATAGATGGTAAGATAGTTTTCGGAAATAAAAATCAAAACGGAAATAAAAGATGGTAAGAAAGGTCAATTAATTAATTTCCGGAAATACAAACCGAAACCGAAAAGCTCAATTAATTAACTTCCGTAAATATAAGGGCAGGTCAAATGCGTGGAATTACAGCCTATTATATTTTGTTTTCCGGAAATACAAACCGAAACCGAAAAGGTACATTAATTGACTTCCGGAAATATAAGGTGTTGTGGTCAAATGTGTAACGACCGGAATTTTCGGTTAATATATTAAATGGAAATATTGAGGAATAAAGGTGGGAAAATATTTAATCGAGTCTCCGTTGGGTTTTATCGAGTGTTTGAATGTTTGGGACTTGGTATAACCAAGTACGGGTCAAGACTTGGATGGAAACAAGTTTAAAAGGCAAGAAACTGACCCAGGCAGCCCTCGCGGCGCGAGGAAGGCGCGAGGCAGGCGCGAGTTCAAACAGCATCTCCAGAGACGAAACGCGAGAGGGTCGCGTTTGGGGTCGCGTTTGGTTCGCGGCGCGAACTCGGCGCGAGCGGGGCGCGAAAGCTGGAAAAGATCGGCTTCTAAAAGGCAAACCCGCGTCACTTCGCGGCGCGAGCTCGGCGCGAATTTGGTCTGGAATATATAATCTTGTGTGTGAGCTAGGGTTTCATTTCTCATTCAACCCCACACTTAGTGCAGCCGTTTTTGAGAGCATTTGGACGGTTTTTGGAGCTAAGGAGCTCAAATCTTCATCATCTTGAAGGATTTAAGCATCAAGGGTAAGAATTCTTGCTTATTTCACTTAGTTACCTTCATTTTGAGCTTGGTATGGGTAACAATGGTGGTTTTGGGAACCCACCATATCATCTTTGGGGAAGATGAACTTTCATGAGTGTAAAACACTCCTTGTGGACTTGTAATCAATGTGTACAAGTTAGATTTGGGTTTGATGATGGAAAATCTTGAACTAGGGTTTGAGATTTCCACCAAGTTGTATGAACTTGGTGGTTGGGAATGTTTAGATGGATTAATTAGTAGCTAGTTATGGATTGTAACTAGATTTTGTGATGATATTGATGGTAGGTCAAGAAGACCTAAAGTTTGGTGACATTTCACAAGTTGGAAAGCAAGGATTCGTGTTGTTAGACACGATTTGGAGTTAGCTTGGCTAAGGTGAGTACATGTGAACTTTTAAACTGAGTACATAGTAAAAGAGTTTTAAAAATGGATAATATCTACCGAGTCTTTATTAATACATATTTTTAATAAAGAAAGTGATTAGAAAGATAATGAAATTTGATTGAATTGCTAATAGAACATAGTTATTGAAATTGATGATTTTGCAAGTAAGTGTGATTAGATTAATTGATTAATGAGGTTATTGATAAAGAGTATTAACAATGAAAATGGCTAAAAGAGTATGATATTGGCTTTTATTAGTAAGAATTAATAATTAAGCAAATGACAAAGATTTTAAAGTAATAACGTTTATTAGTAAAATATACTAATGAAAGTAGTGATATCACGTTAAGAGGACAAGTATGATTTGACTAGTATTATGTATGCGCCCTAGTCAATGTAAAGTTAACATATTTATGAATATGAATAATAAGAAATGAACCTTATTAGTAGATTTAAGGATAAAGTCTATGATGATAATGATGAGGAAAGATAAATGAAAATATGATTATGTTAAAAGAGACTATTATGATAATTAGAATAGATGTAAACTAATTTGTGTTTGATTATGACTTAATGTGGGGCATAGACCCGTATTTGATGATTCAATGTGTGTAATAAAAGTATCCAGATAACGATAACCCATTTATGGGGGAGTGAGATTACTACTTGGGGCGGTACCTCCCTGCGCAAGGGTAGTATATCTATGAGAACGATAACCCGACAATAGGGGGATTATGATAACCCGATAAAAAGGGGGATTACGATAACACGCGAGACGGGGGATTTGGTGATCTTGGTAAGTTTGGGAGAACCCCAATTACCATGTGATCTTAATGATAACCCACATCGGGGGAGTTTGCTTCGGATTGATCCGGGGCGTATGTGATAAAAGGGGTAAGCTTAAGAATAGCTTACATGTATGTGATTATGTGATGGGTAAGCTTACGGTTAGCTTACTAGTAAGTATGAATAAAGATAAGATAATAAGTCGATAATTAATAAGTGAATAAAGTAAAGATTTAAATAGTAAGGACTTTTTTATTATTTTGAGAATGGGTCGAAAACCCATGTATCTCACGAGACTATTTTTGTCTCACGTACTACTTTGTTTTTGGCTATGTACTCAGGTTCGAGATCGATGGATTAGAGGGTCGCGGTAGAAGTGGCCTAGTGTTGATTAGCTCGGGAGCTCGTAGGTAGATCCCGTTTATCCTATGGTTATGATATTATATTGTAACACCGGTTTTAATACTCTGATAAATGTTTTTAAGGTTTTTGTTAAACCGTATTTTTGGGATATTGGACTTTGTAATATTTTTATTTAAAAATATGTTTTAAAAGATGTTTTAAAAATCGAGGTGTTACAACTTGGTATCAGAGCTATAGTTTAAGTGAATTAGGTAGGTTTGACCTCCCTAGTCTTAAGCTATGCTAAGTAGGACCATATGTTCCATATGATGTCCATGATAAGTCTAATGAGACCGTAAAAGTGCGAGTATGATAGGGTCGGACCCTAAGAGAAATGTCATGTTTGATATTCAAGTATTGTATTCGACTGTGGAGTCGATCGTTGGAAATTGGAAATTGTGGAAGTAGTGATATAAGGAAAGAATAAGCGTGAAAAGTGGACAAGCTCCACTAGGTTAGGAAGAGAATTTTTAGTTGAGTTCTTACAACTCATGGTGATGATGAATAGGGTTCCGGTTTATGTGTAAACCAACCCGGTAAATTGAGAATTATTCGGGATCTATTTAATTAGATAAGAGAAATAGTAAGCGAGGATGTGAGCCAAATTGCGTATGACCGGATGAATGAGGATACGCAGGTTGATTCCGACTCAGGTATGAAGAGTAAGTCTTCAGATAGCAAGCTGATGCTGAGAAGTCCTCTACAAAAGAGAGTAGTGATTCTGAATCGGAAGAAAGGGAATGAAGTTCGTTCAAGACATTGATGGCGCGTAAGCTGGATGCGTATTTGGGAAGTACTGAACCAGAGGTCCTGATTCGGCAGATTAGCGAAATTGAGCAAGTGTTAGAATATATTAAGAGGATGAAGAATGTTATGATGACTCTTGCATCCCAGTTGTTGAAGCAAGACGTCATAGTGGAGGAATGTGGTGTGAAAGTTTGGAAAGAGTATATGGTACCAGATGTCGTGGAAGGAGTTCGCGAGTAGATTGATAGGGAAGTTTTGCCCCGAGAGAGTACTTGGAAAATTTCTAAGAGAATTTAATGTTGGAGATGTGGAGAATGTAGTTCAACGAAGGGTCATTAAATCGTCATTAATTGGAGGAAAGAGGAAGTTCGATGGTAGCTTAGAGTTAACAAAGAAAGAGAATCTCGTTCAAAGTTCGTGAAATCATGTTGATGTGAAAGGTTCAAAAGTGTGGTAAGTTTTCCTCAGTTATAAAATCTAAGGTATGAGGTTCGTGTTTTATTGGTGAATTGTCGCACGATTTGGTGCTAAGGCGAAATGGCATGTATAAGTATGGGTGAGTTGGCGATTGGTATGTCGCGGATAATTAGGATATTAAAAGACATATTACCGTGGAAATAGTAAATGATTTCAATGAAAGGATGATAGTACGTAGAAGTACTAAGACTTAGTGAGGATAGTATATATGGATGGGAAACCATAGAAGAGAAAAGTTCAAAAATGGTAAAATTGTAGCACTTGACGGGAATAAGGATAAGTGATGTGGTATTAGCTTATGATAATAGTAAAGAAAAGAATGATGAAAAATATAGTGAAGTTTCAAAACTCGTAAACAGAAAGTATGTTGGAAAGGATAAGCATCGAAAATGACAAAATTTAATAATAAAAAAAAAATGGTTGAGTAAAAGTTGACAATTAGTCATGACAAAGTTTGTATCATGGATGATGGATTTGATGCTAAGGTCAAAAGGATAATTATTGATAAAGTGTCATAGAAATGGTATGCTAAGTCAAGGGTAATAATTAATTATTGGAAAAAAGACATTAGAAAAAGTGTGATAGCTTATGTTTGGTTGTGGATCGGAGTCAATTGGTTGACTTGAGTTGACCGGGTGATTCGGTAAAATATGGATAATGGAATGAAATGGTGGTTACCTAGGTGGTGAAAGAAAGATTGGGAAATTTAATAATGAGAAAGTGAATCGACTAAGGACGGTTGATAAGTGAGTAAATTGGTGGAAAGCACTAGAAATGATTATGTGTATACCGTGTGGTATAAAGGTATAAGTGGGAGTAATTGTCCATGAAAAGAATATGACTTTAGAAAGTAATGTTATGTGAAGTATGGGGAAATGTAAATTGAATAGGGAATGTGACTAGTTATGAAAGAGAATGTTAGCATGATGCTAAGTGAATGATACATATATGAATTGTATGCAAGATAGGATGGTATTGTATGGATCTTGTTGGATCGGAGGCTTTCCGGTTAACGAGATTGGATGAGTCACATTGGATTGGAGGCTTTCCGATCATTGTGACAGTTTGGACCTTGATGGATTGGAGGCTTTCCGATCATCTCGGTGTGATAGTTAAAGTATAATTTGTTGTATAAGGGGATATGATGTTTGTACCTGACGTATGTAGAACCGTATGGTTCGTTATTGATATGATTTTATGGCAAATGAGAACTTGGGTTGAAAACACAGGTAGTGTTTAAGTATAAGTAGGTGTAGGAGATGCCTACAAGTTCATGGTTTATGAAAAAGGAATGCTTTTAGGAAGCAAAGTTTGTTAGTAACCAACGAGTAGTGAAAGAGGTATAATGGGTGGTTAGGCCACAATCGGATATGAATGAGGCTCTAAAGCCGGTAATCGGGAATTACAAGTATGATATAAGGACGGTGGAAGGAGATTATAAATGGTATAAGTAATTGGATGAAAGTTTAAAAGTGATAGAAATTTGGTATTGTTTTAAATGAAAATTGTTAATCGATTGTGGGAATCGAAATCGAGGGAAAAGGGAACAATTGAGAAAGGAAATTTAGATATTGAAATCGGAAATGAAAAGCTTGGGAAGCGATGCCTTAGTAATAAAGAATATGTGGAATTTAGCAAGGTAAGTTGACTTTATTCATAAGTCAAGGTTGGTCAACTAGTGGAATGTTGACTCTAGTCAAAATTGGGTTGTGACTTTCGTTTAAGATGGTTAATCAAGGATAAGGGCATACTATATCATCCGCATGTGTATGATAGTGGTTAAATGGATCGATGGAAATAATGGTAGTCCAGGGGGTACGACTTTGACCGTTGGGTATTTCGAGTTGAAATTGAGGATCGAATATGATTGTTGTTGGACCATGAATGTAAGGTCGATTGTAAAGGAATTGATGGTCAATGGAACCACCAGTGGATAAAGAAATTATCAAGGTATGGTTGACTTTGTGCTTAAGTCAAGGATTTGGCAATGTTGACAATTTGGTCAAAGCTAGGCATTGACTATCGTTTTGGTCAATTGGCTATTAGTAATGATTGGGTTATATCGTCCCGATGTAGATAAATGAATTGGTAAAATGATTGAAAATGTTAAGGTCAAGTTGTGAAATTCTGACCCGTTCGGGTATTAGGGACTCAAGATTGGATTTTTGACCCGTTTGGGTATAACGGAGTCAAGTGGGCATTTAAATGCATAAGTATCGTTGGACCATGATTTGGAGGTGGAATGAGGATTGGAAATCCTTGAGTTGATTCCGAGGACGGAATCCTTTTTAAGGGGTGGATAGTTGTAACGACCGGAATTTTCGGTTAATATATTAAATGGAAATATTGAGGAATAAAGGTGGGAAAATATTTAATCGAGTCTCCGTTGGGTTTTATCGAGTGTTTGAATGTTTGGGACTTGGTATAACCAAGTACGGGTCAAGACTTGGATGGAAACAAGTTTAAAAGGCAAGAAACTGACCCAGGCAGCCCTCGCGGCGCGAGGAAGGCGCGAGGCAGGCGCGAGTTCAAACAGCATCTCCAGAGACGAAACGCGAGAGGGTCGCGTTTGGGGTCGCGTTTGGTTCGCGGCGCGAACTCGGCGCGAGCGGGGCGCGAAAGCTGGAAAAGATCGGCTTCTAAAAGGCAAACCCGCGTCACTTCGCGGCGCGAGCTCGGCGCGAATTTGGTCTGGAATATATAATCTTGTGTGTGAGCTAGGGTTTCATTTCTCATTCAACCCCACACTTAGTGCAGCTGTTTTTGAGAGCATTTGGACGGTTTTTTGAGCTAAGGAGCTCAAATCTTCATCATCTTGAAGGATTTAAGCATCAAGGGTAAGAATTCTTGCTTATTTCACTTAGTTACCTTCATTTTGAGCTTGGTATGGGTAACAATGGTGGTTTTGGGAACCCACCATATCATCTTTGGGGAAGATGAACTTTCATGAGTGTAAAACACTCCTTGTGGACTTGTAATCAATGTGTACAAGTTAGATTTGGGTTTGATGATGGAAAATCTTGAACTAGGGTTTGAGATTTCCACCAAGTTGTATGAACTTGGTGGTTGGGAATGTTTAGATGGATTAATTAGTAGCTAGTTATGGATTATAACTAGATTTTGTGATGATATTGATGGTAGGTCAAGAAGACCTAAAGTTTGGTGACATTTCACAAGTTGGAAAGCAAGGATTCGTGTTGTTAGACACGATTTGGAGTTAGCTTGGCTAAGGTGAGTACATGTGAACTTTTAAACTGAGTACATAGTAAAAGAGTTTTGAAAATGGATAATATCTACCGAGTCTTTATTAATACATATTTTTAATAAAGAAAGTGATTAGAAAGATAATGAAATTTGATTGAATTGCTAATAGAACATAGTTATTGAAATTGATGATTTTGCAAGTAAGTGTGATTAGATTAATTGATTAATGAGGTTATTGATAAAGAGTATTAACAATGAAAATGGCTAAAAGAGTATGATATTGGCTTTTATTAGTAAGAATTAATAATTAAGCAAATGACAAAGATTTTAAAGTAATAACGTTTATTAGTAAAATATACTAATGAAAGTAGTGATATCACGTTAAGAGGACAAATATGATTTGACTAGTATTATGTATGCGCCCTAGTCAATGTAAAGTTAACATATTTATGAATATGAATAGTAAGAAATGAACCTTATTAGTAGATTTAAGGATAAAGTCTATGATGATAATGATGAGGAAAGATAAATGAAAATATGATTATGTTAAAAGAGACTATTATGATAATTAGAATAGATGTATTCTAATTTGTGTTTGATTATGACTTAATGTGGGGCATAGACCCGTATTTGATGATTCAATGTGTGTAATAAAAGTATCCGGATAACGATAACCCATTTATGGGGGAGTGAGATTACTACTTGGGGCGGTACCTCCCTGCGCAAGGGTAGTATATCTATGAGAACGATAACCCGACAATAGGGGGATTATGATAACCCGATAAAAAGGGGGATTACGATAACCCGCAAGACGGGGGATTTGGTGATCTTGGTAAGTTTGGGAGAACCCCAATTACCATGTGATCTTAATGATAACCCACATCGGGGGAGTTTGCTTCGGATTGATCCGGGGCGTATGTGATAAAAGGGGTAAGCTTAAGGATAGCTTACATGTATGTGATTATGTGATGGGTAAGCTTACGGTTAGCTTACTAGTAAGTATGAATAAAGATAAGATAATAAGTCGATAATTAATAAGTGAATAAAGTAAAGATTTAAATAGTAAGGAATTTTTATTATTTTGAGAATGGGTCGAAAACCCATGTATCTCACGAGACTATTTTTGTCTCACGTACTACTTTGTTTTTGGCTATGTACTCAGGTTCGAGATCGATGGATTAGAGGGTCGCGGTAGAAGTGGCCTAGTGTTGATTAGCTCGGGAGCTCGTAGGTAGATCCCGTTTATCCTATGGTTATGATATTATATTGTAACACCGGTTTTAATACTCTGATAAATGTTTTTAAGGTTTTTGTTAAACCGTATTTTTGGGATATTGGACTTTGTAATATTTTTATTTAAAAATATGTTTTAAAAATCGAGGTGTTACAAAATGCTCGGAATTACAGGCTATTGCATTTAGTGTTGGTGATTTGAAATAAAGTGTAAGTTATAGCAATTGGTTAACACATAGTGACTACTTAAAAGAGGTCTTGTGTTCGAATTTTTTTAATTAAAAAATTTACTAAAAATGAAAATCTATTTAAACTTAAAATTAAGAAACTTCTTAAACTAGGGTGGCCTAAATGCTAGTAAGTAGTAAGATTATCCATACTTATTTACTAAAAAGGTAAAAAAAAACTTTTTTTTCTTTTCAACTCCCTCCTCTCTTTTTAAACAAAAATAAAAGAGTTAAGTATACTGGCGACGGAGACGATGTCCTCATCCGTCAAGTGGTCGGAGACGAAAATCAGTTGTTAAAAGAGTACCACCATTTCCTTGCCTTCAACCAAATATTTGGCAGCAGCTTTTCCTTTTCAAAACTAACATGCGCCGCCCAAAGCGTCACCAGAAGCTAGCTCCATCATCAGTCCATGGCGATACTAATATGACGTCAGCAGAGGTCCGAAAACCCCTCGGATCAAGGTCTCGTCTCAGAATCCCTGCCGATGTCGGTAAAGCTCAGGTCCTTCCGAGAGCTGATCTCCCCGCTGATTTTGATCGGAGAAATCATGGTGCCGTTACTGATGTTAAGAATCAGGTACTTGTTTACTCTGTTGTGTTTTCGATTTGGTTATTCAGTAAAATATAAACTGAATCTGGCATGCAATCATGCAAAATTTGATGTCGTTTTGGAATTGTGAATGTGAAATTAGGGTTCGTGTGGTTCATTAGAGGGTCCTAATTCCCTAGCTACATGGAAGCGTGAAAGCCTTAACGAGCAGCAACTTGTTGATTGTGATAATGAGGTTTGATTCTTTTGATTTTAATTGTAGCTTTTCTTTCAATTCCGTTGTTCTTATGGTATACTTGCATTTGCGTTCCCCTATTCATTAATGCTGCAAAATTGTTATAAATTTATGAAAATTCCGTAGTTTCTGGATATTGTCCTTGATTATGTCTTCTATTTCTGGTTGATTTTATCATGTATTGCTTGAATCTTGTGTTATCTGCAGTTTGATCCAGAAGAACAAGGATCATGTGATTCAGGGTGTAATGGTGGCCTCAAAGCTGGTGGGCTTATGAGTTCTGAGGAAATGAATACTTTTCAATTTATTTTTGGCGATGATGAAGAAGAATTTTATAGTATACATCTACCTTTTTTTATAGCTGCAGCTAAGCTCTTATCGGGTCAGACAGGTAAAAAATTCTAATCTGAAACCCGACCCTGTAAAGAATCGGGTTGGTTGGGTTACACATTTATAAGAGTTCAAGAAACATGTGGAATCAGAGATTGAATAATTGAAAGATTCAACATCAAATTCATAGAGATTAGCACGAAATAAAATCAGAAAACCTAGAAATTAGAGTATTTCATAAATCAATCATAATAATTTATATTAGGGTTTAGGGTTTGAATTTTCTGAAAAACGTGAACATCTATGTTATTCATAAAAATTTCAAATTGATCCAAATTTGTTAGGTGTTCAAGTAGAGAATCTATTTGTGTACTGCTTTCATATCAACTCAAGCTGAAATTTCGAATCCATTGATCAACTGTTACAATTTGAATCAAAATTTGTCGGTCGGGTTTTAGACTGTGCGTAAGGGGTGCGCATCCGTCACCTCCTGTTTTACCTTATAAATACTCAATTCTT
Organism: Calendula officinalis; assembly: GCA_963853835.1. NCBI lineage: Eukaryota > Viridiplantae > Streptophyta > Magnoliopsida > Asterales > Asteraceae > Calendula > Calendula officinalis. The sequence continues at coordinate 5,579,144 of OY970828.1, read as the reverse complement.
TTACAATATATTTCACACTTCTCATTTCAGATGTCGACGCACCGCCTGTTGTTGCTATTGTTGACCAGGTAGTCAACATATGGAAAAACGCCACATCCGACTATTTTGAAACACGTAAAAAACTATTCGCAGAATTCTTGGACATGAAGAAAGAAGAATTGGAATTGAAGCATTTCAAATTCTATTGTAAGCCACATGACCATTTGACCGGGCCTCATCTTGAGTGGATTTTGAAAAAGAAGCGCGAAATCAAAGAGCGCTACAATTTCGAATTTTAAGTATTAATGTAATGTTGTTAATTACTAATGGAATTTTTAAAAAAAAATTCGGTCGTTGCATGAGTTTGGTCGCAGTTTGGTTATGTATTTGACTAGGAGAGAGAAAATTAATGTGTTTAGTCACCCTTTTTACATAATCTTAAAGGGTATTAAAATGAGGGAGGGTACTTTTGTCCAGGGAACGGAGATGGGAGTAGGGATGAAATCGGATCCGGAACTGACCCGGATGGACCTGAACCAGATATACCCGAGACTTGATTTTAGAAGGATTAGTAGACCCGAAAACCGAACCGTTTTACAGAATACGGTTCCGTTTCGGTTCCGGGTCTGGTATGGGTAAATCGGGTATAGACCTGCTTGGAACCGAAATAGTAATTGGAGTCAGTTCGAATGTTTTTATTATATTTGTTAGTCTATACTCTATACATGTTTGAATCATTTACAACTATCAATTGTGTAATTAACACGAACCAAACATTATTAATACTATTATATCACAACAAATTCCAAGTATGTAGTTAACTTAAGTTCGGTTCTGGGTATTAGACCTGATTTGTTCCATATCCGAAGTACCCGGACCCGAAATACCCGACACCCGATTTCATGTAAAAGATGAACTCGATACCCAACCCGATTTTTAGTAATCCGGTTCCAACCGGTTCCAGTTCCGGTTCGGTACGGTTTTTCGGTTCTACATTCCATCCCTAGGTGGAGTGGGAGTGGGTTGTGGTGTTTGTATTGTGTATGGAAAATACAAATATACCCTCATGTTAAATAAAAATTACAAGTTTTAATCAAGTTTTTAATGTCTGTTAGTTTTAGAGACCCAAACGTGACAAGGTTTCATATTAGAGAATATCCATGTAATTTTTAACAAATCATAGGAACTATGCGTATAATTTACTTGAAAAAACTTCAAGTGGGCTCGTCGTGTCAACTCGACATTCAATAAAGGTAAGTGATCCTAACCCGATATCCGACCCGATGCTAATACCGGGCTTGTCTGGTCAGGTTAAAAAACTTGATATCAACTTAGTATATGAATACACCCGATCCGACAAGTATAATCAGGTTTGAATCGAGTCAGATTGACCCTTTGGACACTGGTAAGTATCCTCTTCGTTAGATTGGTTTTGGTACCACATTAGAAGAAATTTCCAATCACGCGTATGGCAATTTCGATCAGATTACCGATAAATGAGTCCATTCTAGTTATATATTTTCCTTTGTGAAATGATCCTTCATATTACTTCTTTTCAGGATATAGATTGTAATCCACAAAACTGCTCCACAAAATGAGTGGCTACTTTGTAACAACTCTAAAAGAAGTGGTTATATTCATGTATCATCTAAAACAAGCTACTTGTTTAGTACTATTAATAATTATCCCTTAAATGTTGCTACAAATATATTTAAAGTTCAAACGTAAAACAACCATACATATAAATAAACTTAGGTACGAATCCTTGAAATAAATAAACGTCACGCCTTATTTATTGTTACTAATATTATTGTAAGCAGAACATATAAATTAAATACATGCATTATTTTCACATTCTCCAATAAAAATACAAAACCTCCCACTCATATCCTCTACTTGACATCATCAATTCTTCACTTCATTATTAATAGGGGCAAAATGGGAAGATTACAAATATGCACACAAAACAAAACGGAAATCTAATAATTTATTCATCCTCATCAACGAGTAATGCAAAGGAAAAAGGATGGAATTTGTAACCGTCACCCTCGTAAAACTTGTTTTGGAATTCCACCCAATGAAGCCTTAACGCGTGTAGGAAAGCACTCAAAGTTTCCATTACAAGTAACACACCAACCGTTGCAAATATGAACACGAGGATTCCAATGATAAGGATCAAGATATTATTGTAACTGCAAATCATAAACAAATATGATTACAAAAATATTACTTTTTACCTTTTAAATAATAATTTAATTTTTCCAATGTATTTACATTTTGGGCTACTTTCAACCTGCTTTACCCTTTTCCTTACTAAGCTATTTTTATTTTTATTTTTCCTGTTTGACCAATTAAAGATAAAATATAACCGAATAATATGTTGTTTTTTTATTCCTAATATATTATTGTTGCATTATGTAATCATCAATTATATTTAATTGAATAAAATATAGCCACAAAGAGAGAAGTTAGTTAACTTACCCCCAAGCAAGAAGAAGAACCTTTTCATAGAATACAGTTGATAACTCTGAATGTGCCAAACTGAAAAACATAACATTTTTGCATTATAAAATATAAAATTTCAAGTCTCCAGATTATTAAATAAAAAATTCACTAAATTATTATTCCCTAAACCAAATTGCTAATTATTACAAAATCTATATTTTTTTTCTAATAAAGTGTCTCGTTTGACCCATTTGACCAGACACTTTTTAGTTAATTATTTTATTTGACCCATTTGCAAGCAAACGGGTCGAATTTGCTACCTCAAAGTTTGTTGAAAATTTGTTGTTTAATTGAAAATATAGCATACCTGAGTGCCCATAAACGTAGGTATGAGGCTGTATTTGATACTGCTCCAAGTACAAACTCAATTGTATGAATTAATTGATGAACAAATATTTCACTAAACTCAAATTCTTCATGATCATGTGAATCATGATTTTCTTCAACTTGTAATGAGTTATCTTCACCTTCAAGTGGTGTGTATGACTGCCCTTGGTGCATCTATGCTCATTCAAAAAAAAAATATATATATCTTCATCATAATTAATTATTTATTTAATTTCTCACTTTCTGTTTAGCTATTTTTGTACCCATTTGACCCATTAGAAATAAAAATAAGAAATAATTACTAAAATAGACCCAGTTCATTTCTCAATTAAGACTGATCGACTTTAAAATTCCCAAAATACACCGTGCGACAGCATTAACTACTGAGCAACACTAAGTTTTGAGCAGTACTAAGTTTGTGCTAACAACATTAACTTTAAGCAGTAATAAATTTTGAGCAGTACTACTGGACACGTGGCGGCGTTCTAGTGGAGTAGCACGGTCGCACGGATTTTAGAACTTTTTTGGAATTCTTGGTTTCATTTGGTCTATATTAGGAGATCACCATTAAAAAAATCATATTTTGAATAAATCCGTTCAAAAATAGATTAAAAAAAAGTATACCCTGTTGTGTTGTGCCTTTAAAATAAAAGGTTTAGGTAGAAGCATCCACGGGACAGCAATTAGGGATAATCCTAGCAACACAAGCTGTTAAAGAAACAATTTTTATTAGTTGAAATGCATTATTTATAAATGTAATAACTAATAATAATAAAAATTACTATTTATTAAAAACGAACCTGAACAGTTTTCTGGTTTGGAAAAAGCTGGTTTTCACCAAGATCATCAGTAGGGCTAAGAAACATGTAAATCATTATATGATACAAATCAGCTTTTGAACCAGTGCACCATTTCACAATGATCAGTACAGAAAGGTAACCGAATAACCCGTTCAAAAATATCATCTGGGGGATAAACTGGAACCTGAAAATATAATATTTTATTTTAATACATTATACAAACAGAGAAATGTTTCAAGGTAGTCCTTAAATTTTGTGTAGTCCTAAGGGACAAATCTCAACCATTGATCAGTAAGATCTAACGGTTAAGATTAATCACATATTTTAAGTATGAAGGGGTATTTTGGTCATTTGGCACTTGCAAAAAAAATTCAATTTATTTTTTATCTTATTTTATTTTAATTTTTTAATTATTAGTTTATTATTTTTTTCCGTTAAAAATCAATATTATTTGATAACTATGTGTGGTACTGAATCACATGGTTATTAACAGAAAATAAATAATTTTATTTTTAAAATAATAATAATAAAAAAAATCAATTCTAAAATAAATAATATTAAATGTTTTTGTGAAAATGACGAAAATACCCCTCCATGTATAAAATATATGATTAATCTAAACCATTACTTATAATTAATTAATGGTTGAGATTTGTCTCTTGAGACTGCATAAAAATTAAAGACTACCTTGAATACAACCCTATAAACACATCATCATCTATGCATGTATAATATTATAATATAATATCAAGTAATATGAAAGAAATTAGGAACTAATTACCAGATATTAACAGCATTTTTGAAGTATAAGCCGTTGAAAAAGCTCATAATAATTCCAAGATTCATCTGAGCAACACCAATAAGAATAGACATTTTCATCTTTAGTGAGTTGAGAAATGGCAGCTCACTACGACTCCCGTGCCATGCGGGATCCACACCAAATGGGTATGTAGGCCTATCTTTTATCAACCCAATTGTAGTAGCTTCACTGTAAAAAAATAAAAAATAAAATAAAAAATCAGGTGAAATTAGAGGAAAAACGGGTATGGCGCTTCGGGTAGTAACGGGTCAAATATTCGTGTCTGTTTAAAAAAATTATACAGAAAAAGATGAGTTTTTTATATTTGAAATAGGATTTGTTACGTTTAAATCCTTGAACTTTCACCAATTTGGCGTTTTAACCGTTGAACCTTTTTTTGGCAATGATTTTATCCTAAAGTTTTCTTAAGGTGTAACTTTTCTTAGAGTTAAATATGGTTTAATCCATAAATTTTCATATATTTGGCTGTATAATCCTCAACTTCTTTCAAAATGTTTCACCTATTTTTTTAACTTAGTAACACTGTTATTATCGTTATTACTTTATACTGTTATAAAAAGTTGGTACAAATTTTTATATAAGTTAAGAGACTAAGCCACTGTGAACAGAAAAATTGGGGGTTAAAAGGTTTTTGTATAATTGTATGTATTAACTTGTGATTAACATGTGATAGCAAGTCACAATGGTTTTTTGTAGCAAAGGAACAAAAGTTACGGGATTAAATCATGAAAAAAAGAGTTGAAGGGTTAAACCATTAAATTGGTGAAAGTTTGAGGATTAAAACATGACCAACCCGTTAATTTGACCCATTTGGCCCGTTCCCCCCTGTAGCTAGTATTAATTTGACCCGTTTGAGATAAAATATAACTAAAATTGATCCATTAATAAATAAATGTGAACCTGCAAGCAGCATCACGGCATACATATGCTGAAGGACTAAACAACTCAAATGGGACAGAGAAAAACTCGTTATAAATCAAACCCGTGTAAATTGAAAAGAGTGACATCAGCAATATAACATAACGACCCCCAAATGTCATTTCCATAATGTCACCAAGTTTCTACATTCAGCAAAAAACATTAACTATATCATATCAGTCTTCAAACCTATTAAATAATTAAAAAAACATAAAATTTACCTGGTTGGAGTATTTCTTTTCTTTAAATATTAAAAATAAAGTTGCTAGCAGCAGACAAATACCATGACCCCAATCACCAAACATTACAGCAAATAAAAATGGGAATGTAACAATTGTATATACTCCAGGATTTGCTTCTTGGTATTTAGCAACCCTGCACAGATTAAATACTTTAAATTATAAATTTTCACTAGAAAATAACAATAAAATTCACATTGGTTAGATTCATATATCTAAGAGTAAATTACATAATCGTCCTTGCTGTTTGTATAAATTATGAATTTCGCCCCTCGACTTTTTTTATTACACGAATAGTCCCTGGGCCTTTGTTGCTTTATATGTGTTATAAAAAATAACCAACGGATAAAATCCATAATTTCATACAAACCACAGGGACGATTTATGTAATTTACTCTATAACTAATGATGTCAAGGACTCGACTACCGTCAAAAGGGATTTTTATAAAATAAATAAAAAATAAAGCAAAAACACTGACCCATATGCATCAACGATTGTTTGAAAGGAATCAGTGAATTTATTTGTCCTGAAGAAAGTTGGAGGTAATTCTTTTGTGTGCAAAACTTGGAATATAGCACCAACTTGTGAATTTGAGTCTATTGTTGCTCGCTCTAGTGCATCTTCAATCTATCAAAATAACATAAATAATAAATTAATAATAAATAACCGCCAAAATTGAAAAAAATAAAATAGTACCCAAATTTGAAAAAAAAAAACAAACCTGTTGGGTTGCATACAAGGGACTCCACCCTTCAGCCACAAGACACTTTTTTGTCACATCGATACTCAGCATATTTAGAGTGTGATAGATAGATTTCTCTCTTCGTACCTTTACACAAGTAATATCAAAATTTAAAAAAATAAATATATAAATTAAGAAACATGTTTATCAATAATACCAAAAAAATGGAAAATTAAATGGGAAAAATGAGACGAAACGTACCAAAATATTCCAATTTTCATATTTTTCTCCAATTGTTTGTAACAAATTTCCACGGTGTAGAAGACCTGCATCTATTGTTGTCCTTAGCTCAGATATCCTTCCAGAAACCTAAAAATGTGTAAATTTGAAATATCAGTATTATAAAATGACTTGTTTTGAATTAATAACTTTATGAAGTGTAACAGAAATAACTAACCTCAGTTATGGTTTGTTCTTGTTTGTTAACATCTTCTGCAAAAGGGTAACGATTTGCCCCAAAAGCTTCACATATTTTCAGAATTTTGCTTTTTGCTCTTTCTCCAGAAAAGAATACCAGAAATACATTTTTCTCAACCTGCACATGTTAATACCAAATAGGGATGTTATTAACAAAAAAAACTCAAGAAAACATAAAAAGAATATTTTGTTTCATTTCACTCCAAAATAAAACTCGGAAAATGGTGTAAGATTTGTATTTACCCAAATAATTATGATAACCAAAAAGGGATAATTCTTTTTTTTTAATTTAATGAAAAAATTATGAACCTTTTCTGCTGAACTAGGATCAATAACAGCTTCTTCAACTGCAGATTGCCTCAAAAAAACATTACCCCTTGTAGCACGAAATAAAATTCTCTCAAAAGCTAAAGATTTTGATTTAGGCACAAGACCTGCAACATATCCTAATTTCACTTGTTTCCCTTGATCACTTCTTGGTTCCTACAAATAATCATAAAAAAATAAAATTAATTAACACTTTTAACCAAAATAAAAAAAGATAAATAATTTTAATATAATTATTCATACTTGATTTGTTAAAAGAGGAGTTTCTAAAGATTCTTCAGGAGCCTCATCTGATGCAACTTCTGCATGCTGAGCTACAGCACTGCTATGTGCAGCTCTGAAAAATTCGCCAGCCTGGAATATTATTTAAAAATTGTTAAAATAGTTTTAATAAATAAATGATTAAAAGAAATTGGTAATTTAATATACCTTTTGTAAGACAAGTTTATATTCTACAAGCTCATTATAACCACACTGCAACTTTTCACTATTTGCAATTATTTCAATCAGTTCAGCTTCAAGATCTCCAAGATTTACCTATATAGTATAGTATTCATCATAAAAACAAGAGTTAATTTTGAACCTAATTCAGGATTTTTTTTATAAAATTTAAATTTACCTCTAAATCATCCAGATTAATATCATTTTTTGCTTCAGTTTTTGGTGATGGTGTGAAACCGGCCTTTGCCATTTGGTCTCTGAAGTAACGCAATTTACGTGCCATTTCTCCACATCTTTTAATCTTCACAGTAGAAGCAATTTTAAGCATGAATTCATTAAAACATTTAATAAAGCCTAGAATATAACAAATTAATATTTACCTGGCCAGCATATGTTCGCTGAAAAGGGCTTTTTTCTGCATTCAGCTGCAAACAAAGATATAATTGTTAAATTAGTGTTAAGGACACATACAAGGAACCAAGTCATAAAACAATCTAGAGAATTGGGATTGTTCTAATAACTGAAAAAAGGTCTGAAGTTAACTGTCACTCAAGGATAACTATAAATTCCATCTATATCATCTTGATGCTCTTCACTTAATAATATATACAAATTCGCTAAAAACAGAAAAATATGCAGATAAACTATAGCTGTGTTTAATCAGTCAACAATAACTCCAAATTTCCTCAATAAGAAAGCAAACTGAAACCACTGTAAAGCCCTAACTTCAGCAAATCAACAACAATCAAATTTCAGTTATGTAGCACCTGAGCTTATCCTATGAGCGATTTAATTCAGAATTCATAATTGAAAATTCTGCTTCTGCTCAATCAACAATCACTTTCAGCTTGAACAATCAAATTTCCTCAAAAAATAAAATTAAAACCACTGTAAAGCCCTAAGTTCAGTAAATCAACAAACTTAACTTCAAATTTTCAACTACACGCAAATTAACGCACCAAAACAATACTTTAATTTCAATAATTCCTTATACTGATAACAAATACTCACAACGACAACATCAACTACAGTAGAGAGATATAGAAAGAATACACACATCTTTGAATTGAATCAGGCCGATATCTCCAAGGTATGAAGCAGTCAAGTGAGCAGATTCAATAGGAATAATGATTTGAACTAAGTGCATCGGTTCTGACCGGAACAGATCCATCGGCGGACAACATCCTCCTCCTCCACCACCGTGCTCCGCCATCTGTCGCCGTTCGATTCCGTCCTCTTCGATTACTTAGTCACTGTTCTGGATCGACCAACGTGTCTCTTTGTGTGTGTCAGAGAGTCTTATCGCCATAAAATATCGTATCATTCACAGTAGCCACGTCTCGATTCATGTTTTCTTTTCTTTTTTTCTTTTTCTTTTTTGTTTTAGATAAAAAAATTCAACATTGACTCGTTAGGTTTTTGACTTTTGAATTTTACAGTCCGTTATTTTTCAAGATTTTTCTTTTACAATTTCTTTTGAGAAATGATAATACCAGCCCAAATAAGAGACTAATATCAATGTAAACCAACCTTCTATGTCTTAAGAATTACTTCCTCCGATTCAAAATAAGTTCTACACTTCTATTTTCACGGTTTTTGAAGCAAAATAGTGTAATGATGGTTAAATTAAATTAATTGAATGATTAGTGGATAATGAGTCCCACACCTTTTGAATAAAGTGGGTTAATGATGTTTAAAAGTAAAAAGTAAGGGTAAATGAGACATTTTACTTTGTTAAAGTAGATAGTTAGTGGGTGTGGGTCCTACTATTTTTTACTATTTATGGAAAGTGTAACATTTATTTTGAATCACCCATTTATGGAAAGTGTAGCACTTATTTTGAATCGGATGAAGTATTTGTTTATCAATGAATGTACAACTCATTTATGCTTATTAGAGACAACCCTTAAGGTTGTCATTAACAAAACTCATTTCATTTTAATTACTTTATGTTATCAACTCTTCGGAGGTTGTATTATCATAAATAATAAAAAACCTGGTTTAATTTTCTCGATTTAACTCGGTTCATGATTAACTAGTTTGGTCCGAAACAATTTATAGCTACACTGTTACCAGGTTAATTCAACCAACATACTTTCCGGTTCGAAACAAAGAATGTATTATTCATCGATTCATTGAAAGCGTTGGAAGGCGAGTTGGTGAGAAACTGTATATTATAGGGGAGAGTTTCGAGTCTGCGTATATCACATTATTACCACTTAGTTATGAGTTTTAGACATTAGACAATTGCAAAAATGACTATAAAGAAAGAATATCTAAATTGATCTATTAAAATATGTACGATTGTCTACATATTATCTCTCTACTACATGTAGAGGTATAACTATTTTTTTTAAATGGCATTCATAAAATAAAAATCAACTAGCAAGAAGCTAGTTAACGTACAAAGAGTCCAACAGGTTTACAAGTCAATCTACCCAATTAAATTAATATCTTTTACTTCTATTACAAATCCAATTGTGAGCACATTCTTTTATAAGGTCCAGTAACATCTCTTCCCGTAACACACTGTCTTTAAATATTACCGCGTTCTGAAAATTTCAAATCATCCAAACTGTGGAGCAACACAGCTTCAAAAATCAAACACATGTAGAGGCATCGACTACAAAAAAATCATCGAGATCTTCGAAACTAGGCCTATAGACATTCAGCCAAATAAAAATGGAACTCCGCCACCTCACAACTCCAAAAAGAAAACATGATTTCTAACTTCAATAGGGTGTGTCGAAATTCACTAATAGTGAATGGGTCCTCCTATACAAACACCCCATCCTACCAAAAAAACACCCTTAGTCAAAGTCTTGCCTTGAATATTGTGTTCAATGATATTAAATTATATTGGTATCTTAATTTTTTTTTGAAACCAAAATTAACGGATACATATATTAAAGATCAACAATAAATTTAGTATTTAAAAATCAATATTTACCTATAAATTATTCCCTTTGAAACACAATCAAGTAAAGAAAGTTAAATAATACTAACCACCACTGTCTAAATCGCTGCCCACAGGAAACAAAGACCACTCTCACCGGAAATAAAAATTTGTAAAGGTAATATTTTTTTTCATGATATGTGGGTTGGCTTGTATGCTTGCTTTCATTGGTTAAATGATAAAGAAATATGATTTTGGAAGATATAGTAAAAAAACGCCTAGAATATTTTTATTTTAGATATTTTTGTTTTAAACTTTTTATCCTCACTGTTTTACCTTTTTAATTTTTTTAAATAATTGAGACTTTTTCTCTTTTCGTCTTATTTATAATTCTTTTTTTGTATAATTGTAGTGATTGCTCAAAAACATGAACTCTTTCGGTGAAATGTCGTCACCATTTTTTACGAATAAGGTACGATACTTATAAAGTGATTTAATTTCTCTTAAGTTTTTACGTATAATTTATTAACATATATTATTTGAATTTAGGCGTTCATGTCTCTTGAAGAGGTGATGGAATTTGTTAATGGTACGGCATTCTCTTTAGGTTATGTTTTGGTAAAAAAAGATCAAAGTCAAAAGATGGTGCAGTGTCATATATCACGTTTAAATGCGACCGCGGCGATGAATTTAAAACCACGACAAAAAGTAGAAACGTTGGCAGCAAAAAAACAAATTGCCCCTTTGCATTGGTAGCTTCGTATATAAAACAATATGGTGGTTGGACGCTAAGGGTAACATGCGATCAACATAATCATCCACCTGCTCAACATATGGAGGGGCATGCTTATGCAAGACGATTCAAGAAAAATGAAAAAAAGTTGGTTGCTGATTTGACTAGTCAAAATATTCCAGCACGCGACATTAGACAAGTGCATGCACCCACGCGTTATAGTGACGGACAGAGAGTTGGCATTGATGAATGCATGCCAACAAGTTTTCCCATATGCTGTTCCGTTACTTTGTAGATGGCATATTACAGAAAATATAAGAAAGAATTGTAGGCATTATATCAAGTCAAAAGTTGAGTAGGACGCTTTTCGTGCAATGTGGACTATACTTGTGGACTCTCCGACGATGACAGTGTACAATGACAACTACAGAAAACTCCAATCAATGTTGAGCCAATATGAAGGTACACGTCTTATTGTCTTTTTTTTATTATTCATAATATAAAAATTCATATAGATAACATTTATATTATTTTCCAGTTGTTTTACATTATTTGAGTGAAATTGGTTAAGTAAATACAAGGAAATGTTTGTCTCTGTTTGGATCGATCAACATCTCAACTTTGGAGAACGGACTAGGAATAGAGTTGAGAGCCAACATGCAAAGCTAAAGAAGTACTTGGAGCCAAAAAATTGTTCTCTGGATAGATTTGTTGGTTCCATTGATCGACTTGTGAAGTCTCAAATTACAGCGATACATGAAAGTTTCGAAAAAAGCAAAATTGTCCTAAAAAATGAACACAATATTTCATACCTTCGATTATTGCGGGGTTTTGTGTCACACAAAGCTCTAGATATAATATGAGGAGAACTGCAACGATTGAGTACACATGACTCTTCAAATTGTGGTTGTAAACTACAACATAGTTGTGGGTTACCATGTGCTTGCATGCTATCAGTTTACTTTAGATCAGGTGAAATATTCAAAAGTGTTTTTTTATATATTTTTAATATTTATAAACTAATGAATTTTTAAATGCAGATGAGTCTATTCCATTGGATTTGATTGACGTATTCTGGAAAAAGCTTGATTTATCACCGTTGATTTTTGTGGAAAATGAGGATATTTGTTGTGACACTGAATTGGACATGTTTAGAGAAAAGTTCACTAAACAGTCAAAAACTGGGAAAAAAAGTTTGATAAGAAAGCTAGTAGATTTATTAAACCCAAGCAAAACACACATCAATGAACCCGCATTTCAAAGAAATACGCGTGGGCGACCAAGCTTGAAGAGGCGACAACAAAAACAAGTTGATTCTTTAAGTCAAGCTCCTAGAAGACAAAGTTATTCAACCGCGTCAAAATCTGCAGGGTTGACGAAGGAACCAGCTAGACATAGTTCATATGTAGCCGAAATTCCAGACCTAAACGAAATTCCTGACTTGAATGAAATTCCAGAGTTCAACCATGAGTCTACGTCGTCCTACATTCATCCATTAATGTATGAGATTCCAGTTATTTTTCATCCTTATGTCTCGCATATAGAAAACGTGTTGGGTGATGGAAATTGTGGATTCCGATCTATATCTGTTTGCCTAGGGTATGATGAATATCAGTGACTCAATGTTCGACACCAACTATTACAAGAGTTATCGAGTTCGTACGATAGATATTGTGAAGTTTACACTATTCAAATGACCGAACTATATAATTCCATTAATTTCCTACAAGTTAGCATGGCACCACCGCGTCACTAGATGCAAATGCCTCACACATGCATCCTAATTGCTAATACATTCGGTGTGATCCTCACTTTTTTAAGTAACAGAGGTTGTCTGACATTTTTTCCTCTATGGAAAGGTCCAGAAGAGTACTTATACGATCAGAATATTTCAATTGCGCATGTGCATGGTAACCACTATGTGACGGTGCAGTTAAACGGAGAGTTTCCAATGCCTGTCATTTCGCCTTATTGGAACCGCCATAGAGCCCTGTGTGCAGCTGAATGGGAAACAAAGTATATGTCGCGACTGGAATCTTATATACAACAGATGCCTTGTGATCAAAGCCGTATCGATTTAGGCGATTATTAATGAAATTTTTTCGAATAATTTTTTAAATATCACATGTGATATCAACTTATTTGTAATGTGTTATTATTATTATAAATTATAAAATAAAGTCACTATAAATTATTAAATACAAAATAAATTAAGTTAATGTGATATGGTTGATAGAATAATAAGATATGATTAGTAATCATTAGTTTGTAATAAATTAGGGGTATTAGTAATCATTAGCTAATATAATTAGTTAAGTGATCATTAAATAGGGGTGTTTGACTAGATTATAGGGGTGTCTTAATAGGCAATCCCATAGTGAATTTGTAATGATTACATATTTACTAATCCCAAGTTAATCATTAATTCTTTCTTTCTTTTCTTTCATTTTTCCTTTTCTCATTTTTATTTTTCCATTACTTAAAAGCAAACTTACGTTGAATCAACTGGAATCATGTATACATATAAATTTTAAATCAATATTAAATCAATTGAAATTTTTACTATCTATACTATATTATAAAGTATTTACCATTTCCTTAATTAGCAAGGTTTAAAATTCAGCCAACACACTTGCCATTTTTATAAATTTTTGCAACTAAAATCAATATGCGTCTGCCAGGATTCAAACACGCGAGGAACAGGTTATAAACAAGGGACTTACCAACTGGCTTACAAGCCTCCGTGCTTAACTTTCAAAAAGCCAGTATATATTCGCATTTGGGTTCCAATAACTTGTATTTTCAAAATTCAAATTTGTCTTGGATAATTAACCGAGAGTTTGGGGAACTGCAAAGGGTGTTGGAACTTGAAACTCACGGTAGATTTCAAAGAGTCGATTTTTGAATAGAAGGGTTTAAGAAACGATAATCAAAGCAGCAGAAGAAGAAGATGCCATCTTCGCTGTGCCCATTTCCTTTAACATCATGCTCACCGGTAATCTTATCTATCCATATATTCCCCTTAAATTCTCCGTAATTTCGTTGTTCTTTGAAAATTTTAATCAGCTTGTTTGTAGATTTCAATTGATTACGATGAATTAAAGTTTTTGATTGAACTAGTATTTGAAATTATTTATTTATTGTATATAATTACAGTGGAAATCGCCCAATACTGTTGGTTTTTCCGGTAATCTTATCTAGCAACAGTTGTGAAGGCAAAGCGTTTTTCTCAATGCAGATGAGCATATACTTAAGAAAGTTTTCAAGGTAATCCTTTTGCTGTTCTATGTTTCAACTATATCGTTTTACGACATAATTGTTTTTTTTATTAGCTCTTTCAACTCTCCAATGTCATTGTTTGTTACAGACTAATAATATTCAAGCTTCACATAAACTGTGGTTAGAAGTCATTAATTTGTGATGTTTTGACAGCAGAGCGAAAGATTATATAGATATAGAAAGTCCAAGAACACTTCCACTAAGATTATATAGGTTAGAATTCATTAATTTGTGGTTGAGTTTGTGAATTAATATGACTGAGTTTTAATTCTTGCTAACAAGATTGACCCATGTGTTTTGAAGTCGTTTGAGTCGCTGGTGACTTTACAAGAGAAGCCAAAGTAACTTTTCACATCTGTAAGTGATGCTTCTGTCAAATTGGCTCAGCTTTTATTTACTATCCTTTTTTTTGCTGTTGTATTTCTTTTAGAGGTAAAGTATTGGGTAGGTCGATGGGACTCATGGGAGTTGGCTTAAAAATGGATAAATGTTTGGTACATGCTTCAACGAATCGGGTTGTGTTGGGTTGACCGTTGACAAGCGGTGTGGGCACCAAGGGAACCACAGGTGCAGTCCCTGTTAGAACCACAACTTATCAAATTCAAGCTTTTAATTCATACGGGTCGTATGGTAGAGGTGCACAAAACGGTTATTATGACGTGAGATACGGTATTTATGGGGTCCAGTCACCAATTTCATGGTTAGACACCTCAAAGTATTTACATCCATGAACTAAAAACAATGTAAACAACTCATCAAAATTTCAGAAATACACTTTTCATCTCATGGTAATATTGATTAAAGTTGTAATATTGCAATTATAGTGTTTTGATACTGTTTTTTAGATCCAGTCAAATTTTGATTATGTTTTTAAGTTAAGCCGGAGCCTTAAGACACATTTTTTTGCTATAATTTGGAAGTTCATTCTAGAAATTATGATAGTGTTTTCTTTAGGAACAATTTTTTATCTTGTCTTTGTTCATCACTATCTAAATTTATGCGTTTTTAGACTAAATAATACTTAATAATTGGCCAAACTGATCAAATTGTCATACGGGAAACGTGTAACACAACTAATTAACATATAATTCTTAAACTGATGTACAACCATGCTTCTTCGAGCTTTGTAATTTTATCTCAGGGGTTCAACGGGAAGTAAAAGAAGAGTGGACCTTTCAAGTTTTTGTTGGCGAGTCAGCATTATCAAGAGCATTATTAAGAATCGATGTACGATTCACACTTTGAGAAATTCATGTGTTTTAAACATCATTAATCACTTTTTCATGAACGGGTCAATTCATGTTGAAAGTCCAATATGCTTGTTTTCTTTAAGCTACTTATTTATTGTGTATAAATTATGAAGCAGCTATGACATACATTAAGAACATTCTCCAAGACCCTGAGAACAAAAGAATTTGCTTGCCTCTTGGGTCCTTTCAGCAAATGTGGTTTTCCAAATCCAAGTTAGTTTGATCTTTGAGTGTATAATTTGACTAATTATTGTTTTAAACAATCCATGTTTTGATAACAGGTATGAAGAGCATGGTAGTTCTTACATTAAAAAAAAGTGTCCTTGAATGAATATCAGAGCTAGCAACTTGTTTATTAAAACAATTGTCACTTTAACTGTTTTTTAAATTCTTATTATGAACGCCAAACTGGATTTAATGACCTATACCTCTAGAATCGCATCGAGCGTGTTGTGTAAGAGATTGTGATTACAAGAATCAATTTATATATTCCCCACCAGTACACAGTCCACCACCATACTAATGCACCGCCGCCCGCCTGTCAACACATCACTATCGCCACCCCAAATTATAGTTACATGGTACCCGTCGCCGCATTGCGCGGGTACCTGCTAGTATAGTAATTAATTATCATGTATACATATATTTTGCTTATATTTTCCATGTATTAAATAAAGCTAGATAATTAATTTTTTTTGTTCTGTTTTTTATTACAATATTGCAGAACACCATTAAATATATACTTATTAATCGTAAGAATTTTCGTTTAATAATAAGAATGAAATATATATTTAGATAAGATGAAATATACATAATTGAAATAATTAGATGTTTGAGAAATACAAAATATATAACAATGCCCAATGGAAGAGTTTTTTAAAAGGTACTTGTACTATTTAACAAATAATGGTAGTTTTGAAAATATTTGAAAAAGATGTATTTTTTAGGTTTTCTTTTACCAAAACTTTTTTATTATTTTCTTTAGGTTGCATTACTTTATTTATTTTAGCAATCTTCATTTCTTTTCTTTTCTAATTTAACTCCAAATAATTACCTGATTTTATATATATATTTTATTTTTTTTTCTTTATGTTGGACAAATTATTTTTATTAAGGATATGTAGGTGTTTTGTTGTACTTTTTAGAGCGCTTAATAAGGCTCCTGGGTATGGGCACCACATGTGGTGGTGCCTTTTTTTGCCACATCATCGCCACCTCACAAACCACACCACCACCACACCACATCATTTGGTGGAAATACCCACCACACCACACCATTTTATTTTCCATCTCATCACTTCATTTCCATTTATTTTTCACACAAATAATATTTTATATAATTTAAAATTACATTACATTAAATAAAATTAAAATGACAATACTTTAAATTAAAATGAAAATACTAGAAATTAAACATTAAAATACTAGAAATTAAACATTAAATTAAAAATTACAATAATTAAAATAAATTATTACTCTTCATCGTCTTCATCGTCGGCATGTGCGTTGTTGTAGAGATGGTCCGCCAAGTCCCGTCGAAGTCGTTCGTGTGTTGTTTCGTCTCGAATGTCGACAACCTTGTGCAAATACTCTGCACTTCCCGGTACATACAAAGCATGTCGGCGGACCGTTCGGCACATATGGAGAAATCATCCGACCATTGTCTTCGACAACCATATTATGCATTACAACACATGCATACAAAATATATCTTAATTTTTCAAGGTGATATGAACGGGCTACGTTTTTGACAATGTGCCACTTCGACTTTAAAACTCCAAAAGCCCGTTCCACATCCTTACGTGCGGATTCTTATTTTTTTGGTAAACAAGACCTCTTTTGGATCAACTGGATGTCGGTAGGCTTTGACAAACGTCGCATGACGAGGATATATACCATCGGTAAGGAAATAACCGAATCTATATGGATTGTCATTCACCGTAAAAGGAGCATCGGGTGCCTTTCCTGATAACAAGTCGTTGAATATTGGTGACTGATCAAGCACGTTAATATCATTATTAGAACCCGCAACCCCAAAGTAAGCATGTCAAAACCATAAATCTTGGGAAGCAACAGCTTCTAATATCAACGACGGTACTCCATGATGTCCACCGGTGTACTCACCTCTCCACGATTGTGGACAGTTCCTCCAATCCCAGTGCATACAATCAATGCTACCAAGCATTCCAGGAAAACCATGTCTCTCTTCGTGTGCCTCATATAATTTTTGAACATCGGTTACCGTTGGTTTTCGCAAATAAATAGGTCAGAATATTTCCAAAACACCTTGTGAAAATCTATACATACTTTCCCTAGCAGTTCTTTCAGACATGCGTAGGTACTCGTCAAGAGAATCAGGGGATGACCCGTAAGCCATAGATCGAATTGCTGCACTACATTTTTGCAAAGCAGTGAATCCCCGCCTACCTCTAGCATCATATCTCAATTGAAAAAAAGGATACCTGTTTTCTAATGCGGTACATATGCGCATACATAAATTTCTGGACAGACGAAACCTTCGTTGGAAATTGTTGTCATCATAAACAGGATCATCCGCAAAATAATCTCGGTATAGCATGTCGTGTCCAACTTCTCGATTTCTATTTAGCTTCGCGGTTCTAGTGTCAAAGACTTCACTTTCATCATCGGAGGATATATCATCGAGGATTTCTAAGTATATTGTTAGCATAAACGCGCCATCGTCGTCAGATGATGAACTAAGATAATTCATTATTTGTGAGTTGGGGTATTTTGGTAGAGTTGTGGTGTGTTTTGGTAGTGTTTTGAGTGTGTTTATATAGGAAATAAATAAATTATATTAATTAATTAATTTTTTTTTAAATTTCCAACGGATCAAAATATAGCCGTTCAACGGCTGTATTCTCGCAACCACGCTCGTTCTCCCCCGTTGTGAAGTCGCCGGTTCCGCCACGCCAATCCCCCACGCCGTTGGGGGGGGGGGGGGGGTGTTCTTCTTCTTCTTCGCCACGCCATGGCTAGGCCACATCATCCCATGCCATTTGGGCGTTGGCCCGTACCGAGCGGCCTAAGAAAAAAAGGAAATGTGGCCACGTACTGAGTTCTTTTCCTCATCCAACTTGGAGCACCCAAGTTGCGAAAGCATTTTGAATTTTTTTTCTTTTCGTTTTAATCGTCAAGTTTTCATTTTGCACGTCCAGCATGTGAGTTTTTAAGACTTGTGATTTTGAACAGACAGGTCCTCTAGAAAGTTTACCCGACAAAGGTTGTAGGTCGAAAGGGTCAGTTTGGTCAATTGGGTAGGATAATAGTTAATATGAATATGCAATATGTAGGGCTGTCAAAACTTGACATGATACGATAAAAATACACGAAATGAAATGAAATTGGGACGAAAATTCGTTTTCGTGTCGTGTGAAACAAACATGAAGTCGTCTCGTGTTCGTGTTCGTATTCGTGTTCAGAGATTAACACGAAATTGACACGATAGTTATGATTTTGGGAACATTTAGAAATTTATGTTATGTTTTTGCCGTGTTTCTCGGTTTTTAGCATGTATTAAGTTAAAATTTTGATATTATTGTTATTTATTTCGTGTTTTCGTGTTTGTTGTTTTTTAAGTCGCTCGTGTTCGTGTTAGCAAAATAAAACACGACTTCATGTCGTGTTATTTTCGTGTTGAGAAAAACGAATTCTTGTCGTGTCGTGTTACCTAAAAACACGAAATAATAATACGATTTGACAATCCTAACAATATGTAAAGAAGACGATAAACTATTTATAAGTTGCATTCTCCTTAATGATAATTTCATAAAAATAATTTGTCCAGCGTAAAGAAAAAACTAAAAATATTTATAATATTAGGTAATAATTTGGAGTTAAATTAGAGAAGAAAAAAAAATAAAGTTTGCTAAAATAAGTAAAGTAATACAACCGAAAGAAAATAATAAAAAAAGCTTGCTAAAATTGAACCTAAAACTACCTCTTTTTACAAAATATTTTCAAAACTACCATTATTTGTTAAATACTTTAAAAAGTACAAGCATCTCTTAGGCTATCAGGTATGGGTCTCACCACCACTTGATAATTTTTGCCACATCATCTGCCACCTCAGCAATCACACCACACCACTCTATCCAGGAAATACCCACCACACCACACCACTTAACCCCCTCGAAAGTCCCTCCCAACGGTCACAAACCCTCCCATTCCACTCCGTTGAGATATGTTGCCGTGCCCCCGATTCTTCACCACCGCACCCCACGCCGTTAAGGGGGCGGTGTTCCCTGAAGCCTAACGTCGTGGCCATGCTGCCACCTCATGACCACGCTCACGGGATCCGTACCATACCGAACGGTCTTAGAAAACTCCCAATGAAATATGTGCGTGTGAGAGAAAGAGAAAATGTCATTCACTTGGAAATTGTGCAAATAAACATTAAAACTGATTAAGAATGTTTTAGTTAATTTAGTAGGACCCTTTTAATATTATGTAACGACCCGAAATTTGTAAATAAATAAATTGTACAAAAATATGATAAATAAGGATAAATCGTTTAAAGAACGTAGGAATTGGTTTCGCGTCGTTTGGAGACCGTACGAGAAAGTTATGGGCGAAACCGGGTCGGGGTAAAGAGGAAAAAGTGCAGCCCTGCTGCCTTAAGAAGTTCGCGACGCGAACTATTGGTCGCGATCGGGAAGTCGGGCCAGGTAGTTTGGCTTTGAGGCGCGAAGTAGTTCGCGTTTGGATGGCGATCGCTAAGTATGCGTACGATATGCAGAATTAGCGACGCGAACTTAGTTCGCGTCGCGAAGTCTGGTCGAGCAGCATTAAAGACGGGTTGAGCTCATTTATTGCAAAGAAAAACCCTAGTTTTCTCCCACTCGAGCTTGTGAACGATTTTGGGTGTAAACCATCATTTGGAGCTGATTTCTTCATAAAATCTTGTGATTCTTCACTCCTAGTTGAAGATCTAAGGTATATCTTCAACCCTTTGTAGTTGTAGCTTTAGATCTAAGGATTTAGAAGCTTGGGGGTTGAAACCCTAGATCTTGGGGTTATGGGTTATGGTGATATAAATGGTGTATACACTTAATAGAGGGTATATTAACAAAGGAAACAAGTGTATGATTATGATTTGTAAGAATCTTAAGGGTTGGTTAAACCTAGGGTTTGGTAAATCATCATATTTGGGGAAATAGATTGATGGGTGTTATCTAGAGGTAGATGAACACATTGGTAGTAGTTTGTGATGATAACCTTGTTGTGATAATTGTTTTAGACATTCGGTGAAGTGTTGAAGTGGACGAATTGTGAGCAAGGAACCGGCGGAAAGAATACGGTTAAAGCATCTTTATTGCTAAGGTGAGTACATGTGGAAATTTACTGAGTACATAGCCTATGAAATACATTTTATTACTTGTGTTATGGTGTATTTGCTTAATTGTGTAGACTAGTAGCTAGTAGTTAGTTATACCGATAGTTGTATTGAACTAACTTGTTTGATGATAGACGTGATAGTCGAGAGCTAGATTGACATAACCATCGATTTATGATATGGTGAGATGATGTGATGATTCGGGGGATCCCCGGTCATGAGGTATGGAATGGGGAGCATTTGGGCGGATCCCCATCGGCCCATTCCATGATAGTAGTCTTGCTAACTGGAAGTAGTCCGGCGAGTAAGGCAGGTATAGGTAGATTGGGCGATTCCCTCTTGCCTTTACCTTGAAGCTTGTTAATGCGGGGGATCCCCGGTTAATAAGTTAATGTGGTTCTAGTTGGTTGGGGATGTCCCGACAACTAGATATGATTGCTAGGAAAGCAAGGTATTAGAGTCACAATAGGGTGACTAGATAGATGGGTAATTGCTTACATGTTGTTTGTTTGTCACTCGATTATTATTATTAACTTTGGGGTCTAAACCCATGTATCTCACGAGACGTTTTTGTCTCACGTACTCCTTATTTTGTTTTGCTATGTACTCAGGTTCGGGATCGAAGGCTTAGGTACGCATGGATAGAGATGCGGGACCTAGATTAGAAGAACACTAGATTGGATTTAGTCTTAGCTTGGTTATGATCTATTTTGTAACACCTACTTTTATACTCTGATTTCATACCAAGGTTTTTGTAAATCCAAATTTGAGGATGTTCTTCTATTTATAAAATGTTTTATTTTGGCCAATATTTTGTATTAAAATTTGAGGTGTTACAACTTGGTATCAGAGCTATAGTTTAAGTGAATTAGGTTGGATGACCATCCTAGTCTTAGACTGTAGCATTAGGAATATAAGATTCCTTAAGATCATAGGTTGACCTTGAGACTTTACATTAAGTTTAGGGTTGAACCTAGGGGACCGATGAAATTTGATATGATTTTGGATATTGAGTCTTATGAGACTAATGGGTTGTGCATAAGGTACTAAATGTTTAATGTCTTTCGTATAGTCTTGATCGAAAGAAATGGTGAACACTCGTAGAAGTGGGAAAGCCCCGGAAAACCGGGAGGAGGAGATACCTCATGTAGAGGTTGAGGTTGAACAAGAAAGTCAACCGTCGATGCATCGGGTGGGTGAGTCGGAGGTCGGAGCTAATAGAACTCCGGTAACCATGGCGGATCTCCAAACTATTATCGATCAAATCAAGGGAACGGTGGCCGAAGATGTGCACCGTATTATTGGAGACCGTGAAAAATCGGGTGGAGACCGTGAATCCGAGGCTAAATCAGATGAGAGAACTGGGGGTAGTGGCACCGGGGAGGGGAAATCCTCCACGGGTGGCCAAAGTGATGCTAGGGCTAGGCCCATTATGAAAGAGGGTTGTTCGTTTAAATCCTTCATGGCTTGTAAGCCAAATGTGTATACGGGTAGTTCGGACCCGAAAGTAACTATGAGGTGGATCCGAGAGACCGAGAGGGTTATCGGTAGTAGTAAGTGTAAGGATGCCGACATGGTGACGTATGCGTCACAACTATTGAAAGAAGATGCTATGGTATGGTGGGATATCATGTATGAGACCCTCGGGAGGGAGGTGATTGAGAAGATGTCGTGGGATGAGTTTACCACGAGGTTGAAAAAGAAATTTTGCCCTGAAAGGGATTTGGAGAAAATGCACGAGAAATTCTTGACCCTTAAGAAGGGTGATATGTCGATTGAAGAGTATTCGAGAGAGTTCACGGGATTGCTCCCGTTTGTTGCTAAAACCTACTCGGATGAGAGGTTGAGAGTGGTTCGGTATGCAAGTGGGCTACCGTGGGATTATCAATTGGAAGTAAAGAGGGCGGTTTCACTCGATGAGGCTATTAGTGCCGCCCAGAGTGTTGAGGAAGTAAATGAGGCACGTGTTGCCGAAAGGGCCCATGTGGGCGAGAAAAGGAAAGCCGAGAGCGGCTCTAGTTCGTTCAAGAAGGGGAAGTTCACTTCGAGCTTCTCTAAGCAAGGTAGTGTTGGCTCGTGCAAGAAGTGCGGGAAGAATCATGCCGGCGTGTGCCGAGGAGAGTCGAAAACTTGCTTTAATTGTGGGAAGCCGGGGCATATGGCCCGAGAATGCAAGTCTAAATCGTTGGCCGAGGTTGAGTGTTTCTCGTGCCACGAAAAGGGGCACTATAGCAATGTGTGCCCGAAGAAGGGGACCGAATCGGTGGTGTCCACGGCTCAAAAGAAAGTGGAGCCGGCTAAGGTGAAGGGGCGATCCTTCCAACTCACTCGGGAGGAGGCGAAGGAGGCACACGATGTGGTGTCAGGTACTTTATTCATTAACTCCTTGCCAACTCATATTTTGTTTGATTCGGGTTCTAACTATTCGTTTGTGTCTTATGAGTTCGGTTGTAAATTGAATGTGCCGTCCGAAATGTTAGATGAGGTTTATGAGATAGAGGTAGCCGACGGGAAAACGTCTATGGTTGAATGTGTTTATAGAAATTGTGAAATAGAAATAGACGGTAGAAAGTTTAAGGTAGATTTATTGCCCATGCGAATTAGGACATTCGATGTGGTTATCGGTATGGATTGGTTGGGTATGCACCAAGCCAAGATTTTGTGTGGAAAGAAAATCGTGTCGATTAGAACACCCGAAAATGAGAAAGTGTATGTGTATGGGGAGAAACGACATCACATGCCTAATGTGATTACCGCCATTAAGGCGAGGAAAAGTATATCGAAAGGTTGTGCATCATTTATTGCATATGTATTAGATGGCCGAAAGGAAAAGAAGTCAATGGATAACGTCAAAATTATTCGGGATTTCCCCGAGGTATTTCCCGATGACTTGCCCGGTTTGCCACCAGAGAGACAAGTCGAATTTAAAATTGATTTAGTTCCGGGGGCGACGCCGATTGCTCGTGCTCCCTATCGTTTAGCTCCCACCGAGATGCGGGAATTGATGACCCAATTGCAAGATTTGTTAGATAAAGGTTTTATTCGTCCGAGTTCGTCACCGTGGGGTGCACCGGTGTTATTTGTTAAGAAGAAAGACGGTTCGATGAGAATGTGTATCGACTACCTGAGAGTTGAATAAGGTAACTATTAAGAACCGTTACCCGTTGCCGAGAATTGATGACTTATTCGACCAATTGCAAGGTGCTAGTTATTTCTCGAAGATCGATTTGGGGTCGGGTTATCACCAAGTTCGGGTGAAAGAAGGCGACACCGAGAAGACGGCTTTTCGTACACGTTATGGTCATTATGAATTTCTAGTAATGCCGTTTGGTCTTACAAACGCGCCGGCTATTTTTATGGATTTGATGAATCGGGTTTGTACACCGTTGCTTGATAAGTTTTTGATCGTGTTTATTGACGACATTTTGATTTATTCGAAAACCGAAGAAGAACACGAAGGTCATTTGAGACTTGTTCTAGACGTGTTGAAACGGGAGAAGTTGTATGCAAAATTCTCGAAGTGTGAATTTTGGTTGCGGGAAGTGCAATTCTTAGGTCACGTGGTGACGTGTGATGGTATTAAAGTTGATCCGTCCAAGATTGAAGCGGTGTCAAATTGGGAGCCCCCGAGGACTCCTACCGAGGTTAGAAGTTTTCTTGGGTTAGCCGATTATTACCGGAGATTTATACAAGACTTCTCGAGAATCGCGATTCCACTCACGAAGTTAACGAGAAAAAGTGAGAAGTTTGTGTGGGAAAAGAAGCAAGAAGAGGCGTTTAATTTGCTGAAGGAAAAGTTGTGTAACGCGCCGATTCTTACATTACCGGATGGTATGGAAGATTTTGTAGTTTATAGCGATGCTTCGAACCAAGGACTCGGTTGTGTGTTGATGCAAAGAGGAAAGGTGATCGCGTATGCCTCGCGACAATTGAAAAATGCGGAATTGAGGTACACGACACACGACTTGGAATTGGCGGCGATTATATTTGCCTTGAAGTTGTGGAGGCATTATTTATATGGTACTCGGTGTACATTGTACACGGATCATAAAAGCCTACAATACATGTTTACTCAAAAGGATCTTAATATGCGACAAAGAAGGTGGATCGAGTTGATAGCCGATTATGATTGTGAGATTGTGTATCATGCGGGGAAGGCGAATGTGGTGGCCGATGCCTTGAGCCGAAAGGTTTATGAGAACCCGAACCGAGGAATTTTATCACGTATAGAAGTCGTCTCGAGTATTATCGAAAGAATCAAGAGTGCCCAACGAGAGGTTATGGGAAAAGACGAGTTAAGACAAGAACGGTTAGGAAAGAACCAACATTTTCTTGAAAATGCACAAGGGTTGAAGACCGTAGGAGGTCGTATTTGGGTTCCTAAGTTCGGAGGTAGCCGAAAAGAGTTGTTGCATGATGTGCACAAATCGAAGTATTCGATTCACCCGGGAAGTACAAAGACGTACCAAGATATGAAACGGGTTTATTGGTGGCCCGGAATGAAGACGAGAGTAGCCAAGTACATCTCGAAGCATGCCACGTGTGCACAAGTGAAAGCCGAGCATCAAGTACCGTATGGGGTAGCTCAATCATTGTTAGTACCGGCCGGGAAATGGGAAGATATAACTATGGATTTCATAGTAGGGTTACCGAAGACGAGTAAGGGTCACGATGCCATTTGGGTCATAGTTGACCGGTTGACCAAGAGTGCGTTATTTTTAGCCATTCGGGAAGCATTGCCACTTGAGAAGTTGGCTAAGTTATATGTTGATGAAGTGGTTCGACTCCACGGGGTTCCGTTATCGATTGTCTCCGATAGAGACGCGAGGTTTACCTCGAGATTTTGGCGGTCTTTACAAGAAGAGTTGGGTACAACGTTGCGGTTGAGCACGGCCTATCATCCGCAAACCGACGGTCAAAGTGAAAGAACAATTCAAACGGTTGAAGATATGTTGAGATCGTGTGTGTTAGACTTCGGTGGTAAATGGGATGAACATTTACCGTTAGTCGAGTTCTCGTATAATAATAGCTATCACTCGACTATCAAGATGCCGCCTTATGAGGCGTTGTATGGTAGAAAATGTAGAACTCCATCTTGTTGGTTGGAAGCGGGAGAGACGAAACTCACGGGTCCCGAGATCGTGAGAGTGACGAATGAAAAGATCGGTATTATTCAAACCAACATGAAAGTCGCCCAAGATAGACAACGAAGTTATTCGGGTTTGAAGAAAAGGCCATACGACTTGGATGTCGGTGATATGGTCATGTTGAAAGTGTCACCTTGGAAAGGTGTAATGCGGTTTGGTAAGAAAGGGAAGTTAAGTCCAAGGTATGTTGGACCGTTTAAAATATTGAAACGGGTCGGGCTTCAAGCTTTTAAGTTGGAACTTCCACCCGAGCTTCAAGGTGTGCATGACACCTTTCACGTGAGTTACTTGAAAAAGTTTATCGGGGAAGTTGAAAATATTATTCCGTTGCAAGAGTTGCGGGTTGACGGCCCGAACCGGTTGATTGAGGAGCCCGAGGCTATACTAGAAACGAAGACAAAGAAGCTTCGGAATAAGGAGATCGAGTTGGTGTTGGTCAAGCGGAAGCATTCACTTGGGCCGAATTTGACTTGGGAAGTCAAAGACGAGATTCGGAAAAGGTACCCGGACTTCGTGAACTATGATGAGATTCCGAGGACGGAATCTTCTTAAGGGGTAGATAGTTGTAACGACCCGAAATTTGTAAATAAATAAATTGTACAAAAATATGATAAATAAGGATAAATCGTTTAAAGAACGTAGGAATTGGTTTCGCGTCGTTTGGAGACCGTACGAGAAAGTTATGGGCGAAACCGGGTCGGGGTAAAGAGGAAAAAGTGCAGCCCTGCTGCCTTAAGAAGTTCGCGACGCGAACTATTGGTCGCGATCGGGAAGTCGGGCCAGGTAGTTTGGCTTTGAGGCGCGAAGTAGTTCGCGTTTGGATGGCGATCGCTAAGTATGCGTACGATATGCAGAGTTAGCGACGCGAACATAGTTCGCGTCGCGAAGTCTGGTCGAGCAGCATTAAAGACGGGTTGAGCTCATTTATTGCAAAGAAAAACCCTAGTTTTCTCCCACTCGAGCTTGTGAATGATTTTGGGTGTAAACCATCATTTGGAGCTGATTTCTTCATCAAATCTTGTGATTCTTCACTCCTAGTTGAAGATCTAAGGTATATCTTCAACCCTTTGTAGTTGTAGCTTTAGATCTAAGGATTTAGAAGCTTGGGGGGTTGAAACCCTAGATCTTGGGGTTATGGGTTATGGTGATATAAATGGTGTATACACTTAATAGAGGGTATATTAACAAAGGAAACAAGTGTATGATTATGATTTGTAAGAATCTTAAGGGTTGGTTAAACCTAGGGTTTGGTAAATCATCATATTTGGGGAAATGGATTGATGGGTGTTATCTAGAGGTAGATGAACACATTGGTAGTAGTTTGTGATGATAACCTTGTTGTGATAATTGTTTTAGACATTCAGTGAAGTGTTGAAGTGGACGAATTGTGAGCAAGGAACCGGCGGAAAGAATACGGTTAAAGCATCTTTATTGCTAAGGTGAGTACGTGTGGAAATTTACTGAGCACATAGCCTATGAAATACATTTTATTACTTGTGTTATGGTCTATTTGCTTAATTGTGTAGACTAGTAGCTAGTAGTTAGTTATACCGATAGTTGTATTGAACTAACTTGTTTGATGATAGACGTGATAGCCGAGAGCTAGATTGACATAACCATCGAGTTATGATATGGTGAGATGATGTGATGATTCGGGGGATCCCCGGTCATGAGGTATGGAATGGGGAGCATTTGGGCGGATCCCCATCGGCCCATTCCATGATAGTAGTCTTGCTAACTGGAAGTAGTCCGGCGAGTAAGGCAGGTATAGGTAGATTGGGCGATTCCCTCTTGCCTTTACCTTGAAACTTGTTAATGCGGGGGATCCCCGGTTAATAAGGTAATGTGGTTCTAGTTGGTTGGGGATGTCCCGACAACGAGATATGATTGCTAGGAAAGCAAGGTATTAGAGTCA
Source organism: Calendula officinalis (assembly GCA_963853835.1). Classification (NCBI taxonomy): domain Eukaryota; kingdom Viridiplantae; phylum Streptophyta; class Magnoliopsida; order Asterales; family Asteraceae; genus Calendula; species Calendula officinalis. Next base: position 5,551,052 of record OY970828.1, on the reverse strand, counting down.
CAATATGGTGACTAGATAGATGGGTAATTGCTTACATGTTGTTTGTTTGTCACTCGATTATTATTATTAACTTTGGGGTCTAAACCCATGTAGCTCACGAGACGTTTTTGTCTCACGTACTCCTTGTTATGTTTTGCTATGTACTCAGGTTCGGGATCGAAGGCTTAGGTACGCATGGATAGAGATGCGGGACCTAGATTAGAAGAACACTAGATTGGATTTAGTCTTAGCTTGGTTATGATCTATTTTGTAACACCTACTTTTATACTCTGATTTCATACCAAGGTTTTTGTAAATCCAAATTTGAGGATGTTCTTCTATTTATAAAATGTTTTATTTTGGCCAATATTTTATATTAAAATTTGAGGTGTTACAACTTGGTATCAGAGCTATAGTTTAAGTGAATTAGGTTGGATGACCATCCTAGTCTTAGACAAATTATATTCACCCACCACCTCAATATATTTAAGTTTTGTTGGAATAGAATCCATATTCACCCACCACCTCAATATATTTATTCCATCTGAGAAACGTTTAAAGAGGTCTATTATTATACGAAATCCCAAGGAATAAATCTCAACCATTGATCAATAAGATCTAATGGTCAGGATTAATCACATACTTTATACATGAAGAGATATTTTGGTCATTTGGCACGTTACATGTGATTCGGTATGCAATCACATGTGATTCAGTATTCAATCACATTATGTGTTACTATTGAAATATAATAAAGTTTTTTACAAAACAATAATAATAAAATAAAAAAAATTAATAATTCTAAAATAAAAAATAAAAAATATAATACTTTTTTAAAAATTACCAAAATACCCTTCAACGTATAAAATATGTGATTAATCTAGACCATTAGATCTTATTGATCAATAGTTAAGATTTGTTCCTCGGGACTTTATAAAAATGAGGGACCTCCTTGAAAACAACTATATTCCATTAGTACTTTTAATACTTCCTTCGTATCAAAATAAGTGACACACTTTCCATTTTGAGATGTATCAAAATAAATGAGACACTTTGAAGCTTTCCTTATTTGGTAAAAATATTGAGACCATACCCACTAACTATCCACTTTAATAAAGTGAAATTACCCTTATACCCTTACTTTTACTTTTAAAACTCATTAATATTACTTTATTCAATAAAGGTGGGACTCATTTGCCACTAACTATATACTTTAATTTATTTTAACCTCTATTTTAATCTTTTACCTCAAAAAACATGTAAGTCAATTTGTGTCACTTATTTTAGTAAGGAAGAAGTACATGAATGGAGGATCAAATTATCTAAACCAATTTCAGGTGGATTTCACCTCAAAAACGCCATGGTTATCAATCTCCCACCCCCAAACATCCATGCCATCACTTAACGTTATACCAAATTAATAGTATAACTATCTACAAAGTACTTCCTTCATATTTCGCTTTTCAAAGAATAAAGTATCTTTGTTGTTACTAAAAGATGCATGGAAAGAGAAAGTGACTCGAAGACTCTTCCCTATCCCCAAAAGTCTTACGAAATGGTGTTGAAAAGAGAAAAAAAGGCCACTAATTTTTTTAACATTAAGTTAGTTAATGGTTCGAGTCAGCAATAATATCTAAGCGGACAGTATGTCTTTCATGAACTCATCTCTTTATCCGTGTGAATAAACCTCATCACCTCTTTTTATCTTTAAGTTTTTGTCTCCAACAAGTCTTATGTCTAAAATCTTTTAAGTAAAACCTCAAAGCTATCCTCATCTAAAACAATTGGTTCCACTAATTACTAATGAGTTATTACACTACATGAACTCTATCTCTATTTATATAAAGAGAGAATAATTATAACATCTGAGTTTTCTAAAATTCAATTTGTTGTGACTATTAATATTAACTTAATTTTTTGTTATTTTACTGATAATTATTATTATCAGTTAAATCGTTGTTTCATCATTAATTTGTAGTTTGATTTGATTTTTTTTTTGTGTGACACACAAGTAAATAGACTAATTAGCTTACTAATTGACTAATTTAATAAGAAAAACAATTGGTTTGTGTCATATTAGTGGCTTTCAAATTTCGATTTCTTCCTTAAATGAGGCCATGTTAAAGGATAAGGATATCTTTAAAAAAAATTATCTTTTATTTCATGAAATAAAGCAAGTTTCCTGTAGATAAATATGTTTAATCTTATGTGAATTACATATTGGTAGCAATTGACATAAAAGCCCTTCGTTGAGTTGCGTGTTACTATCATACTTAACAAGCGGTGATTTATAGAACACAACAACAATATCCAATATGTACAAAAAAGAAAGAGAAAAACGTTGGGATAGGCATCAATTTTTAACCGTTGCTGTGCTTGTTTGATTCCTTATCTCTATCCTGTTTGATTCCATTAAGACCATCCAAGTGTTGGGTATGACCGAAAATACCCAACATTATATTATCTCTATAATATCGGCCCAAATGTGTGGTATTTGTTTGCAGGTGGCTGTTTAAGGTAGCTTTCCATCTATATTTGCTATTCTTTTGCCTTATGAGGTTTTTTTTTTTTTTTTTTTTTTTTTTTTTTTTTTTTTTTTTTTCGAAAACTGATTTTACTTAAAAAGTAAAATTAATAATTAAACCAATATAGCTTAATTTGATTTGATTCTAACAGTTCAGGTCAATTTTATTTCAATTACTTAAAAATTACCAAAACACACCACAACTCTACCAAAATACCCCAACTCAGTTACTTAAAAATTAATTATCTTGGTTACTTAAAAAATAATTATGATGATATTCTATGTTTTTTTTATTGGGTAACTGACTATTGTTGGTAAAAACACCACCACTTAAAAGTAGATGATATTTTCAAAAGACATTTTTTTTACATTAATGAATTTTACTTGCAATTATCATTGAAAATTCAAACTAAATAAAAAATTGGGTTAAACCGTCCAGTCAGATATAACTCAGTAGAAACCAAGTGGTTGGACATAAAAACTTAGTTGAATTGTCTCGGTTGAATTGTCTTGTCGAACCACAAAAAACTATTTTCTTTTTCAAGAAAAATAGATAAATAAAATAGAAACTAATTTTTACATATTTTGAAACTCAAAACTGATAACTCAACTATATCTAGGACTATTAACCGGCTCAATGTAAAAAACTTTAAAACATCACTTTTAAGTTTTAACTAAACAAAAGACTATTGAATATTATGAATTTGCTACTTAATCTTACTGTAATGACCAAATGTTATCTAACTGATTAGAGTATTTGTGGATGCTCGATTTAATTTATCTTACATTAAATTGTTAATTTAGTGGTAAACAGAATAGAAAAAAAAAACCATATTTTTGTAATCGAAAAATTAAATTGATTTCCATAATCTTGAAGATAATCAGGCGATTGCAAGTTATTAAAAAAAAGAGAATCACGTAGATATGCGAAATTAGAATGCAATTTGATCAGATAGTTCATATACATTAAAGATCCAATTGAAACCAACTTCAAACCCTAACCCTAAAAACAATCCATTAACCCTAATTAACTGCTGTACATTTCAAATTAACATCAAGATCCATTCAAGTCAACCACCAAACGCACGAAATTGAAAGTATCAATATCGAATAATTACCAGATGAGATTGTGCTTCAATCCTAACCCATGCTTTCCATGAACACATCCAGGCCTGTTGTACTGATTGGCCATCCGTTTTGATTTCTTCATCTTTGGATACGCTCTTTTCCCTAATTTCCTAATCCTCTGTCTTTCAAATTTATTATTCAGCCATTTCGGCACCAGTTCATCGTCCAAATCGGAATCATTATGATCGTCTTCACTATCATCATCTTCCTCAGCGTACGGATCATCTCCGCCGTCGATCAAACCGTCGTCAACGATCATCTTAGGGATGTGATCGATTTCATTTGCTTCTTTAAGATCCTGTACATACAAGTAAACTCAGATTCAACTAAAAAAATGATACGACCAATTGAACAAAGTTGATCGGCTGTGATCGATTATGTATGGACTAATAATCTCAGATTTAACTCCCATTCGCTATTTTCGAACTGATTTCGTTTACTTATCTCGAAATTGAAAACCTAATTACAAATTACCTGACAGTGATGAGTTATTTCATCTAGTGACTGCACAGAGATATCAGAAGCCGAAGATCCGAACGGATGTTGAAGGAGATCATCGACGTCCGGCACGATTTCATTTTCGTCGGTGATGACGTCATCTTCTTCGTCGTAAGAGTAGTTTCCGTCATCGGAATCGGACGGATCGACAACCTGCCACGAATCGGAGTCGGAAACATCAACGTCGATCGATTCGAAGGCATCTCCGGTCAATGATGAAGCAAGAATCACAGATTTGTTCGCCATTTTTACGATCTTTGAGTTTTTCTGGTGGTTTTGATTCGCTATCTTTTCTTGCTTGGTAAACTTTGAAGGGTGGGCAAGGAGTAAAGGATGATGGTTTCGTGTTAAATAAGGGGAGCTGATTCGTACAGCAACTTTTATCCATGCAGAGCAAATTCATCCCAAATGACAATCATGTCCTTCCTTTACTTTTAACACATTTTACATTTCACCCCTCCCATTAAGGGCATGATTGTCATTTGTGATGAATTTGCTCTGTATGGATAAAAATTGCTCTATACGAATCAGTTCCCTTAAATAAGAGACTGTAAGCCACGTGTCAGTCTTTTATGGCACTGATCTATGTGGACCTTTCCTGAAATCCTATTGGTCAGTTGACGTGTTCACAGTTGTAAAAGATTAAAGTTGTTAATCATTTATGGTTACAATGACATTTCCCCCCTAATCTTTTTTGTCGGTTATAATTCAAAAACATTAAAATGGTAAGTTATAGGATAAGAATTTAAATATGATTAGGAGAAAAATACATTGATAATCTACAATATTTATCTTGATCTAATGTATAATCATTGACTTTAAAAAATTACATTAGTGCTTCTTAATTTAAAAACCTTTTGTATTACATTTATTTAGCCTTACGCCTATTGTATATCTTAACAGATAAAATAATAGAATTGTACTTAAAAATGATTACCAGTGAAACTTTTTATCAAATTAATTTAATTAGGGGTGATTATCGGGCCAAAACCGAACCGAACCGATAAAACCGATAATGATAACGATGAATTTTCAAAACGAACCGATAACATGTTATCGGTTTCAGTTCGGTTCGGTTATTTTAGGTCAAATGTTCATCCTTTTCCGAAAACCGAACCGAACGGAACCGATAACGATGATTTTTCAAAAGCGAAACCGAACCAATAACATGTTATCGGTTTCGGTTCGGTTTCGGTCAGTTTTCGGTTCGGTTCGGGTTTTTCGGTCCAAATGCTCACCCCTACATTTAACTGACGTAAGACTAAAAGCTATAAAAGTTAAATGTTAAAAAAAATAATATCAATGTAGTTTTTCTAAAAGATAATGACTAATGATAAAATTTGAGGTAAACACGAACAATTATCTTTGTATTATGAATATGCAAGATAAAGCCATTAAATGGATTGCCATATTTTCAACCCTTCATGTCTTCTCCATCAAATCTATGTCTACTTATTTACCTTTCATTTGTATGTACGTAATGCAAGGGTAAAACTTTTAGTATAAATACCCCATGAGATGGATGAATAAAATGCACCTCAACACTTTCATAAGTGTTTACATACTTCTCTTCCTCTCTTCTTTCTAGTTATTGTTCTTCATCTTATGTTCTTGTTATAGATGTAGCAAGTTCTTTGATGAAGTGCTAATAGGGTCATAATCATATCTAATTTATAACACGTTATCAGCACGAAAGTTCTTAATCGAGGAAGATCAACTCAATCACAAGGTACATTCAATTAATCAAGTTAATTACATAAGGTAAATAATTTCTTAACATAAAATTGTAATATAATTATCATAATAAACTAAATGAAACCAAACATATTCTATCAAGGACATTATGATGACATTTGGACTACTAATCTTGGGACTACTAACATACTTACATTTATGATTATTCTAATTTTATTCTTATGTTTACTAACCCTTTTAATTTATGCAAACTAACATTTACATTTATGTCTTCTAACTTTTAATTATGCAAACTAACATTTACTTTTATTGCATCTAACTTTTATTTATGTTACTAACATTTATTTATGTTACTACATTTATTTATGTATGCTAACTTTCATTCATGTATACTAACGTTTATTTATGCATATTATATTTTTCTTACTAATTCATATAACATTCACTAATATTTTTACAAATATGTTTTATGTAATTTATTACTTTAATTATTCTCTTTATTAAAAAAAATTATATATATATATATAACGGCTATATATATAACGGTAAAAAAAAATATTTTAATATTAAAAATTTAGAACGGCTATAAATTTTTACACTATAAATAAACACATCATACACACTTCTTTATACCACAAAAATAATTTCTCTCATCTTCAAAATCAAGATCAAGAATGATTCACCCGCTTTTGATTTTTGTAATTGTATTAGTTTTAGCACTTGGCATCCTAATTAGTAATCTCCCTCCTGATGTATTTTATCCTTATTTGTTCATGTATGGGATGATTGTTCTCCCACTGCTGTGTTGTGCACTTCATATTGATATATATGGATTTTAATTTTTAAATTTGTTTTTGTTCAAAATCTATAGTTTCAAAATGTCTAGTATTGTAAAGCGTGAGCTAGCTGCACTTGAAGTTACTGGGAAAAACTATATGCAATGGACCATCGATGTTTTACTAATTCTTGAATCGATGGGCATTCATGAAACTATAAATGAAAACAATGAATGCTCATCCCAAGACAAGGCAAAGGCACAAGTGTTTCTTCGTAAACACATTGATGACATGTTAAAATTTGAATATCTTGATGTCACTGATCCATGTGTTCTTTGGATGTCTTTAAAAGAAAGATTTGATCATCAAAAGGAAGTTATACTTCCAAGTGCCAAAGATGAATGGCGAAATCTGAGGTTCCAGGACTTTAAAAAAGTAACTGAGTATAACTCTGCTTTGTTCAGAATCTGTTGCCAACTTAAATTTTGTGGGCAAACGATTACTGACGAAGATATGTTGGAGAAAACATACTCCACATTCCATGCATCAAACATAAACTTAATGCAACAATATCGATTGCAAAAGTTCAAGAGGTATTCTGAACTGAATACTTGTCTCCTTGTTGCGGAGAAAAATAATGAGCTCTTAATGAAAAACCATGAATCTCGTCCAACGGGATCAGTAGCAATTCCTGAAGCAAATGCTACTAATACTGATGGTCCTAGAAACAATACACGTGGACGAGGACGTGGTCGTGGTTATGGACGAGGCCGTGGGCATTTTAATCGAAATCCAAACCATAACAATGGTCGTGGAAAAGGCAATTATTATAATCGTGGTCGTGGTCGTGTTTATAAAAATAATGATTATAATGCCACTAAAAAGAACAATGTCCAAACACAAGATAAGGCCAAAGGGGCAAGGTATGATGCTGGTAAATCAAAGAATGCTGAGAGTTGTTGTTATAGATGTGGTTGCGCGGACCATTGGTCTAGGACATGCCGCACACCTGCACATCTATGTGAACTTTACCAAGCTTCCCTCAAAGGAAAGGGAAAAGAAGTAAATCTCGTTGATAATGTTGAAACTAACAACATGGAATTCAACATTGATGATATTACCAACCTCAGTACTCTCGATTTCTGCAATGACATGGAAGACATTGATTAAGGAAATCAGTGGTTTGTTGTAGCCTGTTTTTACTTGTTTTCTGTCTTATGTGATATATTTCCCTTCAGCAAATGAAGTCTGTCGTATGTAATATATTTCCTTTCAGCAAATAAAGTGTGTCTTATGTAATATATTTCCTTTCAGCAAATGAAGTCTGTGTTATGTCATATATTTCCTTCAATAAATGAAGTTTCTTTATAATAACCTCATTATTTGTTTTTCATATGTGAAGTTCAATATGAGTTCAAATGGAGCACAACATCAAGGAAATATTGGAGATCTTTTAATAGCAGATAGTGGTACTACACATACTATCTTGAAATCAAAGAAATACTTCTCCAAAATAAACCCAACAAAGGGTTCAATACGTACTATATCGGGTCCTGTAGACTTGATTGAGGGAACTGGAAAAGCTAATTTCATATTACCTAATGGTACAAAATTCCAAATAGATAATGCCTTATTTTCTCCAAAGTCAAGCAGAAATCTATTGAGTTTTGGTGATATACATCTTAACGGATATGACACGCAAACCAAAACAATAGATAATAAGAAATTTATGCTTATTATAAATGACAATCGAGTGTTGGAGAAACTACCAAAATTTGATTCCAATTTACACCATACATATATAAATAAAGTAGAATCAAATATGGTGGTTAAAGAAAAACATTGTGATCCTGGGATATTTAGTTTATGGCATGACAGGTTAGGTCATCCAGGATTAACAATGATGCGAAGAATAATTGAGAATACACATGGTCATCCATTGAAGGACCAGAAGTTCCCTCAAACAAGTAATATGAAACCATGTACGTCTTGTTCCCTTGGAAAATTAATTATAAGACCTTCACCGATGAAAGTTGACAAGGAATCACCTAGATTTCTTGAAAGAATTCAAGGTGATATATGTGGACCAATTCATCCACCATCTGGACCATTTAGATACTTTATGGTCTTGATAGATGCATCTAGCAAATGGTCTCATGTTTGCCTATTATCATCTCGTAATATGGCATTTGCAAAATTTCTTGCTCAAATCATTAAACTTAGAGCACATTTCCCTGATTATACAGTCAAAAGAGTAAGACTGGACAATGCTGGTGAATTTACTTCCCAAGCATTCAATGACTATTGCATGTCTGTAGGGATTGTTGTTGAACATCTAGTAGCTCATGTACACACACAAAATGGTTTAGCTGAATCATTAATTAAACGTCTACAGCTAATAGCTAGACCATTGATAATGCAAACCAAACTTCCTGTTTCCATATGGGGTCATGCAATATTACATGCTGCATCATTAATTCGCATAAGGCCAAGTTCATATAATGCATACTCTCCCTTACAACTTGCTTTTGGTCAAGAACCAAATATTTCTCATCTTAGAATATTTGGATGTGCTGTATACGTTCCTATTGCACCACCACAACGTACAAAGATGGGTCCCCAAAGAAGGTTGGGTATATATGTTGGATATGAGACAAAGTCTATTATAAGATATATTGAACCTTTAACAGGTGATGTTTTTACAGCACGTCTTGCTGATTGTCAATTCAATGAATCAGTTTTTCCACCATTAGGTGCAGAAACGAAAAACCAAGAAAAGAATGTCTCATGGAATGAACCTTCTTTGTCATATCTTGATCCTCGCACAAAACAATGTGAAACTGAAGTTCAAAAGATAATGCATTTCCAAGAAATAGCTAATCAATTGCCAGATGCATTTACTGATACAAAAAGAGTGACTAAATCATATATACCAGCTGTTAATACTCCAGCTCGAATTGAAATTCCAAATAGGCAATCTGATGATAAATTCACTCAAGAATCTAAGACACGCTTGAAGCGTGGGAGACCAATTGGTTCAAAGGATAAAAATCCTCGAGAAAGAAAACCAACAGAAAATGCAATTGATCATGAGGAAAGTGTTCCTGAAGAAACACAAAATAATCCTCCGGTTGAGGAAAGTAATGTTATAGAAAATATTAATGAGAAATTTTCTTATGCTGTCGCATGTGATATTATGAATGATGATTCTGAACCACAATCTGTTAATGAATGTCAAAATAGACATGATTGGGTTAAATGGAAAGAAGCTATACAAGCTGAACTGAATTCTCTCAACAAGAGAAAGGTATTTGGACCTATTATTATGACACCTGGAGTTGTGAAACCATTAGGGTATAGATGGATTTTGTTCGAAAGAGAAATGAGAAAGACGAAATTGTAAGATACAAAGCTAGACTTGTAGCACAAGGTTTTTCTCAACGACCTGGAATTGATTATGAGGAAACATATTCTCCAGTTATGGATGCAATCACTTTTAGGTATTTAATCAGCCTTGCAGTCTCTAAAAAGTTAGAGATGCGTCTTATGGATGTTGTTACTGCTTACTTATATGGATCAATTGATAGTGATATATATATGAAAATTCCTGAAGGATTTAAAATGCCTGAAGCATTGAATACAAAACCTAAAGAAATGTATTCAATTAAACTACAAAGATCTTTATATGGGTTAAAACAATCTGGACGCATGTGGTATAATCGTTTAAGCGATTACTTGACAAGTAAAGGTTACAAAAATAATACTATTTGTCCATGCGTATTTATTAAAAGAACAACATCTGGATATGTGATCATAGCTGTATATGTTGATGATCTAAACATCGTTGGAACGAATAAAGAAATTCTTGAAGTTATTGAACTTTTAAAGAAAGAATTTGAAATGAAAGATCTTGGGAAAACCAAGTATTGTCTTGGATTACAAATTGAACATTTGCCTAATGGAATATTTGTACATCAATCGAATTATACAGAAAAGATCTTGAAGCATTTCAATATGAACGAAGCAAAATCTTTAAGTACTCCAATGGTTGTTAGATCACTAAATATTGACAAAGATCCATTTCGCCCATGCGAAGAGAATGAGGAGGTTCTTGGTCCAGAAGTACCATACCTTAATGCAATAGGTGCCCTAATGTATCTTACTAATTGTACCAGACCTGACATTTCTTTTGCTGTAAACTTATTAGCAAGGTTCAGTTCATCACCGACAAAAAGGCATTGGAACGGGATCAAGCACATATTCCGATACCTTCGAGGAACTAGTGACTTAGGATTATTTTATCCTAATGATTCAAAACAAGGATTGATTGGTTATGCAGATGCATGGTATTTGTCTGATCCTCATAAAGCAAGATCTCAAACTGGATATGTCTTCATGAATGGAGGTACTGCAATTTCCTGGCGTTCTCAAAAGCAAACACTTGTTGCCACATCTTCAAATCATGCTGAAGTAATAGCACTAAATGAAGCAAGCAGAGAATGTGCATGGTTAAGATCAATGACGCAACTCATACTAACTTCGTGTGGACTGGATAAAGATAAAGTCCCAACTTTAATATATGAAGATAACGCGGCATGTGTTAATCAAATGAAAGAAGGATATATCAAGAGCGACAGGACGAAACATATTCCTCCAAAGTTTTTCGAATACACTCAAGAGCTTATAAAGAATCATGAAGTTGAGATAAAGTATGTTCAATCCAGTAACAATGCAGCAGATCTTTTCACGAAGGCACTTCCCACTGCAATCTTTAGAAAGCATGTATCGGGTATCGGAATGCGACATGTGCATAGCATGTGAAGAATAGTGATTACATAAATGAGGGGGAGTAAACTATGCACTGCACTCTTTTTCCCTTCGCTAAAGTTTTTTCGCACTGGGTTTTCTTTAGCAAAGGTTTTTAACGAGGCAGTAGTAGTTGAAAAATGTGTCATCCAAGAGGGATTATTATGAATATGCAAGATAAAGCCATTAAATGGATTGCCACATTTTCAACCCTTCATGTCTTCTCCATCAAATCTATGTCTACTTATTTACCTTTCATTTGTATGTACATGTAATGCAAGGGTAAAACTTTTAGTATAAATACCCCATGAGATGGATGAATAAAATGCACCTCAACACTTTCATAAGTGTTTACATACTTCTCTTCCTCTCTTCTTTCTAGTTATTGTTCTTCATCTTATGTTCTTGTTATAGATGTAGCAAGTTCTTTGATGAAGTACTAATAGGGTCATAATCATATCTAATTTATAACACTTTGTAGTTAGTTACACACGAACAATTATCTTTGTAGTTACACTTACATTACTTATTTGGTGTATAAATTTTAATAAATAAAATAATATACAATAATCATAAGAGCACTAGATATGGTGCTCATGTCAAATGGTTTTGGACCTTTTAACATGATTTTAACAACAAAGTTAAAATTTCTCTTCATGGGAGTAAAGTGAAAGAGGATGTTAGATGAGTTCCACACTAATTTTTTCATTTTCTAATTTTTCATTTTCTAATTTTTCATTTTCAAGTTATGGAAATTATAATATGTCAGGATCGATTAACCCAGACAGATTAATTAATCTAAGATCTACTAACAATAAGAAGTTGCAGCGAATCAACACTTATACTAATTGATTAAGAACAATGAATACTGTTAATGAATGCGAATAAGAATAAGAACACAGTAATCACAAAAAGCTTCAATGTATATTAATTTGATCGATCAATACACACGTACGTTTACAATTCGTAAGGAACTATATATAATAGTCCTTGAAGCCTAAAACATTAACCTAGTTATTCTAGGATTCGATTACAATCAATATACATCAAGATATACATTCTATAACAAACTAAGCTAGAATCTCGGACTCGATCAGCACCATAAATAGAATCAGTAGTAATTGTTGATCGTCAGTAGTAAGTATCATTAGTAGTATCTTCCAAGATCAGCATCAGTAATGTATTGTGTTTCTGCCCCATCAGTACTAACTTCAATATGATTTGATCAGTACCAACTGCAGCATCAGTAATAGAATGTATATATCTTTATATCCCAACAATCTCCCCCTAAACTTATTAATTCACTTTGAATTAATCAAGTTTTTTTTCTTCTTCATTCTTCTTTTCTTGTTCTTCTAACAATTTAGCTCTTCTTTATCTTCTTTCAATTGTTCTCTGATTTTGCAATTTTCTTTGAGCTATTATATATTTGCTGTTTCTTTTTGTAAAATAATTAAGCTTTTCTTGAAACATAACAGCATCATACGGTTTCATAAATATATTTGTAAATATCTGATACATTGTTTCTTCAGAATGTGGATATTCTTTTTCATATAAGTACAATTCACAATTTTTGCTTGATCTTTCAAAGAAGTACATGTTTACTGTGGAGAGCACATTCCAAGCATAAACATTTTCTTTATTTGTGAATATTTCAGGATATTTGTCTGGATAAAATGCCGCATCAATCATTTTGGTTAAGTATCCAGCTCCTGAATTCTTCCATGATTTCTTGGTCATTCTTGGTTTGCCTATGATCAGGACTTTAATAATATCAGCTCTACTACAAGACATAACCATTGGTTTCCATCCAGTGAATCCCTGGGTTGATTTATCTTGTCTTATGATTTCAATGGCATTATCAACCAACCTCCAATTTATAATCGGATTATCTTCAATAGGAGCAACAGGACAATCAAGTACTTGTATTTCTTGCTTTCTTTTCTTCCTTGATTCTGTTTCAGGCTCACTTTCTTTTCTCTTTTTAATTGTTGAAGATTCACCACATATTGGTTTTCTGGAGAGAATTATTGTGGGATCTATTTCAATCAAAACTTTTTCCTTTTCTGCTTCTACTTCCATTTCTGCTAGTTCTCTCTTTTTGGCAGTACAATATTTGTCTACTATTGTCATCATTTTCATTCTACCAAATGATTTAGCACTATGCCCTTTTGACTTTAAGAAGTCAATCATTTTCTTCTTTTGTTCAAACACATCATCTGGTAGATCAGCCTTTTCCCTTTTGCATTCTGCTACAAGATCTTCAAGGCAGTTGAGATGTTCTTCTTCTATTTTTCTTTGTCTTTCAAACTCTGCCTTTTGACCTTCTACCAGGACTCCTTCTATCTGTGAAATTGGTACTTCAGCTTCTTGATTTTCTGGATTTTTTAATCTTTCTTCTTCAACCTTTTTCTTGTCTTCAAGAGCTTGAGTCTTTGCAACTTTTCTTAAGTACCTTATCCTGTTCACCTTCCATTTGTCTTGTTTATCAGGTCTGACATGGTTCATTTTGTTTACCATGTAGTGACCTAGAGCTCTGTTTGGATAATCATCATCAAACTTTTCTTTTCCTTTTCCAATACAGGCTGAAAGTGGAGGTGGAGTGTACTTCATATCAGGAACATGAGTGAATACAATTGATGGAGAGAATAGATGAATTTTATTCTTTGGAAGTATTTTGGGGTGTGGAGGAAGTTCACACTCATCAACTAAATACCAATTAACATTGTCATCAATGTCAGGTATGACAAGTGGTTGTTCTGGTGCTTGAGGTTTTGTTACAATTATAACATGTTCTCGTTCAAGTACTTCTGGTATTTCTTCATCTTCATCTTCAGTAGTAACCAAGGTGGTTGCTACTGGTATAATTTCTGGTTCAAATACCACAATCTGTTGATTTTCATTTACTACTGGTGAGGTTGCTGTTGGAGTTACTACTTCTAGGACATCAGTAGTATCCATGATTTCTTCTTCTGGAGCATTTACTACTGGTGTATATACTTCTTCAACATGACCAGTAGTAATAACCTCTTGATCCTTTGCCTCAGTAATATCCATTGGATCAGTAGTCTCTATGACCTCAGTAGTAACTGGAGAGTTTATTTGTTCTGCTGTTTGAGATTGATTTGCAGACACAAACACATCCTCATCCATACTTTTCATTACTTTATTTAGGTCTTCATCAAAGCTTTGACCTGTTTCACCATGGACCTCTTTCAGATTTAGGAGAGCTGCTGCTTCTATGGATTGATCAATCATCCCTTGAATTTGATCTTTCTCCCCCTTAGTGATCTCAACCTGTTGAGCCTCACTATCTGCAATCTTCCTTTGTAATTTTCTGATCAAATTGGATTGCTTTTGAAGCCTATACTCGAACCTCTTCTGTCTTCTGTTCAAAGTATTAATGTAGTGCTTCATGTAGGTCATGGTTTTCCCTTGGTTATTCAGTAAATTCAGACAATTTTATACAGTGGTTTTAAGGTTTTCCTTCCTATCCGTCAATTTAGTTTGTTTAGTACTGCCCTCAGCCCATTTGGGTGGATCATTGGGCTCATTTGGTACATTGGTTTGTAGGTTTTCCATCCTATCCGTCAATTCAGGTTGTTATGTTATACCCTTATCACTTCTTGGTGATAAATTGGGTTGTTTGGACACTCTCTTCTTCCTAGAAGAAGCAGTAGTGCCCCCATTGTGGTTTCTTGGCACCGGGGTCCTCTTAGTAATTCCTCAAATTCTGAGTCATCACTTAGAGTTGCCGAGGTCCGGGTCCTATTTATGTTCTCACTAGCCTGTGCACCCACCTTTGGGGCATCAGTAGTGAGAGCCCTTTCCTCATGTCCTCTCTCCTCCTTGGAGGACAACTCTTGGAGTCTGGGGTTTGACTCAATTGGTCCCCTGGTTTCCTTTAAGGAAGATTTCTTCCTTTTGTAAGTTTTGGAAATTGGTTTGGCAATGGTCCGGTCTTCCTCAGAGTGAAGAGTAGCACTCTGGGGATTAATGTCATGTACCTGGGACACATTCAGGACATCTGTGGGTTCATTTATTTGAGTGGACTGAATGGGTTCTGTTTGGGCTATATTTAGTGATGGAGTTGGTTAGGGTTCAATTGGGTGACTTGAACCTTCTCCTGTAGGGGGTTGATCATAGATCATGTTTTGGAACAGTGGAGTAACCTTTACAGAAAATTTAAACTGTTTTCTCATATTAGCATACACCTTTTTGTTTAATTCTGGTGTAACAAAAATATTTTTAGGTGTAGAGAGATTTTGAAGTTCACAGTTAAGAATATGAGTTAGGAATCTTGGATACATTAAAAATTTTGAAGATGAGAGGTTTCCAAACATTCCCTCAAATATCATGTTTGAAAAATTGAAGACTTGAGCTGTGCTCAAACAAACAACAGCAGAAGCTATTGACTTGTTGAACTCATTCCAAGTACTCCTTTTAGGAGAGATACAATGTTGAACAGTGTGTACTAAAAATTTTCATTGAGGTGAAAGAAGACCTTTTTGAAAAGTGACTATGTCTAGTCTTCCTTCATACCCCATTTTTTGTAAAGTATCAACAATTTCTTCCTTAGGTAAAGAGAACATACCTGACTCATCATTGAGTTGAAGATGATGTCTGATTGATTGTTCAGTGATGATGATAGACTTTCCATCTACAACAGATTTGATCTTGGACATATTGGAATCTTCAATTCGTTCAGCATTTGTCCAGAAGTCAATAAGATGTTGTTCATATGCCCTGGGATTGATTGTTAAAGCAAACTTGATAGGAGAGTTCTTCAGGAACATAACTATAGGTCGAAAGTCTTTTGTGCCATCAGGATTTCTTAGAAAGGCACACATGTTGTGGAATTCAGAATACTTGAGCACAACAAGCAACTTTTGAGAGTATGGATCTCATATAAATTTTGTAAAACTATATAAACAATCACAACTACAACGTTCAATAATTTGGAAGTATTCATGATGAAAAGCATTCAGGGTGGTCCCATATACTAACTGAAGTATGTCGTACGTGCATTTTATTATAAGACGAATGCTCATTAAACCTCTACGATTAGGTTGTGATTTAGAAAACAAAAAAATGTACATGAATAGGTTTGGGTTAAATATTTTCCAGGGATGAACTTATTGCATTATGTTGTGGTTGGTAGTATATATGAAAATGTCTGTTTGGTCAAGAGTGAATTGTTTGGGGTTAAATGAGTGCGTATTTATAGGTGAAATATGTATATTTTAAATAAATTAAATAATTAAATATATTTAAAATTTTGAAAAACTATCCGCTGGGGGTGTTGGGATATTCATAATAGGTAAACTTGCCGAGATGGTTGAGAAAAAATTAGTTATGAAAGTTTGGAGTAGTCTAGCAAAAGGCATACCAATAAGTATTAAAAGAATGAAAAGAAGTTACTACTCAAAGCTCGGAAAAAAGTTATAAATACATTTTCGTCGGATTTAGAGTTGTTTGGTTTGGGTATTGGTCCAGGTTCAAGAACGCAAGAGCAGGAAGACAAAGAAGTTGAAGACGACGTGGAAAATTCAAAGTAGACTAGTTATTTTAAAAAAAAGTTGCATGTTTTTTTTTTCAAGTATTGACTTTTTTTAGTTATTTCTTTTTGTATTGTAATATTTATTTTATTAATGTAATGGTTTTATTTTAATTATAGTAATTAGTTAAATTGTAACCATTGCTTTAAGTGCAATTATTAAGTATGGTTAAAATAATTTATGTATAATTAAGAAAACATAACTACTTAAATGTGGTTAATAAAATTCAAGGGGTAGTTTTCATTAGTTATTTTACAATGACTCTAAGGCAAAAAAATTAAAAAATCTTAAACGTTGCGTTTAGGATATTGTTTAACTATTTTCTTAAATGAAAAGTAAAATAATTGGTAGGATCCAAAAAATTGAATAAAAAGAGTATTATTATTAACAGTTGAGTTTAAATCACATTGACTCAAACCGTGGGATCCTCCAAAGCAATGGAAGCTCCAATGCATGACTTATTAACATCGACATACTTTGATTACCAATTATGTTCTTATCTAACGTCTCTTGGAGATATTTGCTTGTGAATTCCCTTGCTTCATCCATTATATTCTCGTTATCCACAGCAAAAAAGGAAGCCTCGTACAAGTTTAGCATTCCTACCAAGTCTTCAAGTGCATGAACTTTGATGTTTCCTGTCTCATCCTTGATGTCCTTGAATATCTCTTTACAAAAAAAGAACTATTATTCATAATGTATATAAAGAACTATTATTCATAATGTATTTATTTTTGGTAACCTGCGTTCTAACTTGTTTTGTGAGCCGACTAATCTTAAGGCAACTAGGGCTGGCAAAATCTAACCCGACCCGTTTATAACCCAAAATTAGCGGGTTGAGTTATAACTTTCATTCCGCGGGTCATATATGGGTCAACCCGTTTACAACCCGCCTATAAACAGGTTGGGTTTGGATTTAGATTTACAACCCGCCAACCCGTTTAAGTATTATATGTCTTAAATATATCTTATAATATATTTCAATTTATGTATTTATTTTATATATTTTTATATTTTGTTATTTAACCTACTAGTTGTTAACTTTTGTTTGTATTTTACATTTAATCGACTTATTTTGTTATTTAACTCTAAAAGCATGTGTGATTTTTTTTGTAATTTTTTATATTCTAATATTTAAAATAAGTCAACCTATTTGCAACCCGTTTATATATAGGGTGTGTTGAAAATCTCTAAAGGGATCAACCCGTTTATGACCCAACCTTTTTAGTAATTAGGTTGAGTTGAAAATCTCAACCCGTTTAGCTAAAAGGGTTTGAGATTTTCAACCCGTGAACCCTAACAGGTCAACCCGTATATGACCCAACCCGACTTATTGCCACCCCTAAAGATAACCACCCGCTTTGCAGGTAGCCCGGAGTCAGCACGGGTAAACTTTTGTGGTCACACGGTCTTTATTTTTTACTCCTAAGGATTGGGCCTGGCCTTCTGAGAAATTTACATTTATGCAGATCAAATTTAATCACTAGAATACAAATTGTAGTGGTTTATTATTCACGATGTATCTTCATGATCACATATGTTCTTCCTATACAAATTGTAGTAAAAGTGTATGCAAAAAGAAAAGAAATTAAAATGATGCAACAAGAAACACCTACCTTGAGGTATATGATATCCATGTTGTCTTAACAGTCTAAAGCCAAGGGCTTTAAGGTTAAGATCCAATATGTTGGAGGTCTCATGAGCTTCAAAGTAGCAATTGTATACGCTTTTGAAAGCACTACTTATTTCATCCTTGAAATGATACGATATTCCAAGCCTTTGCAAATCGTCAACTAATTTTAGAGTACTCAACGGCATCTCATCCCCCACCATGTCTTCAGATATCAATGTCCGCACTCTTTCTTTTAAATTGTTTGATGCTGTCTTGTATTTTTCAACCTAAAAAGACACGATCACACAAACAATCGCATGCTATTTGTTTGCGTTATGAAACCAATGAAAGAATGATGCAACTGTGGGAGGTCGTCCAAAGCTCACAAAATTTAAGGGTCTGTTTTCAAAAAATTAATGTATGTATATGTATATATATGTGTAAACAACTTGAACCAAGGTATTTAAGCCCAATGAAATATTAAAAATGAGCAGACTAAATGACGCAAAAGAAAAAAACTAGACATGTAAGTTGGGGTAATCGGGAACACGTTTTATATGGCGTAAAAATTTTACTATTTGGAAAAGAAATTATTTTATTTCCCCCTTTTAAAATTCTGCACAGGGTCCAAGAATTGATTGGATCGGCCTCTACAGTGGTAATGAGATTGGGGGAAAGAATAACTTACGACATGGATTCCTGGTAATGACTGGAGAAAATCGTAGGACCATTCTGACGGAGGATAGTTTGCCGTTCGCCTTACAACGGGTGCATCTGTAGTTGTAGTTACCGACATTTTTATGGGCTGTCTAGGATATGATAGTTTTTGAAACCCTGAAACATTTGTTCTCTTTTTACAATGAGAAAGACTAGCAAAACCAAGACTCGAACTGGCAATGAGAATTGAAGCCATTGCAAAAGTTGTGGGAACAAAATAATGACTTGGTGGTATATATAGTTGGATAGTACTCCCTCCGTCCCACAAAGAAGTTTACATTTCTCTTGAACACAAGATTTTAGGTGATACTTAGCGGTGATGTCAGAATCGAATAACCAAAACAAGTTATTGTCAATCCAGATCTACTAATAACAAGAAGTTGCAGCGGATCAACACTTGTATTAATGTAATAAGAACAATAGAATATTGTATATTGAATGAACAATGAATAATGTTAAGAACACAGTGATTCACAAAAAGCTTCAATGTATATTATTGATTAACAATACACACGTACGTTTACAATTCGTAAGGAACTACTTATAGCAGTCCTTGAAGCCTAACTATTTACCCTAGTTATTCTAGGACTTGATTTACATCGAATTATAAAAGATATACATTAAATAACATTCAATAACTAACTCTGCGAAGATCTCGGACTTGATTTGCTTCCAAATACGCATATCAATAATAACTGCAATCACCAGTAGTAAACATGCATCATCAGTAGTAGATGTGATGATCAGTAGTAACTCTGATAATCAGTAGTAAGTCCAAAACCAACGTCAGTAGTAACTACTAATGATCAGTAGTATTCTTCAATATGTGCATGATCAGTAGTAGGTTAGTTATAGTCTTCACCAGTATCAACTCATTAGTATCAAGTGTTTCTGCCCCATCAGTATTAACCATAGTCAGTACTAACTGCAGCATCAGTAATAAGTTGAACTGTGATTTGTTCTAACAATCTCCCCCTAAACTTGTTAATTCCTTTTGAATTACTCAAGTTTCTTTCGTTCTTCCTATTCCCTCTTTCTTTTTTCTAGGGTTCTTTGATTTTGTTGCTTTCTTTGTTCAATGATATATTTGCTGTTTTTCTTTGTAAAATAGTTCAATTTATTCTGGAACATTACAGCATCGAATGGCTTCATCATTGAGTTAATAAATATCTGATACATGATCTTTTCAGAGTGTGGATATTCTTTTTCATACAAATATAGCTCACATTTCTTGCTTGATCTTTCAAAGAAGTACATATTTGCAGTGGGGAGTACATTCCAAGCATACACATTTTCTGGATTTGTAAAAATTTATGGGTAGTTATCTGGATAAAATGCAGCATCAATCATTTTTGTTAAATATCCAGCACCAGAATCTTTCCATGATTTCTTTGCCATTCTTGGTTTTCCAATGATCAGAAGTTTGATTACATCACTTCTTGAACAGGATCTAATCAATGGTAACCATCCAGTAAATCTTTGAACAACTTTGTCTTCCCTTATAATTTCTAATACATTATTAGGCATAACTCTCCAATTGATAATTGGATTGTTTTCAAGGGGAGCAATTGGTACTTCAAGAACAGGAATAATTTGCTCTGTCTTTGATTTCTTTTGAACACTCTGTTTTTGAGTAAGAGCATTTCTTTTCTTTGTTTGGGGAGTTGAGGATTCACCAGTAGTTGATACTCTACCAGTTTGAATTAACTTTGAACTTATTGGAATTAAGGCTTTTAATTTGTTTTCTTCTTCAGCTTCTTGTTCAGCCAATTCTTTCTTCTTGGCAGTACAATATTTATCTATAATTGTGATCATCTTCATTCTGCCAAAAGACTTTGCACTGTGCCCTTTTGACTTCAGAAATTCAATCATGTTTGACTTCTGTTCAAAAACATCATCTGTTAGTTCACTCTTTGTTCTTTTACATTCAGCTACCAGATCTTCAAGACAGTTTAGATGTTCTTCTTCAACTTTTCTAAGTCTTTTAAATTCTGCTTTTTGAGCTTCTAACTGAATATTTTTTATTTGAACAGGTACTTCAGTTTCTTGAGTTTGTTGATTGTTTAATCTTTCTTTTCCAGCCTTTTTCTTTTCTTCAAGAGCTTGATACATAGCCACTTTCTCTAAGTATCTCTTGTGTTTCACCTTCCATCTTGATTGTTTTTCAGCTCTGACAAGATTGATTTTGTTCACCATGTGGTGACCTAGTGCTCTGTTGGGATAATCTTCATCATAAATTTCTTTTCCCTTTCCAATACAAGCTGGAAGTATAGATGGAGATGGAGTGTATTTCATATCAGGAATACCTCTGATAATTATTGATGGAGAAAACAGTTTAAGTTTATTTTCTGGAAGAATCTTTGGATGTTGAGGAAGAGTGCATTCATCTACTTCAAACCAGTTCACATTATCATCAATGTCAGGTATGATAAGTGGTTGATCAGGTGTTGGGGGTTTGGAGATTACAACATATCTTTCTCTTTCAATAAGTTCAGGAATTTCTTCATCTTCCTCTTCAATAGTTGCTAAGGTGGTTACTACTGGAACTTCTTTAGGAATTGTACTGATAGGGTATCAGTAGTGTTTGTTGTTACATTTGGAATTACTACTGCTATATCATCAGTAGTAGGAGTTACTACTGACGTTTCTTCTTGTTGTTTTTCTTGTACTGGAGCAGTAGTATATTCATCAGTAGTATCCATGTGTTCTAGGCCTTCATCATTAAACTGGCCTTCAGTCACATTTGATTCTTTGAGATTAAGGAGGGAAGTTGCTGCTGCTGCAATTGATGTATCTATCATAGTTTGAATAGTATCCTTCTCCCCCTTAGTGATCTCAACTTGTGGAGCATCACTATTAAGAACCTTCTTTCTTAGCTTTCTAATGATCTTTGTTTGTTGAACTAGTCTATGCTCATATAATTTCATTCTTTTATTGATGGTGTTGATATGCTTCTTCATATAGACCATAGTTTTCCCTTGATTTGTTAGGTATTTCAGGCAATCTTGTACAGTGGTTTCAAGGTTTTCCATCCTATCCGTCAATTGTTTTTGTTGAATACTGCCCTCACTCCTTCTAGCAAGATCATCGGGCTCACTAATAGGTATATTGGCTTTAAGGTTTTCCATCCTTTCCGTCAAATCAATAGTTTCAGTTCTACCCTCATCACTTCTTGGTGATGAAATGGGTTGTTTGGACACTCTCTTCTTCCTAGAAGAAGCAGTAGTGCCCCCCTTTTGGTTTCTTGGCACCGGGGTCCTCTTAGTGCTTCCTCAAAAGAGTCATCACTAAGAGTTGCCGAGGTCTGGGTCCTACTGATGTTCTCACTATCCTGTGCACCAACCTTTGGGGCATCAGTAGTGAGAGCCCTTTCCTCATGTCCTCTCTCCTCCTTGGAGGACAACTCTTGGAGCCTGGGGTTAGACTCAATGGGTCCCCTGGTGTCCTTTAAGGAAGATTTCTTCCTTTTATAATTTTTCTGAAATGATTTGGCTATTGGCTGGTCTTCTACAGAGTGAAGAGTAGCACTGTGCAGATTTAATTCATGTTCCTGGGACACATTCAGGACATCTATTTGGGTGGATGATTGAGTGACTGTTTGGGGTTGTGTTTGGGCTGCATTTGGGGGTGAAGGAGTGGGTTGAGGTTCAATTGGGGTTGTATCTTTGATTGAACCTTCTCCAAGATTTGGTTGATCTTTAATCATGTTAGGAAACATAGGGGTTTCCTTGCCCAAAAATTTAAATTGTTTTCTCATATTTGAGAAAACTTTCCATTTCAACTCAGGAGTTATAAAAATGTTTTTAGGAGTTGACAAGTTTTGCAATTCACAGTTTATTAAATGTTGAAGAAATCTGGGATACATTAAAAATTTTGAAGTAGAAAGATTTCCCAACATTCCCTCAAAAATCATATATGAAAAATTAAAGACTTGGTCTGTGCTTAAGCAAACAACAGCAGATGCTATTGTTTTATTAAACTCATTCCATGTACTTATTTTAGGAGATATACAGTGTTGAATAGTATGTACAAGAAATTTCCATTGTGGGGAGAGAAGACATTTTTGGAAAGTGACAATGTCAAGTCTTCCCTCATATCCCATTTTGTTTAAAATTTCAACAATGTATTCCTTAGGAAGAGAAAACATACCTTCATCGTCGTGCAGTTGTAGATGGTGTCTGATGGATTGTTCAGTTATGGTGATAGTCTTTCCATCCACAGTTGATTTTATCATAGGCACAGTTGCACCTTCGGTTCTTTCAGCATTGGTCCAGAAATCAACCAAGTGTTGTTGATAAGCTTTAGGATTTACAGTGAGTGCAAATTTTATATAAGACTGTTTCAAGAACATGACGATTGGACGAAAGTCTTTTGTTCCGTCTGGATTCTTTAAATACGCACACATGTTGTGAAACTCTGAGTATTTAAGATTTGTGTTAACATCAAGAGATTGTAGAGTTGCCATTGTTGTCGATGTTTGTGTTTGATCGTTTGATTTGAGAGAAAAAGTATGAATGTTGTTACTGGTGCAGGGTTTATGATCGCGATTTAGGGTTTATCGAGAGGATTTTGGCAAATCGATGTGAGGATAATGCTAAACTAATCGACTTCAACTATTTATATCTTACGAATTGATCTGCAAAAAGACTAAATTGCCCTTCGAATCATAACACAACGGTTATTTTCATGGGGGTTAGTTTGGTAACTTTGACAATTTAAAGACCAGTAGTAAATTAGATACCAGTAGAGAACGTCAGTAGTATCTATGAACGTCAGTAGTAACTAAGGATTTTGACATCAGTAGTGACTAATGAAATTTTAATACTGACCTAATTTACCAACCCTAGCAGTAGTAACCACTATTTTAGAGACCAGTAGTATATGTGAGTTCAATCGTTTATCAGTAGTATTTTGTGCATACTCAATACACACCATACTGACCTACCAGTAGTAAAACACTTATTAACATAAATAACTTTTTACAACAGAAAAACTTTACACATGATTTTGATTGTGAAATTAATTTATTAAAATCATTCCAATACTGCTAACCAAGAAGCTGAATCTTCCTACATCAAATGCTTTTGTAAAAAGATCTGCTAATTGATTGTCGGTATGAATTTTAACTACTTTGATTAACTTCTTTTCATTGCAATCTCTTATAAAATGAAATCTTATTTCAATGTGTTTAGTTTTAGAGTGTTTTACTGGATTGTTCATAATACTAATAGCACTTTGATTATCAATAAAAATAGGAGTTTTAAGTATAGAGATACCAAAGTCTAGAAGTTGGTTTTGAATCCACAGTACTTGAGCACAACAAGCAGATGCAGCTACATACTCTGCTTCAGCAGTTGATGTGGATACATTTGTTTATTTCTTAAATTGCCATGACACCAGTCTTGATCCAAAGAATTGACATCCACCAGTAGTGGATTTTCTATCTTGAGATTCACCTCCATAGTCACTATCTGTGTAGGCTATGAGTTCAAATGGTGAGTCATGTGGATACCATAGACCAAATGATGGTTTGCCTTTCAAGTATCTGAATATTCTTTTAACAGCCTCCCCCTCAGCATCATGTACATAATGTCAGGTCTTGATGCAGTTAAGTACATCAAAGATCCTATCATTGATCTGTATAAGTGTTCATCTACATCCTCCCCCTCAGCATCAGGATGTAGGTGTTTGTGTGTTTCCATTGGTGTACTTGCACTCTTTCAATCTTTCATAGCAAACTTCTCCAAGATATCTTTGACATATTTTGATTGGTTTATCAAGATACCATATGATCTTTGATTCACTTGGAGTCCAAGGAAGAAGTTCATTGGACCCATGGAGCTCATCTTGAATTTGGTTTGCATGAGATCCTCAAACTCTTTACACAGTAAATCATTTGTTGATCCAAAAATAATATCATCTACATAGATTTGAACTAGTAGCATATCATTTTTGACCTTTCTTGTGAATAGAGTCTTGTCAATAGCCCCTCTTTTAAAATCATTCTTCAACAAGTATGATGATAATGTATCATACCATGCTCTTGGTGCCTGATGTAGGCCATACAGAGCTTTGTCTAGTTTGAATACATAGTCACCTTTTTCTGGATCTTCAAAACCTGGAGGTTGACACACATATACTTCTTCTTCAATTTTCCCATACAGGAATGCACTCTTCACATCCATTTGATAGACTTTAAGCTTCTTGTATGAAGCATATGCTAGGAATATTCTTATTGCTTCAATTCTAGCAACAGGAGCATATACTTCATCATAGTCTATTCCTTCTTCTTGAGTGTATCCTTGGGCTACAAGTCTGGCATTGTTCTTGATCACTATACCTCTTTCATCTTTCTTGTTTATAAAGATCCATCTTGTTCCAATGGCTCTTTTTCCTTTGGGTAAAGGTACAAGTGTCCAAACAGCTTGTAATTTAAATTGAAGGAGTTCTTCTTGCATTGCCTCAATCCAGTTTGAGTCCTTCATTGCTTGTTGAATCTTCTTTGGTTCATCCTGAGACAGAAAACATTCAAACATACATTCATTAGCAATTAAACTTATGTTACACATGTTTGCAGTTAGACTTTTATTTAATTTGTTTCTTGTTTGTAGTTGTGAGTTAACATCACTTAGAACATTATCTAAAGGATGGTTCTTTTGAGTCCTTGAGTTTGTAACTCTATCAACCACTAGTTGATTTTCAAGATTGGACTCATTTGTCTCAGGGATTTGTTCCTCTTGAGGTTCTTCATTGTCATTGATGTTTGGTTCATCATCATTTGCTGGTTCAGAGTTACTACTGGGATCAGTAGTATTTTGATAATTTAGGTTATTGCTAGGACCAGTAGTATTATGAGTACTATTACTGGTATCAGTAGTGTTTGAATTACTACTTTCCTCATTGTCTGATTCACTACTGCTTCCAGAATTTGAGTTATTACTGTCCTCAGAATTAACTGTGGGAACAGTATCAACTACTATGTATCTCATCTCTTCTTTACCAGAATTGAGAGATGATGTTCCTTCCTTTTGAGTATGACAATTTGAATCACCTGCATTTAAATCCAAGTTAGTGTTAAAGGATTTGGTTAGATTGTCTATGTTGAATAGCCAATCTGGACCATTTCCTTGTTCATTAGGTATATTCTCATTAAAGGATACATTGATGCTTTCTTCGATAATCCTTAATCTTTTGTTGAACACTCTGTATGATTTGCTTTGAGTAGAGTATCCCACAAAGATTCCATCATCAGCTTTGCAGTCAAACTTATCAATTTGTTCTCTTGTAATCAAAATAGTACAAGGACAACCAAATGATTTTAAGAAACTTATGGAGGGTTTTCTTTTGTTAAAAAGTTCATATGGTGTTTTATGATGTGGCTTAACTATTAATACTCTGTTTTGTACATAACAGACAGTATTAACAGCTTCAGCCCAAAAAGTAATTGGTAATTTTGAGTCTGCTAACATTGATCTTGCTGCTTCAATGATGGTTCTATTTCTTCTTTCAGCTACACCATTTTGTTGAGGAGTTCTAGGTGAGCTGTATTGTCTGTCAATACCTTTAAGATCACAAAAGTTAATTAGGTTAGCATTTTTAAATTGTGTGCCATTATCACATCTTATGGCTTTAACTTTTTGATCAGATGTGTTCTCCAGTTTAACAATTAAGTTCTTGATGAGTTCACTTGTTTCATCTTTTGTCCTGAGAAAGAAAACCCATGTATATCTGGAAAAGTCATCAGTAATAACAAGACAATATTGTTTCTTTCCAATGCTCATTACATTTGTAGGTACAAAATGGTCCATATGTAAGAGTTGTAAAGGAACAGAAATAGAATTTACAATTTTGGACTTATGAGAAGACTTATGTTGTTTACCTTTTAGGCATGCAACACAGTGATGATCACACATGAACTGTTTTTGTGGTAATCTAATTACCAAGTTCTTTCTTACTAAATTGTTCATATTTTTAAAGTTTGTGTGACACATCCTTCTATGCCATAGTTCTGATACAGTAATGTTTGCCTTGGATATAAAACAGCTGACCTCATTTGAAGAAATGAGTTCTCCCCATATATCCAGGCAATACACATTGTTTCTCCTTGGAGTTCTCAAAACTACATATTTCTAAAACAAAGTCAGGAGAAAGAATGATGCACTCAATATCTGTAAAAAGAATCTTGTTCTTTTTATCACATACTTGAGACACACTGACAAGATTGTATTTTAGCTCAGCTACATAAAATACATCATCAAAAGTAATTTTACCATTAGTAACTGTACCTTTGCCTGTAATCTTACCTCCCTTTGGGTTCTCACCAAAGGCTACATACCCGCCATCAAATGACTTGAAATCTTTAAGAATTTGCAGATTTCCAGTCATGTGCCTTGAGCATCCACTATCAATGTGCCATGTTCTACCTTCTTCAGGGATCTGAATGCTCTGCACACGTAAGTAAAAGATTAGTTAAGTTTGGGAACCCAAACTATATATGTCTTGGGTTCATCCTTTGAGAAATAAGATTTAAAAGATTTAATTTTAAACATTTTTGGTACCCATACCTGTTTAGTACTGGTGTTTTGTTTACTACTGCCCTTTTGGATTTGTTACTGGTGTCTGAGTTTACTACTGACCTTGGTCTATACCATTATATTTAGCTTTTGAATACTCTACTACTGATGGACCAGTAGTATTTGGGTATTTACCATGTCTAGGATGACCAGTAGTGTTTTTAACATTTGGTTTGGCAGCAGTAGTATTTTTAAAATTAGGGTTTCTACCAGTAGTGTTTTGGTACTGGTACCCAACAGCATTGTAATTAGGGTTAGGATCTGTAGTAAACCTGTTAAAGTTTCTACTGGTGTTGGAAAAATTAAAATATAGTTTATTTTGATTTGTTTTTCCATTATTTTTGAAATAATTGCTGTTCTTTGGGCTTCCAACTCTTTTATTTTGCATTAATCTTGGTGCATTTCTTTCAAATTTTGGTGTTTCAGATTTTAGAGATTTTGTTTTATTTACTACTGATGGATCAGTAGTATCTTTTAACTTTTGTGTTTTTGCTTTTGCTTTAGAGTTTTTAAATTCTTTGAACTCTTTGCAGTTAATTGGATTGAAGTGACAATCCTTTGCTAAATGGTTTACTTTGTTGCAAATAACACATCTTAATTTCTTATCCTTAGCACCTTCAGGTTTTCTTTGATCTAAGAGTTGATTTTTATTTCTTTCATTTCCCCTTCTTAAAATTTTTGGTATATTTTCAGTATCATATTTAGGAGAGTCATCTTGACTTTTTGCTGTGTGAAAACTTGTATCAATTGAGTCTGTAGTTTGATCATCATCAGAAGAATCATTTGATTCAGATGTTTCATTATTGGATTCAGTTTGATTTTCATTTTTTAATTCATTTATGATTCTTTCTGAACTATCTTTAAGTGGAGGAATGAATTTATATGGAGGTGGTACAACATGATATCCCACTCCATGCACAACCTTTTCAGTGGTTTAATTACTTGTTAATTCATTAACAATTTGAGAACTTCTTTCAAACTTTTTAATGGTTAATTTATTTTGTTCTAGTTCCATTTGATATTCTTCTAGTTTGATTAAAGTTTCTTTTAATTTTAATTCAAGATGTTCTTTTTCATAAGTGGTTTGTAGCAATTCTTCTTTTATCTTTTGATCAGTTATTTTATAAATTTTAATTTGATTTTCAAGATCAGCTATACAACCATTATATTCAATTCTTCTATTTCTATTTAGAATCATCTCTTCAAGTGTTTCTTTATTAAGTTTTTCTAAATTTTTATATGCTTTAATGCATTCAGGAGTGCAAGATTTAGAATGTACCTTAGTAGGAGAGTCAGTGAAAGCCATGAGAGCTTGATTCTGTGCATGTTCCTCTTCTTGAAAGCTCCAATCATAACCTTGTCCTTGTTGTGAAACAAGAGCAGTTGAGTTTGATCTTTTGTCTGGCTGAGGACATTCTTTAGCAAAGTGCCCAAGGTTGTTACAATTGTAACATTTGACTTTAGTCTTGTCTAATCCAGCCTTGTCACCTTTGTTGTAGTTCAGGTTTGTTCTACCAGTCCTCTTCAAGAACTTTTTGGTTCTCAGGCTCAGCATAGCCATCTGCCATTTTAGATCCATCTCTTCAAGATCATCAGGATTCAGTTGTTCCAAATCATCACTAATTAGTGCAGTATGCACATGACTAGTGAAGAAGGATTCTCTTGCAGCATCTTCACAATCTGCAGCCTTTGCAGTTTCCTGACCTGTTCCTGTACTAGACACAAAAGCAGCATTGTTTGAAGATAAATTAGGAGTTTTAGAGCTTACCTCAGATTCAAACACCCTAAGCTCATTGTACAATTCATCCAGCTCCTTTTCTTCCAAAGCATCACCTTGTCTATATATGACTGTGTACATGGACCATTCTTCTCCAAGAGATCTGAGAAACTTTCTATTGACATCATCATTGTCTAGTTTCACACCAACTTGATTCAATTCACCAATGAGTTTGTTGAACCTATCAAAGATTTGAGATAGGGATTCATTCTTTTGGCCTTTGAAATTTTCAAAGTCCTGTTTTATTACAGACTTCATGTTTCTTTTGGTGCTTTTGGTGCCAACGAATCTCTTTTCCAGTGCATGCCACAACATCTTTGCATCATCATATTCAACAAAGAGATGTTGATAATCATTAGGAATGGCCAGTAGAAGAGTGCTTAGAGCTTTGAGTTCAATTCCTCTGCCTTTCTTCTCCTTTTCACACTTGAGTTTGTCTGCTTCAGTTGCAGAACTTGTTGCTTGATTGTGAACGGTTTTGTTTCCTTCAACAACAACTTCCCACATGGAATAATCAGTAATAAGCATGTATTGCTTAATACGATTCTTCCACATCCCAAAGTTATTGGGAGTGAGTATAGGGATTTTATTTGGTTGAGTACTTTCATTGTTATCATTCATGATTAACAATCTGTGTGTTTTAAAGATTAAAACTTTTTGTTGTTCTTAAAAAATCGTAGATCTAGAACCAATAGCTCTGATACCACTTGTCAGAATCGAATAACCAAAACAAGTTATTGTCAATCCAGATCTACTAATAACAAGAAGTTGCAGCGGATCAACACTTGTATTAATGTAATAAGAACAATAGAATATTGTATATTGAATGAACAATGAATAATGTTAAGAACACAGTGATTCACAAAAAACTTCAATGTATATTATTGATTAACAATACACACGTACGTTTACAATTCGTAAGGAACTACTTATAGTAGTCCTTGAAGCCTAACTATTTACCCTAGTTATTCTAGGACTTGATTTACATCGAATTATAAAAGATATACATTGAATAACATTCTATAACTAACTCTGCGAAGATCTCGGACTTGATTTGCTTCCAAATACGCATATCAGTAATAACTGCAATCACCAGTAGTAAACATGCATCATCAGTAGTAGATGTGATGATCAGTAGTAACTCTGATAATCAGTAGTAAGTCCAAAACCAACGTCAATAGTAACTACTAATGATCAGTAGTATTCTTCAATATGTGCATGATCAGTAGTAGGTTAGTTATAGTATTCACCAGTATCAATTCATTAGTATCAAGTGTTTCTGCCCCATCAGTAATAGCCATAGTCAGAACTAACTGCAGCATCAGTACTAAGTTGAACTGTGATTTGTTCTAACAGGTGAGGTCAATAGTAATACTTTTGATTAAATATAAGGTTGAATTGGAGAGAGAAAGATAGATAGTGGATATATATTAATGGTGGGGTTCATAGTAATAATAATATTTTATTATGTGGATTTTTTGTGGGACAAAAGTTCAGTGAAAAATGTAAATTTTTTGTGGGATGGAGGAGTATATGTTAACACTAATCTTATGTATAAAGTTTTCCATCAACGTTTAAACACTATGTAGAGGCTGCGGTCTTTTTTTAAGTGCTTAAAACCAAAAGTGGTTTTGAAATACGAACGTGCTCATCTGTTTAAAAGAAGCATATATTACTTTGTTCGATAAAAAATCAAGGTTCTCGTACAGTGTAGCGTGATAACAATATCAAATTTCAAAATTTACGAGTAATATGGAGTCATTAGGTTTTCTTAAAGCGTGATTTAAGACAGTAAATTTTTCAGACAATTTATGTATATTAATGAACGTAATGAAAGTCGCTCTCTGCTGCAGGTCAATTACAACAAATACAGTTGGACGAGAATATTATTAAATCACTTATAGTTATGTTTCACTTTAAAAAAAACTTTAGAGGGTTTTTAATGATTTTAGTTAACATTATATTGTTTTTTTAGTCTAAATATCTTAAAATATTCTTAAAAAAAAAAGAGAAAAAGAAATGAAAAAGTTAAAGTAGTATTGTTCTGATGATCCTGCAGTCTAAGTAAATGAAAATAGCACATGTTTTACATTTGGGTGATTTCTAAAAGTATATATAGTAAAACCAAAAGCTCTAATAAACCTTTACTTTCAAATTTTTTTTTTAAATAGGTTATGGAACTTACTTGTACGACTTCATACAAAATTTGATAAGTTCAGTTTGTTTCCACAAAAAAAATAAACTAATCTAAATCAATCGCACAACAAAAAAAAAAATGCCTATGGTATCACTTGGAGACACACAATCGCACAAAAAAACATTAAGTTATATGATTATTTTGGAAAAAGTAACTCAGACCAATTGTTTTTAGTAATATTTTTTTTTTATCTATTTTGATAATTAGTCTTTACATTGTAAGTGTACTAATAACTGTACTATATAGACGACCAATTTGGCGTCTATGCATGCATGTGTATTATATTGACAAACATTACAAATTCCTAAAAGTTAAATAAGTTGATACGGCGTCTTTTGAATGAATAATGAATGATTAGACTAAAAGAATGAGTATTCAGTTGATCTATCACAACTAAAATGAATGTAGTAAAAATTGCTTCGAACTCTTCTATGAATAATTCAACCAAAATTAAAAATTGCTTAGAACTCTTCGACTGAATTGAAAATGTAAAAATTGGACTATTTAAAAAATTGATAAGCGTATCTAGTTCATATGACTAATTATATACCCAATTCAGATTAGAAATCATGCGAAATTCATTTTATCTTCTTAGACCAATCAGTGCCAACCATTCCGTCACTTGGGTGCTTTTTCAAAACCGAAGGTATCCCAACGTTCGCACGCCCCATCGGGCGTCGGTTGGGTACCGTCGGTTTGGGAATTCAGTTTGAGGGAGTGAGAGATCGGTTGGTGATGTGGGACCCAAATGGGTATTTGTGTGTGTATTTTATAATGATGGATCCTAAAAAACTGAAGAGAAATTGTACCGTTGGCATATGTATGTCAGTTTAGTATCAGTTGTCGGATGAGTTGACGTGTTACTGATTTGACAAAAACTGACAATGTCAGTTTATGTAATGATTGGGACGGATCTTATATCTAACACGTGTTTTTATATTTAATTAGACATGTGATTATTAAACTCATGTTAAATGCATTTTTAATTTATTAATATAGTTTTAACCCATACATCTCAAATTTAACCTCACCACTATGACATTCCTTTGGTGCTTATATAAAATACTTCAAACTAATAACATTTCACAAAAAAAATTAAAAAATAATAAATTAAAAATTAAAAAATTCCTTCAATGTGCCAAAGTGTCGGCGGAGGGCCTTTAACATGTTTTGACATGATGTCTGGCATGGTGTGAAAGTGATGTTAAAATGCCTTTAACGTGGTTTTAGGGCACTACACCGACCAATAGCTCGTACCGAAAACATAGATGCTACTAGAAATAATTTTACCCTAAACCCTGCGTATTAGATAGCGTAGATATCATGTATAAATATTTGAATTCATTAGAAAGATTGTATAAATATTGTCCATAGTTATAGGAGGCAAATGTATTATAAATACTAAACTAAATCAATGAGAAGAGGCAATCAATTATTCTCAATCTATTATGGTATCAGAGCTATAATCCTTAATACATAAAAACCCTATTTTCCTCTCTTCCTACCTTTCGTCCGAAACCCTAATCCGCCGTCTTCTTCTTCAACAATGACCGGCGATAACTCGGCCCCCACCACCAACATTCATCCGGCAATAACTGTCACAAACATCAAAACCTTCATCCCCATCACTCTCGAAACGGAGAAGGGACAGTACACATCTTGGGCAGAATTGTTAAAGATACATTGCCGAGCATTCCAGGTTATTGATCACATCAAACAGCAAGAGGCTGCCTCCTCTTCCGCCGGTTCATGTGATGCATCATGGTCTCGTATTGATGCTATAGTTCTTCAGTGGATCTACGGAACCATCTCAAACGACCTTCTCAACACCATCATCAAGCCGGACACCACCGCTGCCGACGCCTGGACCGCCCTCTCCAACATCTTTCAAGATAATAAATACATAAGGGCGGTATACCTTGAAAATAAGTTTTCTAACATAAAACTTGATAATCATTCTAATATTTCTTCATATTGTCAAGAACTCAAGATGCTTGCAGATCAACTCGCTGACGTCGGTTCACCGGTACCAGACCACCGCCTTGTCCTTCAAATGATTGCCGGATTAAACGAAAACTATGATGGGGTTGCTATGATGATTCAACAGACAAAACCCCTTCCTGATTTCTATGAGGCACGATCTAAACTGTGCTTGGAGGAATCCCGCAAATCCAACCTCGCCACCAACGCCGCTGTAGCCGCTGCCACAGCCCTCCATACCGCCACCACCGACGAGCCCAAACCATCCTCATCTCCTTCCAACAGAGGCCGCGGTTCGGATTACCGTGGCCAAGGACGCGGGCGTGGTCGCGGCAGGGGTTGTGGTCGCGGATATTATCAAAACAACAACACCAACACACCGTTTCCCTTCATCCAGCAGTGGCCCTATTTCCCGTGGCAATTCCCTCCGTGCCCGTACCCTACATCCTCGCGGTCCAGACAATAAATGCCACCCAATTCTCAAGCTGCTGGAATCCTTGGCCCACGTGCGCAGGCACCTCATGCAGCTCACAACAATGGCCCGACACCTACCGACATCGAACAGGCTCTTTACACCATGTCCCTCAACACCCCGGATCAAAATTGGTATCTAGATTCCGGGGCAACTTCACACATGGCTCACTCGACAGGTAGTTTCTCGTCTTATTTTAATAATGGTCTTAATACTAACGTTATTGTCGGGAATGGCTCCAATTTACCCATTCTCAGTACCGGCCAATTCACCTTACCAAGACCGTACCCACCCCTCACCCTAAAAAATATACTTCATGTTCCCCACATCATTAAAAATTTACTTTCTGTCCCCCGCTTAGCTAGAGATAATAAAATTACACTTGAATTTGACGAATTTGGTTTCACTGTGAAGGATTACCAGACGCGGATACCCACCCTCCGATGTAACAGCACCGGCGATCTCTACCCACTCACCTTCTCTCCTTCCGCAACCAAACGCATCTCCGCATCCGCCTTCGCTGCTCTGTCTCAAGATCTTTGGCATCACCGTCTTGGTCATCCGGACGTGACCAAATTACGTTTTCTTAGGAATAATTTATCTTTTAGTTATGATACTATTAATAAACCTAAACTTTTTCAATCTTGCGTTTTTGGCAAGCATATTCGTTTACCATTTCATGATTCGTTGTCTAATACTACTTTACCTTTTGATATTATTCATAGTGATTTATGGACCTCCCCGGTCCTAAGCTCGGGAGGTCGCCGTTATTATATTATATTATTAGATGACTTCACCAATTACCTTTGGACATACCCTCTTAGCCACAAATCCCAAACTTTCAAAATTTTTCAAAACTTCTCTAATCTCATAAAAAAACAATTTCAAAGAACCATAAAAACCTTTCAATTTTGCTCCACCAACGGCATGCTTTTCCGTTTTTCTTGCCCTTACACTTCTTCTCAAAACGGCAAAGCCGAAAGAAAAATCCGTTCTATAAACAACATCATTCGCACTCTCCTTGCTCACTCCCACGTTCCGCCCTCCTTTTGGCATCACGCCCTTCAAATGGCCACTTACATCCTCAACATCCTCCCAAGCAAACTTCTAAACAACTCCACCCCTACCTCCATTCTCTACAACCGAACTCCTCTTACACTCACCTTCGTACTTTTGGTTGCATATGCTACCCACTCAAACCATCCACCACCATACACAAACTTGATAAACGTTCTTCCCCTTGTGTCTTCCTTGGGTACCCCTCCAACCACCGGGGGTATAAATGCTATGACCTCACCACTCGCAAACATATCCTTTCTCGACACGTTGTCTTCGACGAAACAGTATTTCCGTTCGCTACCAACAACACTCCCGCACCCTCCTACGATTTTCTACACCACAATATTCATCCCTACATATTACACAACTCCGTTCACACCACATCTCCCCCTACTGCTCCGATCCCTCCCAACACCCCAGCACCTCAATCCACTACGGACCCGTCCTCACCGTCCGTAGCCAATGTTCCCAACATCCCCTTTCCTCCTACATCTTCTACCACATCTTCTACCACTACGGTTCCCGCCCCACGCACTACCGAGCCCCACTGCCCTACTCGTGCTACTTCCACCCCGCAACAACCACTTCCCACCCCACATAATTCCCAGCCCCAACCCCCCACACGTACCATGACAACCCGCAGCATGGTCGGTACCACTAAACCTAAACAACACTTTAACCTTAATACATCTACAAGTATCTCACCCATTCCCAAAAACCCCACCGCCGCCCTATCTAACCCCAATTGGAGTCATGCCATGACTGACGAGTTTAACGCCGTTATTTCTAATAAGACGCGGGAACTAGTCCCTCGTCGATCTAACATGAATATTATACGTTGCATGTGGATTTTTAAACATAAAAAGAAATCTGACGGTTCTTTTGAGCGATATAAGGCTCGTTTGGTTTGTGATGGCAGGTCTCAACAGGTTGGCGTGGACTGTGGTGAAACTTTTAGTCCGGTGGTGAAACCTTCCACCATTCGCGCGGTTTTAACGATAGCTTTATCAAAATCATGGTCTATTCATCAACTGGACGTTAAAAACGCCTTCTTACATGGAAACTTGAACGAAACGGTCTACATGCACCAACCGATGGGTTTTCGGGAATCTCGTTTCCCAGACCACGTTTGTTTACTTAAGAAGTCTCTATACGGTCTGAAACAAGCCCCTAGGGCATGGTATCAACGTTTCACCGATTACGTTCACACCCTCGGGTTTACACACAGCAAATGTGATCATTCCCTGTTTATCTACAACGATGGGAAAGACATGGCGTATATTCTTCTTTACGTCGATGACATTATTCTGACTACTTCATCAGATTCTCTCCACCAACACTTCATGAAGCTCCTCGCCCAAGAATTCGCTATGAAGGACTTAGGTCCATTGAGATACTTTCTTGGCATCTCGGTTACACGGGCTACGGATCACATGTTCCTCTCTCAAAACAAATATGCGCTGGAAATCCTAGAGCGCGCAGGCATGTCCTCCTGCAATCCGGTTTCTACTCCCGTAGACACCAACCCTAAACTGAGTGCAATGTCGGGCACTCCAATGGACAATCCTACCACATACCCTAGTCTGGTCGGGGCTCTCCAATATCTCACCTTTACACGGTCGGACATCTCTTATGCCGTTCAACAATTGTGTCTTCACATGCATGCCCCACGGTCCACTCATTGGGATGCACTAAAACGAGTACTAAGATATGTTAAAGGCACAATTGCTCACAGTTTATACCTCTTTAAAACTCCTCTTCAAAAACTTGTCTCCTACACGGATGCAGACTGGGCAGGGTGTCCGGACACCCGACGCTCCACCTCCGGTTATTGTGTTTACCTTGACGATACACTCATCTCTTGGTCCGCTAAACGCCAGACCACTTTATCCCGTTCTAGTGCCGAGGCCAAATACCGTGGAGTCGCTAATGTTGTCTCAGAAACTTGTTGGCTACGCAACTTACTACTTGAACTTCACCAACCCATTACCGTCGCTACCATGGTCTATTGTGACAATGTAAGTGCCGTATATCTCTCCGGGAATCCAGTCCAACATCAACGCACCAAACATATCGAGTTGGACATACACTTTGTCAAAGAAAAAGTACAGCGCGGTCAAGTTCGAGTACTCCACGTCCCGTCAAGATACCAAATTGCAGATATTTTCACAAAAGGCTTGCCCAGAGTTATAGGAGGCAAATGTATTATAAATACTAAACTAAATCAATGAGAAGAGGCAATCAATTATTCTCAATCTATTACTGTGAAATTAAGGGTCCTACTAAATACACCCTTAATAATCTTTTTTTATTTATTTCTTTTCAATTCCCAAGATCAGACCCTCTCTTTATGTTCTTCTCTCTCTACGTCTCTCTAATTTCTTTTCTAGTTTTCTTCCCTCTACTTCTCTCTCATTTGTTTTCTCATTTAATAACTTATATTTCTTTTTCTTTTTTTACATTTAGACGTATTTACAGAGTATATATTTCTTTCTTACCTTTTTCATTATTATAACATTTGTAATTAGATATTTCTAGTTATTATTAATATAAAATTTATTAACTAATATTGTTCTAGTTATTACTTAATTATATTTTGATAATTAATTCACTATGATATATCAAAAGAGACATTGTATCTAGATGAAAAGACTCATGTGATTATATACATGATTACATGTGATTGTATAAAAACATCACATGTGATCAAATATACAATTACATATAATTACACAAAAACATCACATGTGGGTAAGTATACCCGCTTTTTCTGCCACTACTCATAAATAAGAAGTCGTGCTATAAAGTGAGTTAAAAGACTAAAACTTAAAATGTGATGTCGCCACGACACGTCATCAAGATGATATGATTAAAGATAATAAGTGGATTACATGTCAAGTTTAGAAGTTGGGAGGAAGAAAAAATAGGAAATACAATCATTTCTCATATAATATACATCTATAATAATTAAAAAATAATGGTTTGAGAATTAATTATAATAATTAAATAATAATATTTATACGAATAACAAAATGGCTGTACAAATGGAGACTCTTTATAAATTTATGTACGTAATCTATGCATTAGAAGAGAAATAATACCAAAAAATAAGATTAAAATTAAATCTTGTCAAATCAAATCATTATATCACATTTTCCAATCATTATTGTAATCATCTTATTTTTACTAGGAGTGTGTTTAGACACACCCATTTTACTAATTTTACTTAAGTCCAAGGGGTATTTAGATTGCTTATTGAAAACAGATTATGTGTTTTGAAAATAAATAATCTAATAATCATCGGTTACAAAACGTGATTATGAAAAATAGTGTTTGGATTTGATTATGTTGTTTCAAATCGCAATAATCAGATAATCAGTTATTTTAGTGTTTGAAAAACTTGATTATTTGTTTAATTAATAGGTAAAACTCAAATAATCCGTTTTGAAAACACAATAAGTAACTTATCGCCTGCTTTTCCAAAACTCTATTTTGAAGGTCTTAAAACGCAAATAATTGATTACTTTAAACTTTTTGCCAAACACTCGTTTTAGATTATTTGTGTTTTCAAAACATAATAAACAGATATTCTGATTCAAAACGCAATCCCAAACACCCTCTAAATGTAACAAATAAAGTTAATTAAATTCGCGTATAAGAGGGGTGATTACGGTAGCTTGAGCTAAATGTTCACCTCAGCGATACATAAGCATTTCACATTTCATATTCAAAACCCTGAATATTCTCTTTATTATCACTAAAATACTCCCCACTCACAAAATACCTTAAAAAACACCCCGAAAAACCTTCCCTTCACTCCAGATTCACCATTGAAGTGGCTTGGGCGCTCACTCGCACCACACACGGTGTTGTGGTGCTCCATATTGTTGCGCCACATAGGCAGATTTCATTGCCACATTTGATTTGGCGGTGGGAATCCTTCACTGCACACATCACTCTAAACTGTTAAAAAAAGTAAATTAAACTTTAGAGTATGTTTTGTAATTTAAACAATAATTAATTAAGTTTACGGAGTCAACTGTAATTAGTGGATAATTGCAAGGGATGTGGCGGTTAAAAATAGGGATGTATTGGTTCATAAAAATCGGTTCATAGGTATAAATATGTATGTATGAAGTATGATTTCAATTTAAAGTGTTTAATAAGAAGAATAATTTGCAGAAATTCATGTTTTTCTCTTCTTATTTTTCCAGCATAAACCCCACAAAAATGAAAGAGATAATGTGACTATTTATGTTTGTCGAATCCTCTATACGAAGTATTTTAATCTGATAACATTCAACCAATTAAACTTTTTAACTCAGTTTAGATTAGAATAACTAGCCTATAACCACCCGTGATAAATCACGGGAGACTTATAAAATTTGTTATAATTTCATAATCTTTATTTCCATAAAAAAAAATTATCCATTGAGAATTTTGAACTTTTGTATCTTAATTGATTAACAATTACTACATAAGTACATCTTAAATAAATAAGTGCAAACACAAGTAGATAACCTATTTTGACCCGTTTAAGAGACCAAACCGACCCATTCATAAGTAAATTGGTCAAAATTGCAGCCTTTGAAAATGTAGTAATTTTTCATAAATGGATGTTTTGTCGCATACCCATCTTGCAGAGGTTCTAACAGGCCATAACCATTAATAGCCTCGTACTCGTTAAAATATTACAGCACAAACAACCCTAAAATATCGAAAATCCCAAAATAATTTTGTTCTAAAACTGTTGAGATTGCAGAAGTGTAGGTAGCTCAGACTAGCTGAACCTAGACAAATACAAAAAAAAAAAAAAAAAAAAAAAAATAAAAATGCAACAAATTTATAAAATAAAACAATAAAAAGTAGGTGAATTTGAAATTAAATGTACCATGATTGTTGCTGAAATTGAAGTATAAACTGCTCCAAATTTACCTGCATATTGTAACCAGTTTGCTTTCTGAAATTATATTCTAACTAATCAGTGTCTATATTTTGGTTATGTATTATGCCTAACGGGTCAAATGGGTAATATCTAACCCCTTTAACTGATTTACCAAAAATTAGGTTATTACTATTGCGTGAACCCCACCCGACTTGCTTCAACGAATTTTGACTCGTTTGCAATCTGTCCATTTTGCCATTAAGCTGGTTGAACAAGTCAAAAGTCAACTAAAGTCAAAATGGGTCAAAAGTCAACTAAAGTCGAAACGGGTCATTCGTCAACCAAAGTCATATCGTCCTTATCAACCCCATGAGACTTCAGCTCGTTTAACAGAATGTTATAACGATTGAATGTTTGAGCGGTAGTCTCACTAGGCTTGGTTTTAAACAGTTCATAATCATGTATGAGCATGTTTTTGTTATGTTCACGCACAACAGATGTGCCTTCATAAACTTCAGCCAGCCTCTCCCACATCTCTTTAACTGAATCACAAAATTATATATTGTGATACAGTTCATCACCAACTGCTTGAAAAAGCATATCCCTTCCTTTATTCTCAAGATGAACAAGACGTTTTTCAGCGTCTGTCCATTGAGCCTCAGATTTCACAACATAGTGTTCTGGGACTTCAGGAGTTCCAGGAATAAGGGTTTTGGGAACGTATTTTCCTATCATTATGTTATCTTGAAGTTTTGGGTGATAGGTAACCATGTGGGACAACATACGCGTTTTCCACATGGGATAGTTGGTTTGAGTTAGTTTGGGAGGTTTTCCAGATGATGGAAGATCTGATGATGTAGGTTCAGCCATATTAGATGCTCAAAATTGATGGAAAAACAATTTTGAAACCCGCTCTGATACCAGTTGTTGGTTCCCAACAACACAACCGTGTTGCGTTATGACCGAGTAACGAAGATACGATAAGTAAATAACAACAAGATTTCAATGATTAAGAGTTTTATTAAAAACAGCTTAATACAATACAGAGTTTGCGGAAATAGATAGTACACACTACCTAAAACTGTATACTTGAGTTGACACTTTAGACCGCTCAAACTAGAAGAGTATACACTGAGAGTTATATCAGCTAATACTAACAGCTGATATTAATGCCTTAGTAATAACTATGGAGGGGTTAATACTTAGACAATAACTAACTCTCAGAAAATGTTCTCGTGCTTATGATTTCTAAGGGTGTTCTAAAGGTGTTGTAAATGCAAGCCTTTACGTCTGTATTTATAGCCCAAGATCCATGTTCCTTAGTCCACAAGTTTGACGACGTGTAAACATATTATTCGTCGATGTAGACTTGCCATGGATCATTAAATGCTATTGCACAAGTTATTGTCCCGAGTGTACTTTGTGTCCACTTCTTCCGGTACCTTTTCTGACGCACAGTGAAAGGTGTACTACATAAGTACAGAAGTTGTTGACTTTCTCTTTACATGTTTGAGGGACAAACAATGAAGTTGTACTGACATTATCTTCTATTCCAAAATATAAGATCTTCATCGTTTACTTCTTCTTTAAGCGGGAACGAGAAATGTTCAAGGTGTCAATGAACATTTCCTTTAAGTCTTCATCTGCAGCAGGTACTATCAGCTGATTCCACAATCAGCTGAATAGTCTTCTTCTTGTCTTTTTCCTTTGGTCATAGACTTCGAATGAACTCTCGTTAATAGCCGCTGATTTGACTTGTATCCTAAAGCTAAGTACGTAC
Organism: Calendula officinalis; assembly: GCA_963853835.1. Classification (NCBI taxonomy): domain Eukaryota; kingdom Viridiplantae; phylum Streptophyta; class Magnoliopsida; order Asterales; family Asteraceae; genus Calendula; species Calendula officinalis. The sequence goes on along the minus strand of OY970828.1, from coordinate 5,509,036 downwards.
TCAGCTGAAGGTTTATTGTATATACTTGCTTCAGCTGAGATACATACTTCAGATGTTATTTATTCTTCTTGGCTATCGAGCATCAAATCTTATTTACTTAATCTTGGGACTAACAACATTGTCATCAATGTCAGGTATGACAAGTGGTTGTTCTGGTGCTTGAGGTTTTGTTACAATTATAACATCTTCTCGTTCAAGTACTTCTGGTATTTCTTCATCTTCATCTTCAGTAGTAACCAAGGTGGTTGCTACTGGTATAATTTCTGGTTCAAATACCACAATCTGTTGATTTTCATTTACTACTGGTGAGGTTGCTGTTGGAGTTACTACTGCTAGGGCATCAGTAGTATCCATGATTTCTTCTTCTGGAGCATTTACTACTGGTGTATATACTTCTTCAACATGACCAGTAGTAATAACCTCTTGATCCTTTGCCTCAGTAATATCCATTGGATCAGTAGTTCATATGACCTCAGTAGTAACTGGAGAGTTTATTTGTTCTGTTGTTTGAGATTGATTTGCAGACACAAACACATCCTCATCCATACTTTTCATTACTTTATTTAGGTCTTCATCAAAGCTTTGACCTGTTTCACCATGGACCTCTTTCAGATTTAGGAGAGCTGCTGCTGCTATGGATTGATCAATCATCCCTTGAATTTGATCTTTCTCCCCCTTAGTGATCTCAACCTGTTGAGCCTCACTATCTGCAATCTTCCTTTGTAATTTTCTGATCAAATTGGATTGCTTTTGAAGCCTATACTCGAACCTCTTCTGTCTTCTGTTCAAAGTATTAATGTAGTGCTTCATGTAGGTCATGGTTTTCCCTTGGTTATTCAGTAAATTCAGACAATTTTGTACAGTGGTTTTAAGGTTTTCCTTCCTATCCGTCAATTTAGTTTGTTTAATACTGCCCTCAGCCCATTTTGGTGGATCATTGGGCTCATTTGGTACATTGGTTTGAAGGTTTTCCATCCTATCCGTCAATTCAGGTTGTTCTGTTCTACCCTTATCACTTATTGGTGATAAATTGGGTTGTTTGGACACTCTCTTCTTCCTAGAAGAAGCAGTAGTGCCCCCCCTTGTGGTTTCTTGGCACCGGGGTCCTCTTAGTAATTCCTAAAACTCTGAGTCATCACTTAGAGTTGCCGAGGTCTGGGTCCTATTTATGTTCTCACTAGCCTGTGCACCCACCTTTGGGGCATCAGTAGTGAGAGCCCTTTCCTCATGCCCTCTCTCCTCCTTGGAGGACAACTCTTGGAGTCTGAGGTTTGACTCAATTGGTCCCCTGGTTTCCTTTAAGGAAGATTTCTTCCTTTTGTAAGTTTTGGAAATTGGTTTGGCAATGGTCCGGTCTTCCTCAGAGTGAAGAGTAGCACTCTGGGGATTAATGTCATGTACATGGGACACATTCAGGACATCTGTGGGTTCATTTATTTGAGTGGACTGAATGGGTTCTGTTTGGGCTATATTTAGTGATGGAGTTGGTTGGGGTTCAATTGGGTGACTTGAACCTTCTCCTGTAGGGGGTTGATCATAGATCATGTTTTGGAACAGTGGAGTAACCTTTACAGAAAATTTAAACTGTTTTCTCATATTAGCATACACCTTTTTGTTTAATTCTGGTGTAACAAAAATGTTTTTAGGTGTAGAGAGATTTTGAAGTTCACAGTTAAGAATATGAGTTAGGAATCTTGGATACATTAAAAATTTTGAAGATGAGAGGTTTCCAAGCATTCCATCAAATATCATGTTTGAAAAATTGAAGACTTGTCCTGTGCTCAAACAAACAACAGCAGAAGCTATTGACTTGTTGAACTCATTCCAAGTACTCCTTTTAGGAGAGATACAATGTTGAACAGTGTGTATTAAAAATTTTCATTGAGGTGAAAGAAGACCTTTTTGAAAAGTGACTATGTCTAGTCTTCCTTCATACCCCATTTTTTTGTAAAGTATCAACAATTTCTTCCTTAGGTAAAGAGAACATACCTGACTCATCATTGAGTTGAAGATGATGTCTGATTGATTGTTCAGTGATGATGATAGACTTTCCATCTACAACAGATTTGATCTTGGACATATTGGAATCTTCAATTCGTTCAGCATTTGTCCAGAAGTCAATAAGATGTTGTTCATATGCCCTGGGATTGATTGTTAAAGCAAACTTGATAGGAGAGTTCTTCAGGAACATAACTATAGGTCGAAAGTCTTTTGTGCCATCAGGATTTCTTAGAAAGGCACACATGTTGTGGAATTCAGAATATTTGAGATCGGTTTTGACTGTAAGAGATTTTAGGGTTGCCATTTGAGTGATTTTGATCTTTGGTGATGAAAGTTTCACAGAAAGTTCAATCGTGTTTGCAAGAATTTCAGATTTGTGGAAGGAATTGAGTTGTTACTGATGCAGGGTTTGGATCGGAATTTGCAGAGATTAGGGTTTAGTGTAGGGTTTATCGAATCGAGGAGAAGATAATGCTAAACTAATCACAATCTGCTATTTATATTTTTCGATTTTACCTGCAAAATGACCGAAACGTCCTTCGAATAATAACCCAACGGCTATTTTCTTGAGGGCCAGTATTGTAATTTATGTATTTTACTTGATAACGGTCGATCAGTAGTAACTTAGTGTCAGTAGTAGAAACATCAGTAGTAACCATTGTTTCTATACGTAACCTAATTCTACTGAAAAACCCTATCAGTACTAAATTGTAGTGGTAACACACGATCAGTAGTAATAAATAACCAGTAGTAAAACATACTTATAACTAAAAAGAATTTATACAAAACTTTACATAAGACTTTCTTTTGTGAAATTAATTTATTAAAATCATTCCAATACTGCTAACCAAGAAGCTGAATCTTCCTACATCAAATGCTTTTGTAAAAAGATTTGCCAATTGATTGTCAGTATGAATTTTATCTACTTTAATTAATTTCTTTTCATTGAAATCCCTTATAAAATGAAATCTTATTTCAATGTGTTTTGTTTTAGAATGTTTTACTGGATTATTTACAATACTGATAGCACTTTGATTATCTATAAAAATTAGAGTTTTAAGGATAGAGATACCAAAGTCTAGAAGTTGATTTTGAATCCATAGAACTTGAGCACAACAAGCAACTTTTGAGAGTATGGATCTCATAAATTTTGTAAAACTATATAAACACTCACAACTACAACGTTCAATAATTTGGAAGTATTCATGATCAAAAGCATTCAGGGTGGTCCCATATACTAACTGAAGTATGTCGTACGTGCATTTTATTATAAGACGAATGCTCATTAAACCTCTACGATTAGGTTGTGATTTAGAAAACAAAAAAATGTACAGGAATAGGTTTGGGTTAAATATTTTCCAGGGATGAACTTATTGCATTATGTTGTGGTTGGTAGTATATATGAAAATGTCTGTTTGGTCAAGAGTGAATTGTTTGGGGTTAAATGAGTGCGTATTTATAGGTGAAATATGTATATTTTAAATAAATTAAATAATTAAATATATTTAAAATTTTGAAAAACTATCCGCTGGGGGTGTTGGGATATTCATAATAGGTAAACTTGCCGAGATGGTTGAGAAAAAATTAGTTATGAAAGTTTGGAGTAGTCTAGCAAAAGGCATACCAATAAGTATTAAAAGAATGAAAAGAAGTTACTACTCAAAGCTCGGAAAAAAGTTATAAATACATTTTCGTCGGATTTAGAGTTGTTTGGTTTGGGTATTGGTCCAGGTTCAAGAACGCAAGAGCAGGAAGACAAAGAAGTTGAAGACGACGTGGAAAATTCAAAGTAGACTAGTTATTTTAAAAAAAAAGTTGCATGTTTTTTTTTCAAGTATTGACTTTTTTTAGTTATTTTTTTTTTTGTTATTGTAATATTTATTTTATTAATGTAATGGTTTTATTTTAATTATAGTAATTAGTTAAATTGTAACCATTGCTTTAAGTGCAATTATTAAGTATGGTTAAAATAATTTATGTATAATTAAGAAAACATAACTACTTAAATGTGGTTAATAAAATTCAAGGGGTAGTTTTCATTAGTTATTTTATAATGACTCTAAGGCAAAAAAAATTAAAAAAATCTTAAACGTTGCGTTTAGGATATTGTTTAACTATTTTCTTAAATGAAAAGTAAAATAATTGGTAGGATCTAAAAAATTGAATAAAAAGAGTATTATTATTAACAGTTGAGTTTAGCCGAAGAAGTTTTGAGCGGTCTTAATTAATTAGCAGTAGCTTGTATATTAGACTATGCGTAATGGGTGACCGATACGATATCGGTCACCCCTGCCACCTCTGCGCCACATCAGCCCGACCAAACACATAAAAAATCCCGACCAAACACACGTAACCAGGTGACCAAATCATTCCCCTTTGAAAAAACCTCCCCCCTTTGAAAATTGATCGGTCGTCCAGACGACCGATACGCACTTAGGACACGTCGAGTTGGTGTGGGCGTAAGGGGGGGGGGGGGGGGGGGACGCGTCGTTTGGTGGGGATGTCGAGGTCACGACCGAATGATCGGTCATGCGTTACTACTAGTCTTAGGGGCAACCATACAACAATTGACATACTTCATAGATAACAACAATGCGTCATTCTCTCATTGTATCTATTATTTCTGTTGAGTTCTGAACAACTCTTCATAATCGTCGATCTTTAGGCTCAAGAATAGTTAGTTCTTATCTGGAATAAGCATATACAAATAACAAAATTGCAGAATTAGTTGAACATATATGTATAGCTAAACAAGTTTTCATCATTAAAAGCCTCAATTCTACATATAAATATATAGAACGGTTCTTCGTTAAACAGGATTAAACGACCTTGAGGCTTAAATGTGGGTTCTAAGAACATCTAATTCTATGTCATTAGGTTTCTTTATATACTAGAAAACCGAAGACTTACAAGGAAAAGATAATACTAAATCTTTTAAATTCAAACAAGATATACTATATCTTTTACAATTATCATTATCTCCTAAATCTTATTCAAATCTTGAACTTCATATCACCGACTTAGGTCCTTGTAGTTTAATAGTTTTGAAATATCAAATCTTTAATGAATATTAATAAAAATATTCCTAACAATTTCGCCAATTAACTGAATTTGCCAAACAAATTATAATCTTAAAAAGGTGATATCACAACTTCAATCTGGAAAACCTGATATGAACATAATCTCTCGGTACACATTATTATTCAATATCACATAATCAATTTTAAACATACATCAAACACCCCAACAATTTAATTTTTTATTTAATCAAGGAAAAGGAACTACAGAAGCTGTAGTAATTGTTCATTATTGGATTACATGCTGAAACCTCATATAACAAGATAGAAACGAAGAGTAGTTAACTTATGATCCCCGACCCTAAACTTTAGGTTGAAAAAGTAACGACACTTGATGAGATTTATACAAGTTGTCTGGCTCGTTAAAAATATCCCCGCGTTCGTAAGTAAATTGGCCCATTCGACCAAGGTTCGATGCACATTCCATATATATCTGCAAAGATGGAGATTTACACGCCATTCTTTCTTTGTTTATTTTCTTATATGCCTCTATGATTAACTTCTTTATGTGTTCTCTAGCTTTCTCTTCAGAAACACCGGTTTCGTGCATGTAGCATTGGACTGCTTTCGGAACATCACCTCTTGCAAGCTCGGCCTAATTATGACAAAGAATAATTAAGATAATGTTCATTGTGTTAAGTAACGTGGCAATTCAAGTCAGTTTTGGGTTCGCAGGTCAGAAACATTGAACCTGAAACCGGCTTGTTCATATAAACGTTTCAAATATCTCAACCCTAACATATTTGTTTTCAACCTGAACATGACTCATAGAACTCATTTAATTGAACGGATTAAACATGTTATTAGTTTGAATGAGTCAAACATGTAGATGTTTTTAAAATTTGTATGTAGAACCTACTAAAGTATAAGTAACTTCCAAATATATATTTCCCCCGTTTCAAAATTAAGTGATACATTTTCCACTTTGGAGTGTTTCAAAATAAGTGATACACTTTGAAAACTTACCATATTTGGTAAAAGGTAATGTTGACCACACCCACTAACCATCTCCTTTAATAAAGTGAAAAAACACATGTACCCTTACTTTTACTTTTAAACATCATTAAATTAACTTTAATCAATATATGTGGGACCCATCCTTCACTAATAATCAAATTTAATCTAATTAACCTCCATTATCATCTTTTGCCTCAAAAACTGTGAACTCTAATTTGTATCACTTATTTTGTTTTCAAATTAATCTATAAACTATAAAAGTATAAATATAATTATTTTTAAACATGCTTTAATAATTAATCAGGTTGACGGGTTGAACCATCGAAATTATCATCAACACAAACCTACCCCGTTTTATAAATAGATCAATTGTGTCGACACAAAAACCTGACCTGAAACTTGTTTGTCTCAACCTTAACATGTTTATTTTTTTTTATCGATCTCAGGTCAGGTTTTGGATTGGGTCAGAAATTGTCACCCATAGTGTTATGTTTTAAGCTACTAGATCTAGTGAGCTAAAGAAGATAAATATTTTAATTTTTAGTACCGTTGATGTTCCGAGGTCATCAGCAAGACGTAGAACCATAGCCGACCAATAAATTAGGTTGTGTAACTGCAAGGCCTCTTCAATGATATTATTCGAATCCAAGAAATAAGCTCCTAAAACTATTACGGGAACTGCTACCGTGATACATGAGTTGTTCAAGTACTCTTCAAGTGTCGGGGTATATCCCGTGTAGAACCAACGAGCCTCCAACAGATTTGCCTCACAGTAATCTATCCACTGCAATGAAAAATGTCATTATTAAAAACAGAAATATTTCTTAAAAACAACTTGTGAGATTTGGGTATTCCCAAAATAGACAGCGAATTATTTTTTTTGTGCGACTTAATAAAAAGGATGTCAAGTATCCATGCTGACGGTTGTAGTTTCCGTTCAACGTCGTCACCTTTTGTCTTTTTCGAAAAAGACAATAAATCTTATAAATTTTAAAAGTTTCTTATTTTGGTTTTTAAAAAAGAATTTGTTGGCTTTGTCGAAAAGACAAAATATAACTTAATACTGTAGAATAATTTTTTTTACGTTTTTTTAATTTTTTTGAGTATTTTGTCTTTTATGAAGCAGACAAAAGGTCGCACGGAAATATAATGTCAATTCAAATCGCACTAAAGTACAACCGTAGGTCGTACAAAAGAAAAGCAATCAAAATTCATATAAGACAAAACTGCATCAATTGCACAAAATAAACTTAAGTCGCATACAAAATTTCTACCTAAAAAAATACCTGTCAAATTTGTGTGGAGTGGCACAATCTATTTTGAAAAGTATTTTGAAAAGATAATAAAAGTTAAGTTTTTCATAGGATTTTGGATTTTATTTGATGTATTTTTGAAAATGAACCTTAGGAAAAAGCTTAATCATAAGGAAATTAGATCACTACCGCTTTTTTCACATAAGGTATAACAAATGATTCTTGGTTTGTTAAGGTTTTGTATGCCATCTCATTGACAGTGTTGTAGAATCCGAGGAAACATATCTTCATGTAATCAGGAAGTGCTTCGGCTGCATTGACGCCCCATCTAATCCAATGGAAAATTAAACTAAAATCGTTCAAAAAACAAAGGACTATATACAAAAGTGATTTCTAAAGATAAAACTACTAAAATAAAAAATAAAAAACTTTCTCTTTTTTAAAATAGGTTATGGAACTTACTTATACGACTTCATACAAAATTTGATAAGTTCAGTTTGTTTCCACAAAAAAAATAAACTAATCTAAATCAATCGCACAAAAAAAAAAAAATGCCTATGGTATCACTTGGAGACACACAATCGCACAAAAAAAATATTAAGTTGTACGGTTATTTTGGAAAATGTAACTCAGACCAATTGTTTTTAGTAATATTTTTTTTTTTATCTATTTTGATAATTAGTCTTTACATTGTAAGTGTACTAATAACTGTACTATATAGACCGACCAATTTGGCGTGTATGCATGCATGTGTATTATATTGACAAACATTACAAATTCCTAAAAGTTAAATAAGTTGATACAGCGTCTTTTGAATGAATAATGAATGATTAGACTAAAAGAATGAGTATTCAGTTAATCTATCACAACTAAAATGAATGTAGTAAAAATTGCTTCGAACTCTTCTATGAATAATTCAACCAAAATTAAAATTTGCTTAGAACTCTTCGACTGAATTGAAAATGTAAAAATTGGACTATTTAGAAAATTGATAAGCGTATCTAGTTCATATGACTAATTATATACCCAATTCAGATTAGAAATCATGCGAAATTCATTTTATCTTCTTAGACCAATCAGTGCCAACCATTCCGTCACTTGGGTGCTTTTTCAAAACCGAAGGTATCCCAACGTTCGCACGCCCCATCGGGCGTCGGTTGGGTACCGTCGGTTTGGGAATTCAGTTTGAGGGAGTGAGAGATCGGTTGGTGATGTGGGACCCAAATGGGTATTTGTGTGTGTATTTTATAATGATGGGTCCTAAAAAACTGAAGAGAAATTGTACCGTTGGCATGTGTATGTCAGTTTAGTGTCAGTTGGCAGTTGGCGGATGAGTTGACGTGTCACTGATTTGACAAAAACTGACAATGTCAGTTTGTGTAATGATTGGGACGGATCTTATATCTAACACGTGTTTTTATATTTAATTAGACATGTGATTATTAAACTCATGTTAAATGCATTTTTAATTTATTAACATAGTTTTAACCCATACATCTCAAATTTAACCTCACCACTATGACATTCCTTTGGTGCTTATATAAAATACTTCAAACTAATAACATTTCACAAAAAAAATTAAAAAATAATAAAATAAAAATTAAAAAATTCCTTCAATGTGCCAAAGTGTCGGCGGAGGGCCTTTAACATGTTTTGATATGATGTCTGGCATGGTGTGAAAGTGATGTTAAAATGCCTTTAACGTGGTTTTAGGGCACTACACCGACCAATAGCTCGTACCGAAAACATAGATGCTACTAGAATTAATTTTACCCTAAACCCTGTGTATTAGATAGCGTAGATATCATGTATAAATATTTGAATTCATTAGAAAGATTGTATAAATCTTGTCCATAGTTATAGGTGGCAAATGTATTATAAATACTAAACTAAATCAATGAGAAGAGGCAATCAATTATTCTCAATCTATTATGGTATCAGAGCTATAATCCTTAATACCTAAAAACCCTATTTTCCTCTCTTCCTACCTTTCGGCCGAAACCCTAATCCGCCGTCTTCTTCTTCAACAATGACGGCGATAACTCGGCCCCCACCACCAACATTCATCCGGCAATAACTGTCACAAACATCAAAACCTTCATCCCCATCACTCTCGAAACGGAGAAGGGACAGTACACATCTTGGGCAGAATTGTTCAAGATACATTGCCGAGCATTCCAGGTTATTGATCACATCAAACCGCAAGAGGCTGCCTCCTCTTCCGCCGGTTCATGTGATGCATCATGGTCTCGTATTGATGCTATAGTTCTTCAGTGGGTCTACGGAACCATCTCAAACGACCTTCTCAACACCATCATCAAGCCGGACACCACCGCTGCCGACGCCTGGACCGTCCTCTCCAACATCTTTCAAGATAATAAATACATAAGGGCGGTATACCTTGAAAATAAGTTTTCTAACATAAAACTTGATAATCATTCTAATATTTCTTCATATTGTCAAGAACTCAAGATGCTTGCAGATCAACTCGCTAACGTCGGTTCACCGGTACCGGACCACCGCCTTGTCCTTCAAATGATTGCCGGATTAAACGAAAACTATGATGGGGTTCCTATGATGATTCAACAGACAAAACCCCTTCCTGATTTCTATGAGGCACGATCTAAACTGTGCTTGGAGGAATCCCGCAAATCCAACCTCGCCACCAACGCCGCTGCAGCCGCTGCCACAGCCCTCCACACCGCCACCACCGACGAGCCCAAACCATCCTCATCTCCGTCCAACAGAGGCCGCAGTTCGGATTACCGTGGCCGAGGACGCGGGCGTGGTCGCGGCAGGGGTCGTGGTCGCGGATATTATCAAAACAACAACACCAACACACCGTTTCCCTTCATGCAGCAGTGGCCCTATTTCCCGTGGCAATTCCCTTCGTGCCCGTACCCTACATCCTCGCGGTCCAGACAACAAATGCCACCCAATTCTCAAGCTGCTGGAATCCTTGGCCCACGTCCGCAGGCACCTCATGCAGCTCACAACAATGGCCCGACACCTACCGACATCGAACAGGCTCTTTACACCATGTCCCTCAACACCCCGGATGAAAATTGGTATCTAGATTCCGAGGCAACTTCACACATGGCTCACTCGACAGGTAGTTTCTCGTCTTATTTTAATAATGGTCTTAATACTAACGTTATTGTCGGGAATGGATCCAATTTACCCATTCTCAGTACCGGCCAATTCACCTTACCAAGACCGTACCCACTCCTCACCCTAAAAAATATACTTCATGTTCCCCACATCATTAAAAATTTACTTTCTGTCCGCCGCTTAGCTAGAGATAATAAAATTACACTTGAATTTGACGAATTTGGTTTCACTGTGAAGGATTACCAGACGCGGATACCCACCCTCCGATGTAACAGCACCGGCGATCTCTACCCACTCACCTTCTCTCCTTCCGCAACCAAACGCATCTCCGCATCCGCCTTCGCTGCTCTGTCTCAAGATCTTTTGGCATCGCCGTCTTGGTCATCCGGACGTGACCAAATTACGTTTTCTTAGGAATAATTTATCTTTTAGTTATGATACTATTAATAAACCTAAACTTTGTCAATCTTGCGTTTTTGGCAAGCATATTCGTTTACCATTTCATGATTCGTTGTCTAATACTACTTTACCTTTTGATATTATTCATAGTGATTTATGGACCTCCCCGGTCCTAAGCTCGGGAGGTCACCGTTATTATATTATATTATTAGATGACTTCACCAATTACCTTTGGACATACCCTCTTAGCCACAAATCCCAAACTTTCAAAATTTTTCAAAACTTCTCTAATCTCATAAAAACACAATTTCAAAGAACCATAAAAACCTTTCAATGTGACAACGGGAAAGAATACTCAAACACCCAATTTCAATAATTTTGCTCCACCAACGGCATGCTTTTCCGTTTTTCTTGCCCTTACACTTCTTCTCAAAACGGCAAAGCCGAAAGAAAAATCCGTTCTATAAACAACATCATTCGCACTCTCCTTGCTCACTCCCACGTTCCGCCCTCCTTTTGGCATCACGCCCTTCAAATGGCCACTTACATCCTCAACATCCTCCCAAGCAAACTTCTAAACAACTCCACCCCTACCTCCATTCTCTACAACCGAACTCCTCTTACACTCACCTTCGTACTTTTGGTTGCCTATGCTACCCACTCATACCATCCACCACCATACACAAACTTGATAAACGTTGTTCCCCTTGTGTCTTCCTTGGGTACCCCTCCAACCACCGGGGGTATAAATGCTATGACCTCACCACTCGCAAACATATCCTTTCTCGACACGTTGTCTTCGACGAAACAGTATTTCCGTTCGCTACCAACAACACTCCCGCACCCTCCTACGATTTTCTACACCACAATATTCATCCCTACATATTACACAACTCCGTTCACACCACATCTCCCCCTACTGCTCCGATCCCTCCCAACACCCCATCACCTCAATCCACTACGGACCCGTCCTCACCGTCCGTAGCCAATGTTCCCAACATCCCCTTTCCTCCTACATCTTCTACCACATCTTCTACCACTACGGTTCCCGCCCCACGCACTACCGAGCCCCACTGCCCTACTCGTGCTACTTCCACCCCGCAACAACCACTTCCCACCCCACATAATTCCCAGCCCCAACCCCCCACACGTACCATGACAACCCACAGCATGGTCGGTACCATTAAACCTAAACAACACTTTAACCTTAATACATCTACAAGTATCTCACCCATTCCCAAAAACCCCACCGCCGCCCTATCTAACCCCAATTGGAGTCATGCCATGACTGACGAGTTTAAGGCCCTTATTTCTAATAAGACGTGGGAACTAGTCCCTCGTCGATCTAACATGAATATTATACGTTGCATGTGGATTTTTAAACATAAAAAGAAATCTGACGGCTCTTTTGAGCGATATAAGGCTCGTTTGGTTTGTGATGGCAGGTCTCAACAGGTTGGCGTGGACTATGGTGAAACTTTTAGTCCGGTGGTGAAACCTTCCACCATTCGCGCGGTTTTAACGATAGCTTTATCAAAATCATGGTCTATTCATCAACTGGACGTTAAAAACGCCTTCTTACATGGAAACTTGAACGAAACGGTCTACATGCACCAACCCATGGGTTTTCGGGATTCTCGTTTTCCAGACCACGTTTGTTTACTTAAGAAGTCTCTATACGGTCTGAAACAAGCCCCTAGGGCATGGTATCAACGTTTCACCGATTACGTTCACACCCTCGGGTTTACACACAGCAAATGTGATCATTCCATGTTTATCTACAACGATGGGAAAGACATGGCGTATATTCTTCTTTACGTCGATGACATTATTCTGACTACTTCATCAGATTCTCTCCACCAACACTTCATGAAGCTCCTCGCCCAAGAATTCGCTATGAAGGACTTAGGTCCATTGAGCTACTTTCTTGGCATCTCGGTTACACGGGCTACGGATCACATGTTCCTCTCTCAAAACAAATATGCGCTGGAAATCCTAGAGCGCGCAGGCATGTCCTCCTGCAATCCGGTTGCTACTCCCGTAGACACCAACCCTAAACTGAGTGCAATGTCGGGCACTCCAATGGACAATCCTACCACATACCGTAGTCTGGTCGGGGCTCTCCAATATCTCACCTTTACACGGCCGGACATCTCTTATGCCGTTCAACAATTGTGTCTTCACATGCATGCCCCACGGTCCACTCATTGGGATGCACTAAAACGAGTACTAAGATATGTTAAAGGCACAATTGCTCACGGTTTATAATTCTTCAAAACTCCTCTTCAAAAACTTGTCTCCTACACGGATGCAGACTGGGCAGGGTGTCCGGACACCCGACGCTCCACCTCCGGTTATTGTGTTTACCTTGGCGATACACTCATCTCTTGGTCCGCTAAACGCCAGACCACTTTATCCCGTTCTAGTGCCGAGGCCGAATACCGTGGAGTCGCTAATGTTGTCTCAGATACTTGTTGGCTACGCAACTTACTACTTGAACTTCACCAACCCATTACCGTCGCTACCATAGTCTATTGTGACAATGTAAGTGCCGTATATCTCTCCGGGAATCCAGTCCAACATCAACGCACCCAACATATCGAGTTGGACATACACTTTGTCCGTGAAAAAGTACAGCGCGGTCAAGTTCGAGTACTCCACGTCCCGTCAAGATACCAAATTGCAGATATTTTCACAAAAGGCTTGCCCAGAGTTCTTTTCGAAGACTTCAGATCCAGTCTCAGCATCCGGTCTCCTCCCGCTAAGACTGCGGGGGTATATTAGATAGCGTAGATATCATGTATAAATATTTGAATTCATTAGAAAGATTGTATAAATCTTGTCCATAGTTATAGGAGGCAAATGTATTATAAATACTAAACTAAATCAATGAGAAGAGGCAATCAATTATTCTCAATCTATTACTGTGAAATTAAGGGTCCTACTAAATACACCCTTAATAATCTTTTTTTATTTATTTCTTTTCAATGATCAGACCCTCTCTTTATGTTCTTCTCTCTCTACGTCTCTCTAATTTCTTTTCTAGTTTTCTTCTCTCTACTTCTCTCTCATTTGTTTTCTCATTTAATAACTTATATTTCTTTTTTTTTTTTTTACATTTAGACGTATTTACAGAGTATATATTTCTTTCTTACCTTTTTCATTATTATAACATTTGTAATTAGATATTTCTAGTTATTATTAATATAAAATTTATTAACTAATATTGTTCTAGTTATTACTTAATTATATTTTGATAATTAATTCACTATGATATATCAAAAGAGACATTGTATCTAGATGAAAAGACTCATGTGATTATATACATGATTACATGTGATTGTATAAAAACATCACATGTGATCAAATATACAATTACATATAATTACACAAAAACATCACATGTGGGTAAGTATACCCGCTTTTTCTGCCCCTACTCATAAATAAGAAGTCGTGCTATAATGTGAGTTAAAAGACTAAAACTTAAAATGTGATGTCGCCACGACACGTCATCAAGATGATATAATTAAAGATAATTAGTGGATTACATGTCAAGTTTAGAAGTTGGGAGGAAGAAAAAAATAGGAAATACAATCATTTCTCATATAATATACATCTATAATAATTAAAAAATAATGGTTTGAGAATTAATTATAATAATTAAATAATAATATTTATACGAATAACAAAATGGCTGTACAAATGGAGACTCTTTATAAATTTATGTACGTAATCTATGCATTAGAAGAGAAATAATACCAAAAAATAAGATTAAAATTAAATCTTGTCAAATCAAATCATTATATCACATTTTCCAATCATTATTGTAATCATCTTATTTTTACCAGGAGTGTGTTTAGACACACCCATTTTACTAATTTTACTTAAGTCCAAGGGGTATTTAGATTGCTTATTGAAAATAGATTATGTGTTTTGAAAATAAATAATCTAATAATCATCGGTTACAAAACGTGATTATGAAAAATAGTGTTTGGATTTGATTATGTTGTTTCAAATCGCAATAATCAGATAATCAGTTATTTTAGTGTTTGAAAAACTTGATTATTTGTTTAATTAATAGGTAAAACTCAAATAATCCGTTTTGAAAACACAATAAGTAACTTATCGCCTGCTTTTCCAAAACTCTATTTTGAAGGTCTTAAAACGCAAATAATTGATTACTTTAAACTTTTTGCCAAACACTCGTTTTAGATTATTTGTGTTTTCAAAACATAATAAACAGATATTCTGATTCAAAACGCAATCCCAAACACCCTCTAAATGTAACAAATAAAGTTAATTAAATTCGCGTATAAGAGGGGTGATTACGGTAGCTTGAGCTAAATGTTCACCTCAACGATACATAAGCATTTCACATTTTATATTCAAAACCCTAAATATTCTCTTTATTATCACTAAAATACTCCCCACTCACAAAATACCTTAAAAAACACCCCAAAAAACCTTCCTTTCACTCCAGATTCACCACTGAAGTGGCTTGGGCGCTCACTCGCACCACACACGGTGTTGTGGTGCTCCATATTGTTGCGCCACATAGGCAGATTTCATTGCCACATTTGATTTGGCGGTGGGAATCCTTCACTGCACACATCACTCTAAACTGTTAAAAAAAGTAAATTAAACTTTAGAGTATGTTTTGTAATTTAAACAATAATTAATTAAGTTTACGGAGTCAACTGTAATTAGTGGATAATTGCAAGGGATGTGGCGGTTAAAAATAGGGATGTATTGGTTCATAAAAATCGGTTCATAGGTATAAATATGTATGTATGAAGTATGATTTCAATTTAAAGTGTTTAATAAGAAGAATAATTTGCAGAAATTCATGTTTTTGTCTTCTTATTTTTCCAGCATAAACACCACAAAAATGAAAGAGATAATGTGACTATTTATGTTTGTCGAATCCTCTATACGAAGTATTTTAATCTGATAACATTCAACCAATTAAACTTTTTAACTCAGTTTAGATTAGAATAACTAGCCTATAACCCGTGATAAATCACGGGAGACTTATAAAATTTGTTATAATTTCATAATCTTTATTTCCATAAAAAAAATTATCCATTGAGAATTTTGAACTTTTGTATCTTAATTGATTAACAATTACTACATAAGTACATCTTAAATAAATAAGTGCAAACACAAGTAGATAACCTATTTGGACCTGTTTAAGAGACCAAACCGACCCATTCATAAGTAAATTGGTCAAAACTGCAGCCTTTGAAAATGTAGTAATTTTTCATAAATGGATGTTTTGTCGCATACCCATCTTGCAGAGGTTCTAACAGGCCATAACCATTAATAGCCTCGTACTCGTTAAAATATTACAGCACAAACAACCCTAAAATATCGAAAATCCCAAAATAATTTTGTTCTAAAACTGTTGAGATTGCAGAAGTGTAGGTAGCTCAGACTAGCTGAACCTAGACAAATACAAAAAAAAAAAAAAAAAAAAAAAAAAAAAAAAAAATTAAAAATGCAACAAATTTATAAAATAAAACAATAAAAAGTTGGTGAATTTGAAATTAAATGTACCATGATTGGTGCTGAAATTGAAGTATAAACTGCTCCAAATTTACCTGCATATTGTAACCAGTTTGCTTTCTGAAATTATATTCTAACTAATCAGTGTCTATATTTTGGTTATGTATTATGCCTAACGGGTCAAATGGGTAATATCTAACCCCTTTAACTGATTTTACCAAAAATTAGGTTATTACTATTGCGTGAACCCCACCCGACTTGTTTCAACGAATTTTGACTCGTTTGCAATCTGTCCATTTTGCCATTAAGCTTGTTGAACAAGTCAAAATTCAACTAAAGTCAAAATGGGTCAAAAGTCAACTAAAGTCGAAACGGGTCATTCGTCAACCAAAGTCGAAACAGGTCAAAACCACCTAAACCATTTTATTCAACATATTTTGATTATTGTAAACAATAAAAACACATTAACTACAACTTTGGAGAATGTATTTTGGTCAACCTGACCCGTTTTGAGCCTATACAAACAACTAACCAAGATTCGAGACGTAGATTTTAAAGCCACCTGAGATCTGTAATACTCTTCGACTGCCCACACGGGCCAATCCTTTACAAAAGTATGAAAGCAAACTGTTAGGAATATTTCTATAATATTCATTAATTAAAGATTTGATGTGTCAAAACTTATAAAGTACAAGGACCTAAATTGAAGATATGGAAGTCAATATTTGAATAAAGATTTAGGAGATAATCATAAATGTAAAAGATATAGTATATCTTTATTGATTTAAAAAGATATAGTATTATCTTTTCCTTGTAAATCTCTAGGTTTTCTAGTATATAAAGAAACCTAGAGGTATAGAATTAGTCGTTCTTGAAACCCACGTTTTAACGTGTATGTGTGTGTACTCTAAGCCTCAAGGTCGTTTGATCCTGTTAACCAAAACCGTTCTACATATTTATATGTAGAATTGGGGCTTTTAGTAATCATTGTATATAAAGATGATGATGAAACCTTGTTTAGCTATACAAATATGTTTATCTAATTCCGCAATATTATGATTTGTATATGCTTATTCCAGATCAAGAACTAACTATTCTTGAGCCTAAAGATCGACGATTATATAGAGTTGTTCTAAACTCAGCAATTGGTATCAGAGCACGGTGGCTCAGATCTGGAATGAAACAAGGATGGTTCGATGATCACAAGAAAAATCAAGCATATTTGGTTCGACGGTGTTTAGTAAATGATGCAAATGATGTATTGGAGATTTGTAGAATATCATTATTTGATTGAAGAATCTGGAAGGAATACATGTTTTGTTTTAAAGTCAAATAAATTGGTGTTTTGGGGTGAAGTCAAAAAGGAGATAAGAAGAATCAGCCGTGAAAAGATTTGACCTAGCAGTATTAAATGGAGTTACTACTGATTATCTCCAAAAGTAGTTTGTCATTACAAGTTTTACTACTGGTTAGTAATATTTCAATTTACTACTGATTGATAAAAACTTTACTACTGATCACACATTCTTCTTCAAAGTTTTAAATACAAAGTTTACTACTGCCATGGGATAAATAAAAGAAAAGGTAGGTGCACATGGGATAAATAAAAGAAAAGGAGATACTTAATACTGATCCATGTCAACTTTTGCTACTGAACCCAATTCCAATATTACTACTGACTAGTATTTCAACATTACTACTGCTCCATCAAAAATACTACCGATCAGTAGTAAATGGGGAAATTAGCTTATTGAATATTACTACTGATCAATAGTAAATGAAGAAAGCAGTGTTCGAACTTGTTACTGATCAGTACTAAACCGAAGAGTTTTTTTTGTTACTAATCAGTAATGAAGAAGAATTTTTGCTAATGATTTCTTCCTAAAAACCGATACATCATATTTTGGAAAACATGACACACACCATGTTCATTCCATACTACGATTTATTGATTGTATCCAGTTAATCACTTGTTAATTTTTATTCTTGATAAAAAGAGAATAAAAATAACTTGTGATATTAATGTGAAACGAATCACATTATTCACACACACATGTTGAAGGCTTGATGAAGATAAAGGAAGATGGTTTGTTTGTTACATATTTGATCTTCATTGATTGATTATAGAAGAAGAGTGATTATATTTTATTTGAAGAAGAAGTTGAAAGTCTTACTACATAAGATGTTATGTATTGTTGTAACTGCAATTCAACACTCTTAACGAAAAGATCTGTTGAAGGCTAAGATAAGCAAGTCCCTCATACAAGATATGAAGTTGCTGATTACTATATTTAGACGGAATGTGATGCTTAGTTTGAGTTTCTACTTCAACTTCAAATAGAAGATAGTTGGTTTTCAATGTAATTAATATAGCCTTGAAGAACACAGGAATGATATCACACTTTTAGGGGAAGAAAAAGTGTTGATCATTCAAGGGGAAGTTCAAGTTTTTCAGATTTGTATTTGATTATGTCAAAAATGGGAAGAGACTTGAAGATTCCAAGCTAATTCTATAAGTTTTGTCAAATCAAATAGGGGAAGATTGTTAGGAATATTTCTATAATATTGATTAAAGATTTGATGTGTCAAAACTTATAAAGTACAAGGACCTAAATTGAAGATATGGAAGTCAATATTTGAATAAAGATTTAGGAGATAATCATAAATGTAAAAGATATAGTATATCTTTATTGATTTAAAAAGATATAGTATTATCTTTTCCTTGTAAATCTCTAGGTTTTCTAGTATATAAAGAAACCTAGAGGTATAGAATTAGCCGTTCTTGAAACCCACGTTTTAACGTGTATGTGTGTGTACTCTAAGCCTCAAGGTCGTTTGATCATGTTAACCAAAACCGTTCTACATATTTATATGTAGAATTGGGGCTTTTAGTAATCATTGTATACAATGTTGTAAAAATCGTTCGGCGGTATCTAGGCGGTCGACCACCTTCAAGCGATTAATCGGTCTCGGCGGCGATTAATCGGTTTCTAGGCGGATACCATAAAATACAAGGGAATTTATCTAAATCATAAATAAATATTAGTAATCTAAGGTTGTACATGAGTAATCGTTACCAATATAGGTATAAATTAAAGGAAAAAATAATTAAAATTATTAATCATATTTACATTTTTAAATAATTGGTTATTATATAACTTTAAGCTTATAACTAAAAGAAATTACAAGAAAAAAAAGACTAAAGGATCAAAGTATAAAAATATAAACTTGAAGGGCTATACTGAAATTTGTTTAATTATAACATTTCCCAAGGAATCTGGGATGGAATTGGAATCCGAAGGAATTTGAATTTGAATCCAATTCCTTGCCTTTTGTGTTTGGTTTGTGTCATTAGGAATTGGAATTTAAATGTAGTTCCATCACTCCACAACCATCTAGGGGTGTTTTTCGGTCGAGTTATTTGGGTTCCAGGTCAGTTCGGTCGGGTTTGGTTTTGATGTATTAAAATTATTAGGGGTGAGCTCGGTCCAAAAACCAAACCGAAACCGATAGAACCGAAAACGAAAACAATGAATTTTCAAAACCGAACCGATAACATGTTATCGGTTTTGGTTCGGTTCGGTTTCAGATCGGATTTTCTAGGATAAATGTTCATCCTTTTCAAAAGACCGAACCGAACCGAAACCGAAAACAATGAATTTTCAAAAACGAAACCAAACCGATAACATGTTATCGGTTCAGTTTCGGTCGGTTTTCGGTTCGGTTTTTCGGTCCAAATGCTCACTCCTAAAAATTATACCCGATAATCGAACCGAATACGGTTCGTGTTTCGGGTCGAACAAATTCGATTCTTTTCTCCCGTCAACCGAACCAAATGATATAACCCGAAACCCGAATAAGATACCCGATTAACCCGGACTTGAATCGGGTTGGTTGAATTATTCGGGTTCAGTTTTAACCCGACCCTATAAACCGGAAATCCAATTAACACCCGATCAAGTGAAGGAGAGGTCTGGTAGTCGGAAGGAATCTGAATTCCTTAGGGTGTTGGAAGGAATCTGAATTCCCTCAACTGAAGGAAAGTTTTGGTGTCATGGATTCCAATTCCATCCTGAAAATGGTGAACCAAACGCAGGAATCTCTGGAATTAGATTCCAATTCCCACTAATTCCAGGGAATTCCAACGAACCAAACGCCCCCTAATAATCAATCTGCTACCCTACGTGCCCAAACCCCAACGCTTCGATCTTCTTCAAAATGGCAAAACCCTAACGCCGCAATGACCGTCGCCCATGGCAAAACCCTAACGCCACCATGACCGTCACCCGCTTCTTCTATGGGCGCCGTAACAGAAGCAACCATGGCCGTTTCGATTCAGGTATCAATTTGATGTGCTTATTTTTTCGATTCATCTCCTTGCTAACTCATTTCCTAGACCGATATGCCCGATTTTGACCGACTAAGACCGATTAAGACCGATTTTGACCGTGTCCGATAAAGTCAACTGATTAACACTTTTTTCACTCGGTGGAGCACCTTCAAGCGCCTAGGCGCCGCCTAGGCGGCCGCTTAAACCGATTTTTACAACACTGAATGTATATAAAGATGATGATGAAACCTTGTTTAGCTATACAAATATGTTTATCTAATTCCGCAATATTTTGATTTGTATATGCTTATTCCAGATCAAGAACTAACTATTCTTGAGCCTAAAGATCGACGATTATATAGAGTTGTTCTAAACTCAGCACAAACTTATTTAACCTGATTCGAGTCACCATCAATCCCATGATCCCATCCCATGATTTACCATCACGGGCAGATTCAATTTTCAGTAACAACTTGTCTTTCTCAAACTGAAATGATAAAATTATGTGTCAAAATCTGTAGATCAAGTCGCTTATTGTGATGCAAGTTGCTTTCGTAAGTCTGCATTACTTGTTTCATGCATAAAGTAAAAAAGAGGTTTGGTAGTACCATTGTTTGCTGCAGTAGTACCCTGTGTAGCCATCTTCTTCAGATCACTTCATCTCTTTATTTATCAAATTTTCATATGGGTTGGGTCAAATTTTTAAATAAAGTAAATTAGAAGGTTATATGCATATTGAATACACTTTGGGTGACATTTGACTCGTTTGACCCATGCAACCCGTTTCCATTTTACCTAAAAGAATAACAAATTACATATTTGACCCATTTTAATCAAAGTATGGCCAGAATCAACATGTTCTGAATCACCCTTAAGATTTAAACTATAAAAATTAGAGATAATGCTCAATATTTTAATCCCATTATACACATGTTCTGGCCCTAAGAGATAATTGTATCACCCATTCTGTATGGCAATATCACGGACGATTTTACCATGCAATGTAGGAGCAATCTTGATACTCGAACACAATTTCTTACTTTATTGTATTCCAGTAGAAGTTGATGATGATTGCAATGTGGGCACCAACAACATGAAAACTCAAAATTATTTGGTGAGATATCGACATATCTGTTAGACACTATATTTGAATTAGATTTGTAAATAAATATATAGTAATTTGATTGTAATCCTTTCCTATTTTGTAGTCTTGTATTATGTATACACACTTTGTTAATCAATGAGAATCAAGAATTGATACACATTAACATGGTATCAGAGCCGTAAACCTAAACCTAATTCTCTTGGCCACCTACTGTCTTCTTGTTTCCCCAAAAATTGTCATCGGCAACAATTGTCACCCTCACCACAAACAATTAATGCTTCTACTTCCTCCACTGCATTAATATCCACTGTCTCCTCCACAAATATACAATATCTTTTTGTGTTTGTTTCTTCCAAAAACCACCACAAATTAATATCCGGCGAGATATTAATTGATGCGTTAATTCATTGTCACCGGCAACATATTATTGTATTAGTAGACACCATAAGTCACCGGGAAAGTTTATTCCTCTCTTTGACACAATTGTCGGCAAAGTTGATAAGTCACTAAAACTTATCAACTAATTAATCTTCTAGCTTCCCATCTTTTCTTCCACTGCCAATTTTCTTCCAGCCCCAATTTCCGATAAAACACTATTACGAATTCAATTCCACCGCTGCCATTCTTCAAACCCCCACCACAAATATACATAATATTTGTGATACATAATATTTGTGGACACAAGCTTTTCTTTAAACCATCGTGAATCTCTTCTTCTCCGACAAGATGGGCGACAACTCCAACCAGCAACAATACTCTCAACCACAACACCCTTGGTTACAACCATCTTGGTACACCGGAAACTCTTGGTCTCCGCCGCCTTGCCCATACTCGACTGCCTCGGTCAACCCTCAGCCGAGCCTCCTTGGCCCTGGACCTAGACCTCCACAGCAACAAGCCTACTACATGGGAGCACCATACCCTAAGCAAGGTAACCTGATGACACCAACGGAATTGGACGCAGCGTTCAATACCATGCACCTTAATATGCCAGATAACTCTTGGTACATGGATACGGGTTCCACATCACACGTTGCTAGCACGACGGGTAACGTTTCTCACTTATTTTGTTTAAGTAAACCGCATTATATTTTAGTAGGTAATGGTAGTAGTCTTCCATTTACGGGCCTAGGATCCGCAACCATACCCTACCCTACCCGACCATACCTTTTAAAAAGTATCTATCAGACTATGCGTAATGGGTGACCAAACCCAGTTTGGTCACCCCTGCCACCTCTGCGCCACATCAGCCCGACCAAACACATAAAAAATCCCGACCAAACACACGTAACCAGGCGACCAAATCATTCCCCTTTGAAAAAACCTTCCCCCTTTGAAAATTGATCGGTCGACTAGTCGACCGTTGGGCACGGTCGACGCGTCGAAGTGGTGTGGGCGTAAGGGGGGGACGCGTCGCCACATCGGACGACCAAAGGTGGCGACCATGGCGTTACGGGTGGTCTCATGTTCCTAAATTAATTAAAAACTTGATTTCTGTTCGTAAATTTACGTGATAACATTGTTCCTGTTGAATTTGAACCTTTTGGCTTCACTGTCAAGGATCTCAAAACAGGGACGCCAATCACAAGGTGCAACAGTACCGGTGATTTGCACCCCTTCACAAAGGGCTTCAATGGGCGTTCCACACCTTTAGCACTTCATACCGTTTCTCCATCCATTTGGCACAATCGTCTCGGCCATCCGGGGACTTTTGTTTTTTCTTTACTTAGGAATAATACTTTTTTTCCGCATAAACTTAGTACTATTAATTCTTGTAATTCTTGCTCCTTAGGCAAGCATTGTTGTTTATATTTTAGTTCTTCTCATTCTATTACGTTTAGCCCGTTTGATTTATTGCATGCCGACTTATGGACTTCTCCTATCCCTTCTACCTTAGGTCATAAATACTATCTTGTTATTCTAGATGATTTTACTCACTTTACATGAACTTTTCCACTAAAATATAAATCACAAGTCTTTTCCATATTCTCCACCTTTTACACATATATTAACACCCAATTTGAAAAGAAAATTAAAACCTTACAATGCGACAATGGTCGTGAATTTAACAACTCTCGATTTCAAACCTTTTGTGACACTCATGGCATGCATCTTCGCTTCTCTTGTCCCTACACCTCTCCCCCAAAACGGTAAAGCCGAACGCCTCATCCGCACCATAAATAATATCATCCGAACCAACCTCATACATGCTTCCGTTTCTCCTTCTTATTGGTCGTATGCCCTTCATTTCGCTACTTATCTCCTCAATATCCTACCTTCTTCCGCAATTAAAAATCACACACCCACCACCATTCTCTACAAATGCAATCCCTCCTATACTCATCTTCGCACCTTCGGGTGTCTTTGTCATCCCAACACATCCTCTACCGCTCATGACAAATTAACCCATAGATCTACCCCTTGCGTTTTTCTTGGTTACCCTCTCCACCATCGCGGTTACCTTTGTCTAGACATATCCACGAAACAATTCTTCATCTCT
Organism: Calendula officinalis; assembly: GCA_963853835.1. Classification (NCBI taxonomy): domain Eukaryota; kingdom Viridiplantae; phylum Streptophyta; class Magnoliopsida; order Asterales; family Asteraceae; genus Calendula; species Calendula officinalis. The sequence continues at coordinate 5,484,798 of OY970828.1, read as the reverse complement.
CGACATGTTACTTTTGTTGAAACCATATTTCCTTTCTCTACCTCCACAAAAGACCCAATCACATCTTATGAATTCCTAACCGACACCCCACCCACCCCTTACTTTACGTATCACTCTACTAATAGCGTGTCACCAACTCCGTCGGCAGGAGCACCCACTGCTCCGCCATCCGCCGCCACGACAGCTCTTTTCCCACCTCCGAGCCCTCCGACCTCTCCCGCACCATTACCACCACCTCCACCACCCCTCCACCACCGCAACACCCGATGCAAACTCGTTCAAAGAGCATTATTTTCAAGTCGAATGTCCCTGTCTCCCTTCACACACAGTCCATATCTCCTATTCCGTCCAATCCCAAAACTGCCCTTCTAGACCCTAACTGGAACTCTGCCATGACTACTGAATATAATGCATTACCTAAACAAAATATGTGGGAACTAGTTCCTCGTCCCCGGGATACTAACATTATTAGATGCATTGGATTTTTTGTCATAAGTTTCATGCAGATGATTCGTTAGAAAGATACAAGGCACGCCTTGTTGTCAACGGAAAATCACAAGAAGTTGGTGTTGATTGTGATGAGACTTTTAGCCCAGTTGTTAAACCGGCTACTATTCGGACTGTTCTCTCTTTGGCCTTAAGTCGAAACTGGCCCGTCCATCAGCTGGACGTCAAAAATGCTTTCTTACATGGGGACCTTAATGAAACAGTCTATATGCATCAACCCCTGGGATTTAGGCATGGTTCTTTTCCTAACTATGTTTGTAGGTTGCGAAAGTCTCGCTATGGTCTCAAACAGGCACCACGGGCTTGGTATCAACGATTTGCCAAGCATCTTGTCACTATGGGTTTTATATGCAGCAAAAGTCACAACTCTCTATTCGTGTACAAACATATTCAGGACATGGCATATTTACTACTTTACGTGGATGATATTGTTCTCACATCATCCTCTACTTTATTGCAAACTAAAATTATAACAGATCTGAAACACGAATTCGAGATGACAAACCTTGGCAACCTATCTTACTTCTTGGGTATTGCGGTCACACGCTCACGTGACGGTATGTTCTTATCCCAGCAGAAATATGCCGAATCTATCTTAAAACTAGCCCATATGGAAAAGTGTAAACTTGTTGCCACACCTGCTGACACTACCTCGAAACTAAGTGCTACCGATGGTACTCTTTTGACGGACCCCACCACCTATAGAAGCCTAGCCGGCGCCATGCAGTACCTCACATTCACCCGTCCAGATATCGCATACGCAGTTCAACAGATTTTTTGTTTATGCACGCCCAACGGGAACCTCATTTTAACACATTGAAACGTATTTTGCGATATTTGATGGGCACACTTCACTTGGGTTTGCATCTGTATGCGTCACCTACGATTCAGCTTATTGCATACACAAATGCAGATTGGGCCGGTTGTCCGGATACACGTCGATCTACTTCGGGCTATTGTGTTTTCTTGGGCGATAATCTTTTTTCTTGGTCCGCTAAAAGGCAGCCTACGATTTCAAGGTCCAACGCCGAAGCTGAATACAGAGGTGTCGCTAATGCAGTGGCGGAATCTTGCTGGTTACGAAATCTCTTACTTGGGCTTCATACACCCATCAGCCGTTCCACTCTTGTTTATTGTGACAATGTGTCGGCCGTTTATCTCTCTGGTAATCCTTTTCAACATCAACGAACCACACACATTGAGATTGATCTACATTTCATTCGAGAAAAGGTCTCTTTAGGACACATTCGAGTCTTACATGTCCCCTCTACTTTCCAGTACGCATACATTTTCACAAAGAACCTTCCTCGACACTTATTTCTTGATTTTCGGGACAGTTTGAGCATTCGTCCTCCTCCAGCTCCAAACTGAGGGGGGCTGTTAGACACTATATTTGAATTAGATTTGTAGATAAATATATAATAATTTGATTGTAATCCTTTCCTATTTTGTAGTCTTGTATTGTGTATATATACACACTTTGTTAATCAATGAGAATAAAAAATTGATACACATTCACAATATCGTTGAAATAATTCACCTGCTCACATAAACTATCAATCTTTTGCTGCATTCCTAAAAGCACCTGATCCTTCAAATAGTTTGTGACAAATATAACATAATTAGATAAATTGTACATTGTAGAGTTGAAATTATATTAACTACAAATTATATACATCCAATTAATTCATTTATTTTGGCTACTACTGATTCAAACACAATAAAATTATATGCAGGTTGTTAGAGTAGTATTGATCCTACCGACAACGTTGGTCAACTAGACAACCTTGAAATACCTGCGTAAAGAGAATTACCTACGTGAAATCAGATGGAAAAAATGAAGAAAAAAAAAGGTTATGCCATTCAAGAGTAACATACCTTTTGTGCAATGTATTAGGGCTGAAAGCATAGATCGTTCATGAAAATAGGCTGCAATTAAAATCGGAGATACTTGATGTGAATCGGCTGAAGATTGACACCGTATTGGGCTTAGTTTACCAATTTGGTGCTTGTCGAGGGAGGGAGAATACATCCATCAGTATGTAAGAAGATCCAGATTGTAAGAAGGCCGGATTGTTGAATCGCAATTTCAATCGCAAAAACATCAGGTGAATCAAAAAGACAAAGCGACACATGGAGAAGAGGAGTAGAGGAGGAGAGAAACGGTTGGAATCTGAAGGTGGAAACTATCACTCCAAAAATCATGCAACACGATTGGGAATTTGGGATATGCAACTGTTATAATTAAATCTGAGTTGGGTTTTAGAAGGAAAAAACGTGGCCTTCAAATTCGAAAGGAGCAGTTACCTGAGCTTATTTGGAAGCCAGCCTCATCAAACACGCTGACATGTTATTCACAGAATCACAGGTGGCGCCCAACAGATCCAAAATTGCATTGTTGTCAATATGATTCACCAACCTACGTGGCTTTTATAGATAAAAGTGGATTTAAAATCCTTTCTTTTAATAGATAGATAGATTACTTTATACGCGATCTTATTAGCACGCGTATTAGAGTTGCTGCAGTAATCTTCCAATTGGGGTTTCGGTTTCTTATTTTTAGTTTCTTCTTCAATTGTGTTTCTAGATCTGCAAAGATGTTTAACAAAATGAGTTTTCCTGGGAGTTGAATAACTGAAATAACATTATCCTAATCGATTGAAAACCCTTAATCGATTTTGGGTTTTGGATGTCGATTTAATCGCTGGCATAAGGTTACGGTTTTTGAAGTTGACGGACAGTGGTGTTTGCAGAGACGAAGACTTGGGTGTTCGATCGAGTATTCAGAATCATACAAACAAATTGTTATTGTCACTTTTGATATTAGTGAACCCTGTTTTATGGTCTCCAATTTTCTAACAGTAAACCTTATTTAGGTGAAGTTTCATTAAATAGAAAGAAATCATTTTTACATATATAAAGAACGTAAACGGGCAACAAGCTACACCGCTATCCCTTTTTGAATTACAAAACTAATTTTTCAAAAAAACATTCGTAGATTTAGGTAATGACTACTCAGTATGGTTCACTAATCTAAAGTATGGTTCACTAATGTTGGGATGTAAATCAGATATAACATTCTATTACTGATGCTGCAGTTGGTACTGATTCAAGTATACTGAAGAATAGTACTGATGGGGCAGAACTGCATTTACTACTGATGCTACTGATCTCAAGTCTACTACTGATGATGGCAAATGCTACTGACGTCTATTTTTGGTGCTGATCGTATATGAGATTCTAGCATAGTTAGTTAAGGAATGTATATCTGTATGTAATTCAATTGTAATCGAATCCTAGAATAACTAGGTTAATATTTTAGGCTTCAAGGACTAGTATATATAGTTCCTTATGAATTGTAAACATACGTGTGTGTTGATCGATAACATTAATATACATTGAAGCTTTTTGTGAATTACTGTGTTCTTATTTACATTCGTATTCATTAACAGTATTCATTGTTCTTAATCAATTAAACTAAAGTGTTGATCCGCTGCAACTTCTTATAGTTTGTAGATCTGTGATTAATTAATCCTTCTGGGTTAATCGATCCTGACAAGTGGCATCAGAGCTTTACGGTTCTAGATCTACGAATTAAGAACATCAAAAAGTTTCATACTTTCGATCTCAAAATTGTTAATCATGTCTGATAACAATGAAAGTACTCAAGCAAACAAGATTCCAATTCTCACTCCCAATAACTTCGGGATGTGGAAAAACAGAATCAAGCAATACATGTTGGTTACTGATTATTCCATGTGGGAAGTGGTTCTTGAAGGAAACAAGACTATTCAGACTCAAATAGCCACCACCTCAACTGAAGTTGACAAACTCAAGTGTGAGAAAGAGAAGAAGGACAGAGGGATCGAACTCAAAGCCTTAAGCACTCTTTTGCTTGCCATTCCCAATGATTATCAACATCTCTTTGTTGAATATGATGATGCAAAAAAATTATGACAGGCTCTGGAAAAGAGGTTTGTTGGTATAAAGAGCACAAAAAGAAACATGAAGTCTGTTCTGAAGCAAGACTTTGAAAACTTCAAAGGACAGAAGAATGAATCACTGTCTCAAGTCTTTGATAGGTTCAACAAACTCATTGGTGAACTGAATCAAGTTGGCTATAAACCGGACAATGATGATGTCAACAGGAAGTTCCTCAGGTCTCTAGGTGAAGAATGGTCTATGTATACTGTGATATATAGACAAGGAGATGCACTGGAAGAGAAAGAGCTTGATGAACTCTACAATGAACTAAGAGTGTTTGAATCAGAGGTAAGTAATAAATCTCCTAATCTACCTTCAAACAATGCTGCTTTTGTGTCTAGTACAGGAACAGGGAAAGACAATACAAAGAATGCAGGTATTGAAGATGTAGCAAGAGAATCTTTCTTCACTAGTCATGTGCATACTGCATTGATTAGTGAAGATTTAGAACAACTCAATCCTGATGATTTGGAAGAGATGAACATCAAGTGGCAGATGGCTATGCTAAGCTTAAGAACCAAAAGGTTTCTTAAAAGAACTGGAAGACAAAATCTGTCTTACAACAAAGGTGATCGTGCTGGATCTGACAAAACCAAGGTCAAATGCTACAACTGTAGCAATCTGGGTCACTTTGCCAGAGAATGTCCAAATAAAGATCAAAGATCAAACTACAACAAAAACAGTACCTCAAATTCAACTGCTTTAGTATCTCAAAAAGGACAAGGATATGACTGGAGCTTTCAAGCAGAAGAACATGCACAGAACCAAGCTCTCATGGCCTTTGCTACTGATCCTTCTACTACTGAGGTACATTCTAAATCTTGTACTCCTGAATGCATTAAGGCATATAAAGAATTAGAAAAACTTAATAAAGAAACACTTGAAGAGATGATACTAAACAGAAATAGAAGAATTGAATACAATGGTTGTATAGCTGATTTAGAAAATCAAATTAAAATCTATAAAATAACTGATCAAAAAATAAAAGATGAATTGCTACAAACCACTTATGAAAAAGAACATATTGAATTAAAACTAAAAGAAACTTTGATCAAATTAGAAGAATGTCAAATGGAATTAGAACATAATAAATTAACTATTAAAAAATTTGAAAGAAGTTCTAAAATTGTTAATGAATTAACTAGTAATCAAACCACAGAAAAGGTTGTTCATGGAGTGGGATATCATGCAGTCCCACCTCCAACAAATTTTATTCCTCCTCTTAAATCAAGCACAAAAAGAGTTTTAAATGATTTAAAAACTGAAACCAGTAATGAATCAAATGAGACTTCTGATGATGATCAAACAACTGAATCAAATGACACAAGTTTTCACACAACACAAAGTCAAACTGAATCCCCAAAATACAACTCAGAAAATATACCTACAATTCTAAGAAGGGGAAATCAAAGAAACTTAAATCAGTTAAAAGAACAAAGAAAACCTAAAAGTGCTAAATCAACAAAATTATCATGTTTAATTTGTAATAAGGTTAACCACATAGCTAAAAATTGTCACTTCAATCCTATTAACAGTCAAGAATTTAAAGAATTTAAACTCAACAAAGAAAAGGAAAAAGCCTTAAAATTAAAACAAATTGAAGAAACAAAAGAAAAAGAATTAAATAAACCATGTGTTGAAATGCCTAAATTTGGAAGAACTGCACAAAGATTTGTGCAAAATATCAGGTATAAAAGTCCAAACAGAAGTAATTATTTCAAAAACAATGGAAAACAAAATCAATTTCCTCAATATTCAAAGTTTTCAAACATCAGTAGAAACTATTCCAGGTTTACTACTGGTAAAAACCCTAATTACAATGTTGTCTGGTATAATTACAAAAACACTACTGATTATGCTCAAAACTCATATTACCCAAACACTACTGGTCCATCAGTAGTATAATTTTCAAAAGCCAAAAACTACGGGTATAAACCTAGATCAGTAGTAACTAAGAACATCAGTACTATGTACAAAACTGCATACAAGGCTCATTCAGTTAGAAAAACTTACTCTTCAAAGGATGAACCCAAGACAAAACAAGCTTGGGTTCCCAAAATTAACTAATCCTTTTACTTTATGTGCAGAGTATCCAGATTCCTGAAGAAGGTAGAACATGGCATATTGATAGTGGATGCTCTAGACACATGACTGGAAATCTTCAAATACTTAGAGATTTCAAGTCTTTTGAAGGAGGATATGTTGCTTTTGGAGAAAATCCAAGAGGTGGTAAGATTACAGGTAAAGGTACAGTATCAAATGGTAAGATCACTTTTGATGATGTATTTTATGTTGCTGAGCTTAAATATAATCTGGTTAGTGTCTCACAAGTCTGTGATAAGAAGAACAAAATTCTTTTTACAGATGTTGAGTGCATCATTCTTTCTCCTGATTTTACTTTAGATGAAATATTTGTTGTTTTAAGAACACCAAGGAGAAACAATGTGTATTGCCTAGATATAGGGGGAGAACTCATTTCTTCAAGTGAGATCAACTGTTTTATATCTAAGGCAAACCCAAATGAATCAGAACTTTGACAATGAAGGATGTGTCACATAAATTTTAAAAATATGAACAATTTAGTTAAAAAGAGTTTGGTAGTTGGTCTACCACAAAAAGAATTTATGTGTGATCATCATTGTGTTGCCTGCCTAAAAGGTAAACAACACAAGACTTCTCATAAGACCAAAGCAGTTAACTCTATTTCTAAACCTTTGCAACTCTTACATATGGACCTTTTTGGACCTACAAATGTAATGAGTATTGGAAAGAAACAATACTGCCTTGTTATTACTGATGATTTTTCCAGATATACTTGGGTCTTCTTTCTTAGGACCAAAGATGAAACAAGTGAAATGATCAAGAATCTGATTGTAAAGCTGGAAAATACAAGAGATCTCAAAGTGAAAGCAATTAGATGTGATAATGGAACTGAATTTTAAAATACTAACCTAATTTATTTTTGTGATCTTAAGGGCATTGACAGGCAGTACAGCTCACCAAGATCTCCACAACAAAATGGTGTAGCTGAAAGAAGAAATAGAACCATCATTGAAGCAGCCAGATCTATGCTTGCAGATTCAAAATTACCAATAACTTTTTGGGCTGAAGCTGTTAATATTGCGTGTTATGTTCAGAACAGAGTATTAATAGTTAAGCCACTTTAAAACACCTTATGAACTTTTCAATAAAAGAAAACCATCAATAAGTTTCTTAAAATCATTTGGTTGTCCTTGTACTATTTTAATTACAAGAGAACAAATTGGTAAATTTGACTGCAAAGCAGATGATGGAATATTTGTAGGATACTCAACCCAAAGCAAATCCTACACAGTGTTCAACAAAAGGCTAAGGATTATTGAAGAAAGTGTAAATGTATTCTTTAATGAAAATCTGATGAATGAACAAGGAAATGGTCCAGATTGGTTGTTTAATATTGATAATCTAACCAAATCTTTTGATGTTAATTATGAGCTTAATACAGGAGATTCAAACAATCAAAGCCAACAAGCAGGACCATCATCAAGTGGAAAGCAAGAAATCATGAAATATATCTTAGTTGATACTGATCCCACAGTTGATACTGAGGACAGTAGTAACTCTGGTAACCTTAATTTCATTGATACCAGTAATAACACCAATTCTGAAGATACTACTGATCCCAGTAGTAACTCCGAACCTCAGAGTTGTAATGATGATCTACTCAATACTGATGTCAGTAACAACAATGACCCTCCTGAGGTCAATGAAGAGAATGTTACTACTGACACCAGTAGTAATGATGAAACTCCACAAAATGCAAACAATCAAGAAGAAACATGGACAGATGCACAAATTCCTGAATCCAATGAGTCAAATTTAGATTCTCAAATCACTGTTGACAAAGTTACTGGAACCAGAACTGAAAAGAATCATCCTTTGGACTTAGTCCTAAGTGATGTCAATTCTAATATGCAAACAAGAAGGAAATTTAATTCTTCATTGAATACAAATGTTTGTAATATAAGTTTAATATCTAATGAATGCATGTATGAATGTTTTCTATCACAGGAAGAACCTAAGAAGATTCAACAAGCTATGAAAGACTCAAATTGGATCATAGCAATGCAAGAAGAACTTCTTCAATTCAAACTGCAAGCTGTATGGACTCTTGTACCTCTACCAAAAGGAAAAAGACCCATTGGCACAAGATGGATCTTTAGAAATAAGAAAGATGAAAGGGGTATAGTAATAAAAAACAAAGCAAGACTTGTAGCCCAAGGATACACACAAGAAGAAGGAATTGATTACGATGAAGTATATGCTCCTGTTGCCAGAATTGAAGCCATAAGAATATTTCTGGCATATGCTTCATATAAGAAATTCAAGGTATACCAAATGGATGTAAAAAGTGCTTTCCTTTATGGGAAAATTGAAGAAGAAGTGTATGTATGCCAACCCTAGGCTTTGAAGATCCAGAATATGATGACTATGTGTACAAGCTAGACAAAGCTCTATATGGCCTCCATCAGGCACCAAGAGCTTGGTATGACACATTGTCCTCATATTTACTGAAGAACTTCAAGAGAGGTGCCATTGACAAAACACTGTTCACAAGAAAGGTCAAAGATGATATACTACTGGTCCAAATATATGTAGATGATATCATCTTTGGATCAACAAATGATCATTTATGCAAAGAATTTGAAGAGTTAATGCAGATCAAGTTCAAGATGAGCTCAATGGGTCTAATGAATTTCTTTCTTGGACTCCAAATCAATCAAAGATCAGATGGCATCTTGCTCAATCAATCTAAATATGTCAGAGACATTTTAGAGAAATTTGCAATGAAAGACAGCAAAAGTGCAAGCACTCCAATGGAAACTCACAAACACCTACATCCTGATGTTGAGGGGGAGGATGTAGATGAACACCTTTACATATCTATGATAGGTTCATTAATGTATTTAACTGCATCAAGACATGACATTATGTATAGTGTTTGTGTATGTGCCAGGTATCAAGCAAGACCAGTAATTACACTTGCAAGCTGTCAAAAGAATGTTTAGATACTTGAAGGGAAAACCCTCTCTTGGTCTTTGGTATCCACATGCATCACCATTTGAACTAGTAGCCTACACTGATAGTGATTATGGTGGTGAATGTCGAGATAGGAAATCTACTACTGGTGGATGTCAGTTCTTTGGATCAAGATTGGTGTCATGGCAATGCAAGAAAGAAACCAATGTTTCAACTTCAACTGCTGAAGCAGAATATGTAGCTGCATCTGCTTGCTGTGCTCAAGTACTATGGATTCAAAATCAACTACTAGACTTTGGTATCTCTATCCTTAAAACTCTAATTTTTATAGATAATCAAAGTGCTATCAGTATTGTGAATAATCCAGTAAAACACTCTAAAACAAAACACATTGAAATTAGATTTTATTTTATAAGGGATTGCAATGAAAAGAAATTAATTAAAGTAGAGAAAATTTATACTGATAATCAATTGGCAGATCTTTTTACAAAAGCATTTGATGTAGGAAGATTCAGCTTTTTGGTTAGCAGTATTGGAATGATTTTAATAAGTAAAATCTAAAAAGAAAATCATTTGTAAAGTGTTTTGTATAATTCTATTTATTTTACTACTGGTTATTTATTACTACTGATCGTATGTTACTACTACAATCTAGTACTGATAGGGTTTATCAGTAGAATTAGATTAAGTATAGAAACAATGGTTACTACTGATGTTTCTACTACTGACACTTAGTTACTACTGATAGACCGTTATCTGGAAAATACATAAATTACAATACTGACCATCATGAAAATAGCCGTTGAGTTATTATTCGAAGGATATGTTGGTCTTTTTGCCGGATAAATCGAAAAATATAAATAGCAGACTTAGATTAGTTTAGCATTATCTTCTCCTCGATTCGATAAACCCTACGCTAAACCCTAATCTCTGCAAAATCCGATCAAAACCCTGCATCAGTAACAACTTAATTCCTTTCACAAATTGCAATTCTTGCCAAAACGACCACTCTCTGAAAGATTTATAACAAAAGATCAAAATCAATCAAAATGGCAACCCTAAAATCCCTTACACTCAAAACCGATCTTAAATTCTCTGAATTTCACAACATGTGTGCTTTCCTAAGAAATCCTGATCGCACAAAGGACTTTCGACCTATAGTCATGTTTCTGAAAAACTCTCCAATCAAATTTGCATTAACCATAAATCCCAGGGCTTATGAACAACACCTCATCGATTTCTGGACAAATGCTGAAAGAACTGAAGATTCAAACATGTCCAAGATCAAATCAACTGTAGATGGAAAGTCTATCACTATCACTGAACAAACAATCAGACACCATCTTCAACTCAATGATGAGTCAGGTATGTTTTCTTTACCAAAGGAGGATCTTGTTGATGTTTTATAAAAAATGGGGTATGAAGGAAGATTAGACATTGTAACATTTCAAAAGGGTCTTCTTTCACCCCAATGGAAATTTTTGGTGCATACTATTCAACATTGCATCTCTTCAAAAAGAAGCACTTGGAATGAGTTCAACAAGTCAATAGCTTCTGCTGTTGTTTGTCTGAGCACAGGACAAGTCTTTAATTTTTCAAATATGATTTTTGAAGGAATGCTTGGAAATTTATCATCCTCAAAATTTTTAATGTATCCAAGATTCCTAACTCATATAATAAACTGTGAATTATAAAATCTTTCTATTCCCAAAAACATTTTTATTACACCAGAGTTAAACAAAAAGGTGTATGCAAATATGAGAAAAATATTTAATTTTTCTGGAAAAGATACTCCTCTATTCCAAAACATGATCTATGATCAACCTCCTACTGGAGAAGGTTCAAGTCACCCAATTGAACCCCAACCAACTCCACCACTAAATACAGCTCAAACACCACCCATTCAGTCCACTCAAACAAATGAACCCATAAATGTCCTGAATGTGTCCCAGGTACATGATATTACTCCCCAGAGTGCTACTCTTCACTCTGAGGAAGACCAGACCATTGCCAAACAAATTTCTAAAACTTATAAAAGGAAGAAATCTTCCTTAAAGGACACCAGGGGACCAATTGAGTCAAACCCCAGACTCCAAGAGTTGTCCTCCAAGGAGGAGAGAGGGCATGAGGAAAGGGCTCTCACTACTGATGCCCCAAAGGTGGGTGCACAGGCTAGTGAGAACATAATTAGGACCCAGACCTCGGCAACTCTCAGTGATGAATCAGAATTTGAGGAGTTACTGAGAGGACCCCGGTGCCAAGAAACCACAAGGGGGGCACTATGCTTCTTCTAGGAAGAAGAGAGTGTCCAAACAACCCAATTTATCACCAAGAAGTGATAAGGGTAGAACTGACCAAACTGAATTGACGGATAGGATGGAAAACCTTCAAACCAATGTACCAAATGAGCCCAATGATCCACCCAAATGGGCTGAGGGCAGTATTAAACAAACTAAATTGACGGATAGGAAGGAAAACCTTAAAACCACTGTACAACATTGTCTGACTCTATTGAACAATCAAGGGAAAACCATGACCTACATGAAGCATTACATTAATACCTTGAACAGAAGACAGAAGAGGTTCGAGCATAGACTTCAAAAACAATCAAATTTGATCAGGAAACTACAAAGAAAAGTTGCTGATAGTGAGGCTCAACAAGTTGAGATCACTAAGGGGGAGAAAGATCAAATTCAAGAGATGATTGATCAATCAATAGCAGCAGCCCTTCTAAACTTAAAAGAGGTCCATGGTGAAACAGGTCAAAGTGTTGGTGAGAACCTGTATAAAGAAATGGAAAACCTGGATGAGGGTGTATTTGTGTCTGCAAACCAATCACAAACTGCCGAATAAATAAACTCACCAGTTGCTACTGAAGTCATTGAGACTACTGATCCAATGGAAATTGAAGAAAACAAGGATCAAGAGGTTGTCACTACTGACCCTATCGAAGAAAAAGAAACTCCAGTAGTGAATGCACCAGAAGAAGAATTTATGGATACTACTGATGCCCTAGCAGTAGTAACTCCAATAGCAACCTCACCAGTAGTAAATGAAAATCAACAAGTTGTGTTATATGAACCAGAAAGTACACCAGTAGCAATCACACCAATAGCAACCACCTTGGTTACTACTGAAGAAGAAGATGAAGAAATTCCAGAGCTTCTTGAAAGAGAACAGATCATCATTGTTACAAAACCTAAAACACCAGAACAACCACTTATCATACCTGACATTGATGACAATGTGAATTGGTATGAAGCTGACGAATGTAAACTTCCCCCACATCCCAAAATACTTCCAGAGAATAAAATTAATCTATTCTCTCCATCAATTATAATCACACATGTTCTTGATATGAAGTATACTCCACCTCCACTAGCAGCCTGTATTGGAAAAGGAAAAGAGAAGTTTGATGATGATTATCCGAACAGAGCACTAGGCCACTACATGGTAAACAAAATGAACCATGTCTGACCTGCTAAACAAGATAAATGGAAGGTGAACAGGATAAGGTACTTGAGAAAAGTTGCTAAAACTCAAGCTCTTGAAGATAAGAAAAAGGCTGAAAAAGAAAAATTAAACAACCCTGAAACTCAAGAAGCTGAGGTACAAATTCCACAGATAGAAGGAGTCCTGGTAGAAGGTCAAAAAGCAGAATTTAAAAGACAAAGAAAGATTGAAGAAGAACACTTAAATTGTCTTGAAGACCTTGTAGCCGAATGTAAACGAGAAAAGGCTGATCTACCAGATGATATATTTGAACAGAAAAAGAAGATGATTGACTTTTTGAAGTCAAAGGGACATAGTGCTAAATCTTTTGGTAGAATGAAGATGATTACAATAGTAGACAAATATTGTACTGCCAAGAAGAAAGAACTAGCAGAAATGGAAGTTGAAGCTGAAAAGGAAAAAGTATTAGTTGAAATAGATCCCATGATAATCCTCACTAGAACACCAACAACTGGAGAACCTTCAATACCTCCTAAGAAAAGGAAAGGAGATGAACTTGAAACTAAACAAAGAAAGAAAAGAAAACAGGAAATACAAGTATTTGATACTCATGTTGCTCTTATTGAAGATAATCCAATCATAAATTGGAGGATGGTTGGTGATGCTATTGAAATTATAAGACAAGACAAATCAGTTCAAAGATTCACTGGATGGAAACCATTAGTTATGTCTTGTAGTAGAGCTGATATCATTAAAGTCCTGATCATAGGCAAACCAAGAATGACAAAGAAGTCATGGAAGAATTCAGGAGCTGGATACTTAAGCAAAATGATTGATGCTGCATTTTATCAAGACAAATATCCTGAAATATTCTCAAACAAAGAAAATGTGTATGCTTGGAATGTGCTTCCCACAGTGAACATGTATTTCTTTAAAAGATCAAGCAAAAACTGTGAATTGTACTTGTATGAAAAGGAATATCCACATTCTGAGGAAACAATGTATCAGTTATACACAAACACAATGATGAAACCCTATGATGCTGTGATGTTTCATGACAAACTTAATTATTTTATTAAAAGAAACAGCAAGTATATTATTGCTCAAAGAAAGCTGCAAAATCAAAGAACCATTGAAGGCGGACAAAGAAGAGCTAAATTATTAGAAGAACAAGCTAAGAAGAATGAAGAGCAAAAGAAACTTGATTAATTCAAAGAGAATTAATAAGTTTAGGGGGAGATTGTTGGGATGTAAATCAGATATAACATTCTATTACTGATGCTGCAGTTGGTACTGATTCAAGTATACTGAAGAATAGTACTCTGATGGGGCAGAACTGCATTTACTACTGATGCTACTGATCTCAAGTCTACTACTGATGATGGCAAATGCTACTGATGATGGCAAATGCTACTGACGTCTATTTTTGGTGCTGATCGTATACGAGATTCTAGCATAGTTAGTTAAGGAATGTATATCTTTATGTAATTTAATTGTAATCGAATCCTAGAATAACTAGGTTAATATTTTAGGCTTCAAGGACTAGTATATATAGTTCCTTATGAATTGTAAACATACGTGTGTATTGATCGATAACATTAATATACATTGAAGCTTTTTATGAACTACTGTGTTCTTATTTACATTCGTATTCATTAACAGTATTCATTGTTCTTAATCAATTAAACTAAAGTGTTGATCCGCTGCAACTTCTTATAGTTTGTAGATCTGTGATTAATTAATCCTTCTAGGTTAATCGATCCTGACAACTAATCTTAAGTATGGTTCACTAATCTTACACCAATGAGGCGATGACCAAAATTTAGTGACCGTATATTTTATGGTGCTAGAATTAATAAAATGTTGGTCACTCATTATTTTTATACGTAATTCAGTTTCTTAAATTTATTGGAATACACGTTGTTATGGTGAATTATGAATATGTAAAGGAAATTAAGGGGTTGTTTGAGAAATCTTATTTAAAATAGTTTAGGCTTATTAGCTTAATTAAATTAACAAGTTTTAATTAAATAAAGTGTTTGTTTTAGCTTATATAAGAATATTGAAAAATTAACGAAAATAGTTTAATGAGTAAAGAGGTTGTGAAGAAAAGAAAATGACGTGGAGGTTAAAAATGTAAAGCCCTTGCCCCTTGATATTCTTAGATAAGTCTTAAAAGTCACAACAAAATAACTTATTTAAGGGAACTTAAATAAACTTATAAGCACAAGTTGATAAGCCTATCTAAACATTTAATATGACCTTATTAAGCTTAAATAAGCTAATAAGCTCTTTAAATAAGTCCTCCCAAACACCTCCTAAGTATATCTAAATTAAATGAAGGGTCATTCAAATTCACCTTTACTGACTCTTGACTATCCGTAAAATGAGTTATTTTCCTACACTTAGTCATCTCGTAAAGTGAATTAGAATTCAGCTTAAAAAAAATTATCCTGATACCAGAGAGAAAAAAGAAAACAGAAAAAAGTTTGATTGGCTCAACATTATACTTTAATAAATAATAGCGTTTTTAAATTAGTTAATTTGATGGTGACCATCAAAACATAAGGGTAATAACAGAAAAAGTTGTAGACATCAAACATATGTCAATGCGTGTAACACATTTTTTCACATTGAAGTCTATCCTTACAACGCCATGCTCAAATCAATAATAAGAACTAATACTCGTTCTACAAACCAAATTAACCACACACAAACAAAACCTGAATAATAAAACCACATACTAAAAACCATGAAAAACAGTTCTACAAAACTTGCAATCCAATGGACAAAATCCAACATGAAAATGGTAGAAACAAACACAAACGAAACAGCCGGAGGGATTTACCGGCGATGGCGGTGGCGGCAATGAGGTTTGCACATATAAGTGCAATCATAGAAACACGGGCCGCCACAATGAAGCGGGCAATCCAGTTTCATCCCTTTACACGGGCCGCCCATGCACTCTGCAAACTCCCCAACTACATAATAGTTTTCTCCAATTGGATTAAAGCTTCTATGCTCACCATGATGAATGTGACGGTGACGATCTCTCCTTTTTGTGTGTTTTCGACACCCCCATCTCCACCATCCGCCGCCGCCGCCACCACCGCCACCTCCTCCACCGCCACCACCTCCTCGTTTGCCGCCACCTCCACCGCCGCCACCGCCACCACCACCACCACCTCCACCCCATCCCCAACCAAACCCCCACCCATAACCGCCACCTCCACTATCTTTTCCTTTGTTGTTGATCACTACACTATTGGTAGTTTTGTTCGTTATTTCTCGAGTTCCACCATGCGTAGAAGTAACATTGGACACGTCGTTGCTGACTAACTTTCGGTCGCAATTTACACTATATAACATGAAAAACAAAATAATCCACAAACATGATCCAAATAATACCTTCATATTTGAACCAAAAAATGCAGTGTTCACTGTAGTCCTATGTGTGCATCTAAGTCCTCAATATATAAAGAACAAAAGTGTATGAGTACTGACAACTAGACTTACCCCACCAGTCCAAACCAAAATCATAGAGACAATGTGGGGTTTGTGGGGTCAAAATTGCCTTAGGGTATACTCTTGTCCCCAGCCACATTTCATTTTTTTAACAACAAAATATATAAAAACTACTCCTAAATCTACATAATTATCCACAGCAGTACTCGAACTAGTGACCACGTGCTAATGAAGAACATTTTCCAGCACCTTATACTGCTAGGCTACAAGCTCTTTGGTCCCCAACCACATTTCAATAGTGAAGTATTGTAGAAGAAGTTGAATGAGTATACATATAAAGAAGAGTAACTTTTTAGGATTTTGTAGAGTAAACTAATGGAGTAGTGTGGTACAAAGCTCCTACAAGTTGCAGGAGGCATGCAAGAGTGTTATTAATTTAAGTTGCCTTAATCATACAATCCATACCCATAGCATATGCCCACCTACTCGTTATTATAGCAAAATATTCTTCAAGATGCAGCTACCGGTTAAGTTTGTTGATAACTATAAGTAGAACCATCAACCAATGTGGTTTGGTCTCCTAACCGATACAGTTGCTCGTTTAGGTGCTAAGATATGTTTACTTATTAATGGGTGAACAAGTCGATTTAAGTTGTGTTTTTTTCTCAAACGTGTCAAATTGGCCGAATAAAGATGAAATTCACCCTGAGACTGTTTTGTATGTATAAATCATACTAAATTAGTTTATCGAAATATTTATATTATTGTGGTAGTATGTGATAAAACATAGGGTTTTGTTAGTGATTGTTGGTAGTTATGTTTGGATATTGATATCATTTCAAAGATAAAAGTTGAAAAGTTAGCTTGTACTTAATTATGGGTCCAAGCCAGGGTAACTATTAAATCCTTAAAATGACTAGTGTTTGCAAGTTAACATAATTTGACCCAGTTTAACCCGTACGAAAATTGACATATTTCAACCCGAACCTTATTGATCATTTACCTTACCCTTCCCATTTCTCCACCTCTAGAAATTACATTTTGGGCACATTAGCGATCAAAACTGCAAAAATTCCACCTATCTTTCTTATCGCATAATTATGCCGAATGTAACAAGAAACTAACTATGGTTTCTTTAAGATGGTTGGAAGTTGGAACTAACAAACTCAGAGGTCATTTGATAGTTGCTAACTAGATTAGTTATGACTGAGTTAGTTGCTAACTGAGTCCGACTCTTTTTTATCCAGACCGAATCAACACGATAGTTTGAACCGAGTCCAACTAATTGTGAAGATATCAAACATGATCGAGTTTAAAATTGGACCAACAAATCAAACAACCCCTCAGTTTGGACCATGGGACCATCATCTAAGGGTTGATTGGTATATAGAATCATACTCAAAAACTAGGAATAAACTTAAAGGATAAGGCACTGTTCATGGTCCTAGGTTGACTCATTCTTTAAACAACCCGCATGAATAATAGCAAATCGGCATATTTAATATGTATCATTTATAAAAATCCACATATAAAGGACGTAAATATAACAAATTACACATACAATTCACATATGAAATGTACTAATAATACAAGGACCGATTCAGCTACAACTTATGATCATAAACAAAACATTGTTCTATTAACAGTCAGAGAATTAAAACGCAATTAAAAAATAGTAACTGAGCTTAGCTTACACATGTATGCTTTCAACAAGGATTGGTATTTGGTAACAGTGTTTTTGAAAAAAAATCGAGCAAAACATCTGCATAATAAACAAAAGTAAGTTAATCATCATAAAAATGCAACAAAATTACCAAAATATTCAACGAATTTGAAATTAAGAATTATTATTTGAGTGAACTGAAAAAATCGTCATTAAACTATCACCCAAAGTACACCAAATTTATCATTAACATTAATAATGCTAAACGAACTCGTTAAAATGGACAGCAAGCTGGTAATATTAACACTTCAAACATATAAGGGGATGGATTTTATAGATTTCCTATTGTTACTATTATTATTATTACTATTGCTATTGTTACTGCTAATTTAATTTATGTATTCTAATGTTTTTCTCAAGATTCTTCATTGTCAGTTTATCACCCACCATCAAATAAAAGTCAAAATAGGTTTTCCTATTAATTTATTATTATTGCTAATTTACCTTATTATTTTAATTTATTATATAAATGTGGGTAACAGGTCAAAATAGGTTCGGATCAAAAGAAGTAATTTTCATAACACTCAGATCAGGTTTGACACAAAACACCTTATGTTCTAAATTTGTATTTTTTTCATAAAATTATTACTGTGTCAAAATTGGCTACAAAAAATACACTATTTCCATAGTAACCTAGTTTTTAGAGTAAAATGATTTAAGAGATTTTACGCACTGAAGACTACAATTTAGACGAATTTTCACCCGTTTGACATGTTATAAACAAAACATAACCCAAACAGACTCATTCATACATAAACGGGTCAAATTACCTTATGCCAGCTGGCGAATCATATCACCTAATTTGTGATGGAGAACACAACAACCCCGAAGCATCAACACCTACAACCGAAAGATCACACACACTACACAATTTCCCTTCTTCACTAACCACAAAACCCGATCCGCAATACGGGCACGCAACTTTCTTCTGCCCGTGATAAATCGGGACATAACCCGACCCGCAAATCACAAACGGGTTTCTAAAATCATAATTCAATTTCGACGAATCAATTAAATTCTTTTCAGCAGCTTGCAATACTTGCCTTGCTGTTTTTGCTTGATTTTCATTGGTCGGATTTGTTTCTAGAAACCGTCTAGCAAAATTAGCAGCCGTGACGTTATTTTTCGCGTTATATGATAGTTTCATCGCGTTTAATAACGCGAGCCGTAAATGCGGGATTTGTAGGTTACAATGAGTGAAATAAGCTGCTAATTCTTGTTGTCGAATTGGGTCGTTTTTTATTTCTTTTCTTTTAATCTCGATTTTTAAACCCAAAACGTATTCTTTCACAATTAAAATCATTTCTTTTAATTCGTCAACTTCT
This sequence comes from Calendula officinalis, assembly GCA_963853835.1. NCBI lineage: Eukaryota > Viridiplantae > Streptophyta > Magnoliopsida > Asterales > Asteraceae > Calendula > Calendula officinalis. The sequence goes on along the minus strand of OY970828.1, from coordinate 5,465,322 downwards.
CGTCTTGATTCGACTATAATTAGTGGAATTGTGTGGAGAATGTTTAGAAATAACCGAAGTGCTTCCGAGAATCTTCCGGAAGTTGTGGCTTTGTAACCGTTTTTTAGTTTCTCCTCAAGTTGTGGAAAGGTGAACACGAGTGCGGGCCGGGCCGTTGACTCGGTCAAAGTCAAACCCCGTTGGATCGGGGTAGACAGTATAGGAAAACACGGGAATGTAAGTAGGTAAGAATAACTACCCGAATAAAGATCGATAAAAATCGGTTTCAAAGGAGTGAAATTTTTAATCCCTAATTGTCGTTTCAATAACCGCATGGCGGTATCGAAATCGCCAGCTGTCACGTGCTCAGCCGCCAGCGAGGATTTTCGCGTCCAGAGTTCGGTCACTGGGGTCCCGCGAGTGGGGACCACAAAACGGGAGCTTCTAGAAGCTTCCAGAACATCCACCTCGGGTGGAATTTCCAAATCTTCAAGCTCCCACCCTCCTTCCTCTTCGTTTTCTTCGTTTTCGTCTTTTTCTTCGTTGACTTTTTGACCATTTACATCGTCTAAATCAAGCTCTTCACCCCAATCACCATCATTCACATCTTCTTCATCTTCTCCAACATTTTTATTATTTGATTTATTTCCAAAATTTTCAAAACCGCCCTCAAACACCCCTTTCATAACCCGTAAAAGCGGCCAATCACCGCCACGTGTAACGGGAACAGGCGGCATTAAAAGTGCCCGTTTTCTACCTTCGGGCAGATCGGGCACCTCCCCTAATTGGCCCGAAATCCGGTCAGCAACATCACTCAGCCCGTGAACCTTAGCAGTAACATACGCAAGATACAAATGACCTGATTTTTCCAAAACTGTGACCCGTTCCCGAACATCACCCAAATAAACCGCATTATGAAACCGACCCATAACATCATTCTTAACTTCAGCAATTTTAAGCATTTTATTAAGCTTTTCAATATTTCCAGTAATTAAATAAAGAAACGATAATCGTTCAAAATTCTTCGTTTTTTGGTAACAATATTCCACAATTCCCGAATTACCCTGACGCAAAGCTTCAATACCTAATTTATACCAATTTTCTTTTTCATCAATTTCTTTAGCAGCAGCAACTGCTATCTGAATATTCCCACTATCAAGTGCTAAATTGAAACGGGTATTTTCGTCTTTTACAAAATGTAATGCAACTTCAGGAAATCCCTTTTGTTGTAAATAAGAAATCATTGCTTGCCCAACAAGATTCGAATTTCTAATCATGTTCATAACATTATCGTATTTCTTTTTCAATAACGATAATTTAAATATATATTCGGTTGCATCGATCACTATAACTTTGTTTTTACCTTCACGATCTAAGCAAAAAACGTTATTTTTTAAAACTTTTGTGATGTAAATAGGGCAATCTAGGGTTTTTATTATTCCATTATCTCCATTTGGTAGACAATATTTAATATGGTTTAAAGTTGTGTAAATAAAAACACCGTTTTCATCATCAAATGCTCCACTTTTGACACGAATCGTTTCGTGTAATACGCACTTTTGTTCAAGTTTTTTATTAGCTAAAATTATGGAATGTTTGCTTAATAAAGCAACGGTTTCCATATCATTTGACCAAACAATATACTTAACAAAAGGCGTTTCAAGACTACCGATAACAACCTGTTGTTGAAGATCGAAAATTACCATTTTGCCCTCAGCCCGACAGAGTAAATTACCAGTCCCGCCATAAAATACCGAATCTGTAGTAATCGGAAGGCCCGTTTTCTTAACAATCTCGTTCTTGAGATTCTTGATTAGTACTTGATTAGTGGTTTTATCAAGAATCGCAAACCGGTTTCGGTCTATAAAAACCGCGGGCCCACCGGGCCCTTTTTTCGGGTCTTGGACCGTATCGCCCCTAGTAATACTATCTTTTGGTACAATGTATAACTCATACGACCCGTTTTCGGTATCCGAACATATTAAAATCGCGTTTTCTGTAGGGCTATATGACATAGTTTTCGGGCCTTGATTCAAAGAAATGGGCCCGGCCCGTTTAATTGGGAGAATTTGTGTTTCTTTTTGAGTTGAGAAATTGTAGAATTTCAAAAACCGATCTTTAACATAAAACATGGAATCATTACTTACTGAAAAAGGTGGTCTTTCGCGTTCGAGTTTGAACACGATCATTCCAGTATCGTGACCAGCTGCAAAAAGATTCATTTCTGGGTGACACGTCTGCACCCAAAATCGGTCGTGTTCTCGTTTGAATGTTTGGATTAAGGTTCGTTTTGTTGAGTCCCAAATACGGATACTTTTGTCTTCTGAGTTTGAAATGATTATATCTTGTTTCGTGTGGAACATGACACATGATATGTTGTTTGTATGTCCTCTTAATGAATCAACTTCCCATGCTTTTGTGTCTGGAAAACCGAAAATGAAGCAAGTTATAAGACAAAACAAGATATAATTTTTGAAACCTAAAGGACAATCATTGAAATTTGTTATAAACCTAAAGGACAATCGGTGAAATTTGTTATAAACCTAAAGGACCATCTGTGAAATTTGTTATAAACCTAAAGGACCGACCGTGTAATTTACTCGGAGTAGATGAGAAAGGGAAAGACGAAATTGACCAAAATACCCTCACGTGCATCACACGTGATGTCACTTAGGCCGTTTTCGTAAAGGGTCATCGGTGGAAAAACTTTTAGAAATAAGGACCATCAGTGTAATTTTTGAAACTAAAGGACCATTGGTGAAATTTGATAGAAACCTAAAGGACCATCTGTGTAATTTACTCTTGATATTATAAGCAAATTACGTGAGTAAACAAGATCAATAAGCGACTCGGGGGTACTAAATCGACCATTTTGTCAAGTTCAGGGTACCATGCTACACATTTAATAATTTAGGGTAGTAGAGGACCTAGTTAGCTAAGTTCAGGGTACTAAAATGCATTTTGTTCATTAATGTATAACATATGATATAAAACTATATTATTACGATATTAATCCAAAATAAGTGCATGCAGATGCAGTTACAAACATACAATTAACAAAGCATTTAAATAAATTTAATAAAAATTACAAAATAATTGTTTTCATGACTTACCATTCATTCGCCACAACTTCAGCAAACGATCATCAGCACCCGAAACAATCAACGGCAAAGTGGGATGAAATGAAGCCCAATTAACACCTCGATCATGACCTTCTAGAACATACTTCACAACAACATCAATTCCACCAAAAAGATCAGAATTTATCTGACTCAAATTATTCATCAAATCATCAACAGGAGACACGTTTTTGTTCCTTAGTGATCCAATATCCCAAACACGAACAGTTTGATCAAGTGAAGCTGACACAACAAGATCTTCTTTAGGGTGAAAAGATGCACACATTACATAATGATTATGACCAGTTAAAACTGAAAGACATGTTCGTGATTGCCAGTTCCAGATTCTGACTGTTTGATCATCACTTGCACTCACAATCCATGGTGATTCATGATGAAATTGAACGGTCCGGATGTAATCTAGGTGTCCTAGAAGTGTGAACAGACACCTGTGCAACTTGTAGTTCCAAACCTTAATCTTGTAATCATCTCCTGCAGAATTTGTAATTATCTATTAACATAAACCCTAAATCCACAAAAAGCTAACAAACAAACTGCAATTAACTATCAAAAACTACAAATTATATCACTAGTCAAAATCAATTACCTCCAGAAACAAATAACGGCTGCAATATGTGAAAATGAACACCACGAACTGGTCCATCATGTTCGTCAAACTTATCAATCAATGTTCCCATTCTATAATCCCATAGCTGGATCACACCGCTATGAAGACTCGCAAGGATCCATGGTCTTTTCGCATGAAGACTAAGTCCTTTAACTCTGCTACTCTTAGTCTCGAATTTAGTCAACATTATTTCAACCGACAGCAATCCTAAAACCCTGGAATTTGAAATAATTCAACTATAATGCAATTGCAACAGATGAGATGAAGTAAATTAACAATGCATTATAGAACTAAAATTCAATTAAAACCACTAATTGTACACAGATCGAGAAGAATCGAGCAAATTGAAGTAATTACTGAAGAAAACAGCGTACCTCAATCAGATGTTAGATGTGATTTCTTCAAAATTAGATCCAACCGATCACACTTTATCAATTAATTGAAAACTTCACATCCAAATCGACGTGTATATATACATATACATGTGAGTAATCGAGAGAGATTTGCAGGGCTTGAAGATCGCCAGCTGGAAGAAGGATTATGAGTACTTGCTACTTAAGTATGATGAAGTGTGTGGAGTGTAAAAAACATTAAATTAGGGGGCTAATTGCATCAAAATATAATACTTCGTACTACTTTTGTTTTAAGGGCTTTGTTAATAACAGCTCTTAGGGCTGTCATTAAGAGGTGTTACGTGCATAAATCGTTTCGTTTATACTTTCAGTGGTGGAGGTTGATTCCTAAAATGCAGGAGGCGGTTATTGATTATTATTTTCCTTGTTTTAATTATCTATTATCATAAATGTTTATCTTATGTCTACTTAAATATTCAGGGTTACAATAAAATCTAGCGGTCACCGTTAATTTGCCAACGTCGTAGATGTGACACCGTGTACACTAGTCAAAGGGTGACTATTACAAAGATTAGAGTCTAAGAAAAGAAATTCAGTTATACTTTTCATAGATTAAAATAAAATAATTTAACAAGTTATAAATGGGTGGTAAACGCGTTTGTTTTCTGAATTTATGTAGTCAACAGAAAAAATAATGTAAGGGGGTATATGATCATAGCGGACTTGGTCAAAAAGTTTAGAGCATCTCCAACCATAAACTCTATAAAATCACTCCATCTCTATAAATTGGTGGGCTCATTCACTCTAAATATCCTCTCAACTCCAACCATAAATTCTATCCATCTCTTCAAAACTCTTTAAAATTAGTGGGACCCATATTACATCTACAATTACACTCACAAACAAAGTGTGGGGTCCACGGATAGAGTGGATTTCTCTCACTCTAAATATAGAGTGAGCTTTTCTCTCACTCTATATTTAGAGTGAGTGATAGAGGTAGGTTGGAGGAGAAAATCCTTCAAATATAGAGATAGAACGGGTGATAGAGGTTGATTGGAGATGCTCTTAGGGATATCATGTACCTTTTTGTTAGAGTATTATTTATACTAAAACTGTTTATTTTTATAAGTATTCGAGAAATTTTAAGAACGTTGTATTGGCTACCTCTTGCTGTAGCTTTTTACATGCTAGAAGCTATTTATGTTATTTTATGGGTCCTATTATTTGAACACTCCTCTATACCAAATAAATACCCCAACCAAAATTAAAACTTGAAAACTAGGTTCACAAACAATTAATTAACATAATTATTTACGTTTTTTTTAAACTTAAAATCGGTGGTCGACGGTGGTGGTGAGCGGAAGATTCGATGGTGGTGGTGGAGTTAGCAGAGCAGTTAGTTGATGGAAGCGGAATGAGCGACGGAGTAAGTTGGTGATGTCGGAGTGAGTGGCAGACTAGTGGTGGTGGTCGACGGATTCCGATGCGAGTGAGTTGGTAGAGATGGTGCCTAGCGGCGGCGTATGGTGGAGACTTTGTAAGAATTATTATGAATTGTTAAGGTGTCCAAATAATAGAAAGGGGTGTTCAAATAGTACATCCCTATTTTATTTTGTTTTGATGCAAATAACGCATCTCTTAATCGCCCTTTTTGGTTTGTATATCTCTAGTAAGAACACGAGGAACGTTCGTAATTAATATGTTAAAAAGTTTAATGTTTGAACCGACCGCCATCTAATTAAACATCAAACTAGCGTCAACTTGGCCTTGTTTGGCCGAATTTTTTTATAGAATAATAGATTATGCAATGGTAGAGCACTCTACCAACCAAGGGTCTAAAAATTGTGACACGGTGTCGTCAAATCGTGAAATGAGGCGTCACTGTTAGAAACAGTCCATGGGTAGTTTAAAGTCTAGTGTAAGATAAAACGTGATAAGGCAACGTAAGGCATGCCTTATCGCATAAATCATTTTAGGCAGGTTACAAAATTTGATCTTTTTATGAAAATAATGATTTGTTTTTGGAAAAAATAATAATGGGATATAGAATTATAATTTAGATGTAATATATGTTTTTTTTAACTTACTATCATATAAATTAATCAATAAATCTATAATTTTTTTGAACTTGATATACTTATATATAATTATATTAGAAATTTTGTCGCCTTAAAATATTCCATAAAAAATGGTCATAACTCTGGCCCATAACGCATAAGACTTGATGGTGCGGTAGCGCTGCAACTTTAGAACCTTGTTACCAACATCTCAGTGCTCACTATTAAATTAGATCCGTCATTCCGTCATTAGCTTTTAAGGTTTCCTATCGTTAATTTGCTTTGCCTAAATCTCCTTGTGTTTTTTTTTTCCATTATCAATTTCATACAAGAGTCTATAGTTTCTCTCTCAATCTTAATAGGGATAGTGACCATTTCATTAGCGACGAACTGACCCTTATATTTGCAATAAGAGTATTCATCAAAAACATTATTATAATCCAGAAATTCAGCAGCGACCTCAAATGCCCATGGATCACTCTAAGAATACCGGATGCCAAAACTGTTGGGTAAAATTCTAGATAATTTTGTCCACGATCGTCATTCTAAATATCACGACGGGCCAACGGTACGCGAACTTTGTTGGATATTGGGTTTGGGGAGTATCAGATAAACTTTTGAGTCGTGTGAATCACTTTCGCAGTAAAATATTCCGACCCTACCGATTGCCTTTGGGTATCACGAAATCAATATTGGGATAAGACAAATATACAACTCTAATTCAAGGCTATATGAATTTGAGTATAAACAAAGAGTATGTTGTTAATTTTCATATACATTTTGAGACAAAGACCTCTTTATATATAGAGGATGGGTGTAACCACTTTTTTGGTATTGAAAGGTTGCATCTTTTGGTGAACATGAGTGTCTTTTGGTGAAATGATATCAACTAACAAACATAACCGTTCAAATAAAAAGATACAACGCAGCCCTTTACTTTAATGAATCGAGTTAGTCAATCGAGTGAGCACTACCCACAAAAATTACCTTAAACCAACTACGATATAAAAAAAAGGATCTTTTTAACGACGTTAAGCCTTTGGTGCCGAATCTTTTGGCGCAATGCCCGATGTCATTTGGAGAATTTTGGCATGGCTTTAACATTACCACAACGAGCCCTCAACTAGTTTCTACAGTATTACCACTTTTTAAAAGCATTTAACATTGCCCTTTTAACAAAATTAAGGTGGCGATTCAAAACAGAGAATAATTCCCTTTGGAAACAGGTTATTCAAGCAATTCACGGGATAAATGGGGGTCTTAATGCAGCAAATCCTATCGGTAAAATATCCGGGCCATGGAATAACATTCTAAAAATCCATAAATATTTAAAAAGTATCAGTATCCCCTTTAAAAATTGGTTTGTGGAAAGGCCCGATCAACCCGTCAGTAGTCAACAGCCGCGAATCCAATGGGCCATTTCTCAATCTGGGCAGTTTTCGGTCAGTTCAACGCGCGAGGTGGTTGATGATTTTACTCTTAAAAGGGCGGTACAACGTGAATTCCCATGGATTAAAGGGGTGCCATCTAAAGTTTGTATTTTGGCTTGGAGATACTTTCATGGTAGGCTTCCAACGAAGCTTAATCTTGAAAAAAGGGGAATACCGATTATTTCTTCTGATTGTTTTTTGTGCGGGTCTGATCCGGAATCAGAATGTCACATTTTCATGGGCTGCAGTTTTGCTCGCAATATTTTGGCAGAATTCGGTAAGTGGTAGGGGCTAAATATTGACCAGGTACACAATTTAGATGAATTAATTCATTGGGGCCAAAAAATTAATTTAAAAGGTGAAACTTATAAAGCCTTTATGGCATCGATTTATACTATGATATGGGGCATTTGGAAGTTTCGTAACAGAAGTTATTTAGGGCTGTCAAATCGTGCTATCGTGTCGTGTTTCAGGATAACACGACACGAATTCGTTCAACACGAAAACGACACGACACGAAGTCGTGTTTTATTTTGGTAACACGAACACGACACGATTAAAAATGATAAACACGATAAACACGACAACACAAAATAAATAACAAATTTCTTACTTATTACATGCTAAAAACACGACAAACACGACAAAATCATAACTATCGTGTCAAGTTCGTGTTAATCTGTGTACACGAACACGACACGACACGACTTCGTGTTTGTTTTACACAACACGAACACGAATTCAGATTTCAATTTCGTGACAATTTCGTTTCGTTTCGTGTATTTTTATCGTGTCGTGTCAGGTTTTGACAGCCCTAAAGTTATTCGAGGTTAATCAAAGGGAGAAAGAGAAATTCATATTTAGTGAGATATAAAGTTTATCTTACTTTTGGTTGAAGAATAGATTAAAATCAAGTAATTTGCACAATAGATGGTGTGATTGGTGTTCTAGCCCCATGTCTTGTTTTTTATGTAGTTGTTTGTTTGGTTGTTTGTTGTTTTTTTGTTTTTCTTCCTTTTATTTTTAGCTTCTTGCTAATTTTAATGAAATAGGCGTTAAAAAAAACCACTTTTTATTCGGGTACATGATTGTCATGTAACACTAATTTAGCTATTTGAAAGAAGAAAGAAAAACACCAATCATCTTAATTAATGTCCAAGAACAAAAGTGAGCCATTATTTATAAAAGAAAGTTAAAAAATTCGAATGGTTTCCACTTTCTAGTACATCAGTAGGGTCCATGATCATCGCTTTTTAATCCAAAACTCTCTGGTGCATGTGGCATAAGTTTTCTCAAATTTTTACATATCTTATCTCCTTAACACAATTCTTAGATTCTCCATGTTCCCTCAAAAATCCCAAACAAAAATCAATTTGTACGGTTGTACACATGACTATGAGTGTATATTTTTGTCTAAAGTATTTTTTTTCATTATTTTTAAATTTATAAGTGTTTGTACGATTGTGTCTCTATATTGTAATGTTACCATCTGTAGGATTAAGATGCAGAGTATTTATTGTCGCATTGTACCGGTACCTTAATAGTTATGTTTAAGAAAACAAATTGATACGGAGTATTGTTTTTTGTGTATGAAAGATGCAACTATGTGGGTAATCGTACACTCACGATATATGTTTGTTTAGTCCAAAAATATTGGTATAGCTTTAAAATAAACTAATTTAAAATGTTGCAAACACATCAAATATTTTGGATAATTTTTACATAAATTGGCACATTTAGTTCAATTATTTTACTTATTTTATTCATCGATGACATAAAGCACGTACAAATGGATTGAAATCATACCCTCTATAGTTACGGGTAGTGATTTTGGGACCACATAAATTACTTCTTCTACCACAATCACTGCTTTACGGTATTTGTAAAATATGCTTTAAATATTGTATAGTATGGTAGGTGAAGTATTTTGTATGGTTCCATAATTACTACCCATAGTTATGCCATTCTTACTTGATGAATAATTATAAAATGTTAAAGTTAGCAAAGATATTATTCCTTTCATATATAATGCGTGATCATATATATATAGGATTAAAATTACATTTTAACTACATTCACTACTACAATTAAGGGTTTTTAGTAACACCAAAATTCATTACAAAAAGGTCAAAATTCGTTACAATAGGTCTATTGTAACACCATTTACACCATTACATTCGCTACCATTACAATAGGTCTATTGTAACGCTTTTGTAACGGTAACAGTGCTATTGTAACGCCTTTGTAACACTATTCTGCCCACCGAATGTGCCGTTACAATAGGTTCTTCTACTGTTACAATAGGTCTATTGTAACGCCAAATGCAAGTGTAACACCAATATGCCTATTGTAACGCCAAATGCAAATGTAACATCAATATACCTATTGTAACGCCAAATGCAAGTCTAACACCAATATACCTATTGTAACGCCAAACACAAGTGTAACAATGACTACAATTTAATTAATAATGGATAATATAATCTAGATTTAAAGAAACACATTAATATCCAAATAAGATTTAATATTATAATCAAAGTGTTTACATTAATAAGTTGTAGCCTTAACCAATTCAAAATGTCTAAACCCAAATCCATTTAACACATGGAAAAACAATAAAATGACAAGTTGAAATACTCATGAGGGTGCTATAGATTGGTCCAATTTCATCCTCTTCATTTCGTGTAAATCAATTTCCTGCAATTGGATAAAGAAAACAATTAAATGACAAGTCAAATATAGAGCGTATGTACCTATTCATTATCTACAAAAAAAATTGTGTACGTCTCAAATTAAGTAGATAATTCCTAATGTTAATATTAATTCAATTGTTCAACTAATAACTTCTAACTAAAGATGTATAAAACATGAAATACACACTAAAATTATAGTACATACAAATATGATCATTACATTTCAATTTGCAAAATCATACATTCTGACAACATATTAAGTCAATTGATTAAATAATAATTACATAATTAAATGCAAACCTCAAGATGTTAATGGAAGTTATATTGGTCCTCTGATATGCATGTACCTCCATTATTAGAACTCTAGAAGCACAACCTGTGAAACTAAAATATTTGAGTAGAACGAAAATCTCTTGCTAAATGTTGTAGTTCCTCGTCTTTTATTCTGAGTGTCCTATTTTTCTTTCAAAATTATAATTGTTATAAGATTATTAACAAGACTGCTAATACCTTCATGGTTGTTTAATCATCAAACATGCCATCAGGTAATGCAGCTTCAATTTCTTCTTGCAATCTTTAATACATCTTCAATTTCTTTGGAAGATTCTAGAGTTGTTAAATCTGCAGCAGTTACAACAGCAGATACAGTCCGTAATTTTTAACATCATCTTTTTTCAATAAAGCTTGTTCGACATTTTTGTTGTCATTATCGTGTGCTAAACAAACAAAAATTGAATCTAAAGACCAAAGTTGGCCATATCACATAATAATGGTAATGCATACTGTCATAATGGTGAATCTGACATTATAAATTGCATTAAATGTGGGATTATTCCGTTTTAGGCTGTTTCTGTCGTCTTTTATTTGTTTTGCATAGGTTGAATGGTGCATTCAGGTGCTTCAATAAACAGAATTTAACGATTGGATTATTCAAACTTATTCAAACCACGTTGCTACATATAGAAATTGCATGTGTACCTTTACAAAGACTCATGTAGCACGAGAAAGTGCATTTTTAACAAGATCCATACTGCCACTTAAACAATTTCATACGAAATCAACATAAATCTTGTTCAAATGCACATCATCCACATCGTCATTGGTGCATGTAATAATCATAAACCGGCAAAAATTAATCATCAAAAACAGAAGGAGCAACACAAAATAAGGATCTGTATGCACAAAAAATAAGAAAAAAGCTTTCTCTGATCGAAGCTAGTTACTGACTGAAACGATCAAATGAAATATAAACTACTAAGCTAATCTTAAATCAATGAAATATAATACAAATATTTCGTAAAAATATTCTGTAATTCCGAATACATACCTTAAAGGCTTAAACTCGAGGAGCGAAGGCAGGTGAGATCGAGCATGCTAGATTGAGCCGGTGAGATCGAGGCGAGATTGAGCAATTCAATAAAATGTGCATATAACAACAGATCGGGAATCAGTGGAGGTGAATCGAACAAACAATTTAATGCAGCCGGATGACAGTTTCATACCTAATTAACGCAGATCGGGAATTGGTGGAGGTGAATCGAACTAACAAATTAATGCAGCCAGATGACAGTTTCATACCTAATTAACGCAGATCAGGAATCAGTGGAGGTGAATCAAACTAACAAATTAATGCAGCCAGATGACAGTTTCATACCTAATTAACGCAGATCAAGAATCGGTGGACATAGTTTCATACCTAATTAATGACGGAGAAATCGAACTAAAAAATTCTTCAACACAGCCGGAAGAATCGGTGGTAGTGGCGGCGGCGAATCAGTGAGGAGAATCGGTGGTGGTGGTGGTCGTCGTGAAACGGTGGTGGTGGTCGTCTCTGCCTTCGTCTTCTCGAGCGATCGTACAAATGAAATACGAAGTAATTAAGTTTAGAAAAATGGGGGAGTTAAAAGAAATATGTCCGTACAAAAGAAAGATTATGTTTACATCTTTTGTTTTATTTAATACTAGGTTAAAGCCCGTGAAGAATCACGGGTTGCAATTTTAATGCTCAACGTAATTAATATAAAAAAAATAAACTAATCGTTTATTTCTTGATGACTACCTTGACTTCAAGAATACATAAACAAATCAAATAAAACACTAAGAAAATCTATCTATATCCATCCATAAATATAACAAAATCTATATCTATTTAAAAATCTCTTTTAAATATCTTTTTTTCCGAGAATTTACGGTTCTAATATACGTTTTCAGTATCATTGCCAAATATGAATAGCATTATTGGATAGCATTACGTACCTTTGACTTCAAAACAATTATTGATCATATAATAATCGGTTTATAAAAACATTCAAAGGCTGTTATTGTAAATTAGAATCAAATCAAAAATCAAATTAACCAAAAAATTCTCGAGTCAAATTCACCCAAAGGTACATATATAAAATGCAAATATCAATCGTGATATATATGATAAGAAATTATAAAATGTTCCTATATCGTACATATTTAAATTTTGTAAATATCAAAGGGTGGTCAATAATTTTATTGAACATATCTTTTATAACCCGTGAATTTCATGAGTAGTAAATCATTTTAATTAAATCGAAATATGTAGTTTACATTTCACACTATTTGTGATTTTTCTTGAAAGTATTCAAGAAATTATGTAGCTCAATAAAGTTTGACCCAACACTATACGTTGACTTCAATTAACGTTTAACACAATTAGTTTTAGAAAACCAAAATTAACTTGATGAGGTAATTAAATATCACCTGCTCATTCATTTGGACTACATACAATGTTTATAATAAGGAATGATCCATACAATTGTTTATGTACTCATGAGTCATGAGTACATAAACATCCAAAAGTCAAACACGAACTAATGTGGTTATGTACACAAACAATTGTATGGATCATTCCTTATTATAAACATTGTATGTAGTCCAAATGAATGAATTTTAAAAAACCAGATCTAACTTGATAGTATAATTAAATATTACCTGCTCATGACTACATAATTGGAAGTTTCCAACTTGTACAATTTGTTGTTTATAAAGCTTCTTTCCTTTTAAGCATTGTATTCCATCTTAATAGCATCCAAAAGTGAAACACGAACTAATGTACTTATATAGACAAACAGTTGTATGAATAATTCGTATAATGTATATACAATTGAATTACGTTGAATTAGTATTTGTTTTACCTCTTTTGTTATTTTCTCTAGTGTATTCTTTGGCCTTCTCTACCACTCAAGAAGCCTTCTTCAAAAGTATTCTATTTTCTTCTCCAGCATTTCAACTCTACGCACTGAACAAAAACCAAAATCCCAGATAAATGAATTAAAAAAATATTGTTTCAAGTATTTTAATTCAATGGAATCTATGCTCTTTAACCTAACTACCACACAAAATAGATAATATATGTAGATTCAACAACACTATATAAGGCACCCACTTTTTTCATGCTAACAGTTAAAATAAATTTTAAAAGTAATACCAAAATCTAAATGCTTAAGAAACAGTAATCATGATATTTCAATCAGCTAACAAAATACCACAAACTGATCAAAATAGTTCAAATCATTTTGAAATTAGTTTCGGAAACTGATGATGCTAAACTGCCAAAAAAGATCTTTTTTGCGTGTGTGGTCCAGGGACTTGGGGAACCTTGAATGCTGCCATTGGTCCCTTGGGACATCCTTTTTTGCTTCTAACTAAAAAATAATACTACAAAATAATAATTATAAAAAAAAAATTAGACAAAGCTCTAAATACCAGTATGTTTGTAATGTGATTAGGGTCAAATTTAACAGAGCCAACATCAAATAATTCATTTCACATGAACATTAAAACAGAGCTCTAAATAACATTATCAATTTAAAACTGTTTTCATCTGTGTAATGAAAATTAGGAATACTTATAAAGACACTAAATATGCATTTGAATCCAACATAATTACGCTTTTAATCATACCTTTCACCTCTATGATGAGCAGATTCTAAGAACTTTCCAATGTAAGAATCTTTGTTTCAGCTAAATCAAAGCTAAGCAGGTCACAATTTGCGGGTTGAGTGGTTCAATCGATGACATATAAAGTAACTTACATGTCAATTCAATAAATCAGCTAATCGGTTGTCACCTTAAATTACCACAATCCTTAGTTATGGCAGCATTAAAATTGTAGAATTCTTGCATCATTTTTTGGTCAGAAGATACCGCAGCATTCAAATTCAGCAATTTATTGCAGCATTAATATACAAGTATAGATAGATGTTATACACTCAAATTAGGAACATGTATGTTCCAAGAACATAGAATAGGTATATTTAAATTGAAACCTTTTAACACCAAGAGCAATCTTTAAATGTATGTTTCAAGAATTAGGCCAGAATTAAGAACCCTGTGATAACAACACATTCAAATAAGACCACAGACATAATTTTTGCGTTAAAAGTAGATATAGATCGTGTAAAATGCTGTTCAAAAATAAAAAGATCGTGTAAAATTACATTAACTAACGGAACGAAACTTACGAAAGAAGAGTTCTTCAAGCTGCCTACATGAAGTCAAGAAGGCTTGGTTGATCGAGCTTCCCTAAATAAATAATTTATTCCTGTAACAACTTTAACACAAAATTAGGTTACTGTGTGCACGAACATGTCAGCCAAAGGTAAGAAAAACACAGATGATAAAAAGCATGAACGCATCTTTAAATACCAATATCATCAGAATCCCTTCAACCAAGCCTCTTATCATCAGAATTAACTGCTTACACATTTAAAATCATTACCTTTGATTCGTCAAATTGATCGTTACCGGCACTGAGACGAATGCGACAAAACAGATGAGAGATGGAGATAATAAAATCAAAATCCCCATAGAAATGGAATTTGAAATTGAACTTACAGATGCTAAACAATTGTGTGTCGTTTGAACTCTTCCAGCGATTAATGAACAGAGGTTTCCAATATGAAGATGAAAACGAATGCCAATAACTGTTGCAGAATTTCAAATTTGAAATCAGGAGTGTGGCCTCTGTAGCGTCCTGGAATCAAGGAAAGCAGTTATACAAATACTGGGCCATAATTATCGCACTCAATTGAATTCGTTATCTCAGTTTTTTTTAATTAAAGAAAAGTTAAATTCTCTAAAATTATGATATGCTGACATGTGTCTCTCTGTGTTATTAAGGGGGCCACGTGGCTTTTTAAAAAACCTTGTTTTATTATTATATAGATTAAATATTAAATATTTGGGGTGTTACAATAGCTAAAATACCTATTACATTAGCATTGGACTGTTACAATAATAAAAAGGGGCGTTACAATAGATTATCACACATTACAATAGACTATCAAGTGTTACAATAAAATATCAGGTGTTACTAAATCTAAAGTCTATTGTAACGCCTTTCATTTAATTGTAACACATGGTAATTATGCTACGTGTTACACTTTCGTTACATTAGACTCACCTATTGTAACGAATTTAAAAACTGTTACAATTTTACTGTTACAAAAAGTCTTTAATTGTAGTAGTGATTATAGAATATAAGTGTTATATTGGCGATCATAGCGACAAAAATTGCAATGCCACTCGTAGGTGACGGACACATATAGCCCTAATGAAATTGTATTAAAATGTTTGTTTGATAGATAGAAAAAAAAATTGCGTCTGAAAATCAGACTCAGACTCAAACTCAATTGAAATGTTGAATTTTTACATTTTGGTGGATTTATTGTATTCTTCTCTCTAACTTTTTCCTCTCTTTTTTTCATTATTAAATTCAAAATAATTTTTAATAAATAAAACAAAAAGTTTCAAATAATTCAATATATTCTATCTCATATTTTTCTTTAAGATATGTATCATTTTTATACTTATTTAGAAACCAAACACACTCTTCCTAATTTAACATACAGTAACATAAAACAGACATAAAAGTTACCAAAGGTTATAGCTCAGCAAAATCTGTTTTATAGATGTCCTATAAAGTTGTGGATTTAAATCTTAGGTCTCTCCCAACCATGACGCGTCAGTAAACCCATAAGTAGCGTCACATAATCACATCCTTACTGACACGCTACTGACATGGTCGTGCCGACTCTACCCATCACTAACTCATCACTAACACATCCTTTCCACATCATCATTTCCACATCGTCATTTTTAATTAATAAAAAAAACATTACATTAAATAAAATAAACATTACATTAATAAAATAAAAAACATTACATAAAATAAAAAAAAGACATTAAACCATCGGGAGATGAGTAGAACGAACAAACCCAGAACCCGAACCAGATGCTACGTTTCTCGGGCTCGGGTGACTAGCTTGTCTGACCTGCATTTGACGAATTTGTTGGTGACGAGATACGAGTGTTTTACAGATTTTGGAACATATCATTTACGGGGTGAAATTGGATCTGCGGCTCATGATGAAAATTATATATGCAATTATAATTGAAGAAGTGGGAGGATCTGTAAAAATTATGAATGAGAGGGTAATATATTTATAGGGAGAAATTAGGATAAAGAGAAAAAAAAATATGAATTTGAATTCAAATTCATACGCTCCCCGGACCCACCTCCCGCCCACGACGCCCTCTCCCTCCCGTCCTCACCACGACGCGTCTTCAACGACGGCACCCATGACGCGGCCGTGTTAATGGAGTCGTTGGGCGACGGCAAAAAAAAACATGTTGACGGGTGCTACTGACGTGCCGTTGGCACGGGC
Source organism: Calendula officinalis (assembly GCA_963853835.1). NCBI lineage: Eukaryota > Viridiplantae > Streptophyta > Magnoliopsida > Asterales > Asteraceae > Calendula > Calendula officinalis. The sequence continues at coordinate 5,448,365 of OY970828.1, read as the reverse complement.
CTTGTTGTGAACAAAAAGTTGTGTAGATTTAGAAGAGATGTACTTTAGCTGTTCAAATATAATCTGACTTAAAAGTTAGAAACACTAGCTTCGATGTCAAGTGTCAACATTGTGTGTTTATATCTCTAATCTTATTATATATATACCATTTGAGATTTTTTAAATTTAGAAAGTCTTAATGTTCGGTTAATCCACTTGCTATTTCAGAAATACTTATGTTTAAAAAAAATGACAGCTTCAGGATTCGAACTTGCGACCTTCATGTTATTGGTGTTCTAACCAACTATTATTAGGATAGACGTTGGATATTTGATTGTAATTTAGGTACCTTATTATCTTTATAAATTCCTAAAATTAGATCATTTTATTGATCATCACTCACTATTACTATGGATCACCACTGATTATCAGTCCACCATCATCACTATTGTTATGTTACCACTACCATAACTATTGTAACCATAAAACATAATTATAAAGTTGTATTGTGTAGCTACCAAGTTAGTATCATATATAGATGGATGAGTTATAATGGACCGTGGGGACTTTCTTAGAAGGAATAGGGACGCATTAAGTATGTGAGGGCTAATAGTCCAAAACAAGCCTTTAATGCATGAAAAACAATAATATCTCTTTCCAACTTGCACTTTCTTTTCTTTTCGCCTTTCGCTAAATAAAGTTGTAACCCTTGCAAGTATTAAAAAAATCCTAGATAATAATGTATCAATGAGTTTGTAACCTTTTCAATACTCTATCTTATCTTAATAATTATATAAAAAAAATTTACGGTGTTTTTTAAATCTCCATCAAAGTTACGTACATAAAACCAAGCTTCAAATTTTTACCAAGAAAATATATAAATTAAAACTATTCAGTTTTGAAATAAAATATATATTTGAGAAAATAAACCCATAAAGTTCTTTATCATTTTCATGATTTCTTTCATACATATTCAATATTAATTTTTAACTATACATTCACAATTAGGGGTGTTCGTTTGGATAATTTGGATTTATCCGAACCATATAGGTGAATCAAATGGATTTTGGATTTTAAATGTTTAAACCGAACCGTCCAAACTAATTTAAATCCAAACCGATCCAAACCAAATTACAATTTGGATGGTTTGGATTTGTCCGAACCAAACTGTTTTTTTCTTAAAGGAAGAATTGATAGGGTGTGGGCGATTCACATATCAAATGGGAAGGGACGAATTGAGATTAAAAGAAGAATTGATAGGGTTAAGATTGTGTGTGAAAACTGGATAGTCTATGAAATCACAGGTCATGTATTTTGTTTTTTGGAATTGGATTTAGAATTAGTCAATTAAGAAGTTAATAACTTTAGAATTATTTTGGGCCATATTATTTTGTAACTTCCATAGTCCTTATATTTTGGTTTTCTAGAAATGGGCTAGAATTGTTTTATATATTTATATTTATATATTTATATTTTATACATTACTATTTGGATTTTTTGGATAATCCGGATTTTACAATGAAAACCAAATCCAATCTGAAAACCAAACTATTAATTTGGATCAAGTCCAAACCGATCCAAAAAACCAATCCAAATGATTCAATCCAAATTGTCCATTTGGACAATCCAGATTTATCCGAATAGTGAACACCGTATTCAAAATCATTATGCATCAACAGTGATGAGTTCCACATAGGCACTAGCGAGTTTGGGATGCTGTTGTGAGGGGTGCTAGTATTTAAAAAATGTCACTTTAACATAAATACCAATTGATCTAGATCAATTAGTCACCAATGGTAGTCTTGGAGTTTTCCTTTATGAGGTTTTGGATTCAAGCCTTGTTGGAGGTAAAACTTGGAGATTAAAAGGTGTGTGGTTTATTCCCCATAGGTGGGAGGTTCGAGGGAAGACATACTGCCCCTTGTGGATATCACTGTCTAGACTCGAACCACTAACTTACTAACTTGCCGTTCAAAAAAAACATAAAAATATATATCCCTTTGTCATTTCATGTGTCTAACATTTTAAAGATATATCACCAAAACAAACCAATATAGGCGTCGGATTATCATTTGCAACAATTAAACAATTCGTGTGTCAGCAAACATAATTTTTTTTAATTATAATAGCATTTATTTCTCATTTCAGAGCACTTTATGAGGCCAAGTTAAACATGTGTTAAAGATATTTTTGCTTCTTTAACATTATCTTAAAACGCACTTCAGAATTATAATTCATCGTTTAACATTTATATAACATCCCTTAAATACCACAATCTTAAACCAATAACAATTTGAAAAAAAAAACAATCAATAAAACGTACTTTATACACATGACACATGGTCATTTAACGCCATCACCGGTGTGATTCGGCTAGCATTGGCACTACTAAAGCTTCTTTAACGTAACTTTAACATGATAACCCTTCTCTTTTAGGAAAATCAACATTCTTGTAAAAGTTAGTTATTAACCCTAGATACAAAATGTGTAACCCTCATAATAAATTTAATTCTCAATTAACATCCCTCACCTCCCCCACCACTCAATCCAACTTGCCACTTTATTTGTCCCTACCCCTAACATTGAAAACTTTATCAACTATAAGTTAAAACACCACTCTTCAATAGTGATAACACCTTAGCTGTGTATGTGTGTCCCCCAATGCCCTTTTCCCTATTGATCCATATATGTACATATCATATATATCATCATAGGTGCCATCACATCTTATAATTCCATAAACCCCACCTTCAATTCACATAAAAATGAAGATCCAATGCGACGTTTGTCACACTTCGGAAGCCGTTGTTTACTGCACCGCCGACGAAGCCTCCCTCTGTGCCGCCTGTGACCACCGAGTCCACCATGCTAACAAGCTCGCCAACAAACACCCGCGGTTCTCCCTCCTTAATCCCACTTTCAAAGACTCCCCTCGTTGCGATATTTGTCAGGTATATATCTTTATATAATCAGATAACTAGCAAATGCCATCAGAAATAATGATAGAGATGTGTTATTACTTCCTACTAAATTTTTTTACTTATCTCCCTACTCATATAATTAATATAAGTGTCTAAAATAAAATAATAGATTATGAAAGAGAATGAGTGGATTTCAGATGTCACTCATTTACAGATAAAAACATGAAGTAGGAAGATTTAGTAAAACGTAATAAACATATTGTTTTCGGATATAATTCTCTTTATTTGTGGAAGAAGCAGGAGAGGAGAGCGTTTTTGTTTTGCAAAGAAGATCGAGCGATTTTGTGTAGAGAATGTGACGTTCCGATCCATAGCGCGAATGAGCACACACAAAAACACACTCGGTTTCTTCTCACTGGGGTTAAGCTCTCATCATCTTTAGCATGTTATAACGATTCATCATTTCACCAAACTCCATCTTCGTCGAATTCTAATGGCTCGAGTGAAATCGAAAGTACAAACCATTTTGGTGTTTCGATTGATCAAAATGATGGTTTGGTTAATAATCATTCGGATTGTAGTGTGATGCATGAAGAAAATGGTTCAATGGATGGTAGGAGTATTTCGGAGTATTTGATGGAAACATTGCCCGGATGGCATGTTGATGAATTTCTTGATCCGTATGGTTTTGGTAAGTCTCTAACAATTTGGTACCTTTAGTTTGAAACAAATACACTTTAAGTCCTTAAGGTTTAGTTATATATATGTTCATATTGGCAAAAAAAAGTGAAAAACTATGATTTGTAGAAGATGTCTAATTTTTAATATTAGTATAACGAAATTATCTTTATTATAAACCAAACGAATATCATCTATATGATATATCAAGATATATTAATTAATTATCATGAGAATAAAATATGTAAAAAAACTAAAAGATGATAATATTGTGACATCAATCAAGCCAACAACTTAATTATTATATAATTTATTATCAACTTCATTTTGTATATATTTCGTTTGAATTATTTAAAATGAAATTTATATAAATGAGGAAAATAAACGAGCAAAAAATTGCTTTGCTGACGTCTTTTCGATTGCAAAACTAATTTTGTCGGATAATCATGCCCCATTTACTTACGAATTCTGATTTAAAAAACAGGAGTATTAAATGCATGAAAATATTCTCTTTTATATAACCTCTTATATCATATTTGTTGACAGGCTTATAACGAGCGTATGATCGTGACAGCCATGCCGATCGATATGGCAACTTGTGTAAATTTATTATCAAGAATTAAGATGGCTGTCAAAGCGACTCGTGAATGAGGTCAACCGTCTGCCTACATAATGTTATCCGTGAAGACCAAAAAACACGGTTACTCTTTTTTAATCTTCATCTATCAAGAATCAAGAGACCAACATAACCATAAACCATATCATGTCAATTGTAAAATCCCTATGTTGCCCTTCTAGCCATTTTTTGTCTAGAGGGTGGGTTGGGGGAAGGGATATGTTTTTTTTTAACAAAAAGTGATTTACGTACCACAACTTTTACTTCATATATTATATTCATACATTATATTGTGTAAGTTTTATAGTAAACTACGTAACTATACCAAATAATGGTTGTAGTGATTGAAATAAAAATTATGCTACATAAATCAACTTTTTTTTTACTTGTGCCGTTGGGTGGTTGGTCACTTGGTTTGAAGATTTTTCTTTTCTTCAAATTGCTTTTTATTACATCGTTTTGTTGGGTGTATTTTTGTTCCATCAAGGCTATAATGTTGCTAAATGCCTGTCAGGATCGATTAACTATGAATTAGTTAATAAACACCTTTAGATCTAATTGATAATAGAAGTTACAGCGGATTAACACTATATCAATATGTTTAAGAACAATGAACTGTAAGAACAATATGCAATAATATTAAAAACACAGTTTCACAAAAGGCTTCAATGTATATTATTGATTAACAATACACACGTACGTTTACAATTCGTAAGGAACTATTTATAATAGTCCTTGAAGCCTAACTATTTACCCTAGTTATTCTAGGACTTGATTTACATCGAATTATAAAAGATATACATTGAATAACATTCTATAACTAACTCTGCGAAGATCCCGGACTTGATATGCTTCCAAAACGCGTACCAGTAGTAATACCAATCACCAGGAGTAAATAAGCATCGTCAGTAGTAACTCTGGTAATCAGTAGTAAGTCCAAAACCAACATCAGTAGTAACTACAAATGATCAGTAGTATCTTCAATATGTGCATGATCAGTAGTAAGCTAGTTATAGACTTCACCAGTACCAACTCATCAGTAGTAAGTGGTTCTGCCCCATCAGTAACAACCATAGTCTTCATCAGTAGTAACTATGATCAGTACTAACTGCAGCATCATTAATAAGTTGAACTGTGATCTGCTCCAACAATCTCTCCCTAAACTTATTGATTCTCTTTCAATCAATTAAGTTTCTTTTGTTCTTCTTCTTCCCTCTTTCTTTTCTCTAGGGTTCTTTGATTCTGTTGTCTTCTTTGTTCAATGATGTATTTGCTGTTTTTCTTTGTAAAATAGTTCAATTTATTCTGGAACATTACAGCATCATATGGTTTCATCATAGAGTTTGTGAATATCTGATACATAACCTTTTTCAGAATGTGGATATTCTTTTTCATATAAGTACAGCTCACATTTTTTGCTTGATCTTTCAAAGAAGTACATATTTGCAGTTGGGATTACATTCCAAGCATATACATTTTCTGGATTTGTAAATAGTTCTGGGTAGTTATCTGGATAAAATGCAGCATCATTCATTCTTGTTAAATATCCAGCACCAGATTCTTTCCATGATTTCTTTGTCATCCTTGGTTTTCCAATGATCAGAAGTTTGATTACATCACTTCTTGAACAGGATCTAATCAATGGTAACCATCCAGTAAATCTTTGTACAGCTTTGTCTTCCCTTATAATTTCTATTACATTATTTGGCATAACTCTCCAATTGATGATTGGATTGTTTTGAATGGGAGCAACAGGTACTTCAAGAACAAGAATAAGTTGTTCTGTTTTTGACTTCTTTTGAGCACTCTGTTCTTGAGCAAGAACCTTTCTTTTCTTTGCTTGGGGAGTTGAGGATTCACCAGTAGTTGATACACTACCAGTTTGAATTAACTTTGGACTTATGGGAATTAGGGCTTTTAACTTCTTTTCTTCTTCAGCTTCTTGTTCAGCCAAATCTTTCTTCTTTGCAGTACAATATTTGTCTATAATAGTAATCATCTTCATTCCGCCAAAAGACTTTGTACTGTGCCCTTTTGACTTGAGAAAGTCTATCATAAGTGTCTTCTGTTCAAAGATATCATCTGGTAGATCACCTTTTGTTCTTTTACTTTCAGCTACCAGATCTTCAAGGCAGTTTAGATGTTCTTCTTCTACTTTTCTAAATCTTTTAAATTCTGCTAATTGAGCTTCTATCTGAACATCCTTTAGTTGAACAGGCACTTCAGCTTCTTGAGATTGTTGAGTTTTTGATTTTTTCTTTTCAGTCTTTTTCTTTTCCTCAAGAGCTTGATACATAGCTACTTTTTCTAAGTATCTTTTATGTTTCACCTTCCATCTTGATTGTTTATCAGCTCTAACAAGATTGATTTTGTTCACCATGTAGTGACCTAGTGCTCTGTTAGGGTAATCTTCATCATAACTTTCTTTACCCTTTCCAATACAAGCTGAAGGTGGAGGTGGAATATATTTCATATCAGGAACACCACTGATTATTATTGATGGAGAAAATAATCTAAGTTCATCTGGTTGAAGAATTTTTGTATGTTGAGGAAGTGTGCATTCATCAACTTCAAACCAGTTCACATTATCATCAATGTCAGGTATGATAAGTGGTTGATCAGGTGTTGGTGGTTTGGTGATGACTTCAAAATGTTCCCTTTCAATTAGCTCTGGGAGCTCTAGTTCTTCCTCTTCAGTAGTAACCAAGGTAGTTACTACTGTTGTGACTTCAGGAGTTACTACTGATAGGGCATCAGTAGTGTTTGGTGCAGTTGTTTCCTCTTCTTGATTTACTACTGCTATAACATCAGTAGTAGGAATTACTACTTGTTCTTCTATATGTTCATCAGTAGTAGGCTCAACAGTAGTATCCATGTCTTCTAGGCCTTCATCATTAACCTGGCATTCATCCACTTTTGTTTCTTTGAGATTGAGGAGAGAAGTTGCTGCTGCTGCAATTGATTCATCTATCATGCTTTGAATGTTGTCCTTCTCCCCCTTAGTGAGCTCAACTGGTGGAGCATCACTATTATCAACCTTCTTTTTCAACTTTCTGATGATTCTTGTTTGTTGAAGAAGTCTGTGCTCATACATTCTCATTCTCTTGTTGATTCTATTAATATGCTTCTTCATAACTGACATGGTTTTTCCTTGATTTGTTAGATATTTCAGACAGTCTTGTACAATGGTTTCAAGGTTTTCCATCCTATCCGTCAATTGGTTTTGTTTAATACTGCCCTCACTCCATCTAGCAAGATCATCGGGCTCACTGACAGGTACATTGGCTTTAAGGTTTTCCATCCTTTCCGTTAATTCAACAGTTTCAGTTCTACCCTCATCACTTCTTGGTGATGAAATGGGTTGTTTGGACACCCTCTTCTTCCTAGAAGAAGCAATAGTGCCCCCCTTGTGGTTTCTTGGCACCGGGGTCCTCTTAGTAATTCCTCAAAAGAGTCATCACTTAGAGTTGCCGAGGTCTGGGTCTTAGTGATGTTCTCACTATCCTGTGCACCCACCTTTGGGGCATCCGTAGTGAGAGCCCTTTCCTCATGTCCTCTCTCCTCCTTGGAGGACAACTCTTGGAGCATGGGGTTTGACTCAATTTGTCCCCTGGTGTCCTTGAAGGAAGTTTTCTTCCTTTTATAAATTGTGGATATATTTTGGGTTACATTTGGTAGGTCTTCCACAGAGTGAAGAGTAGCACTCTGCAGATTTAATCCATGTTCCTGGGACACATTCAGGACATCTATTTGAGTGGGTGATTGAGTGACTGTTTGGGGTGGTGTTTGGGCTGCATTTGGGGGTGATGGAGTGGGTTGAGGTTCAATTGGAGTTGTATCTTTGATTGAACCCTCTCCAATGTGTTGTTGATCTTTGATCATGTTAGGAAACAGAGGGGTTTCCTTGCCCGAAAATTTAAATTGTTTTCTCATATTAGAGAAAACTTTCTTGTTCAACTTAGGAGTTATAAAAATATTTTTAGGAGTTGACAAGTTTTGTAATTCACAGTTTAAAATATGTTGAAGAAATCTGGGATACATTAAAAATTTTGAAGCACTAAGATTTCCCAACATACCTTCAAAAATCATATTTAAAAAATTAAATACTTGGTCTGTGCATAAACAAACAACAGCAGATGCTATTGATTTGTTAAACTCATTCCAGGTACTTCTTTTGGGAGAAATACAATGTTGAATGTTATGAACAAGAAATTTCCATTGTGGGGAGAGAAGACCCTTTTGAAAAGTGACTATGTCAAGTCTTCCCTCATATCCCATTTTATTTAAAATTTCAACAATGTGTTCCTTAGGAAGAGAAAACATACCTGAATCGTCATGTAGTTGCAGATGGTGTCGGATGGATTGTTCAGTTATAGTGACAGTTTTGCCATCCACGGTTGATTTGATCATTGACATAGTCGACCCTTCGGTTCTTTCAGCATTAGTCCAGAAGTCAACCAAGTGTTGTTGATATGCTTTTGGATTTACAGTTAAAGCAAACTTGATGTATGAGTTCTTCAAGAATTGTACGATTGGACAAAAGTCTTTTGTACCGTCTGGATTCTTTAGGAACGCACACATGTTGTGAAACTCTGAGTATTTGAGATTTGTTTGAACATCAAGAGATTGTAGAGTTGCCATTGTTGTCGATGTTATGATGTTTGATTGTTTGATTTGAGAGAAATAAGTATGAATTTTGTTACTGATGCAGGGTTTATGATCGTGAGTTAGGGTTTATCGAGAGGATTTAGCAAATCGATGGAAGGATAATGCTAAACTAATCGACTTCTGCTATTTATATCTTACGATTTATCCTGCAAAAATACTAACTTGCCCTTCGAATCATAACACAACGGCTATTTTCATGGGGGTTAGTTTGGTAATTTGTTAGTTGAAAGACCAGTAGTAAATTAGATGCCAGTAAGAAAACATCAGTAGTATCTAAGAACGTCAGTAGTAACTAAGGATTTTGATATCAGTAGAGATTGTAGACATCAGTAGTAACTAATGAATTTCATTACTGACCTAATTTACACAAGACCAGTAGTATATGTGGATACCAGCAGTACTGTCTTACCAGTAGTATTTGTGTGTACCTAATACACACCAGTAGTAGTGACCTACCAGTAGTATTTTGTGCACATGCCTACATACCTGTAAAGCAGACCTACCAGTAGTAAAACACTTAAACAAATAAATAACTTTTTACAACAAAAACTTTACACATGATTTTGAGTGAGAGATTAATTTATCAAAATCATTCCAATACTGCTAACCAAGAAGCTGAATCTTCCTACATCAAATGCTTTTGTAAAAAGATCTGCTAATTGATTGTCAGTATGAATTTTAACTACTTTGATTAACTTCTTTTCATTGCAGTCTCTTATAAAGTGAAATCTTATTTCAATGTGTTTAGTTTTAGAGTGTTTTACTGGATTGTTCACAATACTAATAGCACTTTGATTGCCAATAAAAATGGGAGTTTTAAGGATAGAGATACCAAAGTCTAGAAGTTGGTTTTGAATCCAAAGTACTTGAGCACAACAAGCAGATGCAGCTACATAATCTGCTTCAGCAGTTGATGTTGATACATTTGTTTGTTTCTTGCATTGCCATGACACCAGTCTTGATCCAAAGAATTGACATCCACCAGTAGTGGACTTTCTATCTTGACATTCACCTCCATAGTCACTATCTGTGTAGGCTATGAGTTCAAAGGGTGAATCATGTGGATACCATAGACCAAGTGATGGTTTGCCTTTCAAGTATCTGATTATTCTTTTGACAGCCTGCAAGTGTAGTTCTTTAGGTCTTGCTTGATATCTTGCACACACACAGACACTATACATAATGTCAGGTCTTGATGCAGTTAAGTACATCAAAGAGCCTATCATTGATCTATATAAGTGTTCATCTACATCCTCTCCCTCAACATCAGGATGTAGGTGTTTGTGTGTTTCCATTGGTGTACTTGCACTCTTGCAGTCTTTCATATCAAACTTCTCCAAGATGTCTTTAACATATTTTGATTGGTTTATTAAAATACCATCTGTTCTTTGATTGACTTGGAGTCCAAGGAAGAAGTTCATTGGACCCATGGAGCTCATCTTGAATTTGATTTGCATGAGATTTTCAAACTCTTTACATAATGAATCATTTGTTGATCCAAAAATGATATCATCTACATAGATTTGCACCAGTAGTATATCATCTTTGACCTTTCTTGTAAACAGAGTTTTGTCAATTGCTCCTCTTTTAAAATCATTCTTCAGTAAGTATGATGACAATGTATCATACCATGCTCTTGGTGCCTGATGTAGGCCATATAGAGCTTTATCTAGTTTGAAAACATAGTCACCATGTTTTGGATCTTCAAATCCTGGAGGTTGGCATACATATACTTCTTCTTCAATTTTTCCATATAGGAAAGCACTCTTTACATCCATTTGATAGACTTTAAACTTTTTGTATGAAGCATATGCTAGGAATATCCGAATTGCTTCAATTCTAGCAACAGGGGCATATACTTCATCATAGTCTATTCCTTCTTCTTGAGTGTATCCTTGGGCTACAAGTCTGGCTTTGTTCTTGATCACTATACCTCTTTCATCTTTCTTGTTTCTAAAGATCCATCTTGTTCCAATGGCTCTTTTTCCTTTGGGTAGAGGTACAAGTGTCCAAACAGCTTGTAATTTGAATTGAAGGAGTTCTTCTTGCATTGCCTCAATCCAGTTTGAATCCTTCATTGCTTGTTGAATCTTCTTTGGTTCATCCTGAGACAGAAAACATTCAAACATACATTCATTAGCAATTAGGCTTATATTACACATGTTTGCAGTTAGACTCTTATGTAATTTGCTTCTTGTCTGCATGCTTGAGTTCACATCACTAAGGACTTGATCCAGAGGATGATTCTTTTCAGTTCTAGTGCCATGAACTTTATCAACACATAGTTGGTTTTCAAGATTGGACTCATTTGTCTCAGGAGATTGTTCCTCTTGAGGTTCTTCACTGTCATGGATGTTTGGTTCATCATCATTTGCTGGTTCATAGTTACTACTGGGGTCAGTAGTATTTAGGTTGTTACTGGGATCAGTAGTGTTTAGAGAATTTAGGTTATTGCTAGGACCAGTAGTATTATGAGTACTATTACTGGTACCAGTAGTGTTTGAATTACTACTGTCCTCATTGTCTGAATCACTACTGCTCTCAGAATCTGAGTTATTACTGTCCTCAGTATTAACTTTGGGAACAGTATCATCTACTATGTATCTCATCTTTTCTTGACCAGAATTAAAGGATGATGTTCCTTCCCTTTGAGTATGACCATTTGAATCACATGCATTTAAATCCATGTTAGTGTTAAAGGATTTGGTTAGATTGTCTATGTTAAATAGCCAATCTGGACCATTTCCTTGTTCATTGGGGATATTCTCATTAAAGGATACATTGATGCTTTCTTCAATAATCCTTAATCTTTTGTTGAACACTCTGTATGATTTGCTTTGAGTAGAGTATCCCACAAAGATTCCATCATCAGCTTTGCAGTCAAACTTACCAATTTGTTCTCTTGTAATCAGAATAGTACAAGGACAACCAAATGATTTTAAAAAACTTATGGACGGTTTTCTTTTGTTAAAAAGTTCATATGGTGTTTTATGATGTGGCTTAACTATTAATACTCTGTTTTGTACATAACAGGCAGTATTAACAGCTTCAGCCCAAAAGGTAATTGGTAACTTTGAATCTGCTAACATTGATCTTGCTGCTTCAATGATGGTTCTATTTCTTCTTTCAGCTACACCATTTTGCTGAGGAGTTCTAGGTGAGCTGTATTGCCTGTCAATACCTTTAAGATCACAAAAGTTAATTAAGTTAGCATTTTTAAATTCTGTGCCATTATCACATCTTATGGCTTTAACTTTTTGATCAGATGTGTTCTCCAGTTTAACAATTAAGTTCTTGATGAGTTCACTTGTTTCATCTTTTGTCCTGAGAAAGAAAACCCATGTATATCTGGAAAAGTCATCAGTAATAACAAGACAATATTGTTTCTTTCCAATACTCATTACATTTGTAGGTCCAAAAAGGTCCATATGTAAGAGTTGTAATGGAACAGAAATAGAATTTACAATTTTGGACTTATGAGAAGACTTATGTTGTTTACCTTTTAGGCATGCAACACAGTGATGATCACACATGAACTGTTTTTGTGGTAATCCAATTACCAAATTTTTTCTTACTAAATTGTTCATATTTTTAAAGTTTGTGTAACACATCCTTCTATGCCAAAGTTCTGATTCAGTAGTGTTTGCCTTGGATATAAAACAGTTGATCTCATTTGAAGAAATGAGTTCTCCCCCTATATCCAGGCAATACACATTATTTCTCCTTGGAGTTCTCAAAACTACATATTTTTCATCTAAAACAAAATCAGGAGAAAGAATGATGCACTCAATATCTGTGAAAAGAATTTTGTTCTTTTTATCACATACTTGAGACACACTGACAAGATTGTATTTTAGCTCAGCTACATAAAATACATCATCAAAAGTAATTTTACCATTAGTAACTGTACCTTTGCCTGTAATCTTACCTCCCTTTGGGTTCTCACCAAAGGCCACATACCCTCCATCAAATGACTTGAAATCTTTAAGAATTTGCAGATTTCCAGTCATGTGCCTTGAGCATCCACTATCAATGTGCCATGTTCTACCTTCTTCGGGGATCTGAATGCTCTGCACAAGTAAGTAAAGGATTAGTTAAGTTTGGGAACCCAAGCTTTGTATGTCTTGGGTTCATCCTTTGAGAAGTAAGATTTTGAAGATTTAATTTTAAACATTTTTGGTACCCATACCTTTTTAGTACTGGTGTTTTGTTTTACTACTGCCCTTTTGGTTTTGTTACTGGTGTCTGACCTTGGTCTATACCCATTATATTTAGCTTTTGAATACTTTACTACTGATGGACCAGTAGTATTTGGGTTTTTACCACGTTTAGGATGACCAGTAGTGTTTTTAACATGTGGTTTGGCAGCAGTAGTATTTTTAAAAGTAGGGTTTTTACCAGTAGTGTTTTGGTACTGGTACCTAACAGCATTGTAATTAGGTTTAGGATCAGTAGTAAACTTGTTAAAGTTTCTACTGGTGTTGGAAAAATTAAAATATGGTTTATTTTGATTTTTTTTCCATTATTTTTGAAATAATTGCTGTTCTTTGGGTTTCCAACTCTTTGATTTTGCACAAACCTTGGTGCATTTCTTCCAAATTTTGGTGTTTCAAATTTTTGAGATTTTATTTTATTTACTACTGATGGACCAGTAGTATCTTTTAACTTTTGTGTTTTTGCTTTATTTTTAAAATTTTTAAATTCTTTAAACTCTTTACAGTTAATTGGATTGAAGTGACAATCCTTTGCTAAATGGTTTACTTTGTTGCAAATAACACATCTTAATTTCTTATCTTTAGCACCTTCAGGTTTTCTTTGATCTAAGAGTTGATTATTATTTCTTTCATTTCCCCTTCTTAAAATTTTTGGTATATTTTCTGCATTATATTTAGGAGAGTCATCTTGACTTTGTGCTGTGTGAAAGCTTGTATCAATTGAGTCTGTGGTTTGATCATCATCAGAAGAATCATTTGATTCAGCTGTAATTATGAATTCTATTTCAGATGTTTCATTATTAGATTCAGTTTGATTTTCAATTTTTAATTCATTTATGATTCTTTCTGAACTATCTTTAAGTGGAGGAATGAATTTATATGGAGGTGGTACAGCATGATATCCCACTCCATGCACAACTTTTTCAGTGGTTTGATTACTTGTTAATTCATTAACAATTTGTGAACTTCTTTCAAACTTTTTAATGGTTAATTTGTTTTGTTCTAATTCCATTTGAAATTCTTCTAGTTTGATCAAAGTTTCTTTTAATTTTAATTCAAGATGTTCTTTTTCATAAGTGGTTTGTAGCAATTCTTCTTTTATCTTTTGATCAGTTATTTTATAAATTTTAATTTGATTTTCAAGATCAGCTATACAACCATTATATTCAATTCTTCTATTTCTATTTAGAATCATCTCTTCAAGTGTTTCTTTATTAAGTTTTTCTAAATCTTTATAAGCTTTAATGCATTCAGGAGTGCAAGATTTAGAATGTACCTTAGCAGGAGAGTCCGTGAAAGCCATGAGAGCTTGATTCTGTGCATGCTCCTCTGCTTGAAAGCTCCAGTCATAACCTTGTCCTTGTTGTGAAACAAGAGCAGTTGAGTTTGATCTTTTGTCTGGCTGAGGACATTCTTTAGCAAAGTGCCCAAGGTTGTTACAGTTGTAACATTTGACTTTAGTCTTGTCAAATCCAGCCTTGTCACCTTTGTTGTAGTTAAGATTTGTTCTACCAGTCCTCTTTAAGAACCTTTTGGTTCTTAAACTCAGCATGGCCATTTGCCACTTAAGATCCATCTCTTCAAGATCATCAGGATTCAGTTGTTCCAAATCATCACTAATTAGTGCAGTATGCACATGACTAGTGAAGAAGGATTCTCTTGCAGCATCTTCACAATCTGCAGCCTTTGCAGTTTCCTGACCTGTTCCTGTACTAGACACAAAAGCAGCATTGTTTGAAGATAAATTAGGAGTTTTAGAACTTACCTCAGATTCAAACACCCTAAGCTCATTGTATAATTCATCCAGCTCCTTTTCTCCAGGGCATCACCTTGTCTATATATGACTGTGTACATAGACCATTCTTCTCCAAGAGATCTGAGAAATTTTCTGTCGACATCATCATTGTCAGGTTTCACACCAACTTGATTCAGTTCACCAATGAGTTTGTTGAATCTATCAAAGGTTTGAGATAGAGATTCATTCTTTTGGCCTTTGAAGTTTTCAAAGTCCTGTTTTAGTACAGACTTCATGTTTCTTTTGGTACTTTTAGTGCCAACAAATCTCTTTTCCAGTGCCTGCCACAACATTTTTGCATCATCATATTCAACAAAGAGATGTTGATAGTCATTAGGAATGGCCAGTAGAAGAGTGCTTAGAGCTTTGAGTTCGATTCCTCTGTCTTTCTTCTCCTTTTCACACTTGAGTTTATCTGCTTCAGTTGCAGAACTTGTTGCTTGACCTTGAACAGTTTTGTTTCCTTCGAAAACAACTTCCCACATGGAATAATCAGTAATAAGCATGTATTGCTTAATACGATTCTTCCACATTCCAAAGTTATTTGGAGTGAGTATAGGGATTTTATTAGCTTGAGTGCTTTCATTGTTATCAGTCATGATTAACAATCTGTGTGTTTTAAAGATTAAAACTTTTTGTTTGTTCTTAAAATTCGTAGATCTAGAACCAATAAGCTGTGATACCACTTGTCAGGATCGATTAACTATGAATTAGTTAATAAACACCTTTAGATCTAATTGATAATAGAAGTTACAGCGGATTAACACTATATCAATATGTTTAAGAACAATGAACTGTAAGAACAATATGCAATAATATTAAGAACACAGTTTCACAAAAGGCTTCAATGTATATTATTGATTAACAATACACACGTACGTTTACAATTCGTAAGGAACTATTTATAATAGTCCTTGAAGCCTAACTATTTACCCTAGTTATTCTAGGACTTGATTTACATCGAATTATAAAAGATATACATTGAATAACATTCTATAACTAACTCTGCGAAGATCTCGGACTTGATATACTTCCAAAACGCGTACCAGTAGTAATGCCAATCACCAGTAGTAAATAAGCATCGTCAGTAGTAACTCTGGTAATCAGTAGTAAGTCCAAAACTAACGTCAGTAGTAACTACAAATGATCAGTAGTATCTTCAATATGTGCATGATCAGTAGTAAGCTAGTTATAGACTTCACCAGTATCAACTCATCAGTAGTAAGTGGTTCTGCCCCATCAGTAACAACCATAGTCTTCATCAGTAGTAACTATGATCAATACTAACTGCAACATCAGTAATAAGTTGAACTGTGATCTGCTCCAACAATGCCCATGGATTTTGGAACACCTTCTCATGTTTGTATTCCATTGTATAAATAAATTTCTGTTGTTCAAATCTTCATTGACTACTTCACGCCCTAATTACAAAGACCTTGTTATCCAAGAAAGCTATCGAGTAACAATTATCGAACTGAAAATGAACATGGAAATCAACGCTTAGCTTTTAATAAATTTAAAACTGAATAAACATAAATACGAAAAGTGCCATAAAAAATGACCTATGGTTTCTAACTAGCGTAAGGGTTAGCATCCAAACTATGCACTTTAACAAGAAAAAAATAGAGACAAAATCGGAGTTCAAAAACATAATTCGGTATAGAGTAATGGTATTTAGTTCTACTATTTATTCATACCCATATTCTTAATTAATTATTAGATGAAGATATGTGTAAAAATCAAGGGATAATATTAGAAGTATGAAATAGTGAATTATACATGTTATCTTATCAAGTGGATACGACTACGAGTAGGAACAAATAATAAGACTAAATATCATTTCCATTCGGTATAAGATGTAGATATCAACATTAGCCTTTATGATCAGGGGTATAATTGTCAATTAACTTCTTTTTTCTAATAATTGTATTTTATGTATTCTCTATACTTCGTTTTTCGATCATAACTTTGTTTTTTCTTTGTAAACATATAATTCAAAAAATGTAAAAGTTCTTAAAATTAAATTATTTACAAAATGAGTATAGACTTGAAATTTTGAAAAACAAAATGAGTAATAGTATTCACACGTTTTTGAAACAAAACTGCATCATCCTCCATCTTCAAACAATATTCATTTTTCTAAAAACTTGATTATTTCTAGCAAACATATAGTACATTTATTGTTTACGAAAAATAATACAATTTTGTTTTAATTATTATTTTTTCAAACAATGCAGACTATACTTAATTATTATTTTTCGTACTTTGACTATAAAAGTTAGATATTTTAATGCATGCAACCACTTATTATTTATATAATTAAATCAATTACTAGGTATTATTATGTTTTAATTTTTTATTTATTTTATTATTATATTTTTTTAATTTTCGAAGCCCGCTCATATTAAACTAGTGCTTTCATATGATACTTTGGCAATTGGAGTTAACTCCTGAAAATTTAAGATATAAATAGAAACTAAACGATTTATATAAATTAGTAGTGATAATATATTTTATAACTAGAAATGATATTCATTTCCATCATTTGTTCATAATTATGTTTTTTTACTTTTTAAAACGGCAAATCTGATCGACTTCTAATTACCACATATTGTAACATACGTGATTTCGTTTCCCCTAAAATATACATTATTACTCTTAAGTAACTTGAATAAATATAGTAAGTATAGAATGATTAAGAAAAGCATGCATGAGAACGATATGTAAATAAGTGGTAATTGCTTAAATGCTCACAATAAGGTATATAGAAACGTCATTTTTGTGGAATGTTTTCTGCAATATTTTTATTGAGGATTATAGATAATTTCGTTACGAACGCGTAGGGGAAAACCTCATCGAAAACAAAGGCCCGAGTGAAAAGTTATGGGGTTTTAAGTATTTGGTGGTATAAGTTAAAAAGGACAAAAAGCTGAAAATTGCAGCATCTGGGTAGATAGCGGCGCTATCTTCGCTGGTTTTGGAAGGGTAAAACGCGGGGTCAAGATAGCGGCTCTATCTTGTAGATAGCGGCATTATCTTGTGCTGAACAGACATAAAATCGACTCACGATCTTGAGTTATCCGCGGTAGTGTTTGCACTTAAAATTTGGCGGCATTATTTGTATGGGACTAAGTTCCAACTCTTTACCGATCATAAGAGTCTCAAATATATATTTAGCCAACAATCGTTGAATATGCGACAACAACGTGCTATGGAACTCATAAAAGATTAAAATTGTGAGATTTTATATCATCCCGGTAAAGCAAACGTAGTCGCGGACGTAAACCGTATCACTCGAGTATGTGTTATGCAATATCCACTACTACATTGAAGTTTATTATACTCGATGGTCTTAAGAAGTGGCAAGATGAGGCGTTAAAAACCGAAAATATTAAGAGGTAAAGGACGGTGAATTATGAGAAAGATTTGGAAGTAGATGGTCGGGGTGTCAAAGTTTTCAATAACCGATTATGGATACCAAGAATCGGAGATTTGAGAATTGATGTGTTAAAAGAGGCTCATAGTTCAAAATTCTCAATTCACCCGGGTATGAATAAAATATACCATGATATGAGATTGAATTATTGGTGGCCGGGAATGAAGAAGGATATCGGGAAGTTTGTGCAAGAATGTAATGTTTGTGCACAAGTTAAAGCCGAACATCAGAAACCCTACGGGAGTTTGCAACCACTTATGTAACGACCCAAAATTTGAGTCGAATAAATTATGGAAAAATACGATAAATAAGGATAAATTGTATAAATAAAGTGGAAACTGGTTTCGTGTCATTTGGACATCGTTTGATATGTTTAAGGTCGAAACAGGGTCGAGTTGGACAGCAAAAGTTGCAGCCTAGCTGCCTTTGGAAGTTCGCGATCGTGAGGATCGGGCAGGGAGTTTGGGGTTTTGAGCATCGGAGTTCACGGCCCGTTCTCGGACGCGAGGAGTTCCCGACGTGGGAAGTTCGCAGCGCGAACTTCCCCTTCGCGGTGCGAACTCTTGACTGGTGATATTAAAACGGGAAAAGTTAGGGTTTACTCATTTTTCACCCCTAAACTTGTGCAGCCGATTCTAGAGAGAGAAGTGGCGATTTTGGTGATTTCCTAGCTCAAATCTTCATCATCTTTGGAGATTCAAACATCAAAGGTAAGATTTCTTGATTGTTGATGTTATCTAGTTAGTTTGTAACTTGATTTGGGAAAAATGGTGGTTTGGGTAACCTACCAAGTTATCTTTGGGGAAGATGACTAAGATGGGTGTAGAACACTCCTAGTAAGCTTAAGAACCTTGTGTTCTTGTTGGATTTGGGTTTGTTGTTAGAAATCTTGAACTAGGATTTCCACCAAGTTTGATGAACTTGGTGGTTAAGAATGTTGTTATGGAATTCTTGGTTACTCGTTATGGATAATAACTAGATTATATATTGATGGTAGGTCAAGAAGACCCAAAGACTAGTGATATTTCACAAGTTGGAAAGCAAGGATTCGTGTTAATAGACACGATTTAGAGTTAGCTTGGCTAAGGTGAGTACATGAGACTTTTACTGAGTACATAGCAAATGATTTTTGAAAACTATGATGTTTTATGAGTCTTTATTAATAAATGTTTTTAATAAAGGTATGATTAAAAGGATAAGAGAATGCAAGTAATAGACTATTTAAGTATGTCTAAATGACTAATGATTTTTGAAAGAGATTATGATAACGAAAACTAATTAATAATTCTTTATTAACATGATGTTTGACTAAGAGTAATGATTAAGAAAGTATAATATTTGGCTTATTAATAATATGAATTAATAAAGCTAATAGCAATGATTTTCAAGTATCAAGTATTGATTAATATATTATGCTAATAAGAGTAGTGATTGAATTGCTAGGAGAAATAAATATAAAGTGACTAGAAATAGATTTGTATTCTAGTCAAAGAGAAGTTAAAGTAATATGATTTGATAAATAATAAATATGTTTTGTTTAATGAAGGACTTGGTAAAGTCAATATTGAAATTGAATAAGAAATGAGAATAATATGATAATTAGATTAGATGTATTCTAATTTATGTTTGAGTATGTATTATTGGGGCATATGCCCGTATTTGATGATTTCAATATGTGTTGAGAAAAGGATCCGGACCATAGATAACCCACACAAGTTGGGGGAGTTAGTGACACCTACTTGGGGCGGTACCACCCTGCGCAAGGGTAGTGTGTCGAGAAATAGATAACCTGGAAAGCGGGGGACTTTCAGATAACCCGGAAATCGGGGGAGCAATAGATAACCCAGAAACGGGGGAGTCTACCTAGATAACCCACATCGGGGGAGTTTGCTTTGGAGAGGTCCGTAGCGTATGTGATAAAGTATGCGTAAGCACATGTTAGCTTACAAGTATGTGATTTTGATGAGAGTAAGCTTATGGTTAGCTTACTAGTATATATGTATAAAAATGATGAGATCACGAGTTAATAAGTAATAAATGAATAAAGAAAAGTAATGAATGTGATTTTTATATTATTTGAGAATGGGTCGAAAACCCATGTATCTCACGAGACTATTTTGTCTCACGTACTACATTGTTTTTGGCTATGTACTCAAGTTCGAAATTGAAGGATTAGAAGGTCGCGATAGAAGTGGCCTATAGTTGATTAGCTCGGGAGCTCGTAGGTAGATCCCGTTATCCTATGGTTATGATATTATTTTTATAACACCGGATTTTATAACTCTGATAAATGTTTTAAGGTTTTTGTTTAACCGTATTTTGAGATATTGGACTTTATAATATTTTTTTATTTAAAAATATGTTTTAAAAGATGTTTTAAAAATTGAGGTGTTACAACTTAGCATTCCTGTTTGGAAGTGGGAAGAAATTTCCATGGATTTGATCACCAAACTTCCGAGAACTGCTCGTCAACGCGATTGTATTTGGGTGATTGTTGACCGTTTGACCAAAAGTGCGCATTTCCTTGCTATGAGGGAATCGGCACCGATGGATTCATGGGTACAAGTATATTTAGACGAGATAATTGCTAGACATGGTGTTCCTTTGAAGATTGTATCGGATAGGGATTTTCGATTTACTTCCAATTTTTGGAGTAGCATTAGGGATGGCAAAAACATCCGAACCCGACGGGGAAACCCGAAACCGAATGTTTTCGGGTCGGGTCGGGTCGGGTATGAGTTTTTCGGGTTCGGTTACGGGTTCGGGTTTTTTCGGGGATTTTCTCGGGTTCGGGTTCGGGTAAAGATATCCCCGCCCCGACCCGCCCCGATATATATATAAATTATTAATATTTTTAATTATTTTATATATTAAATATATAATATATAAGTGTTATCGGGGATTTTCGCGGGCTTTTTCGTGTTTCGGGGCATATTTCGGGGACGGGTCGGGTTCGGGGTTTGTAAAATCCCCGATGGGGAAAACCCAAAAAAAACCGTCGGGTATCGGGTCGGGTTCGGGCTCGGTTTTTCATTTCGGGTTCGGGTATGCCAAAACCCGCCCCGAACCCGCCCCGTTGCCATTCCTAAGTAGCATGCAAAAAGAGTTGGGATCGAAAGTAGCTCTTAGTACCTCTTATCATCAACAAACGGACGGGCAAACCGAGAGAACGATCCAAACTTTGGAAGACATGCTTAGGTCTCGTATTTTAGAATTCGGGGGAAGTTGGGATAAATATTTGTCGGTTCGAATGGCACCTTATGAAGCGTTATATGGAAGAAAGTGTCGAACACCTTTGTGTTGGCGAGAAGTTGAAGAAAAGGTGTTGGTGGGACCCGAGTTGGTCCAAGATACAAGCGATAAAATTCGGATTGTTCGGGAAAGAATGAAAACGGCCCAAGATCGTCAAAAGTCATACGCGGAGAAAAGGCGAAAACCGTTAGAATTTTCGGTAGACGATTACGTGATGTTAAAAGTTTCGCCATGGAAAGGCGTCATGAGATTTGGAAAGAAAGGTAAATTGAATCCTCGATTTATCGGCCCATTTAAGATCGTAGAACGGGTCGGCAAGCAAGCTTATCGACTCGGATTACCGGAAGAGTTGGCGGGTATTCATAATGTGTTTCATGTTAGTTATTTGAGAAAGAGTCTTGGAGAGCATGATGAAACGGTACAATTGACCGAAGTCAAAGTCAACGAGAAATTGAGGTACGTAGAAGAACCGGAAGAAATAATTGACCAAAAGTCGGTCAAATTTCAAGAACAATGAAATTCCGTTAGTACTAGTCAAATGGAAACATCATAGAGGTCCAAATTGCACGTGGGAAAGAAGGGAAGATATGATCGAGAAATATCCGTTCTTGTTCAAGTCAACCTAATTTCGGGACGAAATTCTCAAAATGAGGAGGTAATTGTAACATACGTGATTTCGTTTCCCCTAAAATATATTATTACTCTTAAGTAACTTAAATAAATATAGTAAGTATAGAATGATTAAGAAAAGCATGCATGAGAACGATATTAAATAAGTGGTAATTGCTTAAATGCTCACAATAAGTATATAGAAACGTCATTTTTGTGGAATGTTTTCTGAAATATTTTTATTGAGGATTATAGATAATTTCGTTACGAACTCGTAGGCGAAAACCTCATCGAATACAAAGGCCCGAGTGAAAAGTTATGGGGTTTTAAGTATTTAGTGGTATAAGTTAAAAAGGACAAAAAGCTGAAAATTGCAGCATCTGGGTAGATAGCGGCGCTATCTTGGCTGGTTTTGACACATCAATCCGAAATAGCGAAGGGTAAAACGTGAAAATTTAGGAAATAGCGACGTTATCTTCAAGATAGAGACGCTATTTAACGCGTGGTCAAGATAGCGGCTCTATCTTGTAGATAGCGGCGCTATCTTGTGCTGAATAGACATAAAATCGGGTTTTTGAGCCATTTCAGCTCATTTTCTTCATAGATCGAGTTGGTGACTGCTCTGGACAATTTTGGTGAATCAATGACGAATATTGGTGCAAATCAAAGGGGTTTTAATCATAAGATCAAGCTATAAAGGTATGATGCTTAGCTTTTGTTCATGCAAGTGATTTAAGGTTAAAAATTTGAGAAGAATCAAGAACCCTAGGTTAGGGTTTGGATTACAAATCTGAAATTGTTGATTGTATGTTAACATAGCAGATATCTAGCTATGAGATTCATAGATAATAAGTGATTATGTTCATAATTTAGATAATTTGGTAGTTGAGGGTTTGGTTCATCACCAATTTGGGAGAATTGGTGATTTAGTGACTATACTAAACATAGCTTTGGGTTAGAATGATGATTGAATTATGTGTGATTATGATAGGTAATCGATTGGGAGGTTGTGGAAATCCATGTGACCGGTGACATTGGAATTTTGGTTAAAAGAGTTCTTGGCTCGTGTTGGCAATTTGCTTAATCCCAAGTGAGTTCACTATCTGCAATGTGTATACTTTTAATTATATATGTGCAATGTGGTTAATTAGTATTCGTTTCGATTGGATGCCTTGTGTTTTTACTTGGACATTGAGATTACGTTATTGAACCGTAACATTGCCTTGACCCGTTTGAGTGGAATGCCTTGAGTGATAATTCATTTCGTGAGGACCCATGGCGGTTCGAGTATTACTTCGTGTAATATGTCGGGCGGTGGACGCGGGAGTACCTGGCGCATGAGTGGTATGGACCGTGGTGGTAAAGCTGGATCATGGACTCATTTAGTGGTGCCATGGTCACCTTCATCGGCCTCATTCCTTAATGGCCTAAGATGGAATGACGCACTTTGTTGAATCCGGTATTGTACTTTGATCGTTGTTGACCCGGTATTGATTTGTGACGCTTTGTGATGACATTTTTGTGCTATTCCGGTACGTTGACCCGTTGACATTTGTTGTTTATTTATGTTGATTTATGTAATTATTTAGTATAACATTATACATTGTGGAACTCACTAAGCTTTATAGCTTACCCGTTTAGTTGTCACCATTTTTCATGAAAGGATAAAGGCAAGGGAAAATTAGTGGATAATTGAAGTTAGTGATTACTTGAAGTTAGTCTTGAAGCTTGGAAGAGCTTCTATTTTGGTATAATTATTAGTATTTCATTGTTCATCTTTTGGGGTTGCTTAGATGGTTTGTATCCGGTGCAGATAGTCGGTTTCAGTATGTATATCTTGTGGTATATTAGTTGTTTTTAAACTTGTATTTTGGGTAATTATGGAAGGTTTGTTGTAAATGATGTAAAAGTGGTTGTTTTTGGTTTCGGTCCTTACACATATGTTCATGACGGGACTCGAACTCTTGACCTCAAAGTTGAGAAGCAAACAACATACCGCTATGTCCACCTATGTTCATAATTATCTTCCTACTTATTTAATACGATGCCGTATGTAATATACTAATTTTCTCTTATAATATTATCACTTGATTTTGACATATATCTTGATTTAATTATTATGAAGATAAGTACGAACAAATAGTAATAAAAAATGAGTAATTGTATTTAGTCCTATAATTTAGTCCTACTTATGGTCCTACTCATTAGATGAAGACATTTGTCGAAATAAAGGGATAATATTAGGAGAGAGTTTATTAGTAGATTACACATATCATTCAATCAAGTGAATAGGACTATGAGTAGGACCAATTATAAAACTAAATATCATTTCTCATAAAAAAAATACACTATTTATAATGAATTGAATTAAAGGCAGAAAAGCAAAACGACAAATTAAGAATAAAATCTAATGGCTCGTGAGATCCAATCAGAGGAGATAGATATGGAGTTTATCTTTTTCATTGACTTGGCAAAAATGGTCCCCAAATTAAACACAAGGATATTGAGGAAGCATGGGTTGGTTCTTTGAAGAATGAAAGCACCGCCACAAGCCCACAACCAAAGCTTTCACTTTTTTTCTTTTTTCTTTAATTTTTCTTTTAATATTCTGAAGTTACACTTTTTTATTAATGAAATTATCATTCAATAAATACAAAATTTCGGAACATAAATTCTACCATTTTATATATCAAATTTACAATCATATACTTTTCAGATATTAAATGTGGTCACTTGACTTTGTTTGTACGTTAAGTTGTATTTATAGTTTGAGTAGTTGGTTTTGGCAATGATTATTTTTTATATACTAGCATTCTATTTTAGCTGATTTAATAAATCATTTCATCCAATGCTTGTAGTTTAATGATATCGGTATTTGCTGTTGTCCATGAACTATAATTATGGGTTCAGATGTCGCTACAAAAACAACTGAAATAGATTTTAAGAATCTTAAGAAAAATTATAAATCATTGTAGTATATCACTCTAATTTGTTTGATAAGTATAAAAGTGCTAGAAAATATTAATCATAAATTAAAAAAAAATTAAAATATCCATCCTCTAAATTAAATAAAATCGATTTTATAAAATTGGTCAACACTATTGGCAGGGGCTACGGGAAGTCTTATAAACACTATCATACATACTCATGACGCCCTAAAAACCGGTAATAGCATTAAAAATTTTGTAGTTTTATTTTTAAATTTTTTGGTGGTTTCTAAGAGTGGCCGATAGTGATCAATGGTTGTGGTTTTAGAGATCGTGAAACATAACTTTTAAAGTTTGAGTTAAATTGATAATATAAATGTTATATATAATAGTATGGATATATTATTTATGGATATATGCATTTATACATGCATACAAAAGTTGGTATGGGAAAGCATGGGCTTCTGCAATCCAAAGAAGTTAGAAGTTAGACATAGTTTTGGATATATTCTCTTCTTTTAACTTATTTATTTGTTATCTTGTTTCGATAGATCTTATTACAAAGAACCGTTCCGTATTAATGGTTTATCATATTACAACTATGTTACCCATACATTTATGACATGTAATGAAAGAAGTCTACTTGTCTTGTCGTTATTGTGGGATGATATTTTGTGTATTTGATAAATAATCAAAATACTTGAGGTAGCATCACTAGCATGGTCACGGATAAAGTACCAAGCTACAAATCTTTATATATTATTGATTTTTGGTATCACAACATTTATATATTAATGATTTTTGGCCTAACGGTATGACATTCATCCCCATCCTTGTGGTTAGGGGTTCGAGTACCATCATGAACATATGTGGTATTTAATATATTAGGATCTGCGAGTAAAAAAAATCAAAGCCTAAAATAATCGTAGAACATAGACCCTCAAGTTCATCCATAACCATTTTACTATAAAAAACCTTTACACATATATTTTAACCAAACCGAAACTAAAAACATGTAATGATCCGGAAAAGAATTTCCAAAGGGAGAGGAATGATCCGGAATTTCATACTACTCATTTTTTTCTTAGTTTTGAAAATTTATTCATTATTATCAGTTTCAATTTTATCAATTTCAGTGCAATTGATTCAGAATTTAGACCACGCGCACCTCTATATTAACCAGTCTAAAGATCATTATATCAAAATGCATTCTTTCGTTGTAACTTCATCATACATCAACCCAATAAACAAAAGAAACATTAAAAAAACAGTTGGAGCAATCTTGGTGGTATCAGTTTTTGTGTCTATATTTAGCTGACGTATATTTAGCTGTGAACTCTAAGGACCCTAAATTTGGTGTAACGTGGCTAAATAAATATACATCTAATAATGTCTTCATTTATACTTTCACCATATTTAGATTATTCTTGTATACTTGTAATAGAGAGTAGTCTTGATGAGAGCATAGAATGTGACGCCAAACAAACCTTTGTTAGTTTTCTATTTTCGATTTTTTTTAAAGTTTGTAGTTTTACAATCCATTACTATACCTTTTCAAGAGTAGAAGTTTACGTACAGCTTGACCAATTAAAGAATTAACACGACACCCACTATGGAACACAAAATATTAACCAGCAGGTGAACATCTCCTGCAACCCATCAAACAAACCATTAACACATAATAAATTATATAAATAATTAATAAATTAAATACGATTACATCAATGAACAGAACAGTGATCCAGTTTTTCAAATAAAGCAAATGTAAATATCTAACAACCCCATACGATTCACTCATTTCTTTTAAACCTTTAAATTGCATATGGATTAATAATTATGTTTTAATCCTCACTGACTTAACACAACTCTTTTGGGAATAATTTTACCTAAACTTTTGTTGTCTTGGTGTTCTAAGTTCTAACATTTTGGTCCTCTCTTACGGATCAAACCGGTCATTTTCTGTTGACATGTAGCTAATATAGTTTAATCCTTAAACTTTCACCTATTTGACGGTTTAACCCTTACGCTTTTTTCTCAATGTTTGACCTATCTTTGAACTTATTGCACTATTACTTATTGTTATTATTACGTGTGATAGGCCTTTTTAACAAGTTAGGCGAAGTTAGGGAAGTAAATTATGGGGGGGAAAGGTTTAAGGGTTAAATTGTCAATATTGTGGAAGTGTGAGGATCAAAACATAATAAACTTACATAATAAATAATAAAATGCAAACTGATATTAGATTAAGACATACCTTGATTTTAATAGGAGAATATCAAGAAGTGAAAGCAAAAATTCTATCTGCAATATTGGTCCGGCAAATCGGACACTCGGAACATGCAACTGAACACGATTTACACACTACATAACAATATATAATTATATGCAAACGTATTAAAACATTATGTTCAACTCTAATTTAAGGATAAAAAAGTAAAAGTAAAATTAAAATTAGGATTTGATTAGACTTACAACTGAAATGGCGGCAAGGAAGAAGCATTGTTGTAGTTGGTGACTCGAAACATACTTTACATACGTGAGAATTTGTATCAGCATTTAAATTGTATTCAAGTTCTTTCTCTTTCATTTCTTGCATCCGAGCCTACACACCACATTCATTATCAACCATCAAAAAACTAGCCCAAAATACCTTTTAGTACCCTGAACTTGGCTGATTAGGTTTTCTACTACCCTGAACTATTAAAAATTGTCAATTTAGTACCCTAACTCTCTAAAACGCAATCAAATTAGTAATTTAGGATACTAATTAATAATTACTAAAACGGCCATTTTGACAAGTTCATGCATGTTGCACCTTTAATAGTTCAGGGTATTAGAAAAACCCAGTCAACCAAGTTCAGGGTACTAAAATGTATTTTGGCCCATTTTACCCCATTTTGACCCGTTAATAACTCAAAAAAAAATTAAAAAAAATACCTTCAAACGAGCAACAAGTGGCTCTTCCTTAGGCACATCATTCACTATTTCCTGAATATCCAAAACCCGCTTTTCTTTAACAACCAAATCACCAATACACCCACCATCTACTCGCAATTCATTCACAATTTCATTTTTATCAACTTCTATTCGATTCTTCTCATCATCACCATCACCATCATCATGATTATTATCATCATCATCATCATCATCATCATCATCATCATCATCATCATCATCATCATTATGATGATGATGATTATTAGTATTAATATCATTATTATTATTATCAATATTGGATCCATCAACAATCCCTCCAGCTTCTTTCTTCAACTGAGCAACAAGAACCCACATATTCGCCAAATCATTTTCCAAAGAAGCTTCTTTTCTTTTCAACTCCTCGGTTTTCTTAACATATTCATTTTCAACCACTTGTTTTTCAGCTAATGCAGCTTCAAGGCTTGCTTCCCGTTGCTTCATTGCTTGTAACTCTCTTTTCAAAACTTCTTGGTCAACGTGGAAGTCAACTTTGTCATTGACTCGGCCAACTGTCCGCCCATTTCGACCCGGTTTTGTGCGGTTACGGGTGGATTGTAATTCTTTTTCGAGTTTTGTGTTTTGTAGTGAAAGTTTGGTTACTTCATTTGCTAGATTTTTTAATTCTATAGCTGCTGCTGATGCTAGTTCTTTTGCATATGATGCTTCTTCTGATAGTTTTTGATTTTGTACTAATAATCCACTGTTTTCTTCTAGAATCTGAACACGTTCTACCTTAAGTTTTTCATTCTTCACCTCCTGCTCAAAAACAAAACAAAAATAATAAAAAAAAGTATTTAAAAATTAAGGGATAATTTCATATACGTCCTTGCAAACTTTCAATATTACGTATATATCATTGCAAATTTCATTATTACGTATATATCCTTACAAAACCTCAAAATTCTCATATATATCCTTTTACCTAATTTAATAATATATAAATCTTTTAAAATTTAAAAAACATAAATCCTAATCTTAATTAATGGTAAAATAGCCTAAAACCCCTTTAACGAAAGAAAATGCAGTTGTCGAATTTGGCAAGAAAATACGTTTGCCAAAAGAGAAAACCCTTGACCTTTAAGTGTATTTAAGCATTTTACCATTAATTTAGATAGAGTTTATGTTTTTTTAAAATTTTTAAAGATTTAAATATTATTAAATTAGGTAAAAGGATATATGTGAGAATTTTGAGGTTTGGAAGGATATACATGTAATAAATAAAGTTTGCAAGGATATATACGTAATATTAGAAGTTTGCAAGGATGTACCTGAAATTATCCCTAAAACTAAACACCATATTATTTCTTCTGACTTGTAAAATAAACAAGATATCAGGTCCAAAAAGTAGAGTTTGGGTGACCTTAAATCCATTTGACCCGTGTGAGATCAAATACAAAACAAATCGACCCGTTTACAAGTAAACGGGTCGAATTTGGAACATATATTTTATAGCAATTACCTGAATCTGAATTTTCTTCCTTAGCTCATCAATGTGTTCTTCAGATACATGTTGTTTAGATGATGGAAGATTTTTTTCACTCTGGGTAGCAGCCAGCTGTTGTTCAAGCAGTGTTATTCTTTCTTGTAGTTCTTTATTTTCAAGACACTGTAACAAAATAAATATAAGGTCAAAAGTGTAAAATTGAAACATATTTATAAAATTAAAAAAAAGAGTGTATATTTTTATCAAATATATACCTTGTTCTGCAATTGCTCCTGGAGAATGCGATTGTCTGCTGACTTAATCTGCAGATATGTATATAAAAAAAAAAGTAATGTAATTAGTAAGTATATTATTGTGATTGGTTTCCATAATCATAAGTGGCTTAAAACTACTAAATACCACAAAATATTGATTAAAATGAAAAAAAGTACCTCAAGCTCAAAACCCTTTTCATCACATTGTGTCATCAATTTCATCATTGTCTATTTACAAGAATGAAAAAGATAGGTTTATACAGTTGTTAATAAATATGTAAATTAAAATTTAAAATAGAGGACTGACTACCTGTTGCATGTCAGCCAATGATGTATTAGAAATTGAAGCTTCATTACTTTCAATAATCTGTTTTTCCAAGACCCGCATTTGACTTCTCTTTTCTTCGATTTCACGTTCCAAGTTTTCTATCTGTCAGAATAAAGTCTATTAATTATGTGTATAATTCCAAGATTTTAAGAATTAATTAATTTAATGAAGAAAAAGATAAAAGCAAAATACTTGAGTTTTTGAGGTTTCTGGATCATTAGCAGACTGCTCAATTAAACGTTTCATTGTACTTGAACTGAACGCTATCTCTCCTGCAAGCATTTTAACTTGCTCCACCACAAGGTCCATCTGATCTATCGACATTATACCCTATAAAAAACACAAAAGATCTTTACAACGGTAATGAATAGATACATAAATAATATATATATAACTTATTAACAGAATCTTTCTTTCCATTAACAAATATTTTAAGTTTAAATATAATACATATAAAAAGAGAGTGTTGAAAGAGAACATACTGTAGGCAATTTTCCAGCAGAAGCATTAATAATGTCACCAATTTGAGTTGATTCTGTTATAGTGCTGCCTACAGCTGATAAACTGCTGGAATTTCTTCTGTGTTTTAATTCACAAGATATTTCTGATGGTGTGTCATTTGGATTCCCACTTTGCAAGAGCATACAACCATTCTGAAACAAATTAAACACAAACAAATACGCATATATTATTATTATTATTATTTGAAGCAGTCTATAATTTGTTTTAGGATTAAAAAGTGAAATTTTGTAACTTACATCATCCTCATTGGCAGATAAGCTTGTTTGATGAGAAGAGACATCAGTTAATCCTGGAATTGTGTTTTTTGAGGAAACAAGTATCAGTTTTGTAAGCCTTTGAATTCTACTCATTAAAGCTGCTTTAGCTTCTTCTTCTTCTTCCAAACGTGATTGCATTTTTACTTGTCCTTCTTCTAACTATCAAATTTAAACATAATTACATGTAATAGATATATACATATACACACATATAGATATAGATATAGGGTACCTTTTGTTTTAAGGACATTATCTCTTCAGGATTAACACCTACAAGCATCCCTCTCCTTAACTGATCAAGCTCTTGTTTCAGAACTGATATTTCTCTTTGGTACTTTTTAATTAAAGACTTCTCATCAATAATCTGAAGAAAAAAAAATCAATTTTTCAATGAATTTTAATTTTTGTTTTAAAAAATAATTTTTTTAACGAAAATGTCATAGCAGGCAAGACCTTGTTCCTAGAAGCATAGATTTCAACACGTTTTGCCCTACTTGCAAACTTTAATGTATTATGTGTTTCCTCCATATTACTAGAAGCCGGAGTTATCGTGCAAATGAGCTGAAAGATAACAAAACAGATTATTTATAAAAATATAAAAATTTATATATATTATAGAATTATGATTTTTTAATACTTACTGAAACATGCCCATGACCACTTAATGAAGATTGTAGTAGGCGTGTAAGCTTGGAATCTCTATATGGAACATGAGATGCTTTCCCTTCACTTAGCTTCCCAATTACCTACAAATTTAATTAAAATAAATAATATTATTGGATATACATTTGTCAAAAATAGTAGAAATAATTAATTAATTAATTGATAAATATAAGATATGTAATGGCTTACGGTTCCGAGTGTTAGAAGACTTTTGTTTATGTAAGATCCTTCCTTCCTCCTTAATCCAGTTGTTTCAGTTTTTGAGCTCTCTGATCCAGCTAGATCAATTAGATTCTATAACAAATAAGAAAAAAAATTATATAATTAAAATATAGTAATAATTAAAAATAAACTCACATGAAGAATAATAAGAATTAAGTGTACATACAAGTTGAGAAAATATTACTCCATCATACTCATCACCATGGGCGCTGCTTTCAATCATCTGTCCATTTACATACATCTTAGACCTAACTTTATAAAATTTCTTAAGACAGGTATTAACAGAACAAGTTGTTAACATTAAAACACAAACTTGTTTTACAGGAATATGATTTTTAGACAGATTTAAAGAGTATAAATAGGTAGATGTTATACGCATACCAGAGTAAATATTGTGTGACTTCGGCTACTGAGAAGATTAAAATTATTTGAACCAACATGTCGGTGCTCTGCAGTCAACAAAAATAGTCACAAAAGCTGGAGATTACATACAGATGTATATATGCATAAAGTCAAAGTCAACAGTACCTTCACCAGCAGCAATAAAAGAAAGGGCATGTCCAGGAGATAAAACAACCTCTTCTTTTATACCCTCAACATATGTACCCTACAAAGGAACATCTAGCAGCATGATCACCAACACACACAGACATATAGAGAGAGATATATATGTATGTGTGTATATATATATATATATATATATATATATATATATATATATATATATATATGTGTGTGTGTGTGTGTGTGTGTGTGTGTGAGTTCGAAAAGGATAACAATTTGCACTGTGTTACACACTTTTTAAATGAAAGAAAAGAAAAGAAAGGAAGAGAAGTAAAGAAAAAAAGAAAAGATATTAAGAAAAAAATATTTTTCTTTTTTTTTTGTTCTCGGGTCGGATAGAAAAGAAAAGAAAAATAAGCGTTTTTTGTGTTCCTGAGTTGGAGAGAAAGGAAAAGAGTTAACACATTTACAGTTTTATCCTTAAAATATAAACAAATTAGGTAATGACAAGGTTAGTTTGGTAATTGCAATTAATTAAAATTTCTCTTCTCTCCAAATCTTCCCACTTTTGGGAGGAAGAATAGGAGAGAAAAAATGGCCATAATTTCTTTTCCCTTCTTTTCCTTTCTTTTATAAAAAACTCTGGAATATGATAAAATTGTTATTTCCTTCATTTTCTCTTCTCTTCTCTCCAAATTTAAACTCTGGAACACAGTGCAAAAGACAGGAAATCAGAAGTATATTAGTGCAGAAACCTGTGCATCTTCTCGAACACGAAGATTTTGTCCTGTTGGATCCAGCAAATCATTGATGACCTGGCAAAAATAGCATTGGATACCAAGTTCATGTATGTAAAGCTTCACAAGTGACATAAATACTATGAGGCAAAACAAAAAAGATGGTGGTACAGCTGGCAGTAAGACGTGACTTATAAGTTATAAAGTAAATATGTATTTTTTTTATTTAATTTGCAAGCAGTAACCTAAATGGCGTATTACTAACCTCATTGTAGATCTCAAGATATGATACACGTAACAAAAACTCTCGTCCTGGAGTCTGCAATGTGAATATAAAGAGTTTATTACTCATTTACTCGTATATTTTGCTCCTGAAATTCAATAATAAACAAAATGTGGAAAAACTATTATTAAAGATAATGTTTTGAGGAATACTTACATCCTGAATAATGCTGAAAACATCCTTTATAGCCAATGGTATTATTCCAGGTGAATGGTGATCACCCTGAAAACAATAACTGGTGAGATCAATATCAACCAAAAAAAATAATAACTTTTTCTTATCATGAAACTATCTAACCAGCTTCTCTTACATGCATTGTATGTGTCTTCCCACTGCTTGTAACACCATAAGCAAAAACAGTGCCTGCATTAGCAATTCTCAAATTAGCTCACACAACTTCTATTCTATTGATTCCACATTTCCACAATGAATTAAAAAAATTGATGTAATTGAAATATTTGAATTTGATCTAAATTTACCGTTTACTCCTTCCATTGCATTCTTTACAACAGGTCGTGCAGCTACTTCATACACTTCCTGGGTAACAGCAGAGGGTCCAAAAACTCTATCTGTCATGTCATCCACATTAATAATTATTAACAGCATCAAATACAGAATATTCAAATTAATCATTGTTTTCTTGATTTAAAAAAGAGAAATATTGTACCAAATGCATATGAAGTCACAGGATTGTACTCATTGCGCACGAGCTTGTCTCCATCTGCATACCACGAAATCTCATCTCCTCTCTGATACTCACGTTCACTACAATAGTTAACAAATTAGACAAAGTTTCAGCGATAGAGAAATTTGCATTTTGCCATTTTGGAGTAACATACTATGCTCGTTTTCTCAATTTTGATAACACGCTACTTATTTTATTATTTTATTCATCTAATGTCAGGTTTATACAACCCTAAGGTATTCAATTAAGGTAACATTTACTAGAAAAAAAAATCTGAAATTATCGATTTTAACCGGCTAGAACATAAATAGTGTGTACATGTGGAAGATGAGTGAACAAGGTAACAGGTTAAAATAGTTGATTCTGGATTTTTTAGGTAGATGTTAACCTAATTGAATAGCTTAGACCTTAGGGTAGTATAATTTTGAAATTAGATAAACCAATGGTACACCAAAGTGCAATTTTCGATATTATCAAAACCCTAAGCAGTCTAAATTCAGCATTATGTATAGATCGATAACAAATTCAATCTAAATCCAACAATAAAACCAAATTACCTCAAAGGCCTAAACCGAATTGTAACCGAAATGCTATCCGCACCTCCCGATCTCGGTGTACCATCAACCAGCTCTCCGATCAATTCATCAGGAGACGGAAAACCGACCGGCGACCGGCCTCCGTAACCTCCTTTGGAATACATCGAATCAGACCTACCTCCACCAGGAGTACCGGATCTAGAACCGTTACCAGATGCTCCGTAAAACGACGCCGTCGCAGTAGAAGAACAGGAACGAGGAACTAGCTGCTTAAAAGAAGACGATGATGAAGACGAAGAAAACGGACTTGATGGCTTCCGGTGATGAAATGTCGAATTGCTTCTTCCTCTTGATGAAGAAGCTGCCATTTACCAATGATTCGGCTTCTGATTAAAGTAACCAATCGGAATCAACTAAAAGTGGAGTGAGTGTGAGTGTGCGTGAGAGAGAGATAGATAATTGTCAGAGCTTCACATGGTGCCTCGTTCGTAAAGTGAGTGAGAGAGTGAGAATGAAGGTTTTGTAGAGAGAGAAAGTAACAATGTGAGTATCTATACGTATAGAGAGAGAAAGTGTGTGTGAGAGAGATAGGGAGTATGAGTATGAGTGCGTGTTTCTTCTTCGTTAAGACAAAGAAGGGAGTTGCAGAGAGAGTGGGGAGAGAGAGAGATCCCTAAAATGACTAGAGGGAAGTGGGGAGAACGATGAAAGGATTTCTTAATTTACTATGTTGATATTATAATATTATATTTTTGAATTTTTAGATTTTGAATAATAATTGTACGATTAAGAAGTACAAAATGGATCTAACAAAAATAGTTATTAATAATTAAGTTTTTTTTATAATATGTTTTAATGAATAAAACAAATAATAATCTAACTTACTAACCAAAGTATGGTTTATAAATTATACAACTATTATTAGTTTTCATAACTAAATTACACCTATTATCAACCTAGAATCGATTAATTGGACCCAAGTTAAAACCGAAACTCATTAGTTTAGCAATATAAATTAGTATAAAGTTTAGCTTTGGGCTAGTTCTTCTTTGGTTTGATAATGCATTTGGTCACTATTACAGGCATTTGATCACGTATTTTGCTATAGAGATGAAAGCTAAGGTGACAGGGGCTGACCACGATTGCCTTTGAACACTACTATGAGCATTTGATCACGTATTAAGGGCATGTTTGGGAATGCTTATTTAACGAGATTTTGAACTTATTAGCTTAATAAGTTTAAATAAGCTTAAAACTCAAATTTATTTAGATTTACTAAATTAATAAGTTTAAACCCCTTGAAATAAGCTTTCTATAACATAACCTAAATCGTAGAGGTGAAAGCGAAGGTAACAATGAGATAACCACAATTACATTTGATCATCATTAATACCCATTTAAATTCTACTCACTACATAATTGGGTCCAAAGTCAACATAGAGATTTTTCTCTGAATAATGCAATTAAATTAAATAACAAATATTTCTAAGAAAAAACTAGAACCATATATACTATGTGTAGGTGTGTGTACTACTAGTCAAAGGTTTAATAAGAGGAGATGAGGTGGCATGTGGGGGGTGGTTTTAAACGTGAAAGGGACGCGGGTAATGTAATGGCATTAATTTGAAAAGGTGGCGTAAAATGAGCGGGAATCACAGTGGAATGAAGGGTGAAGTTTAGGTTAGTTGGTGGGTTGGTTACCCAATCATCCACATCATTTTTTGTAACAACGTTGGTGTTACGCTCTCATGAGTGCGTTCAAATTTTATAAATCTAGTGTACTTATCCTCGAGGTGAAACTCTTTTTTGGCAAATTGATTTTCTTTCTAAATTTATGGGGTTTTAGTTTTTAAATAAAGAAAATGATGGTTGAGTTTTTAAAAGGTTAAAATGTTTTTTTTTTCCTTAAATGATATTCTTATTTATAGCAGGATCATCTGGTGACTGGCGTAGTCGAACTTTACTTGTAATATATGCTATTTAACTGTTATCCTAACTATTTCCAAAGGTTCTCACGGTGTTTTAGTAAATTTCTATACAGTGAAATGATCAAATATTATGAACAGACAGTTAAATGACACAAGTAAAATATGATGTAAATAAGCAATATTGCGTGAACACTTAAATTTATCTCTCTAAGTATTATGTTTATAGGCTTGAAATGAAGACAGTTATTATGTAAGTTGATTGAGTCACGTGTAATAATTCCATTGTTTTTAAAGCAGCATACATTTTTTATGCTCGAACAGAATTCTGTTATGTTATTTTGTCTTTAGTATTTCACTAAGATCTTCATAAAATTCACATATATTAAAACTTCCATTGTGTTAGTTTAACTTGTATCCTTTATCTTTTTTGGGGTATTGACAGTTTCATTGGAACTAATGCTTCAGTCTTTTATTGTCGAGATTTAATGTTGCATTTGTTAAACACATTATTGTCGCAATCTTAACTATTGATACTATTATATTCCTTCACATGAATGATAGTAAAAGTGTTGTACAATATATTTTTACTCTCCTTGATAACATTATAATGTTACAAGTAACATTGGAATATGGACATGATTAATGACCCAACACTTGACCTTGACTTGTCCTCGTGGTGAGGTAACATTTGCATGCACACGAGGACAATTCTGTGCCTAACACATCTCTCAATAATTTACGGTCAACATATCGTGAGGACGTAAGTGGGACAGCGTAATATAAACAAGAAATGTGATAGTTAAAAATTTATTCACACATTACAATTTATGTTTTGGTATACTTATACATAGAGGTGAGTATTTTGGCTGAAAAGTCCGAACCAAACTGAAACCGAAAATATATAATGTTTTGTAATTTCATGATTTTCGATTTCGGTCACATCGCTTTCAGTTCGGTTCGATTCGGTCCCTGGATAGGGGTGAGCATTTGGGCTTAAAAAACTAAACTAAAACCAAACTGAACGAAAACATGTAATCAGTTTGGTTTTTGGTTTTAAAAATTCATTATTATCAGTTTCGATTCGGTTCGATTCGATTTCTATACCATGTTCACCCCTAGTTGTGTAATATGCTCTAAAACTTGTATAATGTGATGAGGTAAATAGTTTTTGTAGTGTAAATATCATATCCGCATAAACATATATATAACAAAAAAAACACGATATAATGGTAAGCAATTTGAGTGTTTGTATTTAACATAATAGATATATATGCTAAAAATAAAAGTAAAATAATAACCAACCGTCATATCCAAATAAAATAACACCCCTTGGATTTGGTGCATACGACCAATATTTCAACCTTCTCAGTACCCGAGGTTCCCCCCAAATGCTTTTCAAAGCACGCCCCAAATTTTTCAATCCAGCCTCACCTCCACAATTTTTTCAACAAATTTATATGGTTAAAGGAGCGAATGAAAAAGAAAGAGAAATTACAAACGAACAACAATAACTCAATAATTCGAATATACTGAGTATGAAATAAATCTATATAATAATAAAACAAGCTTTTAAAGCTTCCACGTGGCACTCCTTAGAAACGAGTTTTACACGTGGCAATTTATGGTTATTTTGAATTTTTTTAATTCCCGGTATTTGAGTGCAGATTTAACATTAAATAGGTAAAATACTATGCAGCCTTTAATTTCGGAATTAAATCACTGATTTAGAATACCCTTTAATTTCGGAATTAAATCACTGATTTAGAATACCGAAAATTCATCTTTGAAAACATGGAAATTAGTAACTCCATCCGAAAATTCTTTTTTGTTAAAAACTGCACCATTGATTCCTGTTTCACCTTTAAGTATGTTTAAAAAAAACTGGAAAACATATAGTGATCACTCGGAATTTTTTTAAATTCCCGGTATTTGAGTGCTGATTTAACATTAAATAGGTAAAATACTATGCAGCCATGTTGATTCGGAATTAAATCACTGAATAAGTAACCGAAAATTCATCTTTGATAACATGGAAATAAGTAACTCCATCCTAATTTTCCGGGATTTGATTTCTTCAATCCTTTTTTTACAGAGTTTTAAGTATTTCAAAATAAAAGTAAATGAAAAAAAACATAATACAAAAAAAACATCCCAAATTAAAAATATATCAAGAAAGGATTGATAATTCCGGATTTTAGGCAAATAAATCAAGAAAGCAATAACTATAATTCCGTTTTCTATGGATGTTGATTTTTTTGCCAATACGATAATAACAAATTTCTAAAAAATTCCATGTATATCACAAAGTTTTGAATCTAATTCGGGTAACCTTCTTATGCATTCCTACTATTTAAACAAAGCTTCTCATAAGTTTTCCACATTCATTAGAATCTCCTCTTTAGCCTCAATTCGTGTAAACTGCAAGCTACAGCTAGGTAATTTTCAATTCTGATTTGCATAATTGTTTAAATAGTAATCAAAACACAATTTCATATATTTTTAAATTTTTCTTTTTTTCTATATTCAAGATCTATATGTTTTGGATAGTCAGTAACTCAGTATAATTGAGCCTTTTTTTTAGTAATCACATCACAACTTACATACTATATCACTGTTTGATTTTTTTCTGTAGTGTACACAATTTGACGCATCCTGCTGCTCCAGGTAAGTAAACTTAAATTCCGATAAACTATTTTGTGCGATTTTTATATGTTGTCTACAATAGCAGTTTTAAAAATAGTGCATACATAGGGTGAAACTGTAACATATGTTGAATGTCTACTTTTATTATTTAGAAATAAATACATAATATTAGTTTAATTTTTATAGAACACCATAATAATTTTTGACTTTTACAAATACTTTAATTTTGGCAGTTTAACTAAAATTTTAACAAATTTTACAATTTGAGTTTAAAGTCAAATTTACTATTATGGTAAGTTTCAAATTACCACCGTGATTTAAGGCTTATTATATTAGTAGATTACCTTATAAATTAATAATTTAACTAACAATTCGGTTATATCCATAATTATCAACTTGAATTTCGGGGATCAAGTTAAACTTTTCATTTATAACTTTATCTATTTATATGAGTTATTTACGATAAGTATTCATCAAAAACTTCCTTTCTTCTTCATTATATAGCTGTTTATTGTAACACCTCAAATTTTAAACACAAAACATTTGCCC
Organism: Calendula officinalis; assembly: GCA_963853835.1. Taxonomy (NCBI): domain Eukaryota; kingdom Viridiplantae; phylum Streptophyta; class Magnoliopsida; order Asterales; family Asteraceae; genus Calendula; species Calendula officinalis. The sequence continues at coordinate 5,408,739 of OY970828.1, read as the reverse complement.
AAAATAAAACATTTTTCATAGATAGAAGAACTATCCCAAAAATATGGATTTACAAAAACCTTTGGTATGAATCAGAGTATAAAGTTCGGTGTTACAAAATATATCAAAACCAAAGCTAAGCATAAATCCAATCTAAAGTTCTTCTACTCTAGGTCCCGCAACTCTATCCGTGCGAACCTAAACCTTCGATCCCGAACCTGAGTACATAGCAAAACAAAACAAGGAGTACGTGAGACAAAAACGTCTCGTGAGCTACATGGGTTTAGACCCGATAATAAAATGAATGTCACATTTCATATAACCAATCAATATACATATATATATCCAACTATCCAGTCTAGTCACCTTAGTGTGACCCTATCAATCTTGCTTACTTAGCAATCACAACTAACGTGGATGAGTCGATGGGAATTCACCCCAACTGCCCCTCACTCCACACCTCATGACCGGGAGTATCCCGTGACATCGCATAACTAACGTGGATGAGTCGATGGGAATTCACATGGGAATTCACCCAACTGCCCCTCACTCCACACCTCATGACCGGGAGTTGCCCGTGTCATCTCATGACTAACGTGGAAGAGTCGATGGGAATACGCCCAACTGCCCCTCAATCCACAACTCATGATCGGGAGTAGCCCGTATCATCACATCATCTCAATCTCATCATAACCCTATGGTTATGCAAATCTAGCTCTTTGCTAGCACTTTCATCATCCTCAAGTTAGTTCAATACTATCATAGGTATAACTAACTATCAACTACTAGTCTATACAATTAAGCAAATAGACCATAACACAAGTAATGAAAATTATTTAACAGGGCTATGTACTCAGTAAATTCCACACGTACTCACCTTAGCAACAAAGATGCTCCAACTGTGTTCTTGACACCAAAGCTCTTGCTTCACAATTTCACCGACTTTCCAAGATGTCACCGAAAGCCTAAACAATGATCATACAATGATCAACATCACAATCTACTATCAATGTGTTCATCTATCTCTAGATAACACACATCAATCCATTTCCCCCAAATATGATGATTACCAAACCCTAGGTTTAACCAACCCTTAAGATTCTTACAAATCTTAACCATACACTTGATTTCCTTATTAATATACCATCTATTAAGTGTATACAACATTTATATCACCATAATCTATAACCCCAAGAACTAGGGTTTCAACCCCAAGCTTCTAAACCCATAGATCTAAAGCTACAACTACCAAGGATTGAAGATATACCTTAAATCTTCAACTAGGAGTGAAGAATCACAAGATTTGATGAAGAAATCGACTCCAATTGATGCTTGACACCCAAAATCGTTCACAAGTTCGAAGAGAGAAAAACTAGGGTTTCACTTGGCAATAAATGAGCCAAATCCCGACTTTAATGCTGCCAGACACAAGTTCACGACGCGACCATAGTTCGCGTCGCGAACTCTCCTTCTACACGCATACTTAGCGATCGTTATCTAGTCGCGAACTACTTAGCGACACATGGCCAAACTCCCTGGAGAAAGTTCCCGATCGGGAACTTATAGTTCGCGCCGCGAACTCCTGATGGCAGCAAGGCTGCACTTTTTCCAACTTGTCTCGACCCGGTTTCGCCCGTAACTTTCTCGTACGGTGTCCAAACGACACGAAACCAATTCCCACGTAATTTATATGATTTATCCATAATTATCATATTTTTATCCAATTTATTTATTTACAAATTTCGGGTCGTTACAACTATCTTCCCCTTAAAAGGATTCCGTCCTCGGAATCACTCAAAAGAAATTCCAATTTACATTCTACCGAGTATCCATTCTCATTCTCCCGCGGTTATTACCGTCAACCTTTTCTCATCCCGAATTAGTCAACAATATGTATGTAAACATTCAATTAATCCCGTTAGATCCAAACGGTCAAAAATCAATCTTAAGCCTTTAGTGCCCAAATGGGCCAAACTTGCACAATTTTGACCACAAGACTTTCAATCCTTTAACCAATCATCTTATACATATAGAAATGACATGACCCACGCATTATAATCAACTAATTGACCAACACCAATGTCAAAGTCTAGCTTCGACCAAGTTACCACATTCCAACCTCGTCTAACCCTTGACTTACGAACAAAGTCAACTACACTTTAACAATTTCCTTTACCATCGACCTCTAATTATAATTTATCAACCATTAGATACCCAATTCCCAAATTCGACTTGAAAACGCCCAACGGGTCAAAGTGACATAATTTGTCTATAACTCTTTTAATTACGTCATTACCTCTTTCTCATACACACAACTAATACATTATACTACTATCATTGCGAGTCATTCGAAACGAAAGTCAAAACCCATCCTTAACCAAGTCAACTAATCATATGTTGACAAAACTTGACTTTTGCCTAAAGTCAACCATACTTTTTCCAATTAACAGATTCCCTACCCTCGAGATCTCATTCTCGACTTATCACTTCCGGTTACACCCATTAATGTTTCCTTAACAATCGTCCATATTTCCAAAATTTCAAACCTTTTCAAATTTCCCCAAGTTCTCACATTCCCTTATGGTCACATCAACCCTTTACCGTTTCTTAACTTTCATTTGGTCACCTATACCATTTCTTAGTACCATTTCAATCATCTTCGCCTCACATACCATAATTTCACACAAGCTGACCATATCCTGGTTCCCAATGACAATTGCTTTCTAACAGCATCCTTTTTCTCATATTCGAGAAGTCGTAGGCATCCCATACCTATACATGACCTAATGCCACCCGCATTTCCAACCAAATTTTCATTTACCATAACATAATAGCAATACTCATTAACCCCTTGGTTCTATCTTCGTCATATAAACACATACGCATACACACCTACATATATATACATATATATATCACGCCAACTCAATCTGAACGTATCCATTATGCACATATACAATCATATGTATATGTCACCAATACCATCCAAGCATCATCATCATGCGCATATACAACCATATGTATATGTCACGCCAATGTCATCTGACATCCATCCTTTCGCATCGCGTAGCCTTGCTACTATCTTACCCATTCGATCATCCAATCGCTCATCGTGCGTTCTAGCACCTCTCCCATAAAAAAAATCGCATTATCTTTTTCTTCCCTATTCATAAGTCTCCCATCGAACATAGTACTTAGCACAATTCATATAATATTATCCTTCCATTATTATATGCCTTCCAAGGCCATCATATAATGTACATGCATTGCACCCCGTGGGTATACCAATAAAATCTCCGATTGTCGTTTACCGTTTCACTTACACATCAATCATCCTTGACCGGTCCATTTCCTTATTACCGATTTCCAATCCTTTTATTACCACCGGGGTAACCACCAATCTATTCCTTTAACCAAAGTTCACCGGCCAACCCGATCGCCTTTGAGTCAACCAATCGACTCCGGTCTACATTTGTGACCCATGACTTGGCACACATTAGCCCAACATTCCATGTTCCCGTCTTTCTACATCGCGATACCTTGAGATATTTATTTCCCAGTCGTAGCCTCACACACACAATGTCATATTATATCACCTCATTATTATGACATCTTGCCCATACTCGTCATCTTACCCTTAATATCAAATCGATCATCCCTTGCCCCGAAACTTGTTATGGCTACATGCCAATTTTTTTTTTTTTTTTTTTTTTTTTTTTTTTTTTTTTACTCAACCATTTCTACCAATTAAAATATGCCATTCCTGACACTTACTCTTTTCCACCTATGTTACATTTATTAGTTCCAAGGCATCACTATACCTTTACTCATTCTTTTCTTTCCCATTTACATACATTAGCATTACATTTCTTATCCGGATTCCCGCCAAATACTCAAGTTTCAATTCCAAGATTTCCATTTCCAAATTTCCATTCTTACTACAATTCTTACCAAAACTTAGTACTTCATTGTACTACTATCCATTTGTTGGAAACATTTACCGTCCTTGCGGTTCCTCTTTTGATACCATATAATAACATCAACCCCTATATCCTTACTATCTGCGACACATCGAACCATATTCCTTTCTAAAAATATAATTTCCATACACATAACTAACCGGGAAAATCATTCCCCAAATAAACATCCACGTCATACAACTTTCCTCCAATTCCTATAACCACCAATCCGTGCGATAATCCAACCATTAAGCTATATCCACACAATATCTTGGCTTGGTGCATACCCAACCAATCCATACCGATAACCACATCAAACACCCTAATTCCCATGGGCAACAAATCCACCTTAAACTTTCTACCGTCTATTTCTATTTCACAATTTCTATAAACACATTCAACCATAGACGTTTTCCCGTCGGCTACTTCTATTTCATAAACCTCATCTAACATTTCGGACGGCACATTCAATTTACAACCGAACTCATAAGACACAACGAATAAGTAGAATCCGAATCAAATAATATAGAAGATGGCATGAAGTTAATGAATAAAGTACCTGATACTACATCGTGCACCTCTCTTGCTTCCTCTCGAGTCACCTGAAAGGAACGTCCCCTTACTTGAGCCGGTTCCTCTTTCTTTTGAGCCGCGGGCACCTTTGGCTCGATCCTCTTTTTCGGGCACGCATTGCTATAGTGTCCCATTTCATGGCACGAGTAACACTCCACCTCGGAGAGTGTCTTGGATCTACAATCCCGTGCTATATGCCCCGTCTTTCCACAAATATAGCACACCTTCGAAACTCCTCGGCACTCGCCGGCATGGTTCTTCCCGCATCTCTTGCACGGGGCAACGCTTCCTTGCTTGAAGGAATTTGATGTGAACTTCCCCTTTTTAGAAGTTCCCGAGCCACTCTCGGCTTTCCTTTTCTCGTTCACATGGGCCCTCACGGCATTCCTTGTCGCATCTACCTCTTCCACACCCCGGGCGGCACCAATGGCCTCATCGAGTGTGACCGCTCTCCTTACCTCCAATTGGTAATCCCAAGGTAGCCCACAAGCATACCGGACTACCCTCGATCCTTCCTCAAAATAAGTTCTTGCAACAAACGGGAGCAATCCCGTGAACTCCCTTGAGTACTCCTCAACCGACCTATTACCCTTCTTTAGGTTTACAAACCTCTCATGCATCTTCTCCAAATCCCCGTCGGGGCAAAACTTTCTCTTCAACCTCGTGGTAAAGTCGTCCCATGACATCTTCTCAATCACCTCCCTCCCGAGGGTCTCATACACGATATCCCACCACACCATGGCATCTTCTTTCAATAGTTGTGACGCATACGTCACCATATCGGCATCCTTACACTTACTACTACCGATAACCCTCTCGGTTTCTCGGATCCACCTCATTGTTACCTTCGGGTCCGAACTACCCGTATACGTGTTTGGCCTACAAGCCATGAATGTCTTAAAAGAACAACCATAATTTTCATCGGGTCTCGCCCTTGCATCACTACAACCACCTGTGGAGGATTTTTCCACTCGAGTGCCACCATCCCTGGTTTTCTCATCCGATCTAGCCTCGGATACACGATCTCCACCCGACCTCTCACGGTCCCCAATGATGCGGTGCACCTCATCGGCCACCACTCCCTTGAGTTGTTCAATAATAGCTTGGAGGTCCGCCATGGTCACCGGAGTTCTATTAGCTCCGACCTCCGATTCATCAACTTGATGCATCGACGGTTGACTTTCCTGTTCAACCACCACCTCGACATGAGGTATTTCTTCCTCCCGGCCCTCCGGGGCTTTACCACTTCTATGCGTGGTCACCATTTCTTTCAGTCACGACTATACGAAAGTCATTAAACATTTAGTACCTTGTGTATAACCCATTAGCCTCATAAGACTCAATATCCATAATCATATCAATTCTCATCGGTCCCCCTAGGTTCAACCCTAAACTTAATATAAAGTCTCAAGGTCAACCTATCGATCTCAAGGAATCTTACATTCCTAATGCTACAGTCTAAGACTAGGATGGTCATCCAACCTAATTCACTTAAACTATAGCTCTGATACCAAGTTGTAACACCTCAAATTTTAAACACAAAACATTTGCCCAAAATAAAACATTTTTCATAGATAGAAGAACTATCCCAAAAATATGGATTTACAAAAACCTTTGGTATGAATCAGAGTATAAAGTTCGGTGTTACAAAATATATCAAAACCAAAGCTAAGCATAAATCCAATCTAAAGTTCTTCTACTCTAGGTCCCGCAACTCTATCCGTGCGAACCTAAACCTTCGATCCCGAACCTGAGTACATAGCAAAACAAAACAAGGAGTACGTGAGACAAAAACGTCTCGTGAGCTACATGGGTTTAGACCCGATAATAAAATGAATGTCACATTTCATATAACCAATCAATATACATATATATATCCAACTATCCAGTCTAGTCACCTTAGTGTGACCCTATCAATCTTGCTTACTTAGCAATCACAACTAACGTGGATGAGTCGATGGGAATTCACCCCAACTGCCCCTCACTCCACACCTCATGACCGGGAGTATCCCGTGACATCGCATAACTAACGTGGATGAGTCGATGGGAATTCACATGGGAATTCACCCAACTGCCCCTCACTCCACACCTCATGACCGGGAGTTGCCCGTGTCATCTCATGACTAACGTGGAAGAGTCGATGGGAATACGCCCAACTGCCCCTCAATCCACAACTCATGATCGGGAGTAGCCCGTATCATCACATCATCTCAATCTCATCATAACCCTATGGTTATGCAAATCTAGCTCTTTGCTAGCACTTTCATCATCCTCAAGTTAGTTCAATACTATCATAGGTATAACTAACTATCAACTACTAGTCTATACAATTAAGCAAATAGACCATAACACAAGTAATGAAAATTATTTAACAGGGCTATGTACTCAGTAAATTCCACACGTACTCACCTTAGCAACAAAGATGCTCCAACTGTGTTCTTGACACCAAAGCTCTTGCTTCACAATTTCACCGACTTTCCAAGATGTCACCGAAAGCCTAAACAATGATCATACAATGATCAACATCACAATCTACTATCAATGTGTTCATCTATCTCTAGATAACACACATCAATCCATTTCCCCCAAATATGATGATTACCAAACCCTAGGTTTAACCAACCCTTAAGATTCTTACAAATCTTAACCATACACTTGATTTCCTTATTAATATACCATCTATTAAGTGTATACAACATTTATATCACCATAATCTATAACCCCAAGAACTAGGGTTTCAACCCCAAGCTTCTAAACCCATAGATCTAAAGCTACAACTACCAAGGATTGAAGATATACCTTAAATCTTCAACTAGGAGTGAAGAATCACAAGATTTGATGAAGAAATCGACTCCAATTGATGCTTGACACCCAAAATCGTTCACAAGTTCGAAGAGAGAAAAACTAGGGTTTCACTTGGCAATAAATGAGCCAAATCCCGACTTTAATGCTGCCAGACACAAGTTCACGACGCGACCATAGTTCGCGTCGCGAACTCTCCTTCTACACGCATACTTAGCGATCGTTATCTAGTCGCGAACTACTTAGCGACACATGGCCAAACTCCCTGGAGAAAGTTCCCGATCGGGAACTTATAGTTCGCGCCGCGAACTCCTGATGGCAGCAAGGCTGCACTTTTTCCAACTTGTCTCGACCCGGTTTCGCCCGTAACTTTCTCGTACGGTGTCCAAACGACACGAAACCAATTCCCACGTAATTTATATGATTTATCCATAATTATCATATTTTTATCCAATTTATTTATTTACAAATTTCGGGTCGTTACATTTATGCTTCATTTTTCTTTTAATAATTTTTCGCATCATGAAGAACAGATGTTAGCAGCATGAAGAACAGAGGTTAGCGCTTTTGTGTTATGTTGTTATTGTATTTTGCAGCATCATATTTTGGTCTATTTAATTTTTATGAAGCTTTACGTTGTGTATTTATTATTTACAGGTCAGTATGTTAAAGAATACTAACAAAGGTGATTTTCTTTCTATTTTGTTATCTTTATGTTTTAATGTATTTTAATTATTTTTTTTAGCTTTTTTAAAACCCTTTTGAAACCTTGAAAACATCCTGTTCGTGCTTACTCAGGTTATTACTTGCTTAGCCTGTTACATCCTTGAAAAATCATCAACATAATCATCAACATAATCAACTTATTACTTTCAACAGGTTTTTACTTTTACTCAGGTTATTAATATTGTAACAGGTTATTACTTTCAACAAAATTATCAACATAATCAAGTTTTATCCCTTCCTGTTAATTTTTTAATCTGATTTAAATTTCTTTTTTACCTTAAAGACAATATGTTTAATCTTTGTTGAGCAGATGCGTTTTAACTGCAAGACCATTATTATAAGTCTGATCCCTAACCAAAAACACATGTATGTATTATTTTTTTAAAATTAATTTTTAAATTTTATTAAAGGTTGTATTTGAATGATCATGTTTCCGTGTCAATTCTAAACACAATAAATTTATTGAGGTTTTTCATCCACTACTATTTATCTCCTACAGGATTTAAACTCATAATTTATAAGTTAAAGCTAACACGTTACATCAAGACCATTAGGCTACAAGCTTTAATACTTTAGTAATTCATTGTTTTTAATTTGGAACTTGGTTTTCAACCTTCCTTTAATATAGCTTAAATTGAGAAGTTAATTGCACACGATGAGAAACAAATTTTCAATTTTAATGTATCATTATGCGGATTCCATAATAATCAACTTATATCCCGTAACTAATAATTAATTAAATAGACTAACAAATACAATTTCCAAATTTTTTGTGTGATTATTTGGACTGCTGAATTTAAGTTGATACAAATATCTGGAATCATCTGTTTTTTGTAAATTTGAATATAATAGTCAAATTTTATTCATGATTCATGTATCTTGACGAAAAAATTAACCGTAAGAATTTAACCATGATTAATGGATCAAATAAAATTTTATGACTATGAATTAAAAATTATATTTGTTTATTGTGTTGTTTAATTATGTGATGATGACTTTATTGTTTTTTAAACAGTCTGGCTATATACATGATTGTAACCTGACTATAAATTGTAATAGTATTAAACTTAATTGTAACAGTTATGATTGTAATTTTATACACAAATTTTCAAATTATTCAAACAGGTTAGAATGAGTAATTGAGCCGTGATATTCAATTTCTTTGCATCTGATTCAGAATTTTAATCTAGATCGGAATTTCAGGTGGCAATTTGTAAAATGTAACAAAACATCCAATACATACCTATTCTATAAAATTGATTAAGGGTTTGTGTTTTATGTAGAATTTGGCAAATTAAATCAGTCTGTTCATAACAAGATAATAAAAAGATCATATATAATTTAATTTTTGCTTACAGATCGTCGAGATGAAGAAAACAATGGCGGAGCTCCTCTAATTCAATTTCTGTTTTGAAGAATCGCAGTAGACATCAGGTAAATAATTTCGATTATTACCCGCACGAGTAACCCTTCATACTCTCAACATTTACGAATTCTGCAATTGAATTCTCCATCAAGTTGTTTCTGAAATGAATTTAAGGTCAATTTTTGTAAAACCTTCCATTTTGATCGGTTATCAGTATGTATCTTCGAGTGGCACTTGAAAGTAGGGTTTAAGATTTAATTGGGCGTATCTGTTAATAACCATTAAACGAACATCTTTAATTTTTTTTATAATTCCTACATTAAGCCCAATGTAATAGCCCAATCTGAAAAGTTTATTTAATAACCATGATTTTAACGGGTATCCTCATTTCATAATTTGTATTGCCTTAATTTAACAAAAAAAAAAAACGCTATAAATATAGAAATGATGCAATCATTTATTTTTCAGGTTTTGGTATTTAATACGTACATCATTATCATAAACAACATGGATCTACAAGGAAGTAGAGATAGAAGAAAAGCTAGAAAATTATATTTGAGAGAGCCTATTTTTTCACACGGTCAATTGTATGTGGCTTTATCTAGAGTAAAAAGCAGAAAAGGATTGAAGATATTAATAGAAGATAAAGATGGCGGTGTGACGTATATAACTTCAAACGTTGTATTTAAAGAAGTATTTAGAAATTTATCTTGATTTTTTTAATTAAACATTTTGAATAAATATGTTGTCATTGGATGTTGGACTTCCTTTTAGTTTTATTTTGATATTTTATCATTGAAATGATGTATGTGTTTTACAACCCAATTGGTCCTCTTTGTCTATATGAATTATTTTTTGTATACGATAAAATTTTAATATAGGCGAAACTAAATCTGGTAAAAAACTTTGAATTATATATTCTTAACGATCAGTATAAAGAGTGACAGCCCGTGATTCTTCACGGGTTATAACCTAGTGACTCAATAATTCGAATATACTGAGTATGAAAGACGATGAATTGAATATGTAAGATCTTGAAATTTCTATAAGCGGGAACAAACAAAAATTAACAATTTAATGTAGTTTTTATTTTTAGTTGTTTTAAGTTTCAAGTATTATAATTTCGAGTATTGTAACTTTAAAATTAATGAAATGTTAGTTTTATGTTCTAAAAGAAATGAAAAAGAAATGGTGTGATCATGAAAATAAAAAAGTATGGTGTGATGATTATTTTCTGAGAAAGGATATGATATATAGTAAAACCTCCATAAATTAATACTCCGTACTAGATAAATTAATAACCTCGATAAAATTAATAATTTATCTGGTCCCAACTTGGGACTAGTACAAAATCGAACCCCAATCGATAAAATAATAAGATAATATTTTTTTTGAAATCCTAATGTAAATATATTAGTCCCAACCAAATTATAAATTAATAATTCCTAAAATAAAATTCCAAAATTCTAAAGTTATCAAGTAAAAAATGAATCTATACTCACTTGTTTTTTTGTGAACTTCATATCTATATCGAGTTCATCTTTAAATCTCCCAATTGCACTTAAGAATCGAGACATTGTATTCTCGTATTGCAATAAGAAGTTGTGAAGAGTTGTTGCCGCTTGCAATGCTTCTTTCCGAGTGACCGGTTCCAAAGAAACTGAATCATCATCAACTTCATCATCAACCGAATCTTTAAATTAATAACATATTAATTTATTGATAAATTAATATCTCGCTAAATTAATAAAATATTCTAATCCCAACTTTATTAATTTATGGAGGTTTTACTGTAATTGTTGTGGTCACATATGATATGACAAAATCATGACTTAGAATTAAAATATATAAACCAAAGAGTCTTTTATCAAGTGATATGTGAGTTACACTACAACTAACTAATTGGGTAGTCAAATATCGTTGAAGATATATCTTGTATTCAAATCTCGTTGAAGATATATATTGTGTATATGTTGTGTGAGTTAAATGTAGTTTTTACCTTGAAAAAGAAAATATAAATTTTGTTATAAAAGTTAATTTAATGGTATTTAGTAGCTTTTTGCTTTTTTAGGTTCAGTTTTTTCTCTTTAATTTTTTTACATCTCATAGATTTTGTTATTACCCGTTTCTCTTATACGGTTTGTTCCTTGGGTAGGGTGGATTTGATATGGCGACTACTTAAAAAATTTCCATTATTTAAAATTTCTAGATTTTTTTTAGATGTTACGGGAGCTACTATCAGATTAGAAAAAATCTATCCGATAGCCAAAATACGTTTAAAACACCCAAGTATTAGCCAATCTCCAAATACCCTAAACCCAAAATCTAAACCAAATTAAAATAACTGAAGTATGTGTCTGGTAGGTTTTTTAGCTTTTAAGTGTATGAAATAATATTTGGAGACTTGTTAGTATATGTAATCAAACAAAGAATTTTTGTAATAAAGTCATTTATGTTAATTTCACCTTTGTTTCTGAGTACTGCCCTGAACCCCGTTAGGGCGTCTCCGATGACCAGGCACAAGTTGATGCCCCCTTATACCCCACCTTTTAATATTTTATAAGGATGTTAATTTTGATGAAAAGTTTTAGTTCCGTATATTCTAATAATATTCTAACATTCCAAAAAGAATCAATAAATATAATGTATATTCAAGAAATTTCAAACAAGACACACAAATATATTAATTTGATCTTACTAAAAACAAATTTAAATACATAATAACAAACTAATTTTTTTTTAGATATTGGATTGATTGTTGGTTTTTTACTTATCAATCAATGATCACATGTCCCACTGCCAACCAAAAGTTTCCTTGTTTGTTGGAGCACCTTTTATGTTGATGTATTTTGTCAACTCCTAAATTGAGTGTTACGTAATCCATCGTCCAATAATACACATGCATTGGACACTTTGTTTACATGATCCCAAAGGATAAAGATAATGGATTTTACATGTTGTATCTTTATGACTATTTATTTAGAGGGTGTTTGTTGTGTAATTCAAGCATGATATATGTCTTATTTTCCAAATTAGATGATTGCTAACCAGATTTATCTTAAATGAATATGATGATCTTATCTGCAGTTAGGGTTAAGGAAGGTGAGGCAGAGCTTTTGTGGTGGTGGGGGGTGGGGTAGCTCATTATATATGTGCAAAACCACCCTACTGTACGGTGGTTTGAGCCAAACATCATTTTCACACCATACCATCATTCGTAACATAAAATATGAGTTGTTCGTTTGGCGCGAGAGTGTCCTGGTGTGGTGGCATGACGATGGGGCAAGGTGGGCGCAGCCACACCCTTCCCTCTTATAACCGATATATTTAATAAGATGGTCATGAATTTTGTTGTTTAAACCTTCAATTAATTTAGCTAAACCAAAAAGTTATAAATAGTTGTTTTGATAGTTAAATACCAAACTATAACAGAAATGTTGAATTTGTAAATACGTCAAGTATATAACTGAAGAAGCAATTAACTGGCATTAGAAAATTCAAATAAAATATATAATTTGAAAATTTTACAGTTATGTTGATAAAAATAATAAGTAAAAAACCAATATAAGGATCGGCTCAGGGGGTGTCAAGGACAAGGACCCGTAAGCAATTGGGATTTGGGAGTGGGCTCTAAAACCAAATAATAGGACCGTTGTACTCAAACTGGGCCTAAAACATGTCTTCTTGGGCCAAGCTTGGGATAAGACCTAAATCTATTTTTGAACATCTAATTCTCAATTTAACTCATTATATATTTAAGGAATTTGTTAATGATAGTTTTTAGTACTATCTTAAAACATGCATAAAACATGCATATATTCAAAGTAGTGATCCTAAAATTCAGAGGAATGTCTTTACGTAAATTTTAGTTTTTATTGGTAGCCCTCATTACCATTTTCCTATTTTTCAATCTGGTTTGTCATTCTTATCCAGAAATTTAAATACTTGATCTTTGGCACGTCATAGTTTTCTGATCAACGATCTAAATTCCCGTCATGAAGTTATGCAATTGGCCAATTATAAGAATATAATCACTTAAATAAATAAAAGAAAAAAAGAAAAATACATAAGCTAAGATAAACATCTTTAGAAAATAGTAAAATACACGTCATATTACACTTTGGTAACTTTAACCTAAACAGCTTGTAACATGTATTCTATAACAGGGAAACAAGGCGTTCCAATTAATTTCTAAGCCTGGGACGAATCCTAAAAAGGGAAATATTTTCCCAACAAAGAAAAGTGCATATAGAACATATGTACCCTTGCCTTGAATGAAGATAATGAATAAATAAAGAACTTACAGTCAATTAGTCAAACAAACAAGGCAATCAGGCACACAAAAACAGTCAATTAGGGCAAAACTAGTCAATTACCCAAAATGAAAGAAACAGTGACTCGTCAAATTAACAGTCAATTAGGCAAGCAAATAAAGGATTGGAATCGATACACTGAAGTGGAAATTGGTCAGCGATTGAAATAATGAAATCAGAAACGAACAGACTGTGATTAACGAAATCAATAATCAGATACAAAATGTTGAAATCAAATACGAAATAAAGACCCAAAATATTTAACTTTAATTCATTCCAATAAAATGGACGACTGAACGTACGAAATCCGATACAAAGTTACGAAGGATTTACTACCAGGAACGTACGAAATGTTGAACGTACGATTCTTGAGCCGCATGTCGTTAGTTGTGCCAGAGCCCATTTGCTAACTTTTGACCTTTCAAATCTCATTTGTTTTCAAGAGTTCTGCCAGATAGGGGTGTTCAAAAATAACCGAAAAAACGGGTATCCGAAAAAATATCCGTTATCCGAAATCCGGATACCCGAATATCCGGATACCCGAACAACCGGATACCCGAAAATCCGGATACGGTTACGGATACTAAAATTTAGAAATTTTCGGATAGTCGGATACCCGGTATCCGGTTTTTATATATATTTATTTATTTATTTTTAATATTTTTTAAAATATAATCCCTTAGGTTTTGCCGTTTTGGGCCTTTGGCCTTTGCCCTTTAGTCCTCAGCAATCAACTCACTTACCGAAAGTCAATGTTTCAAACTTCAAAGAGATGATTCAATCGTCGTTTAAACTATAAACTCAAAAACTCAAAAACCCTAAACCTCCGTAGCAGTGCCTGTCGCCACCCTTGCTGCTCCGCTCGAAAGTCAATCGCTTGCTCCTCCGCTCCGGTCGTCGGCCGCCATCGTCGTCGTTCGTCATCTTCTCACTTCACAGGTCTGTAAATCGAAGTATCGAACTATACACTGTATTGTATTTTCAGTTCGTCGGCTTAAAAGGATTCAAATTAGGATTATTTTTTTTTCTTAATTTAGGTTTTATTTATTGAAATTCTATATATGTCTTAGACTCTTAACTTATTTAATTTAGGTAAATATGTAATGTTGAATATGCTGATTATTTTCGGGTATTTGGGTATCCGAATTTCGGGTATCCGGAAAATTCGGGTATCCGAAAACCGGGTATCCGAAAATTCGGATATGGTTATCGGTTAGCAAAAACTACTATCCGAATTTTCGGATACCCGGTTTTCGGATACCCGAATTTCCGGATACCCGGTTTTGAACACCCCTACTGCCAGAGACACAAGGCCTCACGCGACATCAGGCCCAGAAAAATGCTAGATACGAATATGAGCTTATTAATTATTACTAGCTGGTACCCGCGCAATGCGTCGGTGGGTATTTGTGACGATAGTGATAGGAGTGGAAGTAGAGATGGGTGTGGGAGATGGCAGTATTAATGGTGATGGGTGGTGATGCTTTGGAATGGTTTATAGTTGCGGTAGTGAGCGTGGTGGTGGTTGGTGGAGGTGGAGGTGGTTAATAGTGATGGTGGTCGGTAGGGGTGAGCTCGGTTCAAAAACCGAACCGAACCGAAACCGATGGAACCGAAACCGATAACGATGAATTTTCAAAACCGAAACCGATAACGATGAATTTTCAAAACCGAAACCGAACCGATAACATGTTATCGGTTTTGGTTCGGTTCGGTTTTGGTTCGGTTCGGTTTCGGTCTGGTTTTTTAAGGCCAAATGTTCATCCTTTTCTGTAAACCGAACCGAAACCGATAGAGCCGAAAACGAAAATGATGTATTTTCAAAACCAAAACCGAACCGATAACATGGTTTGGGTCGGGTTTCGGTTATGGTCGATTTTTCGGTCCAAATGCTCACGCATAATGATCGTGGTAAATAGTATAATATGAATTAAAGATTAATAAAGATAATATAAAACATAATTAATTAATTGCACTCAAGTAATCAATATTTATTATTGTAACTCACGTAGGTTAAATGCACTTTTGCTAATAACATGATAATATTTGTTCTAGTCATGGATTATGTCTTCCTAATATTGGATAATACACCTGGAGTTCAGATTTAGACAGATGCAAACCTCTAAAATGGCAGCAAATATTTGAAGAAATTAAGTGCAACAAAAGAACTTTTGGAAATTAGACAAAAAAGAAAAAGAAAATATAGTATAAGTCATCATCACCAAATTCATTACTGAAAACACTTGATTAGGCTACCTCCGTGCATGAAGCATGATATATGCATTTCTCTATTAATTACCAACTGATCTTAGGATCAACATCCCATGAAGATATTTAACTCTTATTATAACGTATTAATGCCTACATAACTACATTCATCAATAATGGTTGCCTTTTTGACATTATGAATTACTACTACTAAGTACTAATTAAAATACAAGACCACAATCATCACCTCAAACCTAAACCCAGTAAACAAATTTCAGGAGAAATCAACATCGACAATTTTGGAGGTTTTCCCATGCGATTTGCGCAGTTCTTCAATTTCCAACCACTTGCAAAAGTACTCAAATACACTTTCTTTCATCTTAGTAGTGCCAGGTGAGCACCCGGGATTCCTACCTGCTATAGCACTCCAAATCCATCAGCATGTACTACGTTAAAAATAGATATGTTTTGGAGCATATAAACATACAATTAAGAAATTGCTATAAGTAATAAGGTAGGAATAGCATAGTACCATTGCGGAGTCTGCACTGACTATTCCATCTCCATCCACAAAAGACTAAAGAGTATCTCACATGGCTAGTTGATTGGATCCGTTTCTGAACCATAACTGCAACACACACATTATAATATCAAAACATAAACACAAAAGTTCATGCCTCAGTCACGCCACAATGAACTAAGACCTCGAAGACATGAGAAAAAGTCATTGATTGCTATAAGTTGTTAAAATCCTATGCCTTTGTTTTGATGTTTGTTGCCTCAAGTTGTCCGCCTGCATTTGCAACCACCATTAAATCAACAATTTCATATGCACGTGTGTGTAAAGGGAGAATTAGATGAAGTATAACAACCCCTGTAAAATGAAGCCTTTCAAATACCAACAACAACCTTTTTGTTCCTCGACTTATCGTTGCCATCATACCACACAAGCCCGTGCAAATTACCACTATTGAACTGCATAAAAAACACCAAATATTAGCAACAAGTCAACAACTCCATTAAAAATTCAAACCCTTACCCAAATACCTATAACTAATACTTTCCAACTATTGTCATTGTGTAGGAACATCAGTTAAAATAAGTAAGCAAACATTTAACATTTCAATTTCATAAATCACAAGTTAAAGCTTCCTAAATGAGAAATTAAAGTGGTTTAACTATTGCCCATAACATTGTCATCAGTGTCTCCCACAAAGCGGTCTAATTTAATCATGCGTCTTAACACTTAGTTTATAAATTAAGCAAATACCTAGGTCTTTGATTCATTGGGTTTCCAAAAAAAAAACATAACAAATGCCTGCTGATGCTTTGATATACGATAATATAAACCTACAATAAGATAAAATTGTTTAATACACTGAAAGAAATACACTTATATCCTTAAAATACATTAAATAGACAAAAAGTCAACTCCAAAATAAAAGAATATAAGATTAGCATGAAGAACCAGCTGCAAAAACTCACAAGCTAGGGGAAGTACATGGTTTTATGTATATGTTAAATTGAGTTCATTAGCAATAAAGAAATTTTTGGTGTGTATTTATTTAACAGAACACAGCAATATCAAAGTTGTAGATCACATATATTAAGCAAAAATAATTAAAAGTTAAACTTACATCACTCTTTAAGCAATGTAGGGAGATGCACTCTGGTAGACGATGAAATGGGCTCATCTTGTTGGTGTTGAAGGAAGTCCATATAATCCAGCAACCTGCAAATACAAACCTTCAATTTCTCAAAAAAGTCCATATCTATATGACAAACTTGGAAAATTTGGGATACTTTTATCTTCATTAATAATCAGTTGGTGATAACAAAGTATGTATAAAGCAGACATTAGCATATTAACCCTAACTATTTAGAAAAACGAATCACAGCTAAAATAGGAATAAACCTTACAATTTCATAACCGAATTCTAGCAACTGGAGACGAAGGTGGGTGTGGTTGAATATACTTACCGGAAACGAATGTGCGGTTTAAGCTGCTAACTGGAGATCAATGAGGTTGCGAAATTGCGATTAATGGAGCCAAGGGTGGGTCTGGTAGATCTGATCGCCGGAGGAGAAGACGGAGGTGACAACTGTTAAGGCTCATGGGTATGGGACCACGCCCCATGGCGTCGGGTATGATGTGGCTAGACCACGGCGTGGCCAAAGGAGGGAACACCGCCCCGCCCCCATGGCGTGGGGGTAGGCGTGGGCAAGGGAGCAAGCACACAACGGGGCATAACGGGGCGTGGGGGTTACTTTTTGACAAGTGTGGGCTTCTGATTGGATGATGGATATTTTTTTTATTTTATTAATAATTTAGTGGAATAAAATGGTGTGGTGTGGTGTGGTGGGTATTTCCTAGAGATGATGTGGTGTGGTGGTGGTGTGGTTGCTGAGGTGGCGATGATGTGGCAGGGAAATTGGGTACCACATGTGGTACCCATACCGGATAGCCTAAGGGGTGGTTGAGGGCGTTGGTGATGGATCTGCAACAGATGGGAATATTAGCTGGAAATCCTTATTGGGAATTCCCAAATTCCAGGGACTTTTGAAAAACTCGAGACCCTAGTAGCCATATGGTGGGGAATAGGAAGGGGCGGCGACTGTTAAGTTCTCCTAAAAATTTTAGGGTTGATGGAATCAGAAGATAATAAATATGACTTGAAAGTTTAACATAAGCAAAACCAACTTGTAGCTCAACTGGTTAAGCGTGTGGTGAATGACAGTGAGGTTGTGGGTCCGATCTTGACATACATCTTTTTTTTATAAAAATCAAATAAATCTCAAATTAGTAAGTGTGTTGGCTGAATTTTCAGCCTTGCTAATTTGGGAATGGGTAAATGCTTTATAATATAGTATAGATATTTAGAACGCGAAAATTTATGAAACTAGGCCCTTAAAAATCGTGGGCCTGTTGCCCTTAGAGGCAATGTTTTAAAACCCGGCTTTTGAATCGGACCGGGCGATGCCTAAAATACGGTCGAACCGGTCGGACCGGTTGAACCGGATTATATATAATACTAAATAAACCCAGATTTTGCCTCCAATGGTATCCCATATCCATATTTCTACAAAATTAATTATATTAAAGCTGCTAATTAAACAGTTAATTTATAATAACAGATTGATATTAATTAACAAATCAATATTATTTCACAAAACTATCCCATATTAGTTAAAGCTGCTAATCTATTATCTACAAAACGATGCCTCTAAAACATGAAAATCAAAAATGAAAAAAGGAAAATAATAAGAAGGTTGCGTGTTCGTCCAGTTTTGTTTTCAATATTCAATTGAGTTTATATGACAATCAAGATACAGTAGTAGAAAAAGAAAGAATTGAAGAAACAAAAAAGAAAAGTTGATTCTCCATCCCACATCGCCGTGGGAGGAGAAAGGGTGGCATGCAGCTGCTATATATATTCACACATGCAGCAGGCATCAAGGCAACCAATATTGATATCTTAACGGGTCGCCTAGGCTTCATCCGATTAAGTTTTCCAGTTAAATCCGGTTCAAATCCGGTTTTAAAGCCGGTTGAACCCGGTTTGATAAAAAACCCGGCGGTTCAATCCGGTTACTTTTTCAGTAGTTGGCCCGCCTAAGTTGGACCGCCAACACTTCTTTTTTCCGGTCCGACCGGTTCGACCCGGTCCTTAAAACACTGCTTAGAGGTGCACAAACCGGTTATTTTCAAAAACTGAACCCGTTTAAAAACCGGATTTGTTTTAGTCAAATCCGGTCAAAACCGGTTTTATCAAAACCGGTTCGGTTTGAAACCGGTTTTCCGAGTGAAGTTTTAGTGGTGATTAATCCTTAATACCTAAGGGATATTTATAGGTGAATTGGGGACTTCAAAAGGCCAAAAAACGGTCGGAAAACGAGCCCAACGGCTAGTTTTGGCAGCCTCGAAAACCGGTTTTTTCGACCCTGTTTATAAACCGGTTATAACGGCTATAATAATCCGGTTCTGAACCGGTTTTTCCAACGCCATAAAAACGCATGGAAAATCCAAATTCGAATTTAAAACCCGGGTTTTCGACCCGAGGGATCCGACCCGCTTGTGGCGGTTTTGAGCAGTTTACGTTGCTTTTTGCAGTTCATTTCGGTTTCCACATATTGTGGATGACATGGAGATCTAGTTATCTTCTTGACGGGTACAGAAAACATAATTTGACATGTGGATGACATGTGTATTTTATGTATGAAATGTTAAGTAAAGAGATATTGTTGACATGAATGTGTCAGTTGCGTGTAAGTTAGAGTGTCAACTGACGTGACGTTAATTTGACAAAAACTGAAGGGTCAATATATGTTATGATAGGGAACGATCTTAGCAGGTATTTTAAAATGTTCATAAGCAATTCACTATATATAAAAATTCGGCTTTACACGAAGATGGGGAAGCCTCGATACCTCCACCAAGCTCTTCGTACATTCACATTCAAGTAAACAACAAAAATAAGAAAATAAACAACCCGGAACCCTTACAATCTCACTTAACTAGAAGGAAAGCATGAAAATATAATGGTTGATCCTACGACCACTTCCTCCCTATCAACACATTTTCTTTTCTACTATTTACAATACACGCATAAAGGCCGCGGAGGAGGGTGTAAATCAACACACCGCATAACCCCCGATTAGAAATCAATAATAGGTTCACCAATTGTAAGATTACGCTCCAAAGTCCATGGCAAGTCAAAGAGCTTTGCAGTTACAAACTTGAAGATTTTATTTACATTTATGTTGTATGAAGCACTCGAGAAGAACAAGGCCGCGTTTATGGCCTTCGCATACGCTCGTGCCTAAATAATTAAAAACGAATATAAAATTCTTGTATTTATATGGTAATATAAAGTAGATTAAAATTTTTTATTGTTAGTAAAGGGTGCAAGTTGCCTCTATTGATGGGGACTCATGTGACAAAATTCAAGATTGGAGGTAGGATAAAGAACATTCTTTGTGACGCTAATGATGGGTACCACATCACTTTCATTATGGAAAAAGGTCAATGTTGTTTACCTCAAAATATGACTTTAAAGGTTAGATGTCAAAAGTCCCTTTCAATCATAATGCAAAGCATATGCCACTTATTGATTATATTGATGGACATTTCATTTCTTTTTTGTTTATGGAAAGTATAAGAGGGTAAGTTTGTAGTTTCAACTATTAAAAAATTAGGACATTAACATTTAAGATGTTATTAAAACTGAACACTCCAAAAGCTAGAGTAAATTGCAAAAATCGTCCTTGTAGTTTTGTTTTAGTGGTGTCAAAAATGCAGACAACGTCCTTATTTTAGAAACTTTGGTCCGTTTTGGTCCTTTCCCTCCATGGCGACGCCTCAACTAATGGAGACTAGCTTACATCATCTGATGAGGACCAAAACATTTCCCAAAATAAAGTTCCCAAAATAGGGACTTTTCTGTGCTTTCATATCATGTGTTTAAATCTCACTTTCATATCTTTTATTAGAATGAAAAGTTAGAGAAAGTACAAGATCTTATGTCAATTGCAATATGTAAAATTGTCTATTCAAATCATGCCATTTATCAGTTTCAACTTTCATGTGATATTAACAAGTGAAAAACATTAACGTTACCTCATTAGCAATCGTCCATTGTAAATCTAACGGAAGTTGGACAAATTCGTCAAACTTGCTTCCCACCATCACTGCTATCGCAGTCTATAACAATACCAACACGTGATTATTTGAAAAGTAAGAAAAGAAAAACATTACTATTTTTTTAAGGCAAAAATGTATTTTAATACTCTCAATTTGGTGATTTAGTATTTTCCTGCCTTAAAATATTAAATGTGCAAATATGATCAATTTAGTACATTGACTTATTAATAGTTAGGCTTTTAGATTGACCGATTCCAATAAGTTTATAATATACTAAAATGCATTTTGGCCTTTTGCAATTATGTAACATCTAACAAAATATTTATATTCACCTGATTATAATTTCTAGCTTGCTGATGCCAATTGATAACACTAAACAAGAAAAAAACAAAAATAACTTAATATTTCCATAAAAAGTATTTAAAATAAGGGATTTGCTAACCATTGCCCTTAGGGCAATGGTTAAGAATGGATAAAGTGGTTTTGTACAATTAATGATGCATAACTAATCAAAGGTGGTTATTAAAATGCATGGGGGTGGTTTTTTATTAGTTAATGTACAATGATTTAAAGCCAATAAAAATTTCTTAAACATTGCCCTAAGGGCAATGATTAGCATTTTCCTTAAAAATATATATAACGGTAAAAAAACCCGCAAATACGCGCATACCTATTAAGTGTGCGACGACTCGTTAAATCAAACATAAACAACATAGCTACGGAGTCTGTACAAGCTGTAGGAATCGAAGTAGTTGAATCACCATCTACATGCCATTAACATTGTTCATTAGCAAAATAAAATAGAAAATTTAAATATATTTTTAATCAAATAAAATCATTAACAAAATTTTAATTTAACTTTGATACCTTGATAAAATGCATCACCACCAGCTTCCCATATGTTGTAGGAAATCCTGGCTCCTTTAATGCATAATGTTTTATCCATATGATTTACTTTTTGAGCTTGCAATTCTTCTTTCCCAATGTACTTTGCCTTGATTAAAGAAGATTATGATCATCAAATTATAGAATTAATGTATTTTTCCATAATTATAATGTTTTTGGTCACCAAACAAGAAAATAGCAAATGAATGTTACGAAGAGTGAGGTGATTTTATCACTCCAAAAATCACTTCAAACACAACAATTATCGTATTAATAATATATCGTACAATATGCTATAACAAATATATATTGTAATATTTAAAGTAATTTATATAATTTTAAAATCATCTCATTTCTTAAAATGTCTACAAACGAAAGGGAAATAAAGTTCCGTAACTTCAAGAAATCATATAATTAGCGAGGATGAGTAATTTTACAAACAAAAACTCCAAGATTAAGAAGATTTCAACAATATAAACAAATGAAAAAAAGTATTTTCCCCAAATATCATATATACTAACCAAGAAGCTTGTTTTTCCAATATGATGATCGCCCAACAAACAAATTTTCAAAGCGACCAAATCAGAAGTATCTTGATCGTGATCAGACCCACCGTAAGATGACGTCAATTCCCCGGAAGCAAACCCATCGCCACTAAAGGCCATCATTTCTCTCGCCGGAAACCGTTCATACACGGTGGACATGTTAATCGCCGTTGTGGTCCTCTCAGCCTCATGACAACGGCGACGATAGGTAGGAATCAACTGACCGGAACCGGAATTTAACAACTGCCGGTAGTGAATTGATTTTCCGATCCAACAAGCTAGAATTTGGCGCCACAAAGATCGAGCACATCGCCGGAGAAAAGCTACACGCCAGATGATCGTTTTCTTGAGATTCAATCCCCACATTTTTCTGCTAACTTGACTCATATTTCTAAAAAAAATAAAATCTTTTTATTTTTATTCAAAGTTTAAGAAGAAATTTTTAGCTGGACATAGAGGGACCTCTTTAGAGGTGTGTTTTTATATATGGCAATATGGGCAGAGCTTCTTGGCCTGTCAAGTAATAATTATTTTTATGAGAGTGGAGGTTGTCATGTTTTCTTTTTTTGGTATTTTAATAATTCATTTAGGTATGGAAAATAATCCTCCCTCTGTCCCACAAAAAACTTCCCATTTGGCTTTTGCACATGTTTTTAGGTAATAGTTAGTAGTGAGGTAATTGATAATACTTTTGATTAAAATATAAGGTTAGATTGGAGAGAGAAAAATAGTTAGTGGATATTAGTGGTGAGGTTTTTAATAATAATAGTTTTTTATTGGGTGGAGCCCACCAAATATGGGAAATGGGAAGTTTTTTGTGGGACAAAAGTTTAGAGTGAAATGGGAAGTTTTTTGTGGGACGGAGGAGTATAAAATAAGGTTTTTAACAGCCGTTTGATTGGTGACGGTGACCGTGTAACAGGGACAGTTGACCGGTTTTTGAGGAAGGCAAAGATCTGATATTATTAGAAGGAACGGAAATCTAAGCCTGCTTTCCCGCAACTTTCGGTTATTTCAGCTGCGGGACCCATTTTTTTTATTTTTATTTAAGGAAAATGATAAGAAGCCAAAATTAATATATAAAAACTACTCATTTTAGGAATATTACTTTATCAATGAATGTACAACTATTTTATACATGTTAGAAACAGGCATACGAGCTGTCATTAACAAAATCCTTTTTTTAAACGCCAAATGGGGAGAAATGGCGAGCTTCCTTTGAACACTCCGACCTACAAAGAATAAATCAGCTTATTCATTTAAGGAAAAGTCTTCAACAAAAATCGAAAACGAGAATTTGTTGGTGACAAATTGATTTATACCGTATCAACTTCATATCATATCTATAACAATATTAAATGAGTACATGAAAACAGAGAAAATACCCTAAATTCATATCATTAGTCACTTAAATCAACTCTTGAATTAGAGATAAAATATAAGCATAAATGACTTACTATTGAACTTTTTAACCACTAGAAATTTAGATGCACAAAAAACTCTACTAAGATGCAAAAAGAGAGTACAATAAGAAGAAAACAAAACTACAAAATAAATTTTGCTATGGGATTACAAACACCAATTCAACCAATTAAGATTTCTCCCTAGTTTACCCTCACATTTAACCAAAAGAAAGACATGCTTCGAAGTTGAGTGTAGAGTAAAACAAATGAAACAGATTTCGAGTTGAATACTTTATTATTCCTAAAATCCCAAATGATCAAACAACAGAAAAATATCACCGTGTTAAACGCATTCAAATGTTTGCCTTTTAGACCCGCAATCACACCCCAATTTAACACATCAGTAATTGAAGCATGCATCAAAATGTTCAGACCCCACCATTTGGCGATTGTCAGTTAGTCTTCTCAAATAGCAAACCGAATGAACACCAAATTCTCAAACACCACATAGTTGAAGAACCAATTTGTCTATCCATTGTATTGATTACAAATGGAGAATGAAGTTCCACCTTCTTTGTCAACAAAGAATCTATAGCCTGATTTCTTTTCAACCAACGCAGGAAGTTAATTAGCCCCGGAAGAATTATTTTCAGACTTTAATTAGCCCCCACAACCATTTAGATTATAACAAAGTTATATTCAGGACCCTCAACATATTCTTTAAACATATATCATTCCAAGCAATCCATATAGTCCCTTTAGAGGTTCGAGAACCACCTAAAATAAATCTACTTCTCAAAACCTCTAGCTGAGGATTAGATCAATTAATTAACTGTCGACACATATTTATGTCATAATATATTAACAGTTCGAGTCTTGTTTTGTTTTGTTCTATAGTAATTAGGAGTAATATCTTAAGTTTGATAACACAACTACTTTACTAACATGGAAGTTTATTCACCATTGTCCAAGTTTTAATCAAAGTCCTAAAGAATTAATCTCAGTAATAATTATGATAATGACAAGATTAATCACATGTTTATACATAGAGTGATATTTTTGTCATTTGAAACTCACTAACTTTTTTTAAATCACATATGATTGTGTACTTGATCACATATAATTATACAAAAACATAACATTTTTTTTATCATTTATTTTATCTCTTTGTTAAAAAAACAACATCATGTAATAATCAAATGTGATTGTATACTTAATCACATGTGACTAAAACATAATATTATTTTTTAATGAGAAAAATATAATAAATAAACAATAAATAAAAAAACATGTAATGTTTTTGTATATTGACATGTGATAAAAATATACAGAACATGTAATTTTGAGAAAATAATAAAATATAAAATAAAACTAATAATAAATTACGTGAATGTCAAATGATAAAAATACCCCGCCATGTATTAGTCATTAATCATTAATTAGTTTTATCTAATGGTTGATATTACAATTAGTATTTGATTGAAATTAGTTATTTAGGACTTTAATTAAAACTTGGAGCATGTTGAACGCATCTCTACTAACACATACACTTTTTTTTTTTTTTGTGCAGATAATGGTTTAGAAAACTATAAGGTCGTGAATACGTTTTGAACGACATTCAGCCTCTCCTATTTAGCTACGATCTTTTTTACCACTACGTAAATCAAACTATTCAGAAGTAATGGATTGAAATCCTCAACTATATATACCGCAAGTAACATGCATGCTTGTTTTCTTGTACATATATAGTTTGTTACGTTAGGAATATATTGGCGACTTGATATAATAAATAAGTTATACCATACATTTTTTCTTTGATGGACAAAACAAATTTATTGCGAAAGAGCTTTAACTTGATCATCACCTCTGAAGAATACGAACAAGGACTAGAAAGTTAATAAATGATTACATCGATCTTCAAACTGATCATAACAAATAACTACATTTTGGTTGAAATCTAAGTTGCACGGATACGGATACGGTATGGGGAAACGGATACGTAACGGATACGGGAAACGGCAAAAATCAAAAAATCAAGATACGGATACGGCAGAGATACGTCAAATATAAAATATAAAAAATATATATATTTGTTAATACTGAAATAAAGATCTTGTAAATAGTAACATACTTAAAAAGTAAAAGGATAGAGTTAACGTAGATAAGTATTGTGAGTTTGTGACTATTGTCTAATTAATATTTTTAAATATTAAAGTATCCTAACAAAATAACCAAATTAGTCAAATACTATTAATCTTTTTAACAATGTTTATAATAAAAACCATAAATAAAAGTCTAGTGAATTTATATTTTGACTTAAATTAAAATAAAAATAGATACGCACGTGAGATTTCAACTATGAAAGTTTTTAACATATAAAAGTAATTAAAAAATAAGTTTATAATAATTGGGCTTATAGAATGAATGGGCTTTTATATTAATATTTACAAAGTCCATGTAAGTAAGTGACAGAGGTGCCGCCCCCTTCAAAAAATCGATCTAGGGCTTCAGAAAACTTACAGTCTCCTCCTTCTCTACACGTTTTGAAGACTTCATCTCTGATGAATGAGAGTATGAGACCACCACAAAGAAGGTGAAGACAGAGCTGAGATGAAGATGAAGAATGTTCCGGACGAATATGACAGTTCTGGCGACTCTCCGACGACACTCCGGCAAAAACTTATCGGAAACTGTAAGGAAACTGCTCCGAAACTCCTCAAGAAATGTATCGGCTTACACAGAAACGTTTCTGGACGTATCTCAGGCGTTTCCGTTTCCTGGCCGTATCTGATACGGGAACGGCAGCCCATATGGCGTTTCCGTGCAACTTAGGTTGAAATCTTAACCAACTGAAAAATGCCTGAATTTCACCAATCATAATTTCGACGGAGCAAAGTTTTCCATTTTTCTAACGGCAAGGGCAACTTAAGAAAAGGAACTTTCCATTAAACACCAATTTTTTTCGAGCAATCTATATACACCAGAAAAGATACGTGATCAATAATTGTATTCCTTGTGAGGTTAATTATGTTGTTATATAATATAGGTAGATATTTTAGGTAAATATGGGTTATTGAGAAGGTGGCCAATTAAAAATTAAAGTTAGTTTGGAAGTTAGCATTGAAGTGTAGACCAAATGTAGGGCATGTGGCAAACCTTCATCAAAAGAATTCATTAATAAACCATTGGTACATGTGTAA
This sequence comes from Calendula officinalis, assembly GCA_963853835.1. Classification (NCBI taxonomy): domain Eukaryota; kingdom Viridiplantae; phylum Streptophyta; class Magnoliopsida; order Asterales; family Asteraceae; genus Calendula; species Calendula officinalis. The sequence continues at coordinate 5,381,139 of OY970828.1, read as the reverse complement.
TCAAAGCATAGTTAGGTTGTCATAACATTATTTGTAGCGTTTTAATGTTATTTATATTTTTATTTTTTTTACATTTGAATTTAATTTCAACATGTTGTAATGTTATAGTCCCTCCGTCCTAAAAAAAACTTTACATTTCTCATGGGCATAATATTTTAGGAGATAGTTAGTGGTGGGGTCATTTGTAATACTTTTGATTAAAATATAAGGGTAGATTGGAGAGAGAAAATGTTTTATTGGTTGAATGATTGATAATATTATTATTTTATTAGGTGGACCTCTCAAATTTGAGAAATGTAAACTTTTTTGTGGGATAAAATTTAAAGGAGAAATGTAAAGTTTTTTGTGGGACAGAGGGAGACTCTCTTAGAACGTGAACATTAATTACCATGTCTAATGAAAATTATGACATGCATGCCACGTCCAAACGACATATTTGTAATCCGTACGATGGGCTAATTCGTCATTTTGCTTGATGTGAAGCACTTGGTAATTTAGTATGTTTGTATGGAACTATGGAAATGATGGTTTCATAATTTAAAAAGCTAAAAGTAGTATAAAATGTACTAGTGAAAAGCATAAAAACACTGATTCAATCCATACTTTGGTGTTTGATGATGATTTTGGTGGATAAAAGATGAAGAGCAATTAGGGTTTTAGAGAGAGAAAGCTAGAGAGAAGTAGAGAGAACAATTGCTGGATAATTGAAATGATTAATGTGCAAAAGTTAGGGAATTAAGCCTTACACTTTGGTATATACACCATGGCTTAATTCCTTGATTAATTAAGACTAATCCTAATTAGCTTAATTCTTGTACTAAACTAATATACAATGTTACCATATACCCCCTAGACTATTCTTTACAACTATTTAGTACCTAACAATCTCCCCCTTTGTAACAATCTCCCCCTTTGTAAAGCTGGAGCTGTGTATTAAGCCGTTGTGCAGTTTTGTTGAAAAATCAGCTTCAGCTTTGAATGATCGGTGACAGACATACTTTTAATTGGCTTTTCAACCAATACAAAGTATTCCAGAAGACTTCAGTCAAATCAACAGAATGTAGACCCATAGATAGAGCGGTTAGCAGCGAAAGTCTTTTCTTGAAGTTGTGGTGTTTGTTGATTTGCTGCTGATCCTTGGTTCCTGATGTTTGTTGAAGTTGAAGCAGTGCGGAATATTGATATGGTTTGGATTTTCTGACCGTTGTTGATAATGTTGGAGTACGGTCATCGAATCCCTTATCTGATGTATTGACTGTTGTTGATAAGATTGGAGTACAGTCATCAGATCTTCTATCAGACATAGTGACCGTTGTTGAAAACAATGGAGTACGGTCGTCTGATCTTCGCACGAGAAGGTATCAGCGTTACCCAGGATCACATAGATTGCATGTTAGCACAGCAGTTACAGAAACTGTGTGACCTACGTTCAGTGTTGGCATTGATGTTAGCACTGGTAGGATTTCCATTCAATCTTCGTGGAATACCAATAATTTTGGTATCACTATGAATGTTCCAGAACTATCCCAAAGATATGCTTGGTAGAGTGCATGTGTCCTAGAGAAATTTAATTCGGTTCTAGACTCTATACGTGGACAAATGAAGGCGAGGACTGGAGGTGGGTCCTCTTTTTCAATATCAACAATCTCCAAATGAGATGTCGATAGTGGATGTGGTAATCTCCGTGATTTTGAAACAAGTACTTTTTGTACTTGAGTGGTCAGTGGGGGTTGTGCATTGCATCACTGGGTCCATGATGTCTTAATCAGAAAGAAACATATGCAATCCGATATAGATGAGGTTACCCGGTCATTTGTTCGGTTTAGGGAGGGTTTTTCCGTTTTCTTTAACCCTTTCACACACGCTCCTCACTCAACTCATTTTTTCATTTTCAACCACACACTCGTTTTTGTTTTTACCATGTGATAAGCTGATTTGCACCCCATACTTCATACCCCCTCTCAATTTTTACCTCAGCACACCCCAATCAAGATCCCATGATACTTGATTCTGCTCACCTAGACCTAGGGACCCTCACTTTTTAGTTCCTATATTGTCGGTGGCTCCGGGGAAGATCATGCTGGGCTTAGCAGATCATAGGAGTAATTTGAGAGTGGACTATTACGCTCATGTGCATTTTAATCAGCTTTCAAAAGATGTTTCAATTAAGGAGTGTTCACATGGATTGTTAGGTAAACACCGGACTCACTTAGAGTATCCGTTAGCACACGGTATGAATCGGTAGTCGTTTGCACAACCGTTGATTCAAATGTGTGACCTGCGTTTAGAGTTGGCGTGATGTTAGCTCTAGCAGGATTTCCACTCGATCCTCGTGAAACATCAGATTGTGATGCCACTACAAGTGTTTTGATGGATTCACAGAGATCCATTTTTGTAGTGCAAGTGTCCCATATAAGAAAGATTCTTGGGGGTGAGAACTAGACATACTGTGCATACAAAGAGACTTAACCCGGGGCAGAAGTTTATTATGATTCAATACCGCCATACTCCGAATGAGTAGTCAGTAGCTTTTGTGCTACGTCCCCTAATGAAATGAAACAAATTCATGTTGAGAGGAATTTGAGTGGTTGGTGGTGGCGTGCATTTGATTTACTGGGCCAGTAAAGTCTAGTGAAACATTCAACTTATGAATGATCACCTATTTGTATGGTTGCCCGGTTTGTTAACGGTTTGGATGCACTCAAAGGTGTGTTTTCTTTGATTTATCATGTTTTCACATCACCTTGCACTCACCTATTTCTATACCCTAGACGTATACTCTCACATTTACCGGTTGGCTGAAATATTTCCCTGGGAAGGTAAGGCCGGATCTGGCAGACCATGGGAAGGTATGTATTTTGAAGTAGTTAGTAACGAGAGTTAAAAGAATTTGTAATAAACAGATGCAATCTTTACTACAGAACTAGTAAAGAGATCGTTTACGGATATTACAACGACTTATAATTAACGTTACAAACATAAAACTTTTTATTTGGGTATTTTGTTTTGGTTTTCTAAATTTTCTCCCCCTAGAAATAATAATTCTCCCCCTAGAATTAATATTTCTCCCCCTCGACAAAACAAAAGTATTTACAAGTTTTGAGATTTGAGGACGTACCTTATACATCGTCGGAGGGTTGAAGGAGAGTATTTGCGGTGAAGCTTGATTGAGCTTGTTGCTTTCTTTTGAGAGCGGGTTCTGAATCTGTTGAGATCAGAAGCCATCTTTCGTTGAGAACCGGGTTTCAAGCTGAATATACTTGAAAGCCATAGCATTGAAGAGCGGGTTATACACTGAAGTATGTATAAGCCATTCTGTTGTGGCTCGAGTTATACACTGAATTGTGTATAAGTCATTTAATGTTAATGAAATTTTAGATATATATATATATATATATATATATATATATATATATATATATATAGAATTTGAAAATTTAATTTTATTAATAATAAAAGAAAATTTAACAGATTATATTTATATATATATGTATATAAGATAAATTAAAAGAAAAAGATCCCTGGTCGAGACTAGTAACTATCCCCAAATATTTATCATGAGTGTTGAATAGGAGAGCTCTGTTTCCAGTCATGTGCCTTGAACAACCCAATTCAAGGTATCTCAGATTCTACATAAAACAATTAAAACATGTGTGGTACCCAATTATTTATGGGTCCTGAACGATTAGTGTCTAATGTTTTATGTAGAATTATTTTATGATGAAATTAGAGCTATGGAGAACTTCAAGGAGGCAGTTCAGAAGTTGTGGATTTAACGACCCATTTTAAAGATTTTTCAGAGGATTGAATAATCCAATGAGAGTTTTCATTTTTGATCCAGTTATATTTTACAAACGTTGAAGATTTGGTGGGTGTTTTGTTGAATTTTAGGAAAACTGAAGGTTTTGTCTTTTGTGCGGGTTTTCCTCGAGGAGATGTGCGACTGGAAGAGGGGTGAGAAACAGAAGTTTGAGATTTATTAGTCGGTTTCGTTGATTGTTTTGAAGTTATCTTGTGAGCTTTTGTAGAATTAAGTCTTCTGATTTGACGATGTTTGTTTGGAAACTTCACGATGCACGAGGGGACGACGAGATGAAGATTTTTCAGTTGTTGGTTTGGATGGACGTGTAACATTAGATTTTGCTGGTCGAGAGTTTATTGATTTGCATGGATCTGGATAGCAAGTTGTGCAAGACTGAATGATTTCACGACGTTTACCAAGAACATCATGTCTTTTACCACAAGGAGTATCTATTTTAATAAAATAGCGTTCATCGTATTGGGAAATTGGTTTATCAGTCTTTTTATCAAAATAAATCTTTTTGCCATTTTTATCAGTTTTAATAATTAAATTTTCACCATTGACAGTGTGATTAACTGGACGATAAATTGCAGAATCATAAACAATGCCATAAGCTTCTTCCGGAGAAATAAACTGTCTAGAGTCATTACATTTATTTTTAATAGAAAAAGATGAAACTACAGACTTAGATGGACTAGACTTCTTAGGAAGACTGGGCTTCTTAAGCATACTGGATCCTGTCTGAATAGACTTCTTTGACTGCGAGGCTCTTTTGACTTCAGCTTGCTCCATGGTTCTCTTCCTCTGGGACTCTAATCTTCGATCTGCGAGATTTAAGACAGGTGGCTTAGCGCTTCTCTTCAGGATGATTGGAACTGGGTTTGTTGGTGCTGGTCCTAATAAAGAGGCTTTAGAATTTTGAGAAACAGTTTGGTTCGTTTTAGCTTTTAATTCTAAAATTGTGTCCTCTAAATTATGTATTTTGTTTTGAAGATTTTCCTTTTCTTTATCAAAGGCCTTATGAGTTTCATTAATTTCAGTTTCTAATTAGACAATTTTCTTTTCTAAAACTAATGGTAGAATATAAAGCTTTGACTCTTTGATTTGTTTTAAAGTTTGGTTTTCAGGAATGAAAAATTCTTCTGGAGTGACAATCGGGAAGTACTCATTGTTTTCAAATTTTGCTTTATTCTTTTCATATGTATAGTTCAATTCAGAATAGTTAAAGCTGATTTGAGCGTGTTCCTTCTTTTCTCTGTTGAACTTCTCGATTTCTGCTTCTTCGTCCGGCATATGAAGAAAGCTTTGCCAGATGCCCAAGTTCATGTAATCATAGTTGTATAATGTTGGGAGAACATCAGCAGCTTTCTCCAGAACACGAGGATTATCTGCTCCAAGTCCAGCTTTTGATTTGTAGGATCTGAACTCCTTTGGTTCATTGAAGTTGATTGTTTGTTCTGTATGGCCGGCTTTGACAATCGTCTGCTCCAGTTTAGAGATGTGTTCTTCAGCATTTTCCTTTTTAACAGTGAGACTGTGTATTATGGATGATTGGTCATCGATTTCCTTTTTAAATGTTTTGGTAACTTCTTTAATTTGTTCATTTAATTTTTGAATTTCGATGTCTGCCGTCTTCAACTGATCTTGGTAATCTTTCATCTTGATGTCTGCGGACTTCATCCATTTTTGCTCTCGACTTAGTTGATTCGCCAAGTCGTTTATCAGCTGCTTGGAGTCGTCTTGATCACTTGACACCGTCTTCATGTTTTTCAGGTTCGAAATTTCAAGGTTTTTTGTATTAATAATGTAATTTAGACGATTGACCTCACTGGTGTGAGCAGCATGAAATGATGACAACTGTTGTTGTAACTCTTGTGTTTTTTGATTTGAAAGGTTATTTTAATTGACTTGAGGAACAAGAGTTTCAAGTTGAAGACGAAAGGTTAAATTTTATGCCTTTAATTTAGAGATTTGTGCATTTGTTTTATTAGTTGTGTTTACTTGTTTTTGTAAACTTTCTTGTAATTCAGAAATCTTAAATTGAAAAAGAAGTTTTTGACGTAGACAGCTGATTTTGTAATTCCTTGTTTATATGTTTTAATTGAAGAGAACATTGACTTAAATCACTCAAATCACTCAAATCATTTAAAAGTTGTTCCTTTTCGGATTCTAAACAGGTAATTTGTTTTGTCAGTTGTGATTTCTCATCAGTTTTAAGAAAAAAATTTTCATTAAACAAGGAATTCTCTGATTCATCAGTGTCTGAGTCAGATAGTAAACAGTCAAACGAAAAAGAATGTACCTCATTTTCATCATTTTTTTGGAATGCCCAACACAGCTGCAGCATCATTTGGTATTGCCATGACTGCCAGGTTGGCAATGCACTGTTTCTCCTCCTGGGCATTCGACCCGGCATACAATGTTTTTTTGGAAGTCATGTTAAGAACACTTCACGGGAAATTTTGATTGAAACGAGGTAAAGAAAATTTTAAGAATGAGAAGGTTCTGGAATAGAATATAGGATGTAGACTGTGAATTGGTCTTCAAAAATTCAAAATTACTGAAATCATAAACCGATTATTCCAGATGATAAAGTACACTTTAAATGTGCCTAAGATTTTTGAATTAGGGAAAAACGACGATCGGGTTAGAAAATGGGGCTAAACGAAGTTTGGAAATTGACCGAAAAATCACAAAAACACAAATAAAGTGATTGAAACAGGTCTTTTTGGGCCGGGAAGTTTTATCACGTCGTAGCGTTCGTCTTTAGCTTCGATTTGGTTACTCGTGGGCTCGAAACGGACACCCGAGCAGAAAGTTATGATCGTTTTAGTATAACCCCTTTTGTCACGCGATATTGAGCCGAGATGATGTCAAGATCTCGGGCCGAACACTTTAGGGAGAGTTCGGGCCGAACACTTTAGGGAGAGTTCGGGCCGAAGATTGAGCAGAAGTTCGGGCCGAAGATTGAGCAGAAGTTCGGGCCGAAGTTTGAGTAGAAGTTCGGGCCGAAGACTTATCTGAAGTTCGGGCCGAAGTTAGTAGTGAGTTCGGGCCGAACTATATTCTGATGTTCGTGCCAAACTTAAAGATGAGTTCGGGCCGAACACTTTAGGGAGAGTTCGGGCTGAAGATTGAGCAGAAGTTCGGGCCGAAGATTAAGCAGAAGTTCGGGCCGAAGTTTGAGTAGAAGTTCGGGCCGAAGACTTATGTGAAGTTCGGGCCGAAGTTAGTAGTGAGTTCGGGCCGAACTATGTTCTGATGTTCGGGCCGAACTTAAAGATGAGTTCGGGCCGAACTTGTTACTGTTCTCGGGCCGAACAAGTTCTTGAGCAGAACAATGACGAACAGCCAATAAAAACCCAATAATTTGATCCTAAAATGCTCGTTTCTTACCCAAATTCTTTGATTCTTTTTGCAAACTGACCCAAAACCTTTTTCCTTCAATCCATTACTACAATCTTATCCAAAAACAACCTAGATCTAATGGAAAATTTGAATTTAGAGGGTTTTTGAAGCTTTAATGGTTTTTCCTAAAAATCTAAATTCTTCATCAGAATGGATTGGGTTCGATTCTAAGTCGATTCTAAGCTTAATAAATGAACAAAATGAAGCTATTCAATCCATAAGAACAACAATTAGTACCTTAAATCCGTTTTTTGATCTTAAACCCCTTTTTCTTCAAAAACCTTGAAAACCCTCTTGATCTTCAGATTTTAACACCAAGTGATGGAAATGGATCGTTTTCAAGTTGAAATTATGCTCTGATACCAATTGAAAAGCATAAAAACACTGATTCAATCCATACTTTGGTGTTTGATGATGATTTTGGTGGATAAAAGATGAAGAGCAATTAGGGTTTTAGAGAGAGAAAGCTAGAGAGAAGTAGAGAGAACAATTGCTGGATAATTGAAATGATTAATGTGCAAAAGTTAGGGAATTAAGCCTTACACTTTGGTATATATACCATGGCTTAATTCCTTGATCAATTAAGACTAATCCTAATTAGCTTAATTCTAATACTAAACTAATATACAATATTACCATATACCCCCTAGACTATTCTTTACAACTATTTAGTACCTAACAACTAGTACTTAACTAATTTTTACAGGATGATATTGCTTCCCATTAAATGTTTCTGATTATATTCCTATCGATTTAGTTGATACAAACATTTAAATCAAATAATAAAATTATGAAATAGAATGAATTGAATGGTTATTACATGTCAATAATTAAAAGGATAAGACGATGAAGAAAGATGACTTATTAGGAAACAATACAAATTTTTTAAGTTTAATACATGGTCGATTGTATAAAGATTATTCGGTTCATCGCTGGCATAACTCAATCTAACTATTTTTCAGAATACCAGCTGCATGTTGGAATAAATTTTAATACATGTCAAAGCGGATGATAATGATCATTTTCTTTTCCTCTTTACATAGACTACATTTTATACTATTTTTAGCATGTTATTTCTACGAGTGTGTTTAGTAGCTAAAAGGCTTTCCCCATTTCCTTATCTTCATTTTCTTTGAAGTTTTCCAAACAGGGAGTGATGTTTACATGACAACTTTTAATGCAACCACTGCAATCATTGCTAAACATAGTTGTACAATATGTTATAAAATTTATACTTTGTAGTGTATGACTTAAAAATTGTGGTGTAGAAATAAATTTCTTTTCCAAATTTCATATATCCACATTTTATATCTTTATTAGTTAGGTGTTCTCTTTGGTGGGTTTATAGAGTGAGTTGTTGTAATCTGATCGATTGAATTAGGAATCGTTAGTGATCACTTGCCGAATGTTATATTTTTACCTTTGTGCACTATTGAAATAATTCATGGTAATCAAATTAGAAACTAGACATAATTTATAATTAATAATATTTGATAGAATTATATGAAAATTATATGTCAAAGTGTACGTGTCTTCGTGTCACTTTCAACAAAATAATGCCTCTTTTATATATAAACTTTTATAAGGCACTTCCAAAGCTAGCCGCTAATTAGTCTCTGGTCATTTTTGCCGATAAACACGTTATGTAAATTTGATTTTTATTTCGGGCATGTCCCAAACCCCTGCCTTTTAGTTCTTTCATCTTATAAATCGTACATGCATCATCTTGTACTTGTACAAGTGTGCACTTCGCACCTTCTAACTTTTATTATTAGCAACATATGAAATCAGTGACATACATATTATTCATCAAACGCATCGGTGGCACCACCATACGTCAATTGTCGTATGAGGGAAGTACATTTTTGGAGAACATGAAAACCCGTTTCGCTAGCAGTGTCGTAACGTTGATGAAAGTACAAAAAATATTCAGCTACAGGATACGCAGGACACAACTGTCGGCTCATATGGAAGCGACGTTGCCTAAAATAATCATGCAGGAACGTTGGATTTGTGGCAAAATAGTCTTGATACAAGACGTTCGCCGACACCTTCTTGATCTCGAGGTAAGTATTTTCTCATAGCTCTCAGTTTCGGGACAACATCATTGTCCATATCTGTGTCAATAGAATACAAAATGTTGACCATTTCCTCGGCGTTAAGACATTTGGATAGCGTAACGATATCTTCCAAATCAGAATCTTAATCAAAATCGTTATCCATTTTAGAAATGTTGTAGGGTGGAAGAAGAGTATATTTGATAAGTTATTATATAGTGTTTGTGTTGTGTATTTATAGAGATTACCGTTTAAAATTAAAAAAAGAAAAAGAACGATTTTCATTTGAAAAATAAGCGTGACATACCGTTTAAAATTAAAAAAAGGTTTTTAATTGCTTGTGCCCCACCGATTCAGCCGTCCTCCCTCTTCCAACTGCCGAGTCCAGTCAACGAGAACGTACCAACGGGCTGTACCAATGGGCAACGGCGTCGGTAGGTCAACGTATATACGCATTGGCACCCGTCTAAGCGTACACATTTTTGTCTAACAGAGTATTTAAAGAAAGTTGGTGTTCATAAATTTAGAATTAAAAATAAATAAAAAATTTAAGAAAATTAAAAAGGGGAAGAAGATATAAATATATTTGTCATTTCAATTGAGTATGACAGCATGTGACGAAATTGCTACAAGACTTTAACAGCAGAAATATCAAGTGTGTTTTTTAAGTCGGCTTAAAATTGGAACAAACCATATGGATGAAATTAAAAGATTAAGGAGTTCTTTCGTGGCAATATATACAACTAACATGTGTCTTGAAAGGAATCAGTTTGAAAGAAATATCCATTTTTTTAAATTTATTCTCGATTGCTGGGTATACTAAAATCAACCACGTCTTTGGTTAGGTGATTACATTTGACCCAATGATTGCAATCAAGCTTTTGTGATTTTCACGTTTTGTAATTGAATAAACGACGCAAATTCGATTTGACTAAGATACAATGCATAAGCAAGACTCAAGAGCATCCATGATAGGGTTTATCATCCATAAGTAATGCATACATGCCAATTTTATTTTTAATTTTAGTGTAATCAAATTTGTTAAGCTAGTAAAATTAAAAGGCGTGAAGTACACACCTGTAAATGTATTAAAATGCTATGACCAAAAGAGAGGGTATCAATAGAGTTGAGCCCCCTTGCAGGGTAACAATCACTTAGTGGGGTCAAGGCTGGTCCTTGGCATGTGCCACAAGGGCAGCTGTCCAGGTTATATAAATTTTAGGGGGTTATATTTTGAAAATTTGACATAAGCCCACTTGAATCGAGGTAAACCTATTGAAATATTGAAAATGCACAGACTAAAAGACGCAAAAGAAAAAAAACTGAACATATAACATGGGAATTGGAGCGGTGCTTTTAATTTGATTAATTTTTTTGGTTCTGAGGTGGATTTTTTTAATTTAGAAGCCAAAATTTTAAAATTTTGCCCTAATTCTAAAATTTAACTGGATTGACCTGAGCGTGGTCAAGGGGTAGAGCTCTTGTGGGGTCTCGCTGCCCAATCTTGAGTGGGGTAGAAGGGCAAAATTGCATTGAGAAATTTCTAAAGTCTTTGTATATAAAGGAATTCAAAAGTGTGATCATTCTCATTATGCACTCTTCTATAAATACACGTACATTGACTATTGTCAAGGCTACAATTAAGGTAGCATTTATCACCTACCATATCTATAATATTCCCTAAATATATCACATTAAATCTAAATATATTACATATATTCTAACACTCCCCCGCAGTCGAAACGGGGGGAAGGATGAACACTGAGACTGTGACGAAAGTCCTCAAACAGAACTAATGGTAGACTTTTTGTGAAAATGTCGGCAATTTGATACCGTGAAGGGACATGTAATACCCGAACTTGTCCACGAGCGACCTTTTCCCGGACGAAATGAATATCCATTTCAATATGCTTGGTACGTTGATGTTGCACCGGATTACCCGATAAGTATATAGCACTAATATTGTCACAATAAACCAACGTAGCTTTATGAATCAGGCAATGTAGCTCTAAAAGCAAATTCCGTAGCCAACAAGATTCCGCGACGACATTAGCGACACCTCGATACTCTGCTTCAGCGCTTGATCTTGAGAGAGTGGGTTGTCGCTTGGCGGACCATGAAATTAAGTTGTCACCCAAATACACACAATACCCGGAGGTGGACCGGCGTGTGTCGGGGCACCCGCCCCAATCCGGATCGGTATAAGACATGAGTGTGGAGGTAGACGATTTAGTGAGTTGTAAACCATACGTCTTGGTACCTTGTACATACCGTATCACTCGTTTGAAGGCAGCCATATGAAGGTCACGAGGGTCATGCATAAACAAAAAAACTTGTTGGACCGCATAAGAAATATCCGGGGGGTAAAAGTAAGATATTGAAGAGCCCCGGCAAGACTGCGATAAAGGCCCGGACCCGAGAATGGTGGGCTCGCATGGGCACTAAGCTTTGGCTTAGTGTCAACCGGGGTCGAGGATGGTTTACAATTCGTCATTTCGGCTCGATCAATAATTTCCGAGGCATACGTGGTATGTGACAAAAACAAACCGTTGGGTTGATGCTTGACCGAAATACCCAAAAAAGATGATAAAGTCCCCAAGTCTTTCATGGCAAACTCTTTTGAAAGAGATGAAATAACCGTGTTAAGCAACTGGTTAGATGAGCCGGTGAGAATGATGTCATCGACATACAATAAAAGATACACCATTTGATCGCCCTATTTAAACACAAATAAAGAGTTATCCGAAACACTATGTTTAAAACCAAATTGTGAGACATAGTCGGCAAACCGTTTGTACCACGCTCGTGGTGCTTGCTTGAGGACGTAGAGAGACGTTTTGAGTAAACAAACGTGGTCCGGGTGATCTTTGTCACGGAACCCCACGGGTTGGTGCATGTACACCGTATCCTCCAAATTTCCATGAAGGAAAGCATTTTTAACATCATGTTGTCTAATAGGCCAAGCTTTGGACAACGCAAGACTAAGAACCGTTCGAATTGTAGCCGGTTTGACCACCGGGCTAAACGTTTCACCACAATCAATCCCCACCCGTTGTGTTTTTCCGTCCCCTACAAGACGAGCCTTATGACGCTCAAAGGAGCCATCAGCCCGGTGTTTATCTGTTAAGATCCACATGCACCTCATAATGTTTATATTTGGAGGTCTAGGTACCAACACCCATGTGTGATTTTTAGTAAGGGCTTGGTATTTATCCATGGCCATCTTCCAATTTGGGTCCCGTAATGCATCGATTGGATTTTTCGGGATAGGTGATGGTTGATTTTGGACATGAAGGTTGAAAAGGGTTCGTGGTTTATAGATGCCATTTTGACTACGGGTTGTCGGTTTGTTGGGTACCGGAGGTGGTGGCTGTGGAATTGCGGGTGGCGTTGGTGAAACCGGGTGTGTAGGTGGTGGAGTAACCGGGTTTGGGATAGTAGTATTGGAAGGTGGAGTGGGCGGTGGGCTGTTAGGCGAATTTGGCATGTGGGGCCATGTGGGATGTTAGGCGGCCCAAGAGGGGAGCCGATAGTTGGGCTAGTAGGTGGGGATGGTGAATGGGCTTGTTGTTGGACATGCTGTTTGACATATAGACTCTGGTCACTATCCAAAAAGTCATAGGTAGGTGGGGAAGAGAGACAAGCAAAAGGAAACTTGGTCTCATCAAATATGACATGTCGACATACAACGATTTTCTTTGTGAGCATATCATAACACCTATAACCCCGATGATTATCGGGAAACCCCAAAAACACACAAGGTTTTGACCGTGCTTGGAGTTTATGTAGGGTTGTGGATGGCAAAAGGGGGTAACATAATGACCCAAAAACTCGTAGGTGAGATAAATCCGGTTTTTTTTTATATAAAATTGAAAGTGGTGTTTGAAAATTAATAGTATTGCTTGGTAACACATTGTGAAGGTAAGTGGCCATGTTTAATGCGTAAGGCCAAAAGGATGGAGGTACCGATGCATGAGATAATAGAGTACGAATTATATTGTTTAGAGATCAGAGTTTTCGTTCAGCTTTACCGTTTTGAGATGACGTGTAGGGGCATGAAAACCGAAGACCAATACCATTTTGTTGACAAAAATTGTGGATGTGTTGGTTGTCAAATTCCTTGCCATTATCGCATTGTAATTTTTTATTTTTCGCTCAAATTGAGTGCGAATAAAGTTATGAAACTTTGTAAAAGTAGCAAACACATCCGATTTCCTAGCCAAAGGATAAGTCCATACAAAATTAGTATAATCATCCAAAAACACAATATAATAACGAAACCCCGAAGTACTCAAAACCGGAGAAGTCCATAAATCACAATGTATCACATCAAACGGAAATAAGGTATTGTTAGGCGATGCGTGAAAGGGTAGTTTGGTATACTTGCCCAATACACAAGACCGACAAACAGCATGTTTATTAGAACCACACGAAATAAAATAGTTTTGTCTTAACGACTCAAACACCGGAAAACCCGGATGACCTAAACGGTCATGCCACAAAGTAGAATTTAAAATATTAAATGCGGAATGGTGATGATTGTTCACCGGTGCCTTGGAAGTAACCGGGTACAAATCTCCTTGGCTATCACATCTCATGATATGTTTCCCCGTCTGATACTCCTTCACGCAAAAGCCAAAAGGGTCAAATTCCACAGAAACAAAATTATCAGTTGTAAATTTTCGGACCGATATTAGATTCTTGATAATATGGGGGGCATATAAAATATTTCGCAAGGCTAATGGTGGGTATGGTGGTTTTAATTTGGTATGACCATATCCTTTAATTGGAATGCTTTGACCATTACCTACTAAAATACCCTTGTTTTTGGTCAAATTAAAAAAATATGAAAATTTACCCCTGTCGGCGGAAACATGAGACGTTGCCCCTTTATCCATTACCCATAGGTTTGGTTGTGGATTAATACCCATGATGTACATAGCAGCTTCCACATCGGTAGGAGTACAATCTGGGCCCGCCATGTATGCTTGCTGGGCTGTCCGTGGGTCACGGCCTAAAATCCCATTAGATCGTCCATGGGCCTGTGAAGGAGCAGAAGGTTTGTTGGGCCATGGAGCACTTGGGTATGGACACGGTGGGATGGCCCACCCGGGTGAGTTATTCCAATTTCCAGGAAACGAATACCAAGGAAACCACGGATTGGAAGGAGCGTTATTGCCGCCGCCGGAGCGACGCTGGCCACCGCCTTGAGATCCGCCAGAATTATTCCGGCCACCATTACCGCGGCAGCCGGATTTCTGTCGCCTACCGCCCATCTTGGAGGGATTATTATCCCGATATTTGGCCAATGATCCAGAGTCGCCGGCAGAAACCGAATCAGACATCGGTGCAATCATGGCTGAGTTCGAAAAAGTGGCCATTTTCTTGGCTAAACCGGCCTCCTCCAAGGTAAGCATAGATCTTACTTGATGAAAAGTTGGGAGTGGGTTACTTTGTCGGAGCAATGTGCCGACGCCGTTGTAAGTCTCGGTCAAACCCTAGACCATTTGAAGAACGAGCCGGTCGTTAGAGACCTCCGCACCTACGTTACGCAGTTGATCAGACAACTCTTTGAGGCGTTGGCAGTATGCCGAAACGCCCTCAAAATCCGATAGAACGGTATGAGAAAAGTCTTGCTCAAGTGTAACGGCTCGAGCATGCTTATTATCCTCGAAGAGATCCCGTAAACGGTTCCACGTGTCCATGGCGGTCGATCCCGGAACCAGGAAAGTGGTGATCAAATCGGTAGAAATTGTGCCAAAAATCCAACCTGAAACGGTTGCATCGAGGGTAGACCAGAGCTCATCATTAGCGGAAGCGGGAAATTTATCATCGGGTATGATATGATGAAGAACTTTGAGCGATTTAGCACAAATTTTGAACAATTCGGCCCAAGTGGAGTATTGGACCTTGTGTTGTTCCAGCTTAATAGGTATGTGATTGCGTATGTTTGACACACCTAATGCGGGGTGGAACTTGTTAGCGTCTGTGTTGGTTGTGGGTTCTCCCATTGAAATCAACAAGGAAGAAGGAAGAAGCAAGTGGGGAAGAAAGGGGCAGATTGTTGCCGAGAAGAGGATACAGACGAACAAAATTGAGAAAAAAAGAGAGGATCGCTCTGATACCATAAAGGAATTCAAAAGTGTGATCATTCTCATTATGCACTCTTCTATAAATACACGTACATTGACTATTGTCAAGGCTACAATTAAGGTAGCATTGATCACCTACCATATCTATAATATTCCCTAAATATATCACATTAAATCTAAATATATTACATATATCCTAACAGTATAGACTATAAAACAATATAAACCATGGTATAAAGAATTTAATGAATAAGTTTTGTCTAGCGGTTGTTTTTTAAGCCAATCAGACAAATACTGAATGCATATAGAGCAAATTTGATAATTTTGTGATGTTTAGTTTTAAACATGCTTGATATATCGAATTCAATACAAAGCTAGCTAATTCATGTTGATTCTAGGAGAATTGAAGATCAAGTGTGTGTGTTCTTGGTGTTTTAGTGAGTGTAGGTTGAGAGAGAATAGATGGAGGGAAAGGGTAGCTTTCAAATGATAAATGCAATTAATGAGGAAATCTTACAATACAATTCATCATCTAAGCCTTTTATACCTCACCTCTAAAACATGCTTAATTAACACTAATTAAGCCTAAATCCATTGACTAAGACTAATGACTAGTTTATAACTATTACAACATGACACATCTAGTCCCCTAACTATTGACTACAATATAAATGACCCTAACGATCTCCCCCTTTGTAGCAATAGTTTGGATTAGCCTGTTCTTGAAATCTTCTTCTCTAGCAAGGTCTGAAACTGAATTACTCGTTAAGTAGTTTTTGGTGTAGTATTAGTTTCAGCTTTTTATAATCAGATAAGAATAAAACTTTTAATTGGCTTTTCAACCAATATAAAGTATCTCAGAAGATTTCATGAAGTCTTGTCTTAATCTGTTAATATCATGAACCAATCTCCATCTTTTTGAACTTTAGAACTACATCCCTGTCTTCCTTCAAAGGGGTATATTAAAAATTTGAAAATTCTGGAAATGAAACATCGGTTTGGTAAAGATTTGACTGGGATTAAGAAATGTTGGAGATTTAATTTTGGATCAGAGGTTTGTGAGGATAGGATAATGATGGTTTGTATCATGAAAAGAATGATTTGAAAGTTAAAGGTTTTGAATGTGTGTGTGTGTGGATGTTTGTATATAGTAAAGAATGATATATACATTTAAGATTTGAATGAATGTGGATAATTTGTATTTTGTTTGAAATGCAAGGTTTAAACAGTTAAGCTTTTGTATGGATGTGATTGTTTATGGAATGTGAAAAGAATGATTTAGACGATTAGATTTGTTGGATGGATATGAATGTGAATTTGTGGTTTGGATAGAATGATTTGTAAGTTTAAGATTTGTAGTGGAAATGTTGAGAATTTGTGAGAAATTTCTGAAGATAAGTCGGTTTCTTTTTCTTCACAAATTATTTCATGTAAATCGACGAAAATGTAGACCCATAGATAGATAGAGTTGTTTGTAGCGGAAGTCTTTTCTCAAAGTTGTGGCTTTGTCAATTTATGATCATTGATAATTGTTGCTTAGGGTTAAATGTGGATAAGATTTACGCTCCCCCTCAAACAAACAATTATTTCTCAACTGCTCTTCTTCGGTTTCTTGTTTAATTGGTGCATATGTCTTTTTGATGTGGAGTAAACTGGGCTAATATATTCTCTTAAGTCTCGTAAGCATTTTTCTTCATAAACTGAACTTCTTAGTAAATTTTCTCCCCCTCATGATGATTAGGATTTATCAGAATCAGCATGATCAATATGAAGTTCGTCGAGGTGAAATGATGAAAGTCTTCTCAGCCCATGAATACAAATGTGAAGAAGAATGATATATTCATATTTTTTGAATGAATCAATATACAACACATTGTATCAACGAAAACTGTTGTATCAACCGAACCGATGTTGATGATGTAGATATCCGATCAAATCGTTTGGCATTTAATCTCAATGATCGAATCAAATAGGTCAAACCGGGATCACATAGATTACCCGTTAACACAACAGTTACACAAACTGTGTGACCTACGTTCAGTGTTGGAATAGATGTTAGTACTGGTAGGATTTCCATTCGATCATCGTGGAATACCAAGAATGTTGGTATCACTATGAATGTTCCGGCTTTATCACAAAGATAAGCTTGGTATTATGCCTTGTGTCCTAAAAGTGTATTTCGGTTCTAGACTCAATTAGTGGACAAACGAAGGCGAGGACTGGAGAGACTTGTCCTCTTGTTCAATATCAACAATCTCCAAGTGAGATGTCGATACCATATGAGATAGTCTCCGTGAAAATGAAACAAGTACTTTTTAAGAAATACTTGAGTATCTAGGGGGGTTTGTGCATTGCATCACTGGGAGCAACACATGCAATCTGATAGAGACGTGGCAACCCGGCTTTTAATCGGTTTGGTAAGGGTTTTTCGTTTTCTTTAACCCTGTCACACCCTCCTCACTCAAGCTTACATTTTCATTTTCCGACTACTCCCTCATTTCATCTTACCATGTTTAGCTGAATTGCACCCAAACTACATTTCCCTCCTCAAATTTTATCTCACCGCACCCCAATCAAGATCCCGTGATACGTGATTCTGCTCACCTAGACCTATGTACCCTTACATATTGTCCTATATTGTAGGGGACTCCTGGGGAAGATCATGCCGATTATAGCAGATCATAAGAGTAAATTGATAGTGAACTACAACGCTCATGTGCAATTTATCAGCATATATGATGTTACTTTATAAGAATAACATGGATTTGTCATCGGAAAATGTATGTGTTTCCGGCATAAGTTGTTGCCTTTATGACTTAGAAGTTTAGGCACAGCAACTTGAACAATTTAGGTAATACCGGACTCACATAGAGTATCCGTTAACACACCATATGAATCCATAGTCGTTTGCACAACCGGTGATTCAAATGTGTGACCTGCGATTAGAGTTGGCGCGATTTTAGCTCTAGCAGGATTTCCACTCAATCCTCGTGAAGCACCAGATTGTGATGCCACTATGAGTCTTCCGATGAATACACGGAGATTCATTTACAATAGTGTATGTGTCCTAAATTGAAATATTTGTCGGTGAGATCTAGACACATTATGCATTCAATTGAAGACGTAACCCGGGGCAGAAGGTTAATTAATTCAATACCAACATACTCCAAATGAGTAGTCGATAGATTATGTGCTACGTCCCCTGATGAATTGAAACAAATTCCTATTGAGAGGAATCTGAGTGGTTGGGGGTGGAGTGCAAATGCTTGACTGGACCAGTTAAGTCTGGTGAATCATTCAACACATGAATGAACACATTTTAGTGAGGTTGCCCGGTTTATTGTCGGTTTGGTAGCACTAAAAGGTGTGTTTTCTTGATATTATCATATTTTCACATCACCTTGCACTCACCTAAATCTATACGCTAGACTTATACCCTCACATTTACCAAATGGCTGAAAAATAATTCCGTTGGCAGGTAAGGCCGGTTCTGGCAAACCATGGGAAGGTATTGTCGTTTGAAAAAAAAAATTTATCGATTAAAAAAAATCAAACAGGTATAAAAGTAATAATATAAGAAAGTTTCTCCCCCTGGAAATACGAATTCTCCCCCTATAATTAATATTCCCCCCCTCGACAAAATAAAAGTAATGAAAAATTTACAGTTTTAGAAAGGTGGGAAAGAATTTTTACATTTATGTGTAAAACTGGTTTTAAGCGGGTTTCAAGCTGATGTACTTGAAAGCCATTACGTTAAAGCTCGGGTCATACACTGAAGTGTGTAAGAGCCATTTACGTTGAAAAACGAGTTATACACCGAATTGTGTATAAGTAATTTACGATGAGGTTCGAGTTATACACTGAAGTATGTATAAGTCCTTATGCTGTTAAAAAATAAAACGGTTTAAGCTTTTAGATTTAGCATACCAAGTTTAGACACAAGAAAGTTAAAACGTTTTTCGTCTAAAGCCTTGGTAAACAAATCAGCTAATTGATAATCAGTTGAAACAAAGTACAATTCCACATTACCATGTTCAACATGATCTTTTATAAAATGATATCGAAGATCAATATGTTTAGTTTTGGAATGTTGAACAGGATTGCATGAAATTACAATTGCACTTCGAGAATCACAATATAAAGGAATACGAGTGTATGAAAAGCCGTAATCTTTTAATTGAGATTGCATCCAAATTACCTGGGATAAGCAGCTTGCAACAGCAACATATTCTGCCTCTGCAGTTGAAAGAGACACACAATTTTGCTTCCGTGAAGACCAGGTCACCAATTTATCTCCTAGAAATTGGACACTTCCAAACGTACTCTTGCGATCCAACATACATCCAGCATGATCAGCATCAGAAAATGCAGTCAAGTCAAAAGAAGTTTCTTTAGGATACCATATACCAAGATCCCGAGTGCCCTTCTGATAACGAAATATACGTTTGACTGCTTGAAGATGTGATTCTTTAGGAGCAGCCTGATACCGAGCACATATGCATGTAGAAAACATAATGGCTAGTCGACTCGAAGTCAGATATAACAAGGATCCGATCATCCCCCGATAATGGGTAATATCAACAAGTTTGCCATCCGGATCAGCATGCAATTTAGAACCAGGTGACATCGGCGTCGGAATTGGTTTACAATCATCCATAAGATATTTCTTCAATAGATCAGTGATATACTTGGATTGATTGATGAAGATCCCGGTAGGTAATTGGCAAAATTGAAGACCAAGAAAGAAATTCATTTCACCCATCATGCTCATCTCAAAATGTTTAACCATAAGAGCAGAGAACTTCTTGCAATATTTGGGATTTGTAGATCCAAAAATATTATCACCGACATAAATTTGAATGAGAACGATATCTTCCCCTTGACGTTTGATGAAGAGAGTTGTGTCGATTTTTCCTTTTGAAAAACCAGACTGAACTAAGAATTTGGATAATACATCATACCATGCCTGAGGAGCTTGTTTTAAGCCATACAAAGCTTTGTCGAGAATATATACATGATTAGGCAAGTGGGGATCTACAAAACCTTCGGGTTGATGAAAGAACACTTCTTCTTTGAGAATGCCATTTAAAAATGCAGTTTTACATCCATTTGATAGATAGTAAAATTCTTATGAGCTGCATATGCCAAGAATATTCGAATGACTTCTATTCGTGCAACAGGAGCAAAGGTTTCTTCAAAATCAATGCCCTCCTGTTGAGCATACCCTTTTGCAACTAGACGTGATTTGTTACGAATTACAATCCCATTTTCATCCTTTTTGTTTTTGAAAATCCGCTTTGTACCAATAACAGATTTTGCCAGGTGGTTTTGGAACAATACGCCAAACTTTTAATCTTTCAAATTGATTTATTTCTTCTTGCATAGCAAGAATCCAGTCTGGGTCGGAGAGAGCTTCACTGACCTTCTTTGGCTCATTAGAGCTTAAAAATGCAGTAAAATGACATTCATCAGCAGTGGCTCGACAGGTTTGAACAGAAGATTCAGGATCACCGATTATCTGATGTAAAGGATGCTCTCTTGTCCATTTAAGAGAATGAGGAAGTGGAAGTTGACCTGGATTGATATTTGAGGTATCAGTGAATTCAGGATGAGGGATTATTGCAGCTTGAACATTTGATGTAGACGGTGGAGGATCAACACGTTTAACGTTGAATTTGGAGAAATCAATCACCAATGATGGAGGTTGTGCTGGAACTAAAGATAGATCTAACGTAGTAGCAGCTTGACCAGAAGTTATGGAATTGACCGGAGATGATTGATTATCCGCGGGTAGGGAATCGTCCGGAGATGATTTATGTTGCAAAGGTGACGAATTTTCAGGAGATGATGGGGTTTCATTTTGTGAAACAGAAGGTGAAGGAGAAAAATTGTTATTTGGATTAGCAGAAGTAGGAGAAGGAGAATCCGTTGAGCTTGAATTATGCATATCAGGTACAGAAATAGATTGTACTTCAGCTACTGTTGGAAATGGAATGCCAGCATCCTCAAGTAAAGTATGTCGAATATTACGATAATCATCATAAAAATGACGAAATAAGATATCTAAGTCATTTTCAGATGTGGAAGGCGACGACGAAGGTGAAGGATTTTCAACATTTGAAGTTAACGAATCGATAGGAAAAGTCTCATCAAAATTAACGTTAACACTTTCTCTAATCGTCCGTTTTGACCGATTATATACTCTATAAGAAGCGGATTCTCTTGAATATCCCACAAAAATTCCGTCATCAGCTTTTTCATCAAATTTATTCAATTTATCTTTATCATTCAGGATGAAACACCGACTCCCAAAAATATGTAAAAATTTAACATTTGGAATGCAGTTATTGATCAGTTCATACGGAGTTTTGTTGTATGCTTTGTTGATGATTGAACGATTTTGAGTGAAACATGCTGTACTTATGGCTTCTGCCCAAAGAGATAATGGGAGTTTAGAATATGAAAGCATGGTACGAGCAGCTTCAACTAGAGTACGATTTCTTTGTTCAACAACCCCATTTTGTTGAGGTGTATAGGCAGTGGAAAATTGATGGGTTATACCAATTGATTCAAGAAAAGAATCTAAAACTTTATTTTTAAATTTAGTTCCATTATCAGTATGAATGGTATTTACTTTTAAATCTAAATTTGTTTGAGTTTTCCTGATGAAGGATATGATGATATTAGTTGCTTCATCTTTTGTACGTAAGAAATGAACCCATATATATCGAGAATAATCATCAACAATCACCAACACATACCGTTTGCCTGCTAAAGATTAAACGCTCATGGGACCACATAAGTCCATATGAAGTAATTCACGCGATTTTGAAGTACTTTGAACTGGTTTAGACTTATGAGGCTTCTTAGTCATTTTGCCCATTTCGCACGAAGAACAAATATGATCTTTTTCAAATTTAACGTCTGGAAGACCAGATACATGTCCACCTTTCACCAACTTATTGATGGTTTTGAAGTTAAGATGAGAGAGGCGACAGTGCCATAACCAAGATTCATCTGATGATGCTGTTGACATTAAGCATACTTCTTCAAGTGGAACTACGCCATTTAGATTGATATTAAACAGATTTGTCTCTCGAGTTCCAGTAAGAAGTTCTTCAACATCATAGGTACGAACATCACATTTCTTTGTTCGAAAATTAACTTCTAATGTTTTGTCACAGAATTGACCAATACTAAAAAGATTGTGTGCAAGATTTTCAACATAAGTCACATTCCGGATTATTAAATTGTGACAAATTATATCTCCAATACCCATAATAGCAGCTAAATGGTCATTTCCAAACCGAACAGTTCCCAAATATTTGTCTCTAAAATTCGTTAATAACTTCTTGTTTCCAGTCATGTGTCTTGAACAACCAGAATCAAGATACCATATATTCTGCATAAAACAATAAAAAGGTTGGTACCCAATCAGTTATGGGTCCGAGACGATTAGTATACCTGTTTTATGAAGAATATTTAAAATGATGTAAATTTAGAGATTTGGTGAACTGCAAGGAGTCAGTTCTGAATGTGTTAATTGGATAGACCATTTAAAAGATTGCTCTGGATAATGTAAAATCCAGTTTGAATGTTCAATTTTGATCCATGTATATTTAACAAATTTGGATGGTTTTGGAGAGGGAGTCGAAGAATCGGATTTTGATGATTTAGTTGGAGTCACAACGCAATAAAATGATTTTGTTGGTTTAGGTGTAGAAACCACACGATATATACTGATTTTGTCGATTTGTGTGGATAAACGGATTGTGGTGGAGAAGCGGATGTTGAAGAGTTGGGATAAGAAACTACACGATAAACGGAATTTGACGATTGATGTGTAGAAACGACACAATTAACCGATTCTGGCAATTTATGTGGAGAAACTACATGATTAACTGATTTTGGAGATTTATTTGCAGAAACTACACGATAAATAGATTTTGTAGGATTAGGATAAGAACGTGTAGTTGGAGATGTGTGAGATCGAGCGAGCATTGTTTTGCAGGGTACTGAAAAACAAATGGTACATGAATGAATGATTGAACCATTTTTATAAAGAACATCATGTCGTCGACCACAAGGAGCATCTTTTCTAACAAAATATCGTGTATCATATTGAGAAATTGGGGTATTAGTTTTTCTATCAAAATAAACCTTTTTACCAGTTTTATCAGTTTTAACAATCAAATTAACACCATTCATAGTGAAATTAACAGGACGATAAATTGCTGAATCATATACAATTCCATACAAAGTAGCAGGAGAAATAAATGTTGTTGAGTTATTACATTTATTGGAATTTGAAAAAGAAGAAGCTAAAAACGAGGAAGATCTAGACTTCTTAAGCTCATTAGACTTAAGCATACTAGACTTAGACGACTTAGACTTCTGATACTGCTCAACTTCTTTCATCCTGTCGTGCATCGACTTCTTAAGCTTGGAATTTAAATTTTTATCTGAAAAATTTAAAACATGAGAATTAGAATTTCTTCTTAAAAGAATTGGAGTTTTAGCAGAAGAAGAATTTTCAATGATTGAATTTGGCTTTGAAGAAGCACTTTGATTTGAAACTGATTTTATTTCTACAATTTTAACTTCTAAATCATGGATTTTTGAATGTAAGGCTGATTTTTCATTGTCAAATGCCTTATGAGTTTCATCTATTTCAGTTTCCAGCTGGCAGATTTTCTTTTCAAGAATTAGAGAGGGTATATAAATCTTGCGTGTTACTTTTTGTTGAAGCACAGCATTACCCTTGATCTCAAATTCTTCTGGTGTAATAATTGGAAAATAATCATCATTTTTAAAATTTGCCTTTTTAGTTTCATATGTTTTATTTAATTCATTATAATTGAAACTAATTTGTGCATTCTCCTTTTTAGCTCTGTTGAACGCTTCAATTTCTTCTTCCTCATCTGTCATGCGAAGGAAACTCTGCCAAACATCAACATGTATGTATTTGGAATCATACAGTGTTGGAAGCACATTACAAGCCATCTTCAGGTATTCTGGATTGTTAGCCCCCAGTCCTTCTCTTGAATTGAAATATTTGAAATCTTTAGGCTTGTTCAAGTGAATAGTTTGATCAGTTTGTCCTCGTTTGGCAATTATTTCTTCAAGACGTTTGACGTGAGAAGAAAGTTGAATTTTATCATGTTTAAGTTGATTTATGACATTCTGTTTACTATTCAAATCTCGGGATGTTTGGATGTCATTTTCATGTAAAGTTTCAGATAATTCTTTAATTTGTGAGGTTAAGGATTTAAACTGATTTTCATTATCATCAAATTCTTTTTGTTTACGTTCCAACCAATTTTTAGTGATTTGATATTCATTCCATGTTTCAATGTATAACTTGTAATATTTATCATTGTCTGCATTAGATGTGGAACTTTGTGTGTTCTTAAGATTGGTTATTTCAATTTCTTTTTCAGAAATTGTATGAGACAAATGTTGAATATCAGTCTCATAAGTAACCTTCAATTCTGATATTTGATTTTGTAACGTCAGATTCGTTTTCTCAAAATTTTTATTTTGTTTAATAATATTAACAAGTTGTGTATTATGATGAACAAATTGTTCATTTTCGTTTTCTAAATCAGCTAAACTTTCTTGGAGTTTAGTATTTAATTCTTTTTCATTCAAAAGGTTTTGTTTTAAAGACTCAATTTCAGAAATATGGTTCGTTACAAAACAGTTATCAGAATCAATTGTAGTTGAATAATTAGACAAGAGAGAACTGATTATCTCTATTTCTTTGTTAGCCTCTTCATTGAAACGATCAGCGATTTCAGCATTTTCACGTGCCATGAAGCATAAATTTGCTGAATGTTCTTCATCCTCAGGCTCTAAGTCTTCCATCCACTGAAGATCCTCTGCTAATAACACCTTGCCCGTTTCAATTTGCTTGGCCATTAACATCTTGCGTTTAAAGTATTCAGAATCCCGAACTTTAGGTTTCTTGCAGACTCGGGAGAAATGACCAGCAATTCCACAATTATAGCACTTCTTTGTAGGATCCAAAGGTGTAATTGTTGGTTTGTCAGTTGTGTTTGAAGCAGAAGGTGCAGACTTAAAGGTGGATGAAGACCTCTGATTGTTGTTTGTTGGTGTTGGGTAATACTTTTTCTCATATCTTGAGATGAAGGACATAGCTTGCAATAGTTGTTCCAATTCTTTCTCCATTTCTTCTTTTGTATCTTTTACAGGTTCTTCTGATTTTTCTTTCATTTTACCAGATGAATTAGACTGGTATTGTCTTGTAAGAAGAGCAAGAGTATCAAGAGTGTTGGCATTCTCTTGTTTAGTTTTGACTATGTCTTTCACCATGGGAGCATTTTGAAATAAATACTCATACAGTTCATGAACATCAATTGAGCTCAGATCCTTATGTTGCATGGCACTGTTTCCAAACGTAGCCCACTCTGGAAGAAGACTGTTGATGAACTTGATGTTGATCTCACGATTTTCCTTCTTCAAATTATTCCTTCAAAGTTCATTCAACAAATTGCAATACCGATGATATGTGCTCTCTAAATCTTCCCCGGTGGAAGCTTTAAACGATTGGTATGCATTCAAAGTGGTAACCATTTTGGCTTTATTTCCTAAAACTGTGCCTTCCATCTGCTTTCTAATTTCATCCCATATTTCTTTACCGGTTTCCAAGCTGTCCAAACTGTTATAAATCTCATTCGGTAAACTCTGAAGTATGAATGAAAAAGATTGTAGTTCTGCTTTAGCTCGTTGTTTTTGTTGAGCATTGTATCTAGCTTGAGGAAGTGGAGTTCGACCGCCAAGAACTGGTGGATTTGCATTTGGAGCTGCAACTACATCTTCATAAAATACAGCAACGCCGTTTTCAATTGAATCAAGGATATCCGTTGCCAGTTCTTGGTTTTTAATAAAGTGGAGGAATCGTTTCTTCCATTGTGCATATTCACCTCGGTATAAAACCGGAGGTTTAAGATCGGTTCCGATTGAAAGTGCATCTCTTGACGTCATTTTAAATTGACTTAAATGTTTGTATTGGGCTAAAAACAGTTCGGGCCGAAGTATGCTAGGAAGTTTGGGCCGAAGTTCGAGGTCAAATAAATTTGGGCCTTAGTTCGAGTTCAAATAAGTTCGGGCCGAAGTTCTTGTTGGGCCGAAGTTTTATGTAGGTTGGACCGAACTTCTAAATTGAGCCGAAGATTAAAAAAAATATGTTCGGGCCGAAATTCTTAATTGGGCCGAACTTGTGTTGATGACTTGTTCGGTTCGAACTTTGGGCTTGTGTTCGAGCTGAAGGTAAAGGCTAGTTCGGGCCGAAGTTGAAAACTAGTTCGGGCCTAAGTTGAAAAATTAGTTCGGGCCGAAGTTGAAAGCTACTTCGGGCCGAAGTTGAAAAACTAGTTCGGGCCGAGGATTATTGGGTACTTCGGGCCGATCTTGTGTAAGTCGAAAATTAATTGGCTACTTAATATTTATCGAACAAATGAGCCGAACACTTTTGGGCTTGACTTCGGGCCGAAGTCTTCTATGGGCCGAGGATCACATTGGGGCCGAACTTGTTGGGCCGAAGAAGATGCTCGCGCCGAACTTGTTCATGCAACCGAAGAACTTGATAGACGAACACAGTCGGTCAAAAACTTCACCATTCCGATCTGATTATGCTCAATACTCGATCAATTTCAGTGACTCCAATCACAGTGTGCTCGAATTTGTTTTTCTAACACTTTGATCCGATTATCTTCTTCAATCCATAACATAACAGCTTCAATTCTTCGATTTTCAGTAGTTTTTGAACTTTTTCACTTTTTCATTAAAATCACTGAATTTCGGTTGATTATTGATGGAATGGATCGAATTTTGATTCTATTCTGCTTAGAAACAATGGAGAAACACAAATCTCTGATCAATTCATTGATTTAAACACATAAATTCTCGAATTAATTTTCAACGACGAACAAACTTTGAACTTCAAAAATCTCAGATCTGGACGAATTTAGCTCGAATTTGGATCTTCCCGAAGAGAGATTTTGCTCTGATACCACTTGATAGATCGAATTCAATACAAAGCTAGCTAATTCATGTTGGTTCTAGGAGAATTGAAGATCAATTGTGTGTGTTCTTGGTGTTTTAGTGTGTGCAGGTTGAGAGAGAATAGATGGAGGGAAATGGTAGCTTTCAAATGATAAATGCAATTAATGAGGAAAGCTTACAATACAATTCATCATCTAAGCCTTTTATACCTTACCTCTAAAACATGCTTAATTAACACTAATTAAGCCTAAATTCATTGACTAAGACTAATAACTAGTTTATAACTATTACAACATGACACATCTAGTCCCCTAACTATTGACTACAATATAAATGACCCTAACAATGCTGTTTTAGTTTGCCTAAAACAAAAGTCCGAGATTTGAATAGCAAATTTAATCAATAAAACAAGTCCAAAATTTTGCAAGTTTACACACAATGGAGATAGAGGATATGTATTTTTATTTTTAACTAACAAAATTGAATTGTATATTTGTATCAAGGGACATTTTACGCATCAAAATTGATATGTATTTTAACCAACAACCAAAATCTTGATCATAGTTCTAATTGTTTCTACAAAATGATCAGCAATTTGTAGGAGGTACGTAGCTCTACATTATATAATATATTTACCAACTTTTAGTGTCAAGCAGGCTGCTGAATATTTTTTTTAATTCTTAGTCATCAACTTTGAATTTCTCTTTTCTTTTCTTAATTTGAGAATTTTAATATTTTCAACATTTAAGTTTTGAATACTTATATTTTAACCCCAGTTGTTTTAATATGTTGATATTTTTGTCTAAAAAATGTAATGTGCAAATTAGTAATGAATTTATCGTTGTACGAATACCAGTCTACAATACTTTAGGTATCATATGAAATCCCCTGCACCAACGTGCGGGTAAAAACCTACTAGTTACTTAGATTTCAAAATGAAAAATAAATAAACAAAATAAATAATAATAATAATAATAATAATAATGATAATAATAATAGTAATAGTAATAATAATAATAATAATAATAACAATAATAATAATAATAATAATAATAATAATAATAATAATAATAATAATAATAATAATAATAATAATAATAATAATAATAATAATAATAATAATAATAATAATAAATTATATGGATGCTGCAAATGCAGAAACTTATAATTCAGAACTATTAGCAAGTCAACTAAATGAAAAGTCAAACCGACGAAATAAAATTGGATTTATTGGTCCAGGAGCAATGGGATTCGGGGAGATAACTGATCTTCAAAAATCTAATTTTTGTGTTCAAGATTATGATGTAACACTTTTGATCCATCCTTTCATGTTCTGTCCTGTGTTTTCTTTTATTATAATAGATGGAATTTAGAAAATAGTGAGGAAAATATATTGTAATATTCCACTATTTCTCATTGATTTTTATGATAGTTTGAGATTCTGCTATCAAAATTTTGATAAAATAAAATTAAACGATTTGAGGTGTTTTAGGTTTGAAACTGCTGGTGGTCAGATTGGAATCTCTTTGGGAAAAATATCGAATGGTAAGAGAAAAACAAATAATTTTGAAGTTCTTTTTCATTAACTATTTTTTTAAAAATCATAAAAATTAAAAAAAAATAGGAAATTAGAATGAATACACACAACACAGTATACTATATTTCAATCGAGTACACTTGATTTGAAAAATTGATTAATTAATCGGGAAATCTTTGAAAATGTTAGAAATTGTACTGAATTTCGAATACTTGGAATCTATGTGTATTCACTTTCAGATCAAAGTATTTCGAATGTACATTCGAAATGTTCAATCGGATAAAATCAAAGAGATATCAAAAACATAGAATATGTGTGTGTTTTTTGAGAAAATCGTACTAGAGAATTCTTGCCAAATCAGTGTTATTCCACACTCTTGAAAAACTGACGAAAACCACTTTGAATTGCCTTTTGGCAGTTGCAAACCTTCCAAAACTGCCAAATCCGGGTTGGATCCAGGTCGGATTTTACGGGTCAAAAAACCGGGTTCAAATAAAGAATTCGGATTTTTTATGCATTTTCTATAAGGGTATATTATCCGAAATAAAAAATTTCCAAGAATTCGGATTTTACGGATTTTCAGGTCAGCTCGACCCCAGCCAGGGGCTCTGCGCCTTGGACCCCGCCAGGGTGCTACCACTTGGACCTCGACCAGGGCGCTATCCCGGACCCCGCCAGGGGCGCTGCCCCCAAACCTCTGTTAAGTCAGTGTATTTTAATCATAACAAATTTAAACAAGCTTGCACTCCTCACCAACCTTACTTGTTCAATATTTATTAGGATTACATTTTGGTCAACAAGTTTATCCCATTACACTTAAATAATATTGATGATACAAATCACCAATAGAAAATATATCCAAGTTGTTGACAACATACACACATTTATAATAACGGGCCAAATAAAAGAATAAGAATAGCTATAAATAAAACAGGTCAAATGGGTCAACAACACACCTGGGCCATCATCACTGGCACCAAGATCGCCCAATCTAGTAGTTATATATTTCTCTAGTTATTGAGCCCAACACTATATACGTTTATATACGTCTAGGATTTTTGGATACTCAACTTTTTGAAAAATCTAATCTGAAAATATGTATATCCACAAGTCCGATATTATAATAGCACTGTAATGTTTAGATTTTGTTTGAACGAACGCTATAGGCATTACATTAAATAAATGTAGTTAAGGTCAATCATCAATAGTGGATACAAGAAGCAATATAACAAGACATTTTATTGAAACATAGAAATGAAGACAACGTACAAACATGTCAGGATCGAATAACACAGAATTGTTATTGAATCACAGATCTACTCACAATGAGAAGTTACAGCCGATTAGCACTCTTGTGATTGATTAAGAACAATAAAACAGTAAATTATATAAGAATAATTAAGAACACAGTTTTCACAAAAAGCTTCAATGTATATTAATTTGATCGATCACTACACACGTATGTTTACAATTCATAAGGAACTATATATAATAGTCCTTGAAGCCTAAAACTTTACCCTAGTTATTCTAAGACTAGATTACAATCGAATTACAAAAGATATGACATTCTAAACAAACTTTCCTAAGATCTCGGACACGATCTACTCTGTAAACGATCATCAGTAATATTTGCAGACATCGGTAATATATCATATATCAGTATTAATGAGGTATGGTACGAACCCATTCATGCCCGGATGTCAGAACGGACGAATGGATAGACGGACGGATGAGCAGACGGAACGAATGAAGCAACATCTGAATCCAAACCTTTATCGATAGGTCCCAAAAACCTCCTTGGGACCATGGCCGAACTTTAGGGGAAAGCAACCTCGAGAATGAAAGTGCATTTAATGCTAACGGGGCTCGAAACTGACCCTTGCCTTTATCCGCAGAATAAAGGGTTTCGCCTCAGGTTGGTGACCGAAGGTCCATAGGCGAGGCGGACCATGGCTGGGGCTCTTTTTCTCCCGCTCAAAAGGTATGGCCATTCTCCCGCTCATTCTCAGATTATAAATAGATGACTGAGCTCAAGGAAGAAGGAATTCAGTTCACTTAGCATTTACTGCTCACATTAATTATACTCAAGACCTAACGTCAATATAAATAACTTACTTAAGCATCGGAGTGTCCGTCCGGGAGCCCCTTCCGGAGGACCTCTGACTTAGTGTTGTTTCCCGTTTTCAGGTTTCTTGCTCGAGGAAATCGTCCAGTTCTTAACTCCGAATCCAGGACGCAACATTTGGCGCCATCCGTGGGACCATGAACAATATGGTCTTAGAATCGACATCGAAAGGGGGGAATCGCTCTCCGGTCTTAACTAGGATCGAGCAAACTCCCCCCTCCGCCTCAACCTTGGTTGACACTACCACATGTCCTCCTCCCCCGAAGAATGACGAAAACGAGCCAACGAAGGAGGACATAGAAGAGTTTAATCTTTTCTGTAAGTTCAGGAAGTTAAGGGACTTAGAGAAAAGTCAAAGAAGGACGCTGGAAGGAGGAAATAAAGTGGGAAGGACATTAACATACTCTAGCAGGGAGGATTCTGCAGATCCTTCCACAGAGGATGTTTCCAGAGAAGAAACCTCCTCTGTCTGGACGCTATAAGGAAGACCTCGGAGGGAAAGAGAAACGGGAACACATCATATACGGAGAAGGAGCGAAACACCACAACGCCATTCTTCCGTCTCCCGGAACTTCCGGTCTCCTTTCTTTGATGATATTAACGAAATACCGATGCCGCCAGGTCTCAGGGCCCGCGGGTCAAATCTTATGACGGGACTGGAGACCCTGATGATCATGTGGCAAGTTTACGTTGGGCCGTCAGAATGATCCCCATGGATCCTAGGCTGTGGTGCTTATTCTTTGCAGGAATGTTGGAGGGTTTGGCGCGATACTGGTTGTCCAGCCTCCCTCAAAAGAGTATAGCCAGTTTCGAGGAGTTAGTGGCGCAGTTTAGCCACAGCTTCATACAGCAGAAGAAGTATCATCAGCGATCTCAGTCTATCATGGCTTGTAGACAGCGTGAAGGAGAGTCAAATAAGTCTTACTTCAAAAGGTTCAACGAACAAAGACGGAAGATGCATGTACGAGAAGACTCGCTCATTATAGCTGCCTTCGCCTACGGGTTGTAGGGAAGGTGAGCTGTTCAGGGAACTATCTAAAAGAGACTTTGACAAAGCAGGCGACATGATTAGCGTGGTGAATAAAGTATTAAAACAGGAAGAGGAGAGTGCTGAGAAGCTGCGGTTTGAAGCACAAGAGAAGAAAGGCACGACCAGATCCAGTTCTCACCGAAGTGAAGGAAAGGTGAAAGGGGGGTTCCGATCTGGATATGGAGGGAAACCCTTATATCGAGGGCGACCTCAGGAAGGAAGGCCACTACCAGATCGGTACGGCCCGTCCAGACAAGAAACCTATTCTGCTTATGAAACCCTTAAGCCGGAGGGAAAAGGGGCCAGAAAACGATACCCTAGAGATCCGAACGCCTACTGTGAGTTCCATAAGATTATGGGGCATACCATGGCCTCATGTGAAAGTTATAAAAGGGAGAAGGAGACGCATGGGGGAATAACAGAAGTAGATGCGATTGAACCTGCGGCAAAGAAGGAGGTGGCAACATACAACACATAAATCTTCGCTCTGGAGGGGGAATCGTCGACCCCTTCCTTGGGAAAAAGGTATAAGGGGTAGTGGAGTTCGGAAGAGGGGAACCGGTTCCGGAAGGGTATGTGGAAACGGAACCTCTGGTTATCTTTGGGGTAATAGCTAAAACTATGGTTTGTCGAATTTATGTTGATTTAGGAAGCTCGGCTAACATTATGTATAGTCATTGCTTCGACAAGTCCCCCCTGAAGTCAAATCCCTACTGAAGCCAGCCATGAGGACGGTCGTAGGGTTTGATGGGCAGTCAGTATGGCCCAGAGGGAAGATATACCTTCCCTTCATGCCGTCCGATTGGGAAAAGAGAGATAGCAAGACAATCTTGGGGGAAATTTGTCATTATCGATGCACCCTCCAGATACAATGCCATTCTGGGGAGAACTGGCCTTTGGCAGTTTCAGGTTGTACCGTCCACCATCCACGATTTACTCAAATTCCCATCAGAGCTAGGCGTAATCACCGTCCAGAGTATGCCTATGCCCCCTTGGAGTGTAATAGCATCACCCATCAATATAGCTGGACGGAGCAGAACGAGATTCAGCTGGTGATCAATTCGGAGTATCCGGACACCAAGATCCGAATCGGAGGAGAGTTGCCTCCGGTTCTACAAAAAGAGTTAGGAAACCTTCTAAGAAGATACAAACATGTGTTTGCATGGGAGCCGAAGGATATGACCGGTGTTTCAAGGGAAGTGACAGAACACAGGTTGGGCCTAAATCCCGCCTTCCCCCCGGTCAGGCAGTCAAAGCGGATCATGGCCAGGCACCGGAGCGAGGTGGTAAACCAGGAAGTGGCTGACTTGGTGGCCGCAGGGGTCCTACGAAGCACCCAATATCCGGAGTGGATAGCAAATCCGGTCCTGGTCTAGAAAGGCGACGGATCAATGCGCATGTGCGTAGACTTTAAGGATCTCAATAAGGCGTGTCCGAAAGACAGTTACCCACTTCCGGAAATCGAGCAGAATGTAGAATGAGGATACAAATGGAAGTCGTTTTTGGATGCCTACAATGGATATCATCAAGTTCAAATGGCTCGAGAAGATGAAGAAAAGACCTCTTTTCATACGGAAAAGGGGACCTTCTGTTACGTTAAGATGCCGTTCGGCTTGCGTACTGCCGGAGCCACCTACCAACGACTAGTAGATAGAGCTTTTCAGAACCAGATTGGCAGAAATCTGGAGGTGTACGTGGACGATATGGTCATCAAGAGCAAGACGAATGATGATCTTATAAGAGATGTCGAGGAAACGTTGTTACAATTGCAGAAGATTAACATGAAGCTCAATCCCAAAAAATGCTCCTTCGGGATGGACGAAGGAAAATTTCGGGGTCACATTATAACTACGTCCAGAATCCGAGCCAACTCGGAGAAGGTGGAGAGCCTCTTGAAGATGAAGACCCCGCGTACGGTGAAGGATGTTCAGAGCCTCAACGGAAAGATAGCAGCATTGGGGTGGTACCTGGCTAAATCTGCGGAGAAATTCATCCAGTTCTTCAGGGCCCTACATGGGTGCACGAAGAAAGGGATGGTGGAATGGACGGACGAAGCCGAAAGAGCTTTCATCGATTTAAAACAACATCTCAGAACTATCCCAGCCATGACCAGTCCGGTAGAGGGAGAGCCTTTGATCGTATACTTATCAACGAATGCGGAGGCAGTCAGCTCCGTACTCATGGCCGAACGAGATAAGAAGTAAATGCCCATCTATTTTGTTAGTCGAGCTCTGCAGAACGCAGAGTTGAATTATTCAATGATTGAGAAGCTGATATTAGGACTAGTGTACACTGCTCGACGGTTGAAAAGGTACTTCCAGGCTCACCTAATAACGGTGTTAACTAACCAACCTATCAAAACCATCCAGTTGCGGCCAGAACGTTCGGGCTGATTGACAAAATGGGCAATAGAGTTAGGAGAACACGATATAACCTTCCATCCCAGGCAGAGCATAAAAGGCCAGGCGCTGGCAGATTTCCTAGTAGAAATGCCAGAGGAAGATAGTGTGTCCTTAGCAGAGGGTGTGGTTTCCCCACCTACAAATGCTCCGTCAGATTCATATTGGCACATGTATACGGACGGAGCATCAAGTGTGGAAGGTTGCAGAGCAGGAGTGGTTTTGACAGGTCCGAAGGACGAGAAGATAACATATGCGTTGCGATTCGACTTAAAATGCTCGAACTAGAAGCTGAGTACAAAGCATTGTTGGCCGGCCTAGGCTTAGCGAAAAGGTTGGGGGTTAGTAGGGTAAAGGCATTTGCAAATTCGATGCTAGTGGTAAATCAAGTTAAAGGGTTGTACAAAGCTAAAGAAACTCACATGAAAAAGTATTTGACGAAAGCCAAAGAGGCGATCGTGGGGTTTGAAGGGTTCGAGATAACTCAAGTTCCTAGAACAAAGAACAAAGAGGCGGACGCTTTCAGCAAGCTAGCATCTATGTTATTTTGCCACTTAATAAAAAAGGTATTGGTCGAGGTTCTCTTAGAAAGAAGCATCGAGAAAATGCATAATGAAGTCATGCAGATAGGTCCGGAAGAGAGTTGTTGGACCTTCTGGATACGGAAATACCTTCAGGAAGGAACCCTTCCGGAAGGTAAGAAAGAAGCCAGGAAAATCCGAGTCAATGCAGGAAAGTACACGGTCAAGGGAGGAACCTCGTATAGGAAAGGATATTCGACTCCTTGGGTGAAATGTTTAAGCAAGGCGGAGGGGGCCTTAGCCATAAAAGATGTTCATGAAGGTCTATGCAGCTCACACTCCGAACCAAGGGTGCTAACGCAGAAACTCTTTCGGATAGAGTACTTCTGGCCAAGCATGTCCGCAGATACGAAAGAATACATCAAGAAATGCAAACAATGCCAGGTATACTCGGATGTCCCCAAAAGGCCTGCAGTAGGCTTAACAAGCATCGCAAGCCCATGGCCATTTTGCCAATGGGGAATAGATATCGTGGGCCCTTTCCCAAAAGCAGTCGGAGGAGTCCAGTTTCTGGTCGTAGCGGTTGATTATTTCACCAAGTGGGTAGAGGTGAAAGCACTAGCATGCATATCAGGTTCTAACATTGTGAAGTTTGTGTGGCAAAAAATTGTGTGTAGGTTCGGTCTTCCCCATACGATCGTCAGTGACAATGGGAAGCAATTTGCCAGCAACCCTTTCAAAGAGTGGTGTACAAAACTGTCCATCCGTCAGAATTTTACGTCCGTAGCACACCCACAAGCAAATGGTCAGACGGAGGTCACGAATAAAACGATAGTAAAAGGAATGAAAAAGCGTTTGAGCAAGGCAGAAGCAGGATGGGTGGATGAATTGGAAAGTGTCTTGTGGCGTACCGGACCATAATCAGAAGTGCTACAGGAGAAACCCCATACAGTTTAGTGTACGGCTCAGAGGCGATGATCCCTCTGGAAATAATGCTGACCTCCCCAAGGGTAGATAGCTTCCGACTAAAAGGTAACGAAGAGGCCCTCAGACATAATCTGGACCTAGTGGATGAATGTCGAGAAAACGCAGCCGCCCGACAGGCAGCATATAAATTGTTAACAGAAAACCACTACAATAAGAGGTTCCGAGGGTTGGCATGTAAGGTAGGAGATTTGGTGCTTAGGAAGAACGAGGTGAGCTTACAGATGAAACTAGTCAAATTGTGCCAACAGTGGGAAGGTCCGTATCGTGTCAAGGAAGCAAGACGGAACGGTTCGTACGTATTGGAATCAATGAGCGGAACGCTGATTCCGCGAACATGGAACATGAGGAATCTGAGAAAATTCTACTTCTAAGCAATGAAATGTATTAAGAAACCCCACCTATATTTATGGGACTTCGGGGGGCCTGTTTTGTAATGAACGAATCAAATGAATCTGCCGAAAGCAGAATATGTTGTCACGAATTATTCTTCAAACGAGTATTAAGAATAGACAAATGAGTACAAAAAAAAACACGAAACGAATAACAAACTTGCGTACGAATATTCATAGCTATGAAAGGTTTACATTGACTATCGAAAGATAGCCATAAACCTACGTCCGGATGAAAACCAGAACCATAAAGAAACGACGAAAAGTTCGAACGTTTGTAACTTTCTTAATTAGGGGCGCCTTTTGAAACAAGTAACAAAAAAGAACTCATGAAACGGCAAATAATAAAACAAATTAATAATAAGCGAATGTACAGAACGTATTCTAAAAAGAAAGTAGAACATATTTCATTAGGAGCACAAAGTTACAATGGCTATCAAGCCCAAAAGAAACATACAAATATAAAGTCAAATACCAAACTACAAACATCAAGTAGGGCGATTGGAACTTTCTCCCACGCCTTCCGTCCCAGTGGAAAGTTTCTCAACAAGACCTTTGAGGTCTTCCAAACCCATGGCTCCGGTCTCAAAGGAACGAATAAAATCGTAGTCAGGAGACTCCAACATTTCAAACAGATTCATGATGGTTTCCTGAGCTCTGGAGTGGTCATGTACAGGCTTCGCATGGCTCAGGAGATCGGGATATGCCTCTCGGGTATCTACACACCCTTGATAGCGGCCAAACTTTAAAGTTTCTTCCTGAAAGGCGGTATTCCTGTTGAAAAACTCATCAGATGAGAGCAACGTCTCCAAAACCCCAGGAAACCCTTTCCGGAGTACCCAATGAATTTTCTCCTGCTCTTCACGTACGGCTTTCTGCAGTTTCTCATGGCTCGATTCAACCGTAACCAGACGTTGATTAGTTTCTATTAACTGGGAGTCTTTTTCAACCAGAGAAGCTTCTAATTCGGCGATTCGAAGGGCGGAAGAGTTGTTCTGACCTTCAAGCTCCGCAAGCTGAACCTCTTTGGCCTTTAACGAGCGACTAAGGCCCTCACGCTCGGTAGTGAGCTGCTTCACAAACCCTGCGAGCTGGTTCTTTTCAACCTTTTCTCTTTCGTAAAGATCCTTGGCAGTCTTCATCAACCCTGACACCCGGGTGAACTCTGCGTGTTGATTCCGCAAGACCTGCTCCTGACGAGCCCTCTGGTTTTGAAGATCAGTTAGAAGATCGATAGTGCTCAGCAACCCAGCTTTGGCTTTCAGAATGGCATCCTCAGGAGTAAGCTCCATAACCGCCTCTCCAGTAAAGGGATCCTCGGAAACAATGACCTGTTTTGGAGCAGGAACAATTGTGAAGCCAAAAGGAGCGGAAGCCAGGGTCACCGGTGGTTCTTCAGGAGTCTCCTTTGGTTCTTCGGCAGCTAACGTGTCACAACAACGGATGGGGAACTGGCAAATTGAGCAAAGCCTGCTGCGACATACGAACGCATATGAATCTTAGAACTAAATAAGTGTTAAAAATAAATCGTACCTGAAGGAGCGGGGTCAGGAATGTTGGATTAACTCTTCGCAGAATGAGGGGATAGTGAACCTTGGTCCACAGAAACGGAGCGCGGAATAGAACTGAACAAACGACTGCTGAATCGGGCAACAGCGGAGGAGCTCGGTCGGGCAGGGGGCACCCGACGCAGTATAATAGTCACTCCAGACGAAGGCACAGGAACATCGGCCGCAGCGGTAGGGGGGATGATCAATGAGGAAGGTTGGAAAGACACAGGAGGCGGAGGCAGAGAAATCTGTTCCGTAGCAGCAGAAGTGCTGATAATTAAAGATTGGCTCACCAAACCTATGACAAAGAAAAAAGTTAAACATATTAAGTCGATACAACAGATGAAAATAAAAAAGGCAGGAAACTTGTCTTTACCCTCGGACGAAACCTTGGACCGTTTACGAGAAGGAGAGGGAGCATCCTCTCGTCCCGTTGTTAGCAAAAACCCCCGGCAGATGGTATGAGCATGCTAACAGAATGAAGCTTGGGTGGATTACCAGGATCCGTCTGCAAATCGGGTATCATGGTGTCCTCTTCGGTAAATTCGGGGGGCGTTCCAGCTACAAACCCAAAAGAAGCAGTAGGGGAGGGTGCGACACCTTCCCCTCCGGCAGGGTCACGAAGGGGGGGGGGGTCCCTTCAGAGCTTAAAACCCCTTCTTCTCGAACATTCATAGGGGTTAAGCCTATGTCGTCCACAGAAACAACACTCTCAAGATAGGAGCCTTTGGGCATTCTTAACCGATGCAGAAGCGGTACGGCGACCCTGTTAAGCTTCCATATGGGGCGAACCCTTCTAGAAGCGTAAAAAGGGCTAAGGTCAGCCATCCCCAAAAGAACCTCGTCGGGATCTTCCCATTCAACCTGAGCAGCAGATAGACTAGTAACATGCTCCGACTCTTCGTCAGACAAATCAGGGAGCGGATCAGACGATCGTCCAAGTACTCTCCCCCAAGGTAAAATAACATCCCGAAAGGCGGAGTGATTAACGTAGAGAAACTGGAACTTCCAATCGTGAATGGAGTCCCTCAAGCCGGAGATACGCTCGCTCTGTCTAGGACAAAGAGCGAACACAGCCCAATCTGCACGCCCGGTGACCACATAAAAATAGCGAAAGAGATTCGGAGACGGAAGGATGTCCAAACCTCTGCAGAGCGTGATAAAACCGACAATTTTTCGGAAAGAATTGGGCGCAAGCTGGGCAATGTGAATGCCCAAATCTTGAAGCAACTCTAGAATGGAGTTGTCAATGGGAAACCGGAGCCCTCCTTGCAAGTATTGAAGATAAATAGGCTCATACCCATCCGGAGCGGACCTCAGCGTTTCGCCTTCGCTAGGAACCCGAAGGTTGAAACAAGGATCGATGTGATATTCTCTTATAATCCGAGGAAGATCAGCGTTTGTCAAGGTACAACGGGCGTTGGAAGCGGTCCTCTTTTCTTTGGCGGGCTTATCAGCCTTCTCACGAGTTTGTCTGTCTTTCTTTATGACTAAGATCGAGCAAGAACAAAGACAAGGGGAGAAAGGAGTAAGTGTGAAAAAAGGTTTAAGAAAGGTAAAGTGTGGAAGAAATTAACAAACGAACGATGGGAGCATATAAATAGGCAAGAGGAAGTCTAAATGGCGAAAATTCGAAATGACGTATAACGGTCGGATATTAGCGGAACGCAGGCAACAGTAACTTTTTCAGGACGGTTGAAATCCTCGGTTAAGCAAGGGTAAAGTAAAGCGAAGGAAACTTAAATTAGAACCAGCAGAATTTGCATTTCCAACTGGCCTCTAATCTGAGGGACTTAATGTTGGAAATAGTGTCCAACACATCAAATAAACTGGTATTCCGGTTCGGGTATTTTAGAGTCCTATTCGGGTTGCCCTCGAGGCGTCAACGAACACGAGAATTAACGTAGTGTTTAATTAATAGTTTAATTAAATAGACTAACGGGCTAGACGGGCTAAACTAGTTAATGGGTAATTAACTAGTTATCGGTATCGGGCCAAGTATTAATTAATAGTTTAAGTTAATACTTGCGGGCTTAATTAAAGGTTAATTAACAACGGGCTTTGGACCAATCGTGGTGTTACCATAATTGGGTTTAGGCAAGTATATATATTAAGGTTAAGGGTTTAACCTAATCATAACATTCAATACTTGTTCCTTGCCTCCAAAGTTTCGGCCGAACACTCCCTTCGACCGAACCACCGCCGTCGACCGCCGGAATCGAAAGGTGTTTTCAATTGCTTTCGGTGAAAGTTTTCTCAAGGGTGCTTTGTACTACCTCGTGGTACATCGTCTCGTTCGTGACCAACCTTGGGTGTGATACGATAGAGGGATTCTTGCTTGAATCGTAGTGCATTGTTTGATCTGGCTCGTACTAGATCACATGGTTTATCTAGTCCATCAAATCATGAAGAACAAGTAAGTGATTCGAATTGTTCTATTTAATTACATTAAATATCTAGTTGCATTAAAGTTGTAAACCTAACGGTCCAAATAGTTTTAATCGGGTCAATGTTCTACCAAGTTGTTTTTGATTTCCGCCTTAAACAAAGTGTGACTAGATGCATAGAAAACCCAACACTTAATGAGGTATGGTACGAACTCATTCATGCCCGGATGTCAGAACGGACGAATGGATAGACAGACGGATGAGCAGACGGAACGAATGAAGCAACAACTGAATCCAAACCTTTATCGATAGGTCCCAAAAACCTCCTTGGGACCATGGCCGAACTTTAGGGGAAAGCAACCTCGAGAATGAAAGTGCATTTAATGCAAACGGGGCTCGAAACCGACCCTTGCCTTTATCCGCAGAATAAAGGGTTTCGCCTCACGCTGGTGACCGAAGGTCCATGGGCGAGGCGGACCATGCTGGGGCTCTTTTTCTCCCGCTCAAAAGGTATGGCAATTCTTCCGCTCATTCTCAGATTACAAATAGAGGACTGAGCTCAGGGAAGAAGACATTCAATTCACTTAGCATTTACTGCTCACATTTATTATACTCAAGACCTTACGTCGATATAAATAACTTACTTAAGCATCGGAGTGTCCGTCCGGGAGCCCCTTCCGGAGGACCTCTGACTTAGGGTTGTTTCCTGTTTTCAGGTTTCTTGCTCGAAGAATCGTCCAGTTCTTAACTCCGAATCCAGGACGCAACATTGAACTCTGATTAATCCCAACAAGACATAATTGGGTTACTTATTATGAGCTGATAATGTATGAGCTGATAATGAATCCAACTTAATTAACACACATGCAAGCAAAGCAAAGCAAAGGAAACAAATGCATGCAATATATACATATATGTATATATATAAGGTGCATATTATTTGTACCACACTTATCACAAAAGTACGTACGTGTGGAATTATTTTGTAATAATATCAACTATTTTTATTATGAGATAGATAGCTTAACTAAGAAGCAGCCGATTAAGAAGATGACGCATTAACGCCTGCAGAGTCTTTGCTGGCTTCAGCATCTTCAATAGTAGAAGAAGTAGTGTCATCCTGAATGAGGGCAGTTGTGTACATTCCCTTCTTCGTGGCAACATAATTTATTAAGGTGGTGATTTTTACACCGAATATTTTGACCTATGTACCACAATTGTTGCTTTACTATAATACTTGTATAATATGGTATAAGTATCAAAATATGTGGTGTGAAATGAATTCTGTTTTGATCCTCCATCTTCTTGTAGATATCATCAGGGTCAATAGCCACATCATCATCAAAGATGTCTAATAGACCTAAATTGACAAACAAATTCCAAATGTACATGTACCATTTGTTCTTTCTGTAAATATGTAGTATATGAAATTTAGTTGAAATAGAGATTTTTTTTTAACCAATACAAATTCATATGCCATTTTACTGTCTAGAATTTGATGTAAACGTCCCCAAAGCTTTTGCATTGCTTCCACTAAATGACTCTTAATGTGTGATAAAGATGAACCAGTGTCTGAGAATGCAGATAATGTTGTTGTAGATCTATTATATTGGCAGCTAATTAACATCCCCTTGAATTAAATGTGTGTTCTTTTCATTTGGTTATCAGTTATAAAGTTATAATTCTCTATAGGTGATCCCTTCAGAGAACATAGTTGCAGCATTTCATGGTTGTCACAAAACAGTCTTTGCAATTTCAAAAAAACCTTCAGAAACTCAAGTTTTCTTAGAGGTATAGTTTAAGACCAAAATTAGAGTTATTTGCAAGGTCCTAAAAGACGCAAGGCGCGGCGTGGCATGACCAAAATTGATGTATTGATTCAAATATGTGGAGTAAAATCACTACCTACCCATGATAGGGTTTATCAACCATATGTAAATTAATACATGCCATTTTCCAATTTTTTATTTTTAATCTTAATGTAATTAAATATATTAAGCTGATACAAATTAAGTGGTGCAGAGTATACACATGTGAATATATTAACGTGCCATGACCAAAATATCCGGAAAACTGAGCACCTGCAGTTTGTAGTCAGGTATGAGGATATCACCATAATGTTTATAATACATATATTATGGGTTGAATTAGTTTCATAACCAATTAAGGCTACAGAACCGGCTGAACTCAATCTAAACCATTGATTTTTGAAATGAAATGATCATGGAAGACACATTAATGTATTTGATGAGGGACCCCCAAATATTGGTTTGCATGGATGTCATTCATGCATGTATACATATATGTATATGTTTTCATGTATGTATACATACGTGTTATCTATACATGTATGTATACATGCATGAATGACATCCATGCAAACCAATATTTGGGGATCTCTTATCAAATACATTAATAT
The DNA here is from genome assembly GCA_963853835.1 of Calendula officinalis. NCBI lineage: Eukaryota > Viridiplantae > Streptophyta > Magnoliopsida > Asterales > Asteraceae > Calendula > Calendula officinalis. Next base: position 5,338,409 of record OY970828.1, on the reverse strand, counting down.
GTCTTCCATTATCATTTCATTTCAAAAATCAATGGTTTAGATTGAGTTCTGCTGGTTCTGTAGCCTTAATTGGTTCTGATTTTAATTCTAGACTATATATTATTTATGAATGGTCGCGGCCCTGGGCCTGGGCCACCAGGGCAACCGCCCAGGGCCCACGAAATTGAAGGGCCCACTATTCTAAACTCAGCCCACTTTAAACATTAAGGTCTGTAATAAAAAATAGTCCATTTTCATTTGAGGGCCCAATAAAAAGGGGTGGGTGAGGCGACGAAGCTGGAATCCAGAAGGCCGAAGGGGCAGACGAGTAAAAGTTGGAGAACGACCACCTCTCTCCACCTGCGTTAGGATAGTTTTCGCCGCTCTCAATTCTTCCGGTGCCGTCAAAAAGGTAAGTTCTCATTCCTAATTTCAACATTGTTATTGATTTCGAACAATTTTTGTGTTTAATTGTATACATGTCAAGGTCTGCAGAAAAATGGTTAGGGTTTTCAGTACAATGGGATATGTAGTCAATGAAGTTTTAAGTACTGTAATTTATGAAATATTATTTCCGAAGCATATTAATTAATTTGCATTTGTTTGATTGTTATTCGGTAATTTTCTGGAAAAACACTTTTGAAATAGTTATTAAAGTCATATGAAATAGTTGATTTGAAATAGTTATTAAAGTCATATGAAGTGTATTAGAAAAGGCGAAATACATTTTTTGTTGTTCAATTACATATACATATTTTTCAAGTTGGTCAAGTCTCAATGTTGTTTGCCAAATCAACTACATGCAGATGATATATTTTTGTGCTTAGTTCTAGTAACATATAAACTCAACCATGTTCTAAATCATCAATCTTTAAAATGGTGCAAAATTTAGGAAATTGAGAGTAGCAAGAAATACCATTTTGTGGTTGCAAATGCAAAATTCATGTTGGATGAAGAACACTTTCAAGAGCAGTTGTTTGAAAGTGTCCGGCTTATAAAGAGTGAAATATGGAACAAGATTTTTTGCTTGTTGTTGAACCCAAGTTTTTAGAATTTTAAAATGTCATGTTTTTTAAAGAGTCCGCCACCTAATTGTAAATTCTGTATTTATTTATATTCTCTATTTAGGGTATATATGTTCTATATTACTTATTTAGAAAAAAATTACTCTAAGAAGGGCCAATTTTTAAGATTTGGCCCAGGGCCCACAAATAGTTTGGACCGGCCCTACGTATAGCGTTAGTCAAAACTAGTTAAGGTCAATCATCAATAGTGAAGACAAGAAGCAATTGAACAAGAGACTTCAAAACAAGTTTTATTCAAACATAGAAATCAAGACACCATACATAATTGGCTTTCATATCATGACTTGATAATGAATCCAACTTAACACACACGCAAGCAAACCAAACCAAACCAAACCAAATGTAGGCATGCAATATATACATATAGATATATGTATATAAGGTGCATAGATATTATTTGTATCTTTATTATTTGATAGATTGATAGCTTAATCAAGAAGCAACCAATTAAGTAGATGAAAGTTCAACGCCTTAAGAGTTGTTGCTAGCTTGAGGATCTTCAATAGTGAGTGTTGCTTCGTAGACAGGAGCAGCGCCATCCCCATTGCTGTTAGTTGTGTACATCTCGTTATACACGGCACTGCAAGCTATTTCGTTTTTTCTGTCCATATTATTGTACACAACCTCAGCTTTAAAATCGGAACCGTCCTCAACGATTTCGCAGTAGGCCTGAATTAATTGACACAACGTACAAATTCTTAACATGTAAGTATTTTTGTGTGCGCGTAGGAAAGGCTACAAATTTTGAATATTTAGGTCATGTTTGGAAAAATTTATTTAAAAAACTTATTACCTTAATAAGCAAGCCATAATAAACTTGAATTTTAATTTTATTTAAGTTAATATGCTCAAAAGCACCCCAAATTAATAAGCTTTCCAAAATAAGTACTGACACACTTTACATATTGAAGTGTTTCAAAAAAAATGACACACTTTGAAACTTTCCTTATTTGGTAAAAAGTAGTGGGGCTCATACCAATGAACTATCTCCTTTAATAAAGTGAAATAAGTCATTATCCTTACTTTTACTTTTAAACATTATTAAACTCACTTTAATCATAATATGTGGGACCCATCATTGACTAACCATCCAATTTAATCTAATTTAACTTTCAATATAACCTTTTGCCTCAAAATACGTAAAACCCAATTTGTGTCCCTTATTTTGAAACGGAGGAAGTATCAATTTTTTTTTTTTTTTTGTCCTTTCTCTTCTATAGTCTAAAAAGGATATAATCTCCAACATGATTTTCTCCGAACTTCATTATTATTTTTCTCATTATTTTTGTTATTATTCTCCATTAAAAATTCATACAAAATTTGAATCAAAGTTTGTATGTTAAAGTGATATTTTTCTAATAATTGTGTATGAAAATTGTACCTAGATAAACTAATTGAATTTTATATAAGAATTTGAGCTAAAACTAAAAAATGGTGAACATTCCAACTCTAGTTCATTTTTCAGGTTTGACGTGGAAAGTAAGAACTTCACCCAGGATTTACGCCCCTAAACTTTGCCCCCCTTATATATTTCTAGTGTCGCCCCTGCTTAGGAAGCTAGATTTAGATAAAAACATGCATACATACACAGGTGACACAATATGACACACTTACAAGATTGGTAGAAGATTCGGCCCCAAGAGTCTTCCAAGCAAGGAGCTGCATACAATATGTTGTGTCGGTGTATTTTCCGCGGTACACCACAAAGCCAATCGAAGAATCTTCAGTATGTTGGGCATGCATAAATGCACCCCACTGGCCATTCTGAACTACTTGTGGAAATTTACCATACACATCCCCGCGCAATGAGTCGTGACTACTAAACCGCAAGGTCTCACCTGTAGCATTATAAAACATACACAGTGTCGAAACTACAGTCCCAAGTTTCGAGTGTTGTGATTTCAGATAGCTGATCGCGTCGTTACGCTTGCCACCTGCGTTTGGATCATTCAGAGCCTTGGTTGCCCTCTCCACGCGAGTTCCCTGTGTCACAGCAATGCCAAACACATTATTAGTAGCCATCTTACAAATTCGATCTCAAAAGATATATAGAGTGATTTCAGTGATATTATGTTTTGCTTTGGGATATGATACATCCTCTTAGGCTCTATTTATAATAACCAATATTCTCCCAAAGTGCTCATTGTTACAATAATAAGTGTCTATGCTCAGATTCACGAATCATTTAATTTCTAAGTGGGTAAATTAATATGCGATAATTACATTTTTCAAAAATTATGTGCCTTTTATCTACTTAATACTCCCTCCGTCCCAAAATTATTGTCTACAGACAAAAAACACCCAGTTTAAGAAAAATGTATTTATTATACTGTCTAACCAATGAAAGGTAGACAATAATTTTGGGACAAACCAAAAAGGAAAGATAGACAATAAAAATGGGACAGAGTACTAATTTTGGGACGGATAAACGTACCATAATATATTTTCTTACTATTTTTTTATTTTATTTTAGGGCCTTAAAATAAGATTCAGTAAATTATTTAGGTAGGGTCACTTTCCTCTCTCTAAAATGAATTATACAAGTTCATGGTTGAAAACAAGGTAGACAATAAAAATGGGACGGAGTATTAATTGGTTGATGGTTTCTTTATGTTTAAGTATGTGTGTATAGTTGTACTCTCGTAGCTAAAACTTCAGTTAACTTGTAATAGGCATGGTAATTATCATAAAAAAAACACATGTAAAATAATCAATATATAGCTTCAACTAATTAACTGGATTATTGTCTCCTTTGGGGTCATAGCAATGAATGACTAAAAACCGATCAAGGGTAAACAAGGTTGAGAAAATTTAACCTAGACATTTCCACAAACACATGGAAGGTTATAACATACCCAGTTTTAGTTCACACTGTCAAAAACACAAAACCTACAAAAAAGTATAAATTAACTTTCATCATTTTTAAAAATAGGATCATTCACCTAGACATTTTCACAAACACCTGGAGGGTTTCATAATATAACAAATTCCACTTAAGCTATTGAAAAACAAGAAATTAGATGTAATAACCAAATTAAACAATCTCAATATGAAAAGGAAGACACTTAGATGAAAATTACCCTTCAATTCATGCTATAAATTACAGCTACTGGTGGAGGGGGCTGATGACGATCGAATGACTACGTTAGCATAGTGATGTCAGTGATCGCAAAGGATCATCACCATTGCAATCACAACTTGTTAAAGACCATAAAAATCAAATTTCAACCAAGAGATCGAGTACTGCATGCTCAAAATATCCGATTGACTCTAAAGACTTTTGGTTTTTCTTTGCAAAAATTTATCAATCATTAAAGCACCTAAAAATTGGTTGAGTCATTAATATTTATTGATGGATTTTGTTATCATGCTCTAACGTGTTTCACGAACTACTTCAAAATGGTTATGGTTAATGCACATATAATTAACTCGTTTCATAATCCGTCCGGATGAGCGGGCTAACTTCGAGATATAAATTGCGTAACTATGAAAAACATACGAAATCATATAAGACGTTTGTTGTTGAGTTAGTGTATTTGACATCTTGGTCGTAACAAATAACTTTCAAACCTTTCTTGCTATTCATTCTTGAGACAACGACATATAGTTAGTTGACCATGAGAGAATCCCAGCCCGCAACAATGTTTGCCCTTGGCTTTTATTAATCGTCATGGCTAAACATACTTGAAAATGAAATTGTATTCGGTTCAGTTTGAATGGCATATTGCTCTCGCAGATTGTACCCAAACTTCGTCACTAAATATGATCTTACCTTCAATTATATTAATTCTCATTCGTAATATTTGAATCCTAAATCTGTTGAACAAGCCTCGGTGTTGTGCGTACACGTTACATGAGCGCCTATCTTTAGCTTCAACCTAAGATGCGGGCAGCCTGGCCAGTACATAAGCGAGATGAGCTTAGGCCCAGGGCAGCAAAAATAAAAGGGCATAAGTTAGCCCAGCTGCCTATACATGTATTAATTTTTTTGGCCCAAACATTCATTAGCCCAATATCATGCAGTCTTTTATTCTTCTGCTGAAGTAAAGAGGCGTCGTCGACTGTCTCCCGCGTATTCAATGCTAGTCTCCTCGAAATTGCAATCGTCGCCTGAATCGGAGAAGGAGAGAAACGAGCCGTCTATATGGTTCGATAATCGCCATGGTCAAACATCGTCCCATGGAATCGTCTCCTTCTTCCTCTAATCAACTGACCGTGCCCCCTTCCTTGTGATTCAGGCATGTATAATCTTACTTTTGTTTAAACTATCGATTTTGATTCGTTTTTATACACAGTTCAATGTTCGATGATTGTGTTCAAGTTTCTGTAAATTTCATTTATAATTGTGCTGCTACTTAGCTTAATAATTTAGGGGGTTTATGTTGTGAACTTGTTAATTGTTTATTAATCACTTGTTCCCAAATGGCGAATTGGTTTTCTTTTTGCCACAATCAAACTGTTAATTCCAATCATGCTTAAGCCTAATTGGCCTCAAAACATAATGTCTACTGAAGAAAATATAAGAACATACCATAATGCAGAATCGTTATTGTTTTGGATGTGATTAAAGTGGATGATAAATATCCTCTTGAACACATGCTTTTTGATTTTTATCAAATTACAACTGCCGACTTTTTAACATCAATACTTGAATACAGTTGTTGGGATATAAACATTCTAATACTGATGCTGCAGTTAGTACTGATCAACGATTTTGGAAGATAGTACCGATGGGGCAGAAACACAAAATACTACTGACGATGGATTTACTACTGACGATCTCATTTACTACTGCTGTCTATATTTGGTGCAGATCGTATTCTAGTTTTTCGTATAGTTAGTTATAGAATGTTTATCTTTTGTAAATTCAATTGTAATCGTTTCCTAGAATAACAAGGTTAATAGTTTAGGCTTCAAGGACTATTATAAATAGTTCCTTACGAATTGTAAACGTACATGTGTATTGTTCGATGTAATCAATATACATTGAAGCTTTTTGTGATAACTGTGTTCTTATTATTGTTCTTATTCGATTACAGTTTTCATTGTTCTTAATCAAATAACAAGAGTGTTAATCCGATGTAACTTCTCTTATTAGTAGATCTGTGTTTCTAATAACTTATTTGAGTTATTCGATCCTGACAATTGGTATCAGAGCATTAAGGTTCTAGATCTACGAATTAAGAACATCAAAAAGTTTCATACTTTCGAATTCAAAATTGTTAAACATGTCTGATAACAATGAAAGCACACAGGCTAACAAAATTCCAATTCCCACTCCCAACAATTTTGGGATGTGGAAAAACAGAATCAAGCAATACATGCTTGTTACTGATTATTCCATGTGGGAAGTTGTTCTTGAAGGCAACAATACAATTCATGTTCCATTAACAAGCTCTTCAACTTAATCTGACAAACTCAAGTGTGAAAAAGAAAAGAAGGACAGAGAATCGAGCTTAAAGCCTTAAGCACTCTTTTGCTTGCTATTCCCAATGACTATCAACATTTTTGATAAATATGATGATGCTAAGAAGTTGTGGCAGGCACTGGAAAAGAGGTTTGTTGGCACCAAAAGCACCAAAAGGAACATGAAGTCTGTTTTGAAGCAAGACTCTGAAAACTTCAAAGGCCAGAAGAATGAATCATTGTCACAAGTCTTTGATCGATTCAACAAACTTATTAATGAACTCAATCAAGTTGGTTTTAAACCAGACAATGATGATGTAAACAGTAAGTTCCTCAGATCTCTTGGTGAAGAATGGTCTATGTATACTGTTATATATAGACAAGGAGATGAACTGTACAATGAACTAAGAGTGTTTGAATCTGAGGTAAGTAATAAAACTCCTAGTTTACCTTCAAACAATGCTGCTTTTGTGTCTAGTACAGGAACAGGTCCAGATGCTACAAAGAATGTAGGAAGTGAAGATATAGCAAGAGAATCCTTTTTTTACTAGTCATGTGCACACTGCACTGATTAGTGAAGATTTGGAACAACTCAATCCTGATGATCTGGAAGAGATGGACATCAAATGGCAGATGGCTATGCTGAGTTTAAGAACAAAAAGATTTCTCAAAAGAACTGGCAGACAGAATCTGACCTACAACAAAGGTGATCGTGCTGGATTTAACAAAACCAAAGTCAAATGCTACAACTTCAGTAATCTTGGTCACTTTGCTAGAGAATGTCCTAGCAAAGAACAAAGATCAAATTACAACAAAAACAGCACCTCAAACTCAACTGCATTGGTGTCTCAAGAGGGTCAAGGATATGACTGGAGCTTTCAAGCAGAGGAACATGTTCAAAATCAAGCTCTTATGGCCTTCACTGATTCTACTACTGAGGTACATTCTAAATCATGCACTCCTGAATGCATTAAAGCATATAAAGAATTAGAAAAACTAAATAAAGAAACCCTTGATGAGATATTTTAAATAGAAACAGAAGAATTGAATATAATGGTTGTATAGCTGATCTTGAAAATCAAATTAAAACCTATCAAATAACAGATAAAAAGTTAAAAGATGAATTATTACAAACAACTTATGATAAAGAATATGCTGAATTAAAGTTAAAAGAAAATCTAATTAAATTAGAAGAATGTCAATTAGAATTAGAACACGATAAATTAACTATTAAAAAATTTGAAAGAATTTCTAAAATAATTGATGAATTAACCAGTAATCAAACTACTGAAAAAGTTATTCATGGAGTTGGATATCATGCAGTTCCACCTGCATCTAATTTTTTTCCTCCTCTAAAGTCAAGCTCAGAAAGAACTTTAAATGAATTAAAAATAGAGAGTCAAACTGAAACCAGTAATGATTCATCTGATGATGATCAAACAACAAATTCAACTGATACAAGTTTTCATACCACACAAAGTCAAACTGAATCTCCTAAATATAACTCAGAAAATATACCAACTATTTTAAGAAGCGGAAATCAAAGAAACTTGAACCAGTTAAAAGAACAAAGAAAGACTGAAAGTGCTAAATCATCAAAATTAACATGTTTAATTTGCAACAAAGTTAACCACATAGCAAAGGATTGTCACTTCAATCCAATTAACTGCGAAGAATTTAAAGAATTTAAAGAAAATAAAGAAAAAGCACAAGCATTAAAACTAAAACAAACTGCAGAAACAAAAGAAATTAAAAATCCACATTTTGAGGCTCCTAAATTTGGGAGAACTGCACAAAGATTTGTGCAAAATATCAGGTATAGAAGTCCAAACAGAAGTCATTACTTTAAAAACAATGGAAAGCAAAATCAAATTCCAACATATTCAAAGTTTTCTAATGTCAGTAGGAACTATTCCAGGTTTACTACTGGTAAAAACCCTAATTATAATGCTGTCGGACACAATTATCAAAATACTACTGACTATGCCAAAAACTCATATTATCCAAATACTACTGGTCCATCAGTAGTAAAATACTCTAAAGCCAAACACTACGGGTATAAACTTATGTCAGTAGTAAAACAAGATACCAGTAATAAACATCAAATTAAGACCAAAACTGCATACAAAGCTCATCCATTTAAAAAATCTTACTCTTCAAAGGATGAACCCAAGACAAAACAAGCTTGGGTTCCCAAAATTAACTAATCTTTTTATTTTATGTGCAGAGCATTCAGATTCATGAAGAAGGAAGAACATGGCATATTGATAGTGGATGCTCTAGGCACATGACTAGAAATCTTCAAATTCTTAGAGATTTCAAGTCTTTTGAAGGTGGATATGTTGCTTTTGGTGAAAATCCAAGAGGTGGTAGGATTACAGGTAAAGGTACAGTATCAAATGGTAAGATTACTTTTCATGATGTATTTTATGTTGCTGAGCTTAAATATAATCTGGTCAGTGTCTCACAAGTATGTGATAAAAAGAACAAAATTCTTTTTACAGATTTATAGTGCATCATTCTTTCTTCTGACTTTATTTTAGATGATAAATTTGTTGTTTTAAGAACACCAAGGAGAAATAATGTGTATTGCCTGGATATAGGGGGAGAACTCATTTCTTCAAATGAGATCAACTATTTTATATCCAAGGCCAACACAAATGATTAGAACTATGGCATAGAAGGATGTGTCACTCAAATTTTAAAAATATGAATAATTTAGTCAAAAAGAATTTGGTAGTTGGATTACCTCTAAAAGAATTTATGTGTGATCATCACTGTGTGGCATGCCTAAAAGGCAAGCAACACAAGACTTCTCATAAGACCAAAGCAATTAATTCTATTTCTAACCCTTTGCAGCTCTTACATATGGACCTACAAATGTAATGAGTATTGGAAAGAAACAATACTGTCTTGTTATTACTGATGATTTTTCCAGATATACTTGGGTTTTCTTTCTTAGGACCAAAGATGAAACAAGTGAAATTATAAAGAATCTAATTGTCAAACTGGAGAATACAAGAGATCTCAAAGTGAAAGCCATTAGATGTGATAATGGCACAGAATTTAAAAATACTAATTTAATTAATTTCTGTGATCTTAAGGGTATTGACAGGCAGTACAGCTCACTAAGAACTCCACAACAAAATGGTGTAGCTGAAAGAAGAAATAGAACAATTATTGAAGCAGCCAGATCCATGCTTGCAGATTCAAAATTACCAATAACTTTTTGGGCTGAAGCTGTTAATACTGCTTGTTATGTTCAAAACAGAGTATTAATAGTTAAGCCTCATTTTAAAACACCTTATGAACTTTTTAACAAAAGAAAACCATCAATAAGTTTCTTAAAATCATTTGGTTGTCCTTGTACAATCTTAATTACAATAGAGAAAATTGGTAAGTTTGACTGCAAAGCAGATGATGGAATCTTTGTAGGATACTCAACTCAAAGCAAATCTTACAGAGTGTTCAACAAAAGACTAAGGATCATTGAAGAAAGTGTAAATGTATCCTTTAATGAAAACCTGATGAATGAACAGGGAAATGGTCCAGATTGGTTATTTAACATTGATAATCTAACCAAATCTCTTGATATTAATTATGATTACAATGCAGGAGATTCAAAAAATCAAAGTCAACAAGGAGGATCATCATCATTTAATGATAGTCAAGATATAATGAAATACATTTTAGTTAATACTGATCCCACAGTTGATACTGAGGACGGTAGTAACTCAGATAACCCTAGCAATCTCGACACCAGTAGGAACTCAAATTCTCAAGATACTACTGATCCAGTAGTAACTCAGAAACTCAAATGAATAATGATGAACCAAACAATAATGATGTCAGTACTAACACTGAACCTCCTGAATGAAATGAAAACCATGTTACTACTGATACCAGTAGCAATGAAGAATCTCCACAATATCCAGACAATCAAGAAGACACATGGACAGATGCCCAAATCCCTGAATCCAATGAGTCAAACCTTGAAAGTCAATTAACTATTGACAAAGTACATGGCACCAGAACTGAGAAGAATCATCCTTTGGACTTAGTCCTAAGTGATGTCAATTCAAACATGCAGACAAGAAGCAAATTCAATTCATCATTAAATACAAATGTTTGTAACATTAGTCTAATCTCTAATGAATGTATGTATGAATGTTTTCTGTCACAGGAGGAACCTAAGAAGATTCAACAAGCTATGAAAGACTCAAATTGGATTATAGAAATGCAAGAAGAACTTCTTCAATTCAAATTACAAGCTGTATGGACTCTTGTACCTCCACCAAAAGGAAAAAGACCCATTGGAACAAGATGGATCTTCAGAAACAAGAAAGATGAAAGAGGTGTAGTGATCAAAAACAAAGCCAGACTTGTAGCCCTAGGATACACTCAAGAATAAGGAATAGACTATGATGAAGTATATGCACCTGTTGCTAGAATTGAAGCAATAAGGATATTTTTGGCATATGCTTCATTCAAGAAAATTAAGGTCTATCAGATGGATGTGAAAAGTGCTTTCCTTTATGGGAAAATTGAAGAAGAAGTGTATGTGTGTCAACCTCCAAGTTTTGAAGATCCAGAACATGATGACTATGTGTACAAACTAGACAAAGCTATATATGGCCTTCATCAGGCTCCAAGAGCCTGGTATGACACATTGTCATCATACTTATTGAAGAATAACTTCAAAAGAGGTGCAATTGACAAAACTCTGTTCACTAGAAAGGTCAAAGATGATAAACTACTGGTCCAAATATATGTAGATGATATCATCTTTGGATCAACAAATGCTCAACTGTGCAAGGAGTTTGAAGAATTAATGCAAATCAAATTCAAGATGAGCTCAATGGGTCCAATGAACTTCTTTCTTGGACTCCAAATTAATCAAAGATCAGATGGTATTTTGATCAATCAATCAAAATATGTCAGAGACATCTTGGAAAAGTTTGCAATGAAAGACTGCAAAAGTGCAAGCACACCAATGGAAACTCACAAACACCTACATCCTGATGTTGAGGGGGAGGATGTAGATGAACATCTTTATAGATTAATGATAGGCTCTTTAATGTATTTAACTGCATCAAGACCTGACATTATGTATAGTGTTTGTGTATGTTCCAGGTATCAAGCAATACCTAAGGAACTGCACTTACAGGCTGTCAAAAGAATCTTCAGACACTTGAAGGGAAAACCTTCTCTTGGTCTTTGGTATCCACATGACTCACCATTTGAACTCATAGCCTACACAGATAGTGATTATGGACGTGAATGTCAAGACAGAAAATCTACTACTGGTGGATGTCAATTCTTTGGATCAAGATTAGTGTCATGGCAATGCAAGAAACAAACAAATGTGTCAACATCAACTGCTGAAGCAGAGTATGTAGCTGCATCTGCTTGTTGTGCTCAAGTTCTATGGATTCAGAATCAACTCCTAGACTTTGGTATCTCTATTCTTAAAACTCCTATTTTTATTGATAATCAAAGTGCTATAAGTATTGTGAATAATCCAGTAAAACATCCAAAAACCAAACATATTGAAATAAGATTTCATTTTATAAGGGATTGTAATGAAAAGAAATTAATAAAAGTGGAGAAAATTCATACTGACAATCAAGTAGCCAATCTTTTTACAAAAGCATTTGATGTAGGAAGATTCAGTTTCTTGGTTAGCAATATTGGAATGATTTTAATAACTTAAGTTCATTATCAAATTTTATGTAAAGTTTTTGTATAATATCCATATTTAAAAAGTATGTTTTATTACTGGTTATTCATTACTACTGAATATGAGTTGCATGAACAATTTAGTACTGATAGGGTTGTTCTTTAGAATTAGGTCAAGTATAAAAACAATAGTTACTACTGACGTGTCTACTACTGATACTTAGCTACTACTGATCGACCGTTATGTGTAAAATACGACATTTTACCATACTAACCCCCATGAAAATAGCCGTTGGGTTATGATTCGAAGGGTATTTCGGTCCTTTTGCAGATTAATTCGAAAAATATAAATAGCTGAAAGTGACTAGTTTAGCATTATCCACACCTCGATTCGATAAACCCTACGATAAACCCTAAACTCTGCAAATCTCGATCAAAACCCTGCATCAGTAACAACGAAATTCATTTTACAAATCACTCAACGATCAAACTCTCTCTGAAATCAACAACCTAACATCAATTTCAAGATCAAGATCATACAAATGGCTACATTAAAATCTCTGGAAGTAAAAACAGATCTCAAATACTCTGAATTTCACAATATGTGTGCATTCTTAAGAAATCCAGATAGTACAAAGGATTTTCGACCCATAGTCATATCCTTAAAGAACTCATACATCAATTTTGCTCTGACTGTCAATCCCAAAGCCTATGAACAACATCTTGTTCACTTCTGGGAAAATGCTGAAAGGATTGAAGACACAAATATGTCTAAAATCAAATCCAGAGTAGATGGAAGGGATATCATCATCACATAACAATCAATAAGACAACATCTACAACTGAATGATGAATCATGTATGTTTTCGCTTCCTAAGGAGGATCTTGTTGAAACTCTTAAAAATATGGGGTATGAGGGAAGACTGGACATAGTCACTTTTCAAAAAGGTCTTCTCTCACCCAAATGGAAATTTCTTATTCATACTATTCAACATTGTATCTCTCCCAAAAAGAGTACATGTAATGAGTTCAACAAAACAATAGCATCTGCTGTTGTTTGTTTGTGCACATGCCAAGTATTCAATTATTCAAACATGATTTTTGAAGGAATGCTTGCTAATCTATCATCTTTAAAAATTTTAATGTATCCAAGATTCCTTACACACATTTTTAACTATGAAATTCAAAATCTTTAAACTCCAAAGAATATTTTTGTCACACCTGAATTAAATAAAAAGGTGTACTGAAACATGAGAAAATAATTCAAATTTTCTGGAAAAGAGACTCCACTGTTCCCAAACATGATCTATGATCAACCACCAATTGGAGAAGGTTCAAGTCACCCCATTGAACCCCAACCAACTCCACCACTAAATACAGCCCAAGCACAATCCAAACAGTCCACTCAATTACCCACACAAACAGATGTCCTGAATGTGTCCCAGGTACATGAAATAAATCCACAGAGTGCTACTCTTCACTCTGAGGAAGACCAACCCATAGCCAAACAAATTTCTAAAATTTATAAAAGGAAGAAAACTTCCTTAAAGGACACCAGGGGACCAATTGAGTCACACCCCAGTCTCCAAGAGTTGTCCTCTAAGGAGGAGAGAGGGCATGAGGAAAGGGCTCTCACTACTGATGCCCCAAAGGTGGGTGCACATGCTAGTAAGAACATCGTTAGGACCCAGACCTCGGCAACTCTAAGTGATGACTCATCTTTTGAGGCAGCACTAAGAGGATCCCGGTGCCAAGAAACCACAAGGGGGATACTACTGCTTCTTCTAGGAAGAAGAGAGTATCTAAACAACCCATTTCATCACCTAGAAGTGATGAGGGTAGAGTGCAACAAATGGAATTGACGGATAGGATGGAAAACCTCAAAGCCAATGTACCAAATGAGCGCAATGATCCGCCCAAAGGGGTTGAGGGCAGTATTAAACCAACTAAATTGACGGATAGGAAGGAAAACCTTAAAACCACTGTACAACATTGCCTGAAACTTTTGAACAATCAAGGAAAAACCATGAGCTACATGAAGCATTACATCAATACTCTGAACAGAAGACAGAAGAGGTTCGAGTACAGGCTTCAAAGACAATGAACTATCATCAGAATATTACAGAAAAAGATTGAAAATAGTGAAGCTCAACAAGTTGAGATCACTAAGGGGGAGAAAGATCAAATTCAAGGAATGATTGATGATTTAATAGCAGTAGTAGCAGCCCCCCTCTTGAATCTTAAAGAAGTTCATGGTGAAACAGGTCAAAGTTATGGTGAAGACCTGTACAGAGGAGTAAAAAGTATGGATGGAGATGTATTTGTGTCTGCAAATCAATCCCCAACAGCAGAACAAGTACATTCTCCAGTTACTACTGAAGTCATAGAAACTACTGATCCTATGGACATTGCTAAGGTGGCAGATGATGTGACAGAAATTTTCAAGTGGTGGTGGTGCCCATACCCCATAGTTTCAGATTTTGGATAATAAAATGAACTTTTGAAAAATCAAATCTAAAAAACTGAATATCCACAGTTTCCCATGATTCGATAGTTCCATTTTCCGATGACGCGGTCCGATTGGGTAGGATAGTATTAGACCTCGTTAAGATCAACCATCAATAGTGAATACAACTAAGAAGCAATATAACAAGAGATTTAAAAACAAGTTTTAATATTGAAACATAGAAATGTAGACACCATATTATACATGATTGGGTTTCTTATCATGAGCTGATAATGAAGCCAACTTAATTAACACACATCAAAGCAAAGCAAAGCAAAGCATATGCATGCCATATATACATATAGATCATATATGCATATAAGGTGCATATAATTATTTGTACCACACTTATCACAACCGTGTGGAATTATTATTATTAAGCATCTTTATTATGAGATAGATAGATAGCTTAATTAAGAAGCAACCCATTAAGTAGACGAATTAAGCTTCAACGCCTTTAGAATTTTTGGCGGCTGCAGTCTCGTCAGTAGTGAGTATTGCACCGTAAATAGGAGTAGCAGTGCCATCCACAGTGGTCGCAATTGTGTACATGCCCTTGGTCTTGACAGTGCACATTCTTTTGTTGTGTAACTCCATCTGCTTGTAGATATCAAGAGGGTCAATAGTCACCTCATCATCAAAGATCTCACAATAGACCTGAATTATTGAAGCAACAATAAAATTCTTAACGCGCGCGTGCACTCAAAAAATGTATGTTTAGGCTACATATAATTTTGAATATTTAGGAAGCTAGAGCGATAAAACTTACAAGGTTGCTAGAATATTCGCCCCCAGGAGTCGCCCAAGCAAGGACCTGCTTACAGAATTTTGTGTCAGTGTATTTGCCGCGATACACCACATACCCAACTGAACCAGAACTAGAACCATCATCTTCGACATGACAAAACCCACCAAACTGGCCATTCTCAACTGTAGTAGTCGGATAATAATCATCATCGAAATGCCCGTGCAATGAGTCCTTGGCATGTAAAACAAAGGTCTGACCAGTAGTGTTATAAAACCCGTACCATGTCGCAACTACAGTCCCCGAATTTTGTTTTCGTGTATTGAGAAAGGTGATCGCACTCCCCAAGGGACTTTTCTCATTCACAGGCTTGCCAGCCGACACATTAGTAGTAGCCATCTTAAAGGAGTGGTTTCAGTGAGAAGAGGAAGTTATGTGTTTTGCTTTGGGGTGCTCATACATCCATAAACTTAGCTCTATTTATAGCCAATATTCTCAAACCTGGCCTCCTCCCCAAACTAACTGCCACGTTACTATATTGGTTTCTCCCATAATAAATCTTTATGTTAGTCATTTCATTTTTTAAGTGGGTATATTGACATTTCATTCGTGAATAATGCAATTATGTGCTGGATGCATACGGAAATAGATGCACTTTGAATACGAATTCTATCAAAATTATCAAAAAACTTAATTGATCTTGAAATTATGCCTAATTTCAAAACTTATTCTTCATGATTTATCTCAATAATTGGAACTTCGTGAACGCATGCATAGGGTTGAGTCGGAAAATGATTATTACGAAATACTCCCATATGTCCCACAAAAAAGTTTACATTTCCCCTTAAAATATTGTTCCACAAAAAAGTTTACATTTTCAAATTTGGGGGCCCACCTAATATAATAATATTATTACCAATCATTCCACCAATAAAACACTTTTTCTTTCCAATCTAACATTATATTTTAATCAAAAGTATTACAAATGACCCAACCACTAACTATCTCCTAAAAAATTGTGCTCAAATAAAATGTAAATTTTTTTATGGGACGGAGGGAGTATGTTTTCAGTCGAAATTCCATAAACACACTCTATACACCAACAATAGATTTTGACCCCAATTCAACTAGGATTCGTCTAGTGACACTACTACAATTAAGGGTCTTTTGTAACATCAAAATTCATTACAAAAAGGCCAAAATCCGTTACAGTAGGTCTATTGTAACGCCATTTCGGCCATTACATTCGCTGCCATTACAATAGCTCTATTGTAACGCTTTTGTAACAGTAGTAGGGCTATTGTAACGCCTTTGTAACACAATTATGCCCAACCAATATGCCATTACAATAGGTATTTTTACCGTTACAATAGGTCTATTGTAACACCGTTGTCAAATGTAACATCAATCTACCTATTGTAACACCAATGACAAATGTAACACCGATATGCCTATTGTAACACCAAATGCAAGTGTAACACCAATCGGCCTATTGTAACGCCATTTCCTTATCAACCTATTGTAACGCCTCTATCAACCTATTGTTTCTCGTAGACCCAATCTCATCGTTTCCGCAGCAGCAACTAAGTTGACGGGTAATTCAATACAGGTACATTTTTTTCTCAATTATTTTATGAATACATTTTCTTATTTGGATGTATACACAATCAAATGATCAATTAAATTTTTGATGAATTCAATACCGGTACACTGTTTTGCGATGTATACAATTTCTATTGATGTTCTATCACTACTAATTACGAAGCACTAATTAAAATTTCTATTTGAACTTTATTTTTTAGTTTAAAGATGCTGAAGGATCCGAGGCTCTAATTACTGAAAAGACATCTAATGTGGTAAACTCAACCTAAAATGGAAATCTTTTTTTTTATGAAAACATTTGATGTTTTTCTTTGTATCATCTTTTTAAATTAATATTTTTTTTTTGTTTTTGTATCATCTTTTTGATGAAAGTGTTAACCATTTTAATTTGCAGAATGTATGTTTGAGGCGTGAAGAGTTAATTGCATCTAATTGCATTATAAAACTATCCTAATTATATCTAATGTGGCCCAGAATTGTAGAGGATTGTTTACATCTAAACTTATATGTTAAACTTATATGTTATTACATTTAATGTGTGTGTTTGTTTACTTTTAGATTTTGAAGATGAAGATCAAACTAATGTTAATGGAAAGGGAAAGGGAAATCAAAGGTTGAAAGAAGTCAAGACTAGTAAACATCAAATGTACATTCATACATCAGATGTACATTTATGTACATTCATACATCAGATGTACATTCATGTACATTCATACATCAGATGTACATTCATATAATGTTAACAATAGTTCTACTTATCGGGATGTGTATTCTACATTTATTGTGTTATGTTATGTTTGCAGGTGTTAGGAGAAGCGGTGGGAAGAAGGCGAGATCAGTTAATTACAACGAAAGTGTAAACATTGTATGTATTTGGGTTATACATGTATTGAAAGTGTAAACATTGTATGTATTTGGGTTATACATGTATTGAAAGTGTAAACATTGTATGTATTTGGGGTTATACATGTATTAAAAGTGTAAACATTGTATGTATTTGAGTTATACATGTATTGAAAGTGTAAACATTGTATGTATTTGGGTTATACATGTATGTATTGAAAGTGTAAACATTGTATGTATTTGGGTCATACATGTATTGAAAATGTAAACAATGTATGTATTTGGGTTACACATTGTATGTATTGATTTTTCTGGAGTTTTGACATCTCTGAGTCGAAGTTCATGCGTGTTCTTCGTCTTTCTCCAGATTTAGTTTGATAGGAAAGATGAATTGGGCTATGAAATCTGCTTCCAATTAAACACGATCTCCCTATTTAAAAAAGATATATTATAAAAATAATGCATGCTAGTTTTTAGGAAGTCATAAATACGAATTCAGTTTCTTTAGATAGAGATGGATGTCAATTAGTCTATTTTGCCCCTCATGAATTTAATTTAAATAAAATAAATAATTATATTTTTCTTAATTCTGATTGGCTGGTGAATTGTTCTGTGGTTCTGTCGCTAAAAATGGTTCTGCGCTGAATCGCACCCTATATATATATATATATATATATATATATATATATATATAGGGGAGGGTTCCATTGAGAATTGATATATTATGCGAGAATGTGAGAATTAGGCAAAAAGACGCGCGGTGGCATTTTTGTAATTAAGTCCAACTTCTCTGTCCCAGACGCGGTGGCATTTTTGTAATTAAGTCCAACTTTCTCTGTCCCAGACGCGGTGGCATTTTTGTAATTAAAACCAACTTTTCTTTAATCATCGATGATTAAACTGGGTGTAGTGTTTAATCATCAATTATTAAACTTTTGAGATTGTTTTTAATCATCGATGATTAAACCCAACCCCAGGTTTAATCGTTAATGATTAAACACATTATCAAGTTTAATCATCGATGATTAAAAGAGCATCTTATAATTATTACACAGATAAAGTTTAATCATCGATGATTAAAGTTTAATCATCGATGATTAACGTTTAATCATCGATGATTAAAACGTTTAATCATCGATGATTAAAGGAGCATCTTATGATTATTACACAGATAAAGTTTAATCATCGATGATTAAAGTTTAATCATCGATGATTAACGTTTAATCATCGATGATTAAAACGTTTAATCATCGATGATTAAAGAGCATCTTATGATTATTACACAGATAAAGTTTAATCATCGATGATTAAAGTTTAATCATCGATGATTAAAGTTTAATCATCGATGATTAAAGAAAAGTTTAATCAAATAATAAAGAAAGCAAACACGCTAATCATCGATGATTAAACAACATCTTATAAAGAATTAAGAATCTAAAAAACGGAGACAAGTTTAATCATCGATGATTAAACAGCATCTTTGATTTTAAAGACAAAATTGTTCTATTAATTATTGATGATTGAACACTACACCCAGTTTAAATCATCGATGATTAAAACAATCTCAAAAGTTTAATAAAACCAAGTTTAATCATCGATGATTAAAGAAAGTTGGACTTAATTACAAAAATGCCACCGCGTGTGGGACAGAGAAAATTGGACTTAATTACAAAAAATACCACCGCGCGCGTGAAAGAAAGTTGGACTTAATTACAAAAATGCCACCGCGCGCGTGAGGGCTGGAAGGAGATGAGTGGCTGAGATCTATTCTCACATTCTCACCTAATATATTAATTCTCAATGGAACTCACTTATATATATATATATATATATATATATATATATATATATATATATATATATATATATATATATATATATATATATATATATATATATATATATATATATATATATATATATATATATATATATATATATATATATATATATATATATATATATATATATATATATATATATATATATATATATATATATATATATATATATATATATATATATATATATATATATATATATATATATATATATATATATATATATATATATATTTTGTTCAAATCTATGCCCTCAAGTTCCATTTTAAATTTATTCACTCAGTCATTACATAGAATAGTACGCATAATACCGGTTAAAAAGAGTCCTAAGTGATTAATGTATTCAGTTCATATTGTAAATAGGCTTGGTAATTATAATTTTATAATAAAAAACACATGTAAAATAATCAATAACTTCAACTAATTAACTGGATTATCGTCTCCTTTTGGGTCATATGCATTAAAAATGATTTCTTATTTAGAGTCCTTTTTCAGAAAAAGGATAATTCACCTAGACATTTTCACAAACACCTGGAGGGTTTCATAATATAAAAAATTCCAGTTAAGAATTTGAAAAACAAGAAAGATATAATAACCAAATTAAACAATCTCAATATGAAAAGGAAGAGACTTTGATGAAAATTACCCTTCAATTGATGCTATAAATTAGAGGATTACCCTTCAATTGATGCTATAAATTAGAGGTACCGGTGGATAGAAGAGGGGTGGAGAGGGCTGATGACAATCGTTGACTACGTGAGCATGGTGATGTCAGTGATCGCAAAAGGATCATCGCCATTGCAATGACAACTGGTTAAAGGCTTTAAAAATCAAATTTCAACCAAGAGAACGAGTATTATATGTAAAAAATATCAGCTTGACCAAGACTTTTGGTTTTCCATTTGAAAATATTTATGAGTCATTAAACTGCCTAAAAATTGGGTGAGTCATTAATATTTAATATGCATTGATGGATTTTGTTATATAAGTCTTAAATATTATACTCTATAACGTGTTTCACGAACATACAATATCAATCAAATATAAAATGAAACCATCAAAGACCGGATGTATTTGCAGCGAAGGGAAGCAAACAACTACCAATAAGTGACCGACTACATTTAAAAAGAAATTTATAATGTGTAATACAAGTTTATGTTCTAAATTTGGGAGTTTATCTCTGTGTTTATCGATTGAGAGTGATCGGGTTTGCCAGCAAGGTTTTCCGGCAATACATAAAAACAGAGGAACCAAACATGTATGTAAAGAAACAGAAGGTTTATTAAATAAATTTGCAATTTCAACCATATAATTTACAAGTACAAGGTTTAAATTGTTTGTGAAAAGGTGCCAAGCCAACTGACACACCCCTTCGGTTGGTGGTGATTGGCGGTAGTGATGCCAACGGGCGCGGATAGTAGCGGATACTGCAAAACCCGTACCCGTACCCGAACTCCAATCCCCATACCCGTCCACGCTCGCGTAATCCCCGTCGGGTTCGGGTACAAGAATCCTCGTGCGGGTACGGGTTACCCGACGGGTATTTGTTCAAATATTCAAGAAAAAATATAGTAAGCACAAACATGTGGTTGGTGAATTTTAATACACACATACATGTATCTATGTTGATTGACGGATAATAACTTGCTATGTGGAGAGAGTACACTTTTATAGATGTGAAAAGTTTGTTTATGAGTTGTATTCTAGCAATGTGGGAACTTATTTTCTTTGTTGTTGTCCCATATCACTTCTAGAAAGGACAAATCATCTATAATTGCACTATAAAAAGAGAAGGACATTGATAAATAAAAATAAAACTTTGTGTTAGTATGTAATATGCAATATACATAGTATTTGTACATAGAATATATATATTCGGGTATGAAACGGTGCGGGTAGAGGAATACCTGTGCCCGACCCGCCCCCGCTTCGGGCGTAAAAATCAATACCCGCCCCCGTCCCGTTACCCGTTTAAGCGGGTAATACCCGCCTCGTTAGGGTCGGGTACCCGCGGGTACCCGAATCCGCGGAAAAAATTGGCATCTCTAGTTGGCGGAAGTTATGGGCTTATGTCAGTTTGCAGGAAGGGTATAAAGGTTGACACTGTTTGAATGATCCCAAAAAGAAAAATTTATCACTCATTTTGAAGCGGAGGAAGTATAATGATACAATACATAAGCATGATAATTGTGTATAAAATAGAGGTAAAAAACAAGAATTAACATTGGCGTTGAAATGTTGTTCGGTTACATGTTTTGATATATAATAGCACAAATGATCCATCTCCATTGTTTCTTGTTATGAAAAAATAAACCTAACTAAGTACAAAATAGAGGGAAAAAAAGGTATGTTTATGCGTAATAGTCATCATGTATAACCTCCCGATATACCAGGTTTGGTGTGTAAACTCCGCCGAGATTAATTTTTTTTGCTGGAGTTACTAATACCTTTGTCGTGTCATGTGAAATTCCTATTGAAAGGGCAACGTAAAATTGTCCATGCGAGAAAACCGATTCCGAAAGATAAAGTTGTCCATGCGGCGGCGTGTACCCTGTAACTTTATTTTGTGCTGGTGATAGTGAATAGACCTGACAAAACCTGTCACGATACGACCCGGTTTTAATTCTCGACATGACACGAACTTGGATATTATCATCAAGGCTCATTCATAAAAAATCTGCATACACTAATTTTTTATCCATCCAAACAGACAAAGATACATGCTAAAATTAAAGAAACTAATACTTAAGTGACCCATTTACATCCACCAAATCACAATAACAAACCATAAAATTCACGCATAGTGGAATGAAAATAAAGACACATTTTGTTTATAAATATCACTTGATGTTCATCGTATATTAATGGTCTACAAACATTTTTAAGGTATGGAATTAATAAAAAAAAAACTTACAATACATCGAAGAATAATCAATAATGGTAAAACTAATACAATAAAATGAAATTCAAATAATTAAAATCAAATGAGGCGATGATATTTGTAGGAGTTAATACTAATTTTCATTAATAAAATACAATTATAATAAGGGAAATTGACGAAAATGTTTACACTAGATTGAAACAAATAAATAGAACAAACAAGTACAAGGTTTTGGTTGAGTCTCGTGAAATTAACGATCCCCTTAAAATAGATTCGTTGTCTATTTCCCAGGGTATAACAACCGAGTAGTTTTACACTACCAGATATAATCCAAGCCAGAACACTAACCGAAGTTAAGAGTGTTTTTTCCCAAAGAGAGAAAAAAGTGATCTTTAGAAGTAGGTGTAGAAGGTGTATTCGGTGTGTCTACAAATGAGACCCAAGGTCTCTATTTATAGTGTAGATTGCCAAGTAATGTTTAATCAAAACATTAAATGCATCCAATACTATTAAACATGATATCATAACAGCAAACTGCATATACTGCACATAATTCGTAACTGGTCTTTACGAGAACTCAGTATAGGAAGTCAGCGTTGCAGCTTAGTCCAGACAGTCTGCGCAGCAGATCAATATGAGACTGCAGGTCATTCATGTCCGCAGGTCACCCGGGCGTACGGTCCAAATTATTTGCAACCTCCCCCCCCACCCCGCGCGGGTAAAACCCATGTATAAGGATTTAATCTTTCATCATACTTCCAAACTTATAAACCAACAAATGGTTTGGTCTTTTTCCAAGTGGAATACTCTCCCAACTCAAGATATCTCATTCACCACAACTCTACTTTGGACATGCTATATACCGTTGCGTAGCTCTCACAAAGGAGAACACAAAGCTACCAACCAATAACTATATAACACACACACACACACACACACACACACATATATATATATATATATATATATATACATATATATATATATATATATATATATATATATATATATATATATATATATATATATATATATATATATATATATATATATATATATATATATATATATAGTGAAGGGCTAGTTACATATAGGGGTGAGCATAAAAACCGAAAAACCGAACCGAACCCGAAAAACCCAAAAAAACCGAACCGAAAAAACCGAACCATTTGAAAAACCGACATCAACGATTTTGATTTTTGGAAAACCCGAATGTTTGGGGCGGTTTTCGGAGGCATATGAAAAACCAAACCGAAAAACCCGCCCCGCCCCGCCTTTATATATATTTCAACTTTTATAAAAATATTCTTATATTTTTAAAAGATTTGATATAAATTTATTTTCAAAAGGAAAACAACCACACAATGAAACTTCTATGGATGAAGACAATGACTAAGATTGTTGCGAAAAATGGTTGGATGTAATTCTATTATTAATTTTTTTTATATTATGTTGGTTGAATTATTATTACATTATATTAAACTTACTAGTTGTTTTTTATTTATAATGAAATGAGTTATGGTTTGGAAGTTTGAATCATAATATTAGTTTTTAAGGTAATAAATTGGTAAATTTAAAGGAAGCTAAAAAACCGAAAAAACCCGAAACCGAACCGAAAAACCCGAAACCGAACCGAAAAACCCGAAAAATAAAACCGAAAAACCCGAAACCGAACGGGGTGTAATTCTCAAAACCCGAACTTTCGGGGCGGGGTTTGGTGTTAGTTAAAAACCGCCCCAAACCGCCCCATGCTCACCCCTAGTTACAGAACCCATTTTAGGCTACAGAACCCGCGGAACTCAATCTAAACCATTGAATTTCAAAATGAAATGATCATGGAAGATACATGAAGTGATTTAACGAGGGACCCCCATGCATGTATGTTATTCATGCACGAAAACATATATGTTTTTGTGCATGTATGTTTTCATGTATATATACACAAGTGTCATTTATGCATTATTTGAACATATATATTTTTCAGTATTTTTGATGTTTTTCTTAAAGTATATGTTTGATTTGGGTTTAAACGTTATTGGTTTGCATATTTTTTTACTAAATTCTAATATTTTTAGATGAGTTCTGCTTGGTTCTACGCAAAAAATGGGTTCTGTATATATATATATATATATATATATATATATATATATATATATATATATATATATATATATATATATATATATATATATATATATAATATATATATATATATAGGGTCCGGATCCGGTGAGGACTCTTTTCCTCGCGAGGACTGTGAGGACTCCAAAAAAAACTCTAAAAATGATCCAAAACAAACTTTTTTCAAAACATTCATTTTTTAAACATTAAAATCGCTATGTATAAGATCCAAAAAAAAAAATTTTCCAAAAATGATCCAAAAAAAAAAATATGGATCATAATAATGATCCACAAAAAAAATCTGGATCATTGTTATGATTCGCTAAAAAGAGTGGATCATAATTTTTTTTTTAAATTTTTTTTTGTCAAATGTAGTAATAATCATGGTGGGTTATATATGTATTTTTTAGAAATTTTTGAAATTTTTATGAGGTGTCTTCGCGAGTACTTACCGAAAAAAGAGTGCTCACACGATCCCACTTCTATATATATATATATATAGGGTCCGGATCCGGTGAGGACTCTTTTCCCGGTTAGGACTGCGAGGACTAAAAAAACTCTAAAAATGATCCGAAACAAACTTTTTTCAAAAAATTTCTTTTTTAAACATTAAAATCGCACCATATAAGATCCAAAAAAAATTAAAAAATTTTAAAAAGTGATAAAAAAATATGGATCATAATAATGATCCACAAAAAAAATATGGATCATTGTTATGATCCGCAAAAAAAATTGGATCATAATTTTTTTTTCAAAAGTTTTTTTTGCTCAAATGTAGTAATCATTGGGAGTTATATATTTTTTTTTTCGGAATTTTTTGAAATGTTTTTGAGGTGTCCTCGCTAGTCCTCACCGTTTTTTGAGTCCTCATTGGGAGTTATATATATATATATATATATATATATATATATATAGGTCCAAAGTTGGTTAATGGTAATCCAACGGAAGAGTACTCAATGCATCGAGGTTTAAGGCAAGGAGATCCCTTATCCCCTTTCTTTTTATTATTGCTATGGAGGGGCTCCATTTAGCTCTTAAAAATGCGGTTCAAGATAAGGTCATTTCAGGTTCATTTACTGGTCATAATAATCTAAATATATCTCACTTTTTTACGCTGATAACGTAATTATAGCTACAGATTGGATTGCTTCAGATTTAGATGCCATCTTAGTGATTCTAAACAATTTTTACAACAAATCTGGCCTTAATAAATGTTGATAAATCTAATTTGTTCGGGGTTGGAGTTGATGAAGATGACGTAGCTCTTCTTGCTGCTCGTACAGGTTGTGCACCCGGTAAATTTCCCTTTCGGTATCTTGGCCTTTCAATAGGTGATGATAAATTTAAATTTGCAAGTTGGGATGATATCATTCAACGGTTCAAAAAACGTTTATCTACATGGAAGGTAAAATTGCTTTCGATTGGGGGTAGGCTTACTCTTATTAAAATCGGTTTTGGGTAGCTTGGGTATTTATTGGATGTCACTCTTCCAAATGCCTAAATCTGTCATTTCTATCCTAGAAAAGTTACGTGCTAAGTTTTTTTTTGGGGAAGTAGTGAAAATGAACGGAAAATGTCATGGGTTGCTTGGAAGAATGTGTTACCTCCTAAGCATAGAGGGGGCCTCAGTATTGTAACGACCCGAAATTTGTAAATAAATAAATTGTACAAAAATATGATAATTGTGGATAAATCATATAAAACGCGTAGGAATTGGTTTCGTGTCATTTGGACACCGTACGAGAAAGTTATGGATGAAACCGGGTCGAGACATAGATGAAAAAGTGCAGCCTGGGCAGAGATTTTGGTGGCCAGACGTGAAGAGTTCCCGACCCAGTTCCCGATCGCGAAAAACGCGTGTTCTTCATAGTTCACGGCGCGAACTCGAGATCACGATCGTGATCTTTTCCGACACCAGCATTAAAGTCGGTTTTATCTCATTTATTACACCCACAAACCCTAGTTTTCTCCTCTCAACTTGTGTGGGCGATTTTTGAGTGTAAAGTGGCGATTGGAGCTTAATCTTCACCAGATCTTGAGGATTCTTGCTCCTAACTGAAGATAAAAGGTAAATCTTTTTCTCTCTTGGGTTTTAAGCCATAGATTCAAGTAGGGAAAACTTGAATCTAAAACCCTAGTTTTAGGTTTGTGAATAAATGGTCAAATAAAAGATGTATAACTTAGATCTATGGTATTTTAACAAGAAAAATGTGTTCATAAGATGGATCTATGAAAATATGGAGATTTATGGAATTAGGGTTTGATAAATTGGGGGAAAATGGTGCTAGTAGTTAACTAGTCATGGAATACTTGGTTAGTATTGATGTTTGATGTAAACCATTGTGTTGGATTTGATAGTAGGTTATTGGTTGAAGGATTTGAGGCATTCAAATCTTGTGAAGTGATATTGGTGTTCAAGGAACACATCTTTTTGATAAACTTGGCTAAGGTGAGTACATGTGATCTTTCAAAACTGAGTACATAGTTAGGAAATGTTTTATGTTTAAATGTTTTATCGAGTCTATAAGTAATTTAGTTATTTATGTGATTATGATGAATTGCTTATATGATGATGAAATGATTGATTGATTAAGAGATGATGGAGCTATAAGCTCATAACGATAATTGATAAGAAATGATGATGATGATGTCCCTTGGGCCGTGATAGATTGGAGGCATTCTGGTTATTACGGTACCTTAAGGTTATCGGTAGATTGGAGGCATTCCGATTACCAAATACCTATGAGTCCCGGTAGATTGGAAGCATTCCGGTTACCATGGATATGACGGTCTTGATAGATTGGAGGCATTCCGATTATCTTGACATTGGCCAACGATGAATGTTTGAAGTGACCCGAACGAAATTAATAATATTATTTTAAATATAAATGATATTATGTGACTAGTTGTTTATCGGGTCTAAAGCCCATGTATCTCACGAGGCAATTTTGTCTCACGTACTATGTGTGTTTTTGCTATGTACTCAGGTTCGGGATCAAAGATATAGGAGTCCCGTTTAGAAGAGGCCTTGTTGAGATTAGCTCGGTGTTGATGATTAGAGTCCTTATCCTATGGTTAAGATATAATTTGTAACACCGTTTTTTTGTAAACTCTGATAATCTCGAACAAGAAACCTTTTCGTTTTTGTAAAACCGGTAATTGACACCGATACAATGTTATGTATTTTGGATGAAATGTTATTTAAATATTGTTTTGAAAATTGAGGTGTTACAACTTGGTATCAGATCTATAGTTTAAGTGAACTAGGTTGAGTTGACCATCCTAGCTTAGACTGAGCTAGTAGGACCGTAAGTTCCCTAGGATACTTATGAATTGACTATTGAGACCTTAAGTGTAGGTTCAATAGGGTTGACCTTGAAGGAATAGGTCATGTTTGGTATTGGAACGGTCAATGTTACCGTTACTTTGATGAATTGACTTCTAAATTATTGATGTCTTATTATAGCAAGATGGTGAGAACTAGAAGTGGAAGAGGTCCACATGATCAAGGGCAAGATTCGAATAACATTGTCGAACCGTTGTTTGGTCATCAACCTCGGGATGGGGAGGAAAATTCGGGTGTTGAAAGGAACACCCACACCCCGGTCACCGTAGAACACCTCCAAACTATGTTCAACCAAATGAGGGACATCGTGAATGAAGATGTGAACCGAATCCTTAATGATCATTAGACTCGTGAAAGGCGGTAGGAATCTCCACCCCGCTCAAAGAGCAAGTCAAGTAGTGTTGCTCAAACCGAAAGGTCTTCGACGGAAGAAGAGGAAAGTCACCCCGAGCCGAGGGAAATGAAGGGGTGCACGTACAAGAACTTTGTGGCTTTTAAGCCCGATAACAACTATGGTAGCTATGAACCGAATGTCACGATCCGTTGGATCCGAGAAACCGAACAAGTCCTTGAAGCTAGTAAATGCAAGGAAGGCGATTTGGTGATCTATGCTTCTCGCTTGTTGAAAGATGAAGCCCTCGTGTGGTGGGACACCATGTACGAAACGTTAGGAAAGAGGGCGGTGTACAAGATGACTTGGGAAGAGTTTGTGAAACGGTTGAAGGCAAAGTTTTGCCCCGAAAGAAACTTGGAGAAACTTCAAGAAGAGTTTGTCCACTTGAAGAAAGAAAACATGAGTGTAGATGAGTACACAAAGAAGTTCACGGGATTAATTCCCGTTCGTGATCAAGCTGTACCTGGATGAGAGGTCCCGGATTGTTAGATATGCTAATGGACTCCTGTGGGAGTATGAGTTGGAAGTGAAGAGGGCCGCCACACTAGATGAAGCGATTGGTGCGGCGAGGAATGTTGAGGAAGTTGGCCAAAGGAAGATCAATGAAAGGCCAAAGTTTGAGAAAAGAAAGTTTGAGGGAAGCTCGGGATCGGTGAAGAAGGGAAAGTTCACCCCGACCTTCTCTAAGCAATCAAGTGTGGGCACGTGTAGGAAGTGTGGCAAAGACCACAAGGGTGAGTGTTTGGTGGATTCTAAGGCTTGCTTTAAGTGTGGAAGGCCGGGGCATATGGAAAGGGATTGTCGGGCCAAGCCGTTGGATGAAATCGAGTGCTACTCATGCCATGAAAAAGGGCACTATAGCAATTCTTGCCCGAAGAAGGGAAGTGAGACGATGGTGTAGACCGCCCAAAAGAAAGCGGAACCGTCAAAGGTCAAAGGACGGTCCTTCCAACTTACCCGAGATGAAGCCAAGGAGGCCCACGATGTCGTTTTAGGTACCCTACTCGTAAATTCTATTCCCGCCCGGATCTTGTTTGACTCGGGTGCTACTTATTCGTTTGTGTCACGTGATTTTGTTGTAAGTTTGAATGTGCCTCTAGAACTTCTTGATGAGATTTATGATATAGAAATTGCGGATGGTAAAACCACCATAGTTCATCATATGTGTCGAAATTGTGAACTAGAGATAGACGGGAAGAAGTTTAAGGTGAATCTATTGCCTATGGAAATTGCGGGATTCGATATAGTTATTGGTACGGATTGGTTGGGTGAACATCAAGCAAATATTTTAATGTGAAAAAGATAGTGTCGATCAAGACTCCCGATAATGAATAAGTTTATGTGTATGGTGAGAGACGACACCATTTGCCGAGCCTTATGACCGCAGTTAAAGCAAGGAAATGTTTAGCCAAATGGTGTTCGTCCTTTCTAGCGTATGTGTTAGATGGAAGGAACGGTGGAAAATGTGAAGGTGATTCGGGATTTTCCCGAGGTGTTTCTGGACGATTTACCGGGATTAATACCGGAGAGGCAAGTAGAATTCCGTATCGATTTAGTCCCGGGAGCGACACCGATAGCTCGTGCTCCATATCGTTTGGCTCCCACCGAAATGTGGGAATTAATGTCACAATTGCAAGAATTACTCGACAAGGGATTTATTCGTCCTAGTTCGTCTCCATGGGGTGCGCCCTTATTGTTGGTCAAGAAGAAAGACGGTTCGATGAGGATGTGTATCGACTACCGAGAATTAAACAAGATGACTATTAAGAACCGATACATGTTGCCTAGAATAGACGATTTGTTTGATCAACTTCAAGGGGTCGACTATTTCTCAAAGATCGACTTTAGATCGGGTTATCATCAAGTTTGAGTAAAAGAAGGAGATACCGAGAAGACGGCGTTTCGTACACGTTATGGGCATTACGAGTTTTTGGTAATGCCATTCGGGTTGACTAATGCACCGGCCATTTTATGGACCTTATGAATCGGGTTTGCAAACCATTTCTCGACAAGTTTCTC
The DNA here is from genome assembly GCA_963853835.1 of Calendula officinalis. Taxonomy (NCBI): domain Eukaryota; kingdom Viridiplantae; phylum Streptophyta; class Magnoliopsida; order Asterales; family Asteraceae; genus Calendula; species Calendula officinalis. The sequence continues at coordinate 5,307,962 of OY970828.1, read as the reverse complement.
ATCGTATTTATTGACGATATTCTTATCTATTCAAAAACCAAAGAAGAACACTAGAGTCACCTAAGACAAACGTTAGAAGTGCCACAATGAGAAAAATTGTATGCAAAGTTTTCTAAGTGTGAATTTTGGATTCGAGAACTCCAATTCCTTGGTCACGTTGTGTCGCGAGAAGGAATCAAGGTTGACCCCTCAAAGATTGAAGCGGTTATGAAGTGGGAACCACCAAGAACTCCAACCGAGGTAAGAAGTTTTCTCGGGCTTACCGGTTATTACCGCCGATTTATCCAAGACTTTTCTCGAGTGGCGACACCACTCACTTTGTTGACCCGAAAAAGTAGCGAGTTCGTGTGGGGAGAAAAGCAAGAAAAGGCATTATCCATATTGAAAGAAAAGTTGTGTAACGCCCCGGTTCTCACGCTACCCGAAGGAATGGAAGACTTTGTCGTGTATAGTGATGCTTCACACAAGGGTTTGGGTTGTGTTTTGATGCAACGAGGAAAAGTGATTGCCTATGCCTCTTTGGAATAAACCGGTAAAAGGAGGTCACGTGTCTGGATTACTTGATGTCTCTTTGGAGAAAGATCATAAATGTTCGTCACGTGAAATGGGAAAAATGACCAAAAAGTATCACAATCCAAAACCTACCCCAAGTACTTCTAAACCTCTTGAACTACTTCATATGGATCTATGTGGCCCAATGAGTGTTCAAAGTCTTGTTGGCAAACGCTACATTCTGGTTATTGTTGATGATTACTGAAGATACACATGGGTCTATTTCCTTCGATCAGAGGATGAAGCTGCAGAAATCATCATCTCATTTATCAAGAACACTCAAGTGAACCTGGAATTAAAAGTTCAAACAATTCGTACTAATAATGGTACTGAATTTAAGAATCGAGTTCTTGATTCTTTTCTTGAATCTACTGGCATCATTCATCAATTTTCCGCTGCACGAACTCCTCAACAGAATGGTGTTATTGAAAGACGAAGCCGTACGTTAGTTGAAGTTGCACGTACAATGCTTTCATTTTCAAAACTTCCACTACCTCTATGGGCTAAAGCGATTAGCACCGCATGTTTTACTCCAAACCACTCCATGATCAACAAACATATCACAAAACACTATATCAACTTATCAACAATCGAATACCAAATGTCAAAATTTTTCATATTTTTGGTAGTCGATGCTAAAGACAAACTCAACAAGTTTGAAGAAAAAGCTGATGAAGGAGTCTTTATTGGATATTCAAAGGAATCAGATTCATTCAGAGTATACAACCGGTCAAACAGATCGATCAGAGAAAGTGTCAATGTCTCCTTCGATGAAACATTTCCTCTTGATTCATTGACCACAAGCATAGAAATACCACTACCTACAACATCATCTGATCCTTAAACATCTCAGAATGATCTAGAAATCTTATTTGAACATTTCTATGATGAATATCAAAACATCAGTCACCCACCCCCACCCTCACCCCCACCCCTATCTCCACTTCTTGATGATTTCAATCCATCACTTCCCCTGAGATAAACACTCCAACCACCAATGAATCTCCAACTCCCACCTCAACTGCTCCAACTTCACCGGTATCCCAAGTAAACACTAGTCCTTTAACTGCTTCACTGGAACTTCAATCTACACCAGATGATCTCCCACCTCCGAAAAATATCGTTACTCTTCTCGTGATTGACCTCTCTAAATTAAGTCTTTTACGAGCTGAACCACCCCCACCCATCCATCCTCCAAATCTTCAAACTGCTATCATTCCACATCCTGCTTTCACTGATAATTCAAACATCAACCCTGGTCAACTTCCACTTCCGCATTCAACAAAGTGAACCAAGTAAAACCCTTTGGATCTAATCATTATAAATCCAGAGTCATCTGTCCGAACTTGTAGAGCCACGGTGGATGAATGTCATTACACTTCATTCATAAGCAAAACTGAGCCTGAGAAAGTCAGTGAAGCCCTTTCTAATCCAGACTGGATAATTGCAATGCAGGAAGAAATTAATCAGTTTGAAATATTATAGGTCTGGCGCTTAGTTCCAAAAACTCCAGGCACATCCGTCAATGGAACTAAGTGGATTTTCAAGAATAAGAAAAATGAAAATGGCATTGTCATTCGTAACAAAGCTCGGTTGGTGGCAGTGGGGTACTCTCAACAGGAAGGCATCGATTACGAAGAAACATTTGCTCTTGTTGTACGAATTGAAGCCATTCACATTTTCCTGGAATATGCAGCTCACAAGAACTTTACAATCTATCAAATTGATGTGAAGACTGCATTTTTAAACGGTATTTTAAAAGAAGAAGTATTTGTCCATCAGCCAGAAGGTTTTGTAGATCCCAAATTCCCAAATCATGTTTATATTCTCGACAAAGCCTTGTATGGTTTAAAACAGGCCCCTCGGGCATGGTATGATGTTCTTTCCCAGTTCTTTGTAGTATCTGGATTTTCGAAAGGAAAGGTTGATACCACATTGTTCATCAAACTTGAAGGGGAAGATATCATATTAATTCGGATTTATGTCAATGATATAATTTTTGGCTCTACAATTCCAAAATACTGCAAACGATTCTCCGATCTTATGGTAAAGCGTTGTGAAATAAGCATGATGGGTGAAATGAACTTCTTTCTTGGTCTTCAAGTTTGTCAACTTCCAACTGGAATTTTCATCAATCAATCAAAGTATATATCTGATTTACTGAAAAAGTATATGATGGAAGATTGTAAACCTATCAACAAACCGATGTCTCCTGGCACTAAACTACATGCTGATCCTCATGGTACTCCAGTCGATGTCACAAACTATCGGGGTATGATCAGATCATTACTATACTTAACTGCCAATCATCCGGACATTATTTCTCAACATGCATCTGTGCTCGGTATCAAGCTGCTCCAAAAAACTCGCACTTTCAGGTTGTCAAACGAATCTTTCGTAATCTCAAATGCACCAGGGATCTTGGTATTTGGTATCCAAAGGAAATTTCGTTTAATCTATCTGCCTTCTCTAATGCTGATCATGCTGGGTGTATGCTGGATAGGAAGAGTACCTCTTGAGGCGTTCATTCTTGGGAGATAAGTTGGTCAGCTGGTCATCTCGAAAGCAGAACTGTGTGTCACTATCAACTACCGAAGCAGAATAAGTTGCGGCTACCAGCTGTCTGTTCCAGGTGATATGGATGCAATCACAATTAAAGGATTATCGCTTTTTCCTATAGCCATATTCCTTTATATTGTGATTCCAGAAGTGCAATTGCAATATCTTGCAATCCAGTTCAACATTCTAAAACAAAACACATTGATCTTCGGTATCATTTCATTAAAGATCACGTTGAACTGGGCAATGTTGAATCATACTTCGTATCCACAGATTTTTAATTAGCAGATTTATTTACCAAGGCCTTAGATGAAAAACGTTTTAGCTATCTGGTCTCTAAACTTGGTATGCTAAATCTCAAAAATTAATCGTTCACATTTCCTATTATTTAGCAGTCTGCTAGTCGTTGAATTTTCTGCATCATTGTAATGGCTTTCAAAGAATTCGTCTTGAAACTCGGTTGTCAAAAATCACCAGTCGAGGGGGAGAAACTGATCATCTCATTAGTCAAGGGGAAGCTGATGCTGCGTCTCAAATGATCAACGTTCCCGACCCTCGACAAATCATTAGGATTTTATTTTATTATTTTATTATATTATATTTTTATTTTTATTTTATTTTATTTTCTGTCTTATTTTAAGTTTATAATCCATCTCTTCCTGTTCTCGATCTCGGCTCGGCAAGAGTTCTCGAGTCGGAAACCTCCTTGGATCTCGACTCGCCCACCTCGACTCAGCCGCCCATATAAATACACACTCCGTACCACTCTTCTCTTCTTCGCTTTTCAAAACTTCCCGATCAAACACACACACCGAGGTGCGATTTCAAACAGTTCCATCTCGAATCCCGGATTCCGACTTCAATCTGTTCAATCTTCCACTCACTTGATCTCTATCGTGCTTTCCAACTGATCCCGGTAAGATTTACTTACTCAATTTCATTATATCAAGTTCTGATTACTTGTATTTTTGACTGATTGAATGTTCGTGCGTAACCCTAGGGCTTCTATTAGGAAATCTGTCTCTTAGGGCTTAGTTGGATATGATATGTGTTTGCTTAGGACTATTACACGCTCAGAGTTTGAATCGTTCAAAACATGTTCATTTGTTTGAAAAACTCTGAAAAACCTCGTCAGTGAAGGTTCTCGACTCGCTATAGGTTCCCGACTCGAGAAGGGTTCCGGACTCGAGAAAGGTTCCCGACTCGAGAAGTGTTCTCGACTTGCTCTTGGTTCCCGACCCTAGAAGGTTTACTGTTCCCGACTCGAGAAGTGTTCTCGAGTTGCTCTTGGTTCCCGACTCGAGAAGAGTTCTCGATCAGAGATCCAACGGCCACTTTACTGTTCCCGACTCGAGAAGGGTTCCCGACTCGAGTAGTGTTCTCGACTTGCTCTTCGTTCTCGACCCGAGATCCATCGGCCGCTTCACTGTTCCCGACCTTAGTTCCCGACCCGAGATCTCACTGTTCCCGACCTTAGTTCTCGACCCAAAATCTTTTTCAAATTTGTCTAAGTTTAATTTTATTTTACATATACATATATATAAATTAAAATTTTTAAATTTTATTTTATTATTGTTATTAATAAAATTAAATTTTCAAATTTTTTTTCATATACATATATATCTAAAATTAATTAACATTCAGTGGTCTCGAACACTTAAATTTATTTTAATCTTCTTACACTGTACTAACTTTGGTTGTTCTATGTGCCACATTGCGTTATATTGTATATTTTACAGATGGCAGAACAACAAATTATCCCGGAAGATGTCCTTGTTCTAGCACATGAGAAAAAGGCGATTAAGCAAAACAACTTCTTTTAGGATACTGCGGAAGAAACTACATTCATAGAAAACACCCTCACGCTTGTCACAACTACAAACCCCCTCAGTTCGAAGCCGTCATCGACAACCAGGGTGTTAACTTCACGAAGGATGATTTATACAATATCTTCAGTCTCCCACATGGAAATTTAAGACCACCGTTCGAACATCATGAACCGCAACTTTTGATTGACACGGTGAAGAGCCAAATTTATGCCCTTGGTCTTGACGACCCGCTAGACAAACGCGTCCTCAAAGATCTCAAGAAGGGGTCCGTGTCGAAGAGCTGGTCTTTCTTATTCACCATCTTCAACATATGCTTGACGGACAAGCATTCTGGTCATGACAGGGCCTCTATCAACGTTTATCATGCTTATCATGCCCTCAGCTACAATTGGCATTATGATTATGCATCCTATCTCTAAGAGGAATTCAAAACTGCTACACAGAAACGACCAAACTATTTGATCTACCCAAGGTTTTGGCAGATTCTCATTGCTCACTTCATGAACAGATTTCCTCGTATTCCCAGACGGGATGTTGCTCTTCAACATGTACCTTTCCCGGTTCTCTATCTTCGAAAAGATAGTGGCTCATCTGTTGCTTCTGGTCCGGTCACACTTGTTGCAGTATCTGCCGTTTATCCGAACATACCGTGATGAGTATCATACTCAATGGAGACCAGAGTATCAACAACCACAACATCAAGAACAACTTCCACCACCACTAAGTTGCTACTCAACAACCCCCAGCTTCTCAACCGCAACCTCGAGTTTCTCAACCGCCGGTGGTTAGCACTCAACGACCAACACGTCTTAAAATTAAAAATACAGGAGCGCCACGAAGTCGGACAGCTGCAACTCAATCCTCATCCTCATCCACATCCACCGCATCCTCATCCTCCTCATCTGCCGATTCTGAAACTGAATCAGATCGTTCTGATTCTCCACCACCAGGGGATCATCCAGAACAACCACCACCAACAACGTCATATCCATTTGATCATGAGTTTCTTCTGGACCCACCATTCTCACAAATCACACAACCACCACCCACTACAGTACATCCATCCTCATCTACTGCACAAACTGTCGTTTCCACCGTCGCACCACCAATCCTTTCCTCACCCACACCTATCCCAACACATTCTTCTCCATCACCATCAATCACAACAACCTCATCTTACATCACAGTCTCCCTTCCACAAATCTCAAATTCTTTCTCCACCACCACCCAAGGGTTACCAATCACCACATCATCACCTATAACTGTAACCCTACCTCAATTCACCACATCCTCACCAATAACCGTAACCATACCGCCATTCATCACGTCCTGCACTACACTTCCAGCCGCACGGGTCACAACCACTCCAACATCTCACATTATCATGACCCTCTCAGAACACACAACCTTGTCAGAGGCTACCACCACCACCTTTATTCCCATCTCCACCCAAGCAATAAGCCAACCTGATCTACACATTTTTCCTCATATCGCATCTGCATTAGAAAGCGTAAATTCGAGGCTGGCTACTGATGTGTAAAACCTAGTTATAAATTAAATGTCTAAAATACGCCTTCTCTAGATTACCACACTCTTAGGCAAGTATGACCTAATCGTCAGCAATATAGTTCAAGTAAGTACTTCGGGTGTTCGTTTCCGCAGGGAATTGTTAAGCCGACTAAATAACTTAAAACTAATGATTTAATCTAAAGAATGCATAAATAGGGTTTTTGATTTTATACTAATTAATTAAAGAAACCGATTAAAAGTAACTTTGAGCTTTTGAAAACGGAAACAGACTGACAAAGTATAAAAACTGTGTTCAAATAAGAGAGGGATATTCACTATGATCGATTCCGTCTAGGTCAAGGATTGGTTGGTTAAGTCCCGATTTAATTGATATTCTAGAAGTTAGGGTAGTAGTGTTCTCTAACTCCCTACAATGGCCGTACTATCATTCCTAAGAAATATTTTCGTAAAGAATTATACCATGGTCACACTTCGGTTTGTTAAATATATCTAGGCTTGGAATTCTGTCGCCTTCTAATCTAGAATTTGGTCATAACTAAGACTAGACTTCTGGTTTTACCTAAGTTATGATTTTTAAACTCGAATCCCTAAATCTGGTGGGTTGCCAACTACGTCAACGAGATGAAAATTTGAAGTAATTGTTAACTAAAATTGCTAGTGGTCACTCGGCAAAACAATCAATAATTAATAGATCAAATGATCAAATATTTTAGGTTCAATCAAAAGGGTCTTTATAATAAAAAACGAATGTTCAAAACCAATATTAAAATCCTAAAAATACCAAACCTAAATCCTAGATTTCATTTAATCATAGTGAATAATAAACGACTAGCACATAGACATGCTAGTAATCGTCAAACAAAAGTAAATGATCGTAATACCAAACATAGTTTCAAAAGATATGATTAAAAACCAACTAATGTATGAAATATGATGATTCTTGATGCTTGGTTCGTCTCCAATTCGTCCAGATCTGCTGCCGCTTCCGAATTTGTGTCAATTAGGTCAACTTAAGCTTAAATACCCCTCAGATCCGTGCGTATTCGCGTTGCTAAACCTGAGATTCACGTTGCTAAAGCTAGATCCCGCATGGATTCGTGTTGCTAAACTGAATGTTAGCAATGCTAAAACCTGCTTCTGTGTAAATTAGCATTGCTAATTGCTAAACCATTTTCCTCCAAAACGAACAGAGATATTTAGAGATATCGAGTGAGTAGATTCGCTTTGCTAAACTTTTAAAGCTTGACTCGCGATGTTAACTTCTTGGCTCGCTTTGCTAATATTTCCAGGAAGCAAAATCTTCATTTTTCGTGCTGATTTTGACTTGTATTGACACGTTTATTAATTAAGGCCTGAAATATACGAGAAACGCTATTTTTGAGTGATAACACCATAATTTAACAGTAAACATACACAAAAAGAGAAATATTGGCAGATAAATAAATATATAAATCTGTCAATATCAAGATACCCACACGTGAACTTTGCTTGTCCTCAAGCAAATCATCATAAAAATAATTCAATTAGCTAGATAAAAAATTAACACAATCGACACTTTATCTCAATTTCATTCATAGAACACAACAATTTTCAGAACCTAGCTCATTCTAGCAGTTAAAATTTTCACTATATTTTATGCCCAAGTTTGTGTAAGACATTAGCTAACTTTTCACAAATCTAATCAAATCTTTAACTGTGCTAATTATACTACTTTTAACTTAGATCCTAATCATCCTTGCATAACCTATAAATATCATCTTTATGAAAATTACCCAACTAATAAGGTTAAATTAAGAAAATTTAGTTTAATTATTCATTTCATAGCTTATTCGCTTTATTTATACATGTTTTACATTCTTACTTGCTTATTTATTTCTTTTTATATTTTTTTTATACATGCTTTGTATGTTTATTAGTTTTATTTATTTATTTATTTATTTATTTATTTATCTTGTTTGGAAGAGAGAACCGCAACTTTCTTTGAGCACCCACGTAAAAGACTTTCAGCCAACATATCTAGATCAGTTGACCTTACTTTCCTAGGTTTACAGGATCCCGCGAGCTTACTTGTCGGGAACCCAAGGACGGTTAATTGTTCTCCCTAAATATTTTATTAGGTATTTATTCAAGAATCGATTTGAACATGAGCTTACATTGCGAATCCGCGTAACAGACTTTCGACCAACATGTCCAGATCAGTTGACCTTAGAATGCTAGGTTTGAAGGACCCCTCAGGCGTACTTGTCCGGAGACACAAGGCCGGATAAATGTTCTCACCGATTCTTAAAATTTTCAATTATATTTATTATTTAGCAAATTATTCACGTAAACTAAAGGCTCTTAATCCAACCTAATGTCATCGGGAGCTAGCGTTGCTAAGCTTAATTTTCTAAAAGACAATTCTTATAGATTTTACAAGACATTTCAAATTTTTCCAGCTAGGAAGTGGTTTAATTAACGAGTTAAAAAGATAATTAGATTGGCGAAAAGCCACAAAAATTGACACATAAAAGCTAGGTAAAATTTTGCCCTTTAAAGTGAACTTTATTGTCCAAAAATTGTTTTCTAAGGTTGAGATGTGTCTAACAAAAATTTCTGATTAAAATGGTTTGTGTTTTTTATGATTTTTGAGAACTTACAACAAGTGATGGAATTCACCCCCCATGCCCACACTTAAAGATTTGCATTGTCCTCAATGCACTAAAGTTCGACACTAACGGAAAAAAAGAAAAAGAAAAGAAAGGTACTCCCTGGGGTGTGTTGTGTTGTTATCAAGCTCCTGTTTTCAGTGGATGTGATATATTTCCAAGCATGCTCCGAATCATCATAAACATAAAATAGAACTTAGAAAAAAGAAATAGAACACAAATTAAAAGGAACATGCAACTAATAAAGTAAAGAAACATAAAGTAACGGGACATAAAATGAAAATATTTTTTTTAGTACAACCAAATCGGAAATGTAGGTTTTGAAAGTAGAACATAGATCACTCAGCAAGGTCATCGCGATAATGTGCCCATGGATTGCTTTGCTGCGCCCACGCATCGTAGCTTGGAAAGGTGGGCGGCTTCGGCTCATTGTAGTTCCACAGTGGCATCGACATGTAGTCAATGGGTTGGGATTGTCGCGGCCCGTGCACGTTCATAAAATTTCCGCTTTGCCATGCTTGATAGTGCTGAATTTGGGCCTCGCGATAGTGTGCTCTATGAGCATGATCATCATTATGTAACTTCAACAACCTGAACTTCTCATCCTCGGGCACATTAGAGCCTGATGCCCTTACTTGGTTCCGCCTAATTTCTCCCTCGGCTCACCTTGCCGCCTCTTCTTCACTATCATAATCTGGATCCACATTCCTCCATTCAACCTTTCCATGTGTTACTGCATCAGTGAACAGTTTCATTCCACTTATTTTGTTGTAATCAATTAGGGTCATGGGTAATGTGACCAGTGTTCATGTTACCCGTGGAGTGAGTGTGACGGCGGCTCTGGCTAAACGGGTAATGTATTGACCCCCGGTAACCCCACTTCCTTGTCGAGTTCCCTGTGCTGATCCATTTAAAAAGTGAGAAATATGATAAGGAATATGAGTATACCTATCGTGGTGGATCAACTGAATTAGCACCCATAGGTCGGTTTGTGTGACCTTTTCATTCCCGTTCCCCCTTTGTCGCATTGTGCTGGAAATCATCCGATGTAAGTATCAGTGTACATGTTTGATGATTTTCTTGCATGTTGAATTTGAGTTTTGGTAATTCCCCCTTCCGATTTCTGCCCAACGCTGACCCACATTTTTGGTCGGCTCCCATTTACACGCTTCCATGTAATCATTAAATGTGGCTTGGCGTGTTTGAGCGATTGGGTAGAGTTCCAAGTAGTGGGAGAACTCTCTCAGGGAACTAGTGACCCACCGGTTTGCTACACGGTAGTTGATACTCTGTTCGTCCAGGGCTCCACCTACTTTGTCTTGATCGAACGAGAATGTAGATAAACATTCCAATACCAATTCTGCATATACCAGTTCTTTCATGGTGAGCGCGGCCTCCCATGCTCTGCACGTGAAAATCGGGGTTCCATCTTCATATTTTATCTCACGCACCAAATAGGAACGGATTTCATCATCTGCCTTCAATTTTTTAAGCTTTTCCCAATCTGGCGTTTTACCGGCATAAATATGTCTAGTTTGGATATCCCCAAGTACCTTTTCACAGCTTCATCGGGTGGAGCCCCGTTCCAAACGAAGATCGATAAACGAGTGACGCCCATTCACCTTGAGCACGGCAGGGCACCCGTCCGCGTGTTCAGAACTCGAGGATGATGCTGGGTTTTCTGTTTCTTATGAACAAAACAAGATAAGAGAACAAAATAAACAACCGTTAGAAAGTATTAAATTTCATAAATTAACATAAAGTAGAGGTGTTTCGGACGAATTTAAAACATTAAGGCCTAGCCAACACAACCCATACCCACTCTTAGTTGTAAAAAAGTGTACAATTTTGAAAACTAAGTGAGGTTATAGCTACTAAAATTTTCACGGGTTATTTACTTGTAAAACAAAACATACACATGCAACTTTAGATCATTCCAACAAAAAAAAATGAAACTCATTGTAGGTTTATCAATTGAACACATTGCCAAAATTATGGCTAGATATGAACTAAACCTAACTTTTAACTTCAAATAAGGCCTTAATTAATGTGTTTACTTTAAACCACCAATTCATAAAAGAAATTCTGAATTTTGCCTTCAGCTACAAGTGTACAAGTATTTCTTCAACCAAAATCAAACCCTAACTATAAGAAATTGGAGATTTATGTTAGATTGTGGTCCAACACTAACTAATAAGCACAATGCAGTCATTATTTAAAACCCTAACTAAGATTTTCGGCCACTACTTGTTATCTTACCTGAAATTCCACAAAAATATGAATTTAGCCAAAAACCCACAAGAAATTCGAGATTTTGTTCCAAATCTACAAGAAACGATGAAAATAAAGTGGAAGCTAACCTTGGCCGGCATTTTTGGATGGAAGAGATGAGGAAAATCGGAAGAATGTGGGAGATTTGGCCGGAATTTCACGAATAACAGGGCTGATCGTCGCCTGCTCTGCTCGAAGGTTTTAGGGTTTGCTTGGTGAAATCGGCTGGAAGAGGAACGAGAGTTTTATTAAAGCTCGATCTCGCTTTGCTAAAAATCAGACTAGAGTCGCTAGTTTACACGGCCCAAGTAGCGAGCAGATGGGTCGGATATTAGCTTTCCGAAATTTCGGGTTAGAGATCTCCAAAGTTCCCTGTTTGGTTTTCTACTTTTTGGCCGGATACATTCGCTAAGAGAATTTAAAAGTTAGAGATCTCGAAATATCTCTGTTTAATTTCCGGATTTTGGCTATACACACTTGCTAAGCGAGTTTTAGGATTAGAGATCTCGAATTTATGCTGCTCGATTTTCATACTTCCAATTTGATTGCATTGATTTTTGTTTTTTTATTGTTTTTTATTATTTTTATTATTTTTATTATTTTTATTTTTTTTTAAACGCGGAAAGGAAAGGGAAAACAACTTAACACGGGTTGCCTCCAGAGAAGCGCTTCATGGATTTACGAGGCTAGAGCTTGACTCGGTGCTGCTCTCCTACTTCTTTTCCTTCACCGAGGCTAAATAAACAACCTCTCCCGCTCGTCGCTCTTCACCCATTCCCTCAAAATATTGTTTAAGGCGGTGACCATTTACGCTGAAATGATCACCCTTCTCGGTAAGAAGGTCGTCGCTCTTATGGACCAACTTATATTGAGATTGATAAATCAGGACCTTATCACCTGCCTCAAAATTTTTACGAGTCCTTAACTTCATATCATGCAAATGCTTACTCCTTTCTTTGTAAATCCGGGAGTTCTCATAAGCATGAAATATTTCTTCATCGAGTTCGTTGAGTTGATGATGCCTTTCCGTTCCCCCTAAGATGGCATCCATGTTACATTCCTTGATCGCCCAATATGCTTTGTGTTCAATTTCAAAAGGAAGACGACAACCTTTTCCGTACACCATTCGGTATGGTGTGTATCCAGTAAGAGTTTTGAAGGCGGTTAGGAATACCCATAATGCATCATCAAGACGTTGAGACCATGTCTTGGGGTTGTTCACAATGGATTTTGCGGTTATGTTATTCCTTGCAAACTTGGGTAATTCGTCCTTTCGAAATTGGGTCGCCGGTGCAACCTCCGGTGCAACGAATCGATAGTTAGCCATCTGAGATTAAGATTAGAAATTTCTTGCAAAGAGAGTGTAAGTTTGTTAATCGCAGAGAGTAATCGAAGAAGAAAGATTGAAATAACTGTTAGAAAATTTAAAGGTAAAAGAAAAAACGGTTATTTATACTTAATTATCGATATTTATGGTATTGGGAAGTAAAAACGGCTGAAATGACAGCCTTATCCTGTTCCAACGGTAACTTTCTTATTAAGAAAGGTTACCGTTGGGGAGTATGAGGATTAAAATCAGCTTTACCACCCCAGGACTCCAATACCGAGTTAAAAAAATTCAAATTAAATAAATATTAAAATGTATAAAAACATTTAATTTAATTTGTAAAATAATGAAAAATAAAAATTATTTAATTTTGATAAATCAGACGAGTGATACTGAACTGGTCAGTATGAATATCAATACAAAGCGCTCAGTATCAGAAAAATTTAAGGAGAATTAAGGATTCATCATACCCAATTGCCCTAGTAAATACATAAACCTTTCTTCAGAGAGAGGTTTAGTAAACACATCGGCCAATTGGTCATCTGTTGGAACAAAATCTACCTCAACCTTACCCTTTTCCACATTATCTCGAATAAAGTGGTGTCTGATATCAATGTGCTTTGTTCTTGAGTGATGAACTGGGTTCTCAGTGATAGCAATAGCACTCTTGTTATCACAATGAATAGGAGTCTTCTGAAAATTGAACCCACAGTCCATGAGTTGATACTGCATCCATAAGAGTTGAGCACAACAACTTCCTGCAGCAACATATTCTGCTTCTGCTGTGGAAGTTGCTACTGAGTTTTGCTTCTTGGATGACCAACCAACTAGTCTACCCCCGAGGAATTGACATCCTCCACTTGTACTTTTTCTATCCAACCTGCAACCTGCAAAATATGCATCTGTATACCCTTCAAGGTCAAAGTTTGAGTCTTTGGGATACCAAATACCCATGTTAGGAGTACCTGAAAGATAATTAAAAATGCGCTTAACAGCTTTCATATGTTATTCTTTAGGATCAGCCTGATGCCGAGCACACAAGCATGTTGCAAACATGATATCAGGCCTGCTAGCTGTTAAGTAAAGTAAAGAACCAATCATACATCGGTATGTGGACTGACATACTGGTTTACCAGTTTCATCTTTACTTATTTTATCCTGAGTACCCATAGGAGTGTGCATGCAAGATAAATTTTTCAAATTTGTATTTCTTTAGCATGTCATGCACATACTTACTTTGATTTATAAATTTGCCATCAGGCTTTTGATCAACTTGTAAACCAAGAAAGTAAGTAAGTTCACCCATCATACTCATCTGATACTGAGATGACATTATCTTAGCAAACCAGTCACACATTGACTTGTCAATGGAGCCAAAGATAATATCATCTACATATATCTGAATAAGTAAGATGTCAGAACCTTTCCTTTTTGAAAATAATGTTTTGTCAATTTTACCTCATATAAATTTACTTTCAATTAAGTACTCAGACAGGGCATCATACCAGGCTCTTGGAGCTTGTTTGAGCCCATATAAAGCTTTATCAAGCTTGAAAACATAATTAGGAAATTTAGGATCAACAAAACCTGGTGGTTGTTTAACATAAACTTCCTCTTGTAGTAAACTGTGCAAATTTTACACAGAACAGAGCTACCATAGTCCAGATATACCACAAGACTCCTTATGAGTTATATAATGGCAGGGTTCCTAATGTGGAATACTTCCACATCTTTGGGAGTAAATGTTTTGTACTCAGTACTAAACAAAATCTCAACAAATTTGCTCCCAATTTAAAGCAAATGAAGGTGTGTTCATGGGCTACTCTCCACACTCTAAAGCCTTCAGAGTGTCTGTCATCTCAACTGAGATGATTGTAGAATCCATCCATGTTACTTTTGATGAAAATCAGGATGTTCATTCTACTTCAGCAAAGGAATACATTAGTGGCATAGAAATTTTATGCAATCCAGAAAACGTCATTGCTGAACAACCCAAGTCTCACCCATACTATGTTGATCATGGTATGAGTGATACTGATCAATTCAAAACTCAAAATGATTCAAATGTAACAAATCCTGAGGTTCCCATCTCTGAGAACCCCAATACTGAGTTTCCAATTATTGATCTGAACAACTCCACCTATGAAGAAGGTGAAACTTCCAATACTTCTCAAGAATCCACCTCAGATATGCAAAATGAAGAAGAACAGCAACCTGAGGTTTATTAGATGAAGACTGGGTAGAAGCTATGCAAGAAGAGCTTATAGAATTTGAAAGAAAGAAATAAAGCTTGGAACTTAGTACCACCCCCTGCTGGCAAAACTATTATTGGTACTAAGTGGGTGTTCAGAAACAAAATGGACAAGGACGGTGTTGTCATCAGAAACAAAGCAAGACTGGTTGCTCAGGGTTACAGGCAAGAAGAAGGCATTAACTATGATGAAACGTTTGCACCAGTTGCAAGAATTGAAGCTATTAGGCTATATCTTGCATATGTAGCCTTCCAGAACTTCAAAGTTTATCAGATGGATCTCAAGAGGAAGTTTATGTTAAACAACCACCAGTTTTTGTTGATCCTAAATTTCCTAACTATGTTTTCAAGCTTGATAAAGCTTATATGGGCTCAAACAAGCTCCCAGAGCCTGGTATGATACCCTGTCTGAGTATCTAATTGAAAATAAATTCATAAGAGGTAAAATTGATTACACATTATTTTCAAAAAGAAAAGGTTCTGACATCTTACTTATTCAGATATATGTAGATGATATTATCTTTGGTTCCACTGACAAGTCAATGTGTGACTGGATTGCTAAGATAATGTCATCTCAGTATCAGATGAGTATGATGGGAGAACTTACTTATTTTCTTGGTTTACAAGTTGATCAAAAGCCTGATGACACTTTTATAAACCAAAGTAAGTATGTGCATGACATGCTGAAGAAATACAAGTTTGAAAATTTATCTTCCATGCACACTCCTATGGGGACTCAGGATAAAATATGTAAGGATGAGACTGGTAAGTCAGTATGTCAATCCACATACCGAGGAATGATTGGTTCCTTACTTTACTTAACAACTAGCAGCCTGATATCATGTTTGCAACATGTTTGTGTGCTCGGTGTCAGGCTGATCCTAAGGAATCACATATGAAAGCTGTTAAGCGTATCTTTAGATATCTTTCAGGTACTCCTAACATGGGTCTTTGGTATCCCAAAGACTCAAACTTTTACCTTGAAGGGTATACAGGTGCAGACTTTGCAGTTTGCAGGTTGGACAAAAAACGCACAAGTGGAGGATGTCAATTCCTTGGTGGAAGACTAGTTGGTTGGTCATCCAAGAAGCAAAACTCAGTAGCAACTTCCACAGCAGAAGCAGAGTATGTTGCTTCAGGAAGTTGTTGTGCTCAACTCTTATGGATACAGTATCAACTCATGGACTATGGGTTCAACTTTCAGAAGACACCCATTCATTGTGATAACAAGAGTGCTATTGCTATCACTGAGAACCCAGTCCATCACTCAAGAACAAAGCACATTGATATCAGACACCACTTTATTCGAGATAATGTGGAAAAGGGTAAGGTTGAGGTAGATTTCGTTCCTACAGATGATCAATTGGCTGATGTACTTACTAAATCTCTCTCTGAAGAAAGGTTTATGTATCTACTAGGACAATTAGGCATGCTGAATCCTTAAATATTCTCAAATTTTTCTGATACCGTCTGCTCAGTATTAGTTCTAATACTGACCGGCTCAGTATCACTCGTGTGGTTTATCAAAATTCAAAATTTTTATTTTTCATTAATTTATAGATCAAATTAAATGTTTTTATAATTTTTAATATTTTTTTTCATTTAATTTTTTTAACTCGGTATTGGAGTCCTGGAGTGTTAAAACTGCTTTTAACCCTCATACTCCCTAACGGTAACCTTTCTTAATTAGAAAGTTACCGTTGGAATAGGATCAGGCTGTCATTTCAGCCATTTTTACTTCCCAATACCAAAATTATCGCTAATTAAGTATAGATAACCGATTTTCATTTCATTTAAAACTTTCTATCAGTTATTTCATTCTTTCTTCTCCGATTACTCTCTGCGATTAACGATTTTACACTCTCTTTGCTAGCAAATTTCAATCTAAATCACAGATGGCAAATTACCAATTCGTCGCACCAGATGTTGGACCGGCGACTCAGTTTCGAAAAGTTGAAGTGCCCAAGTTTGCGAGGAACAATATAACTGCCAATTTCAATATTCCTCAGGCTTGGGCGTCCCCCGAATTCACACATATAGTCACATATTTGAAGCATTGTCCTATCACTCGAGCACTTACTCTATCTCCTTGAGCCATATATCCGGAGATGTTGTGTGAATTCTGGTGCTCTGCAAGACTGGACTCTCCAGATATGATTATTGGATGGGCTATCTGTGACCAAAGAAGGGTTTTTGTCTCCACTGCTATTATTTGGGAAACACTGAGACTTCCAGCCCATGCTCAGTATGAGCCGTATGTTGATCGAATAGAGGTTAGGTCAGTATTACCTTTTATTGGTCACAGAGGAACCACGGGTATTATTAAAAGAAATGAATTTGGTCCAATGTGAGGTGTTCTTATTTCTACAATCATTCGTTGTATGACCCACAAGACTGGAGCTTTGGACCAGATTAAAGAGTTTGGGATGCAGATAGTACATGCCATGTACTATGGTCGAGATATTGACTATGCAAGGTTGATATTCAATGAGCTAGCTACTCTGGTTAGGGCTCAAATCAGGGAATTCAATGTACCATTCTGCAGATTTCTATCCCTCATCTTCCAAAGCTCAATGCCTGCACACATTTATGATAAATTTCAAAGTCCAAGAGCTGATCTTCCTCCCTTAAATGAGAAGATATATATTTTTACAGACCAAGGGAAGGAGAACCTGTACTGAGTCACTCCATGTGGGCCATTGTACAGGCACACTTAAATGATCTAGAAGATGATGAAGAAGCTGATTCTGATACTGAATCAGATGATGATAATGATGATGGTGGTGATGGTGGTAATGCAGATCAAGATGTTGAGATGTTGGATGCTCAACAGAACAACCACTCAGCCCACACCATGAACAGGACCCTGATGCTCCTCATACTGCATCCGACACTAATACTGAGTCACTCGAGGTACAACCTCTTGTTCTAAGAAGAAGAAGACGAAGTTTGACTCCAATAATGATGGGGGCCTTATCATCTGAAGATGATATGCAGCATGCTCACATTCCTTCATTAACCGCCTCTCTTCAAGAGTAGAACATAGTTACTGCCACTGCTGACCTTCCAGGTCCTGAACCGGAACAAATTTCTCAACCAATTGAGGAACCTCATGTTCCTCTTGATGTGGAGATCCAATATGAGCAACACACACTGGAAGGGGCTCAGGCTAGAAGAGAAATAGGTCCTGAGGGTGCTGGTGCCTCAAATCAACATACAAATGATCCAGCACCGACCTCTGCAGATGTTCGAAGGGAATCTGACAAAGTCTCAGGTATGAATTTATATAAAACTCTAAAAATCATATATATATATATATATATATATATATATATATATATATATATATATATATATATATATATATATATATATATATATATATATATATATATATATTTCCCAAATAGAGACTAAGTGTTGGCCAGTACCAACTCAATACTGACCAAAGTCTCAAACGAACTTTCAAATATATATCCTTTTATGGCCAACATAGTTAGCCCACTGCTGCTATGCAAGATGCATACACTGAGCACCTAAATGATCACTGCCAGTCTACAGTTGTCTCAACATTTAAAGAGACAATGGTGGTTGATGTCACACTGACACCCACTAGTGTTGCTTGAATCATGTCCAACTTATTCTTGAGTTGGATCACATGATTCAAGAAGTGATCACTAACCCTTAAGACACAATAGCCAAATACTATCTATGGGGTTTTAGCCACATTTCTGTTATCACTCTGATACCGAGTGATAAACATTGAAGATAAAAAGAAGCACATCCTAGGCTTCATTTCCTATAACCAAAACTTTTTAGAAATTGTGACCAATCCTACACTGAGCTACTTAAATTCACACTCACTTTTTACTGAAAAACTTCTTGCACATGCTTTGCACGAGTCCACAATATTTCATCATAAACCAGATGAAATACAGACTTCCAAATTCTGTTTAAATGAATATAGAGTTAAACAAAAACCCAATTCTATTTGATAAACCTTTCTTTCTAACCAGTTTTATGTTTTTGTTTCTTTAGCACCATCTGTGCAGGGTATTCAAGCATCTAGGGCTCAAGAGGAACATGTGACTCTGCAGACGATCATGCAGCAGATCCTGGCCATGCAGAACACACAGAACAACATACTGGCCAAGATGAACACCATGAGTAGTGAGATTGACTCACTAAAACAACCAGTCGCACTACTCCAACAACAACATCAGCCTCCACCAACTCCACAGTCTCAACATGGTGGAAACAATGAAGAAGATGAAGGAGGAAATGATACTGAGCCAAGGAAATCACCCTCCAATGCTGATCCTGAGGGTGATACTGATGCTGCCACCGAGCCTATGCTCTCCCCTACACATGATGATCCAGAAGGGGACATAGGTGGTGATAATGAACCTCTTCCATCCCCATCCAATGATAACAATAAGGGGAGAAGAGACAAAGAGAAAGAGAAGATGATGTAGATCAACCTGAGCCATCTGCTCAGGGGGAGAAAAAAAGGAAATTAAATCAAGATCAACCTCCACGGTAACAACAACAACATCAGCAAACCACTCATACTGAACCACTTCGATTCCAGTATGAGAGAAGAAGACAAAGAGGGAGGTCAGTTCTATAACAACTTGAAGAACCATCTGAGCCAACTGCTCAGGGGGAGACTACCACTGACCAACCTCAGCAAGTTGATACTGAGCCTCCTGCTCAAGAGGTGAACAACTTACAGATCATTGTCTATAGGCCTTTTGTCTGGCCTATTGCTGATGATGAAGATGAAGAACCCAATCCAGTGCCATCTCAGAATTTCCTTAACTTTGCACTGGATGTGGCAAACAAAGAAAGCTCTTCATCATCATCCTCCGATGATGAAGAGCCTCCAAAACAACCAATCTCTCCTCATGGTGAAGTGGCTTCTAGACCTCCTAGAAGGCCAATCACTAGAAGAATGACCAGAGTGGTTATGTCCTCAGAATCAAGTGAAGAATCTGATCCAGCTCCTTTAATCACCAGACCAAGGAGATCTGTTCATAATACTGAGGAGGAGACTTCTCATCATACTGAGGATGAGATTGAGGCTCAAAGATTCTTCCCCATCAAGGAAGAAGATCCTGACACTGATACTGATACAGATGTTCCATGGAAATCTCACATTGTAAGAAGAAAAGGTGATGATCTTCTTCAACAGTACTGGAACATAGTTGCTCAAAGAACAAGGTATAGGGAGAATAGAATGGGTATGCTGAGGAATAGAACATTTCTCAGTGTGAGGGATATATGCTGGCTAAACTTCTATGTCAACAAGATCAAAGTTAAAACTGTTGACATGTCCATTTTAGCAGTATGTACTGGACCAATCAGTCCTCCCATGAAGATCTTTCTTCATGATATCCAGAACATGGGACTCCAAGACTGGGTGAAAATTGCAAGACTAATAAAGGAGTTGCCATCAAGATCCTCAGAAGCCCAAGTGATGCTGGATGAAATCTGGGTTGTTGCTGCAGTATGCTTTGAGAAAGGAATATTATATCAGGCAGAATACAGGGCACTCAGTGTGATGACTGAGGCTTACAAGAACAACAAACCTGAGTGTCTTAACACTTTCATGCTTTTCAACTCATACCCTGTACCTCCTAACCTTGTTTTCCGGGATCAAAAGAGCACCATATATCCAACCTCTGGATATATGTACACAGACCCAAAAGATAGGGAATGATTTATCACTGAAGAAGACTTGCCAAAAGCTCCTATTAGTCATGTTGTGGGTCTGAGGTGGATGATAACCAAGAAGGAGGATTCTTGGTTCAGGAAGAAAATTGTTGCTGTGCTCAACAACAGGCAGGATGAACTGAAGAAAAGAGAAGAGTTCATCCACATCAAACAAGAGGTCTTCTGTGAGTTTGAATCTATCAACAGAAGATGAAGAAGAAGACTCCGCTGCCTATTTTTTTGTTTATTAATTAATTCTCTTTGTAATTGTCTTGTTATCATTAGATAGGGGGAGATTGTTAAGGCAAAAAGCCTTACCCCTTAGGATCTTAAGATAACAAGACAACCTTGACTAGCTTAGATTAGTTTGTAGAATATTTTGGCTAAGTCTCGGTGTGATACTGAGTGGGCAGTATTGGCCACTCACTATCAGTACTCAGTATTGGAAATCCAATACTGAGTACAAGGACTGAGTTACATTTTCACATGTAACTGACTAAGATCAAATCCCTTGATCTTAGTCATTTTCCTTGTCTAGTCATTCGGTTACTCTTTTGCCCATTATGTAAGATCTGTATATCAATATAAATAGAGATCACTTGGCAAAAGAGAACTTACCAATTTACACGTTCATTCATATATCTTTGTAATTGTTCAAGTGGTCTTATATTTCCGCTATAAGCCACACTTTGTGGAATAATATACGTTTGACTAAATTTGTGTGCTTTACACCTTAATTGTCTTAAGTAAATTAGAAGTTAACAATTAACAAGAAATCCAGGGTTGTTGTGACCTAACAAGTCAACATGTCAGATAGAGAATATGAGGACCGTACTCCACTATTATCAACAACAGTCAATAAATCATATGAAGGATTCTATGACCGTACTCCAACATTATCAACAATGGTCAGAAAATCCAATGCAAACCACATAACCGCACTCTCACGTCTTCAACAACGGTCGGGAACCAAGGATCATCACCGAATCGACAAAGCCACAACTTCAAGAAAAGACTTTCGCTGCTAACTGCTCAATATATGGGTCTAAATTTCGTCGATTTACTTGAAGTCTTCTTACTTTGTATTGGTTGAAAAGCCAATTAAAAGTATCATTTTCACAGATCAACAAAAGCTGAAACTGATACATCAACAAAACTGCTCAACAAATTATCACTCAGTTCCAGCTTTTACTAAAAATGAAGACTTCAAAGATATGCTATCTAGACTATTGTTACAAAGGGGGAGATTTTTAGAACTTAATATGTTGTAAGGAATAGTCTAGGGGCTAGAATTGCCAACATTGTATAGTATTAATCTAGTCATTAGAATTAAGCTAGACAATTAGTGATCAGTATAAATACCTCAAGTGTAATCACTAATTGTAACTTTGCCAAACTTAATCACTAATTCACTATTACAACTTGCATTGTTCTCTCCCTTTTTTTCTACTTTCTATCTCTAAAAGCCCTCATCTTCTTCATCAAGTTTCATTTAAATCACCATCAAAGAAGCAAACAATGGATTGAATGATCAATAGGAATCACAATCTGGCTCAAACTTAATTGCCCCTCTTACCATTTCATTTATTTATTAGTCATCATAAACAACTTTATCCTGAAATTGTGCCAAAGTTCAAACATTACTATCCTTTTCATTAGTCAATTAAGATTCTTTAATCTTGAGAAGCAACAATCGTTTTATTTAATTAAATATTCGGTATTATTTCTTGCACCTTGCCACGTATATGTTAGCTCAAAATAAAATAGTTATTCTTCTACTTCTTGTTGGTGCTTTTCCCAATTACTTAATTCCTAGTTTTTAATTACAAGTAGTTAGTTAGTTAGTCGTATTATTTTTCATATAAATTGTATTGACTTTCTATATAAAAGTAAGAAACTTTGATAAATATGGGATGATGACGTAAGCATAGTCATATCAATGAGTCGCAAAGGATCATCACCATTGTAATGATCGTGATTGGGCGACGACCATATAAATTAAACTTTCAGCAAAGAGAACGAGAATTAGTTTATATATTATATTTTTTTAATCTCTAAACCACAATTCACAAGTATTTATACCGATTGTACAAATATATGAAGCAATTATTTTGATAGATAGATTATAAAAATATAATGTAAAAATCACCACCTAAAGAGAACGAATACTTAATGTTGATTTTTTTTAAACATTAGCAGAAATTTTATAAGAACAAACTAGCAAGAAGCTAGATAACAAATCAACCAACTTATGTAAGAAAAAAAAAACGAAAATGGAGAACAAAGCCAAATACTCCGAACTAACTTATCAATCATGCGAGGCATTAATATTTATTAATTTTTTGAACGACAAATCCTATACTACACCTAATTTCCACATATGTCCATGACGAGACTTGAACCCCCAACTTCAAATTTGAGAGGCAAACACCATACCGTTAGGCCAAATGCCCTTTGATATTAAATATTAGGCTCTAACGAGTTTCAAGAACTACTTCTAAATAATTATGTATATTGTACATACAATAAATTACCCGTATAATATGTAATCACCATTAATTAGAGATATCGTTATTAAAATTATATTTATAAAATAAGATTGTTTTAGTTTGTTTGTTTACAATATGTGTTGAACACAAAATGTTGATTTAATCCATAGTTTTCTTGATGTATTGATAAAATTTGGTGAGAAAGAAATGGAGTTTTAGAGAGAGAAAGTGGAGAGAGGTTAGAGAGAATAGAAGCTTCTAGGCTAAGGAATATTTCATTTGATGTGCAAAGCTTATAATAATCATCATTTCATTAACTATTTATACATCAACCACTAAGCACATGGTTAGGACTAGTTTTGGGCTTAATCAACGTAATTAGGTTTAATTAAACTAGTTTAAGAAGAGGGTATAAATACCATGTGATAGTATAAATACCATGTGATAAGCACGATGATGTAGCTTTTCACATTAATCAATTCAAACACACTTTTGTTAAGCTCATTCTCACTAGTACAAAAATAGCTTTTAGCCAAGGTTTTTTTTAAAACAACCTCGTCACAGGTTAACATGTTCGTGTGACTGAATATCACAAATAATGTTCTAATGTTGTTTTTGCCACATTTTAACTAAATTATTGTGGCAATTGCAAATTAGATTTGAACACTTTAGCCACGATTTAACGTGATAAACGTGTCCATTGCTAGCCACGGTCATGTAGCGTGGCCATATGTCATACTTGTTGCCATGATTTATTTTGTTAAAACGTGACATTATTTTGAGGCGGTTAATACGTGAGGCGAAAGACGCATATTTAGCCACATGAATCAACTACTCGTGTGTCCAAAAATTGGGATTCATTTGCCACATGAAATTCATTATTGTTGAAAGAAGTATACAACTGTTGGAATATGCTTCGCGCTCATTACATATAGTTATATGGCTAGTTGTATGTGAGCTTAAATGGTCACATACTTATACACCAAACACCATTAGATATATGTAATATAATTAGTGTAATTATATTATTTATATAAATTAACCGATTAAAGTTTTGTGTTAAATTGTTAAGTATGAAACTTAGTTGGTGTGCTAAAAAAAATAACACAGAGACAAGGGACCTAAATGTAAAGTACAATTAGGAAACATGAAAGAATTAGGCAAATTAATTAAAAAACCCTAATCCCCTCTTGATAACGATATACAGCCGCATAACACAATCAACACAAAAAGCAGGTTGTGGTTTTCTAATGGTATATTCGTACGCATAAAACCATATGACACAAAAGAGATTCCTTTTGTTGATTGTGATTTGGGACGTCCGAATTCTTTTGGGTTATTGATTTTGAGCAAGGACTAACATTCTATTTGGTGTTCTTGATAAGGTGTAGTGTGAATACCATTAGATGAATTATACATTGACTTCTTGGAGTTCTTCATCCCTATTCGTTGGTATAATCAAAAGCTTCAAGGGTATAATTTCTACATACTAAACTCTTTGTTAATTATTGCTTAATTATTTTGTCAATATGTGGATCCGTTATTAGTGATTTATTTGTTGTATTTTCGATGCGCTTTATTTTGATTAAACCGTAAATCACTAACAATGCTATCACGAGTCATCATATTGATGATTTAATTAATTAACAAGTTTTTTTTGTAAAAAGTAGCAATAATATTAATAAAATTGGATTAAAAATTTGACTTTTTTGGAACCCTAGTTGCTACTAGTTAAAAAACCTATATAAAAAATTAATCTTGTTTATTGAATTTTTTATATTTTTTGGATTGGATTTTATTTTAATTGTTAATTGTTGTATATGATATAACATGTATTTTTGTCATATCCCAAACCAATACCTTGTCAAATGTTGATTGATTGTGCAAAATCGATGAAAACCTAAACCCATTTTGTGTTGTGAATGAATGTGTTGGATTGATTGTTGTTTGGAAAAACCGTGTTTGGCTCTTGTTGTAATTTCAATTTTTATTTATTTTTTGTGCCAATTTTTGGGGCAAATTTCAGTTGTAAATGTATTAGAATAGTTGTATTTATATTACTTTTATCACTTGTAATTTGTTGACCAAGAATGAAGAAAAGATTGAAGAAAAACAAGATTTTCGGCACCTCCTGCGCAGCTGCACGAAAAACAGAACTGTAGGAGTTCCCGAACTCCGTTGGAACTGAAACCACCGCCAAATGTTCCGTATCTCAAAGATATAGAGGAGTGAAAAAGGTCGGGAAGACTGAAATGGGCGTCTTCTAGGGCGAATTTCACTCTATACGAAGCAGAAACTTTTGGACAGATTCTTCACTTCACTGTTTTGGGTAATTTTGGGTTCTACTTGCTTTTGGATCAAGTCGGAGCCCATTGGGTTTATGTAGGCCCGTTCGGTTCATGTTGGCCCGTCCCCTAGCTTGACCTTTCGGTCTGTCGTGATGACTCACGTGACCGAATTTAGGTAATCATCGGTAGAGGTTTTGCACAAATTGTGTTGCATGTTTTTACTTGTATGTTTGTGGTTGTTATTTATTTTCTATTCGATATAAAACACAACGACTAAAATAAGATTTTTGAAACACAAAAATTAAACATCCAAATTTTTAATCATCAATTATTACTTGTTAATCATCGATGATTATTGTTTAATCATCTATGATTACTGTTTAATAATCAATGATTACTTGTTAATCATCGATGATTACAGTTTAATTATCTATGATTATTCTTTAATCTCAACTAGCCTTTTGATTAAAACAAATGTTTAAATATGATTTAAAACTTATAAATTAATAATCGCCAAAACTTTTACCGCTTATTAAACCGACTTATGAAGTGGTATGAATGAAGTACATGATTCATTCATATCTTAATAATTTTTTCTTAAAATTTCATACCTAAAATTTAAGTCACGCCGTCTAATTGGTTGAAATCACTTGCTTCTCCTTTAAAATTTACGTGAGACGTGGTTTTAATTTAGATCTGAGGTCATTATTGTCTACGCGTGAGACCTAGATTTATTTTGACACGATTTCGCATTGGATGACTTGATCGAGTTAACGGTGAGACCTTGACACGAGGCGAAGATGCGACAAACATGTCACTTGACCCTAGATGCTTGTTCACTAGGTGCCATGAAGTCCCATAACTCTAAGAGTTGCACTTGTAATGCAATTGTTGATCGTCACCTACCTATTGGATCTATCATTGCTAGCAGATCTGTTAAGGCAAAAAGCCTTGCCCCTATGGATCTCAAGATAAACAAAACAACCTAGACTAGCTTAGATTAATATGTTGAATAAAATAGCTAAGTTTAGGTCTGATACTGAGTGATCAGTATTAGAACTCAGTATAAGTACTCAGTATCAGATAGTGATACTGAGTACAAGGACTGAGTAGAAGGACTGAGTTTCTATATGTAACGGACTAAGATCAAATCCCTTGATCTTAGTCATTTTCCTATCTTAGTCCTTCGGTTACTCCTTTGCCCATTATGTAAGATCTCTATATCATTATAAATAGAGATCATCTTGCAAAGGAGAAATTACCAATTCACTTTACACTTTCACATATTTGTAATTGACTAGTGGTCTTGTTATTCCGCAACAAGCCACACTTAGTGGATTTATACATTGACTATATTCTTGTGTTATCACTCTAATATTTCTCTAAATATAATAATCTATCAATCAACATTAAACCAGGGTTGTTGTGACCTAACAACTGGTATCAGAGCAGGCTAAATAAACTCTTATTTAGTCGATCTATAACCCTGGCAGCCATTTCCTACATCTATCCCTCCAATACTCAAAAATCCAAAATGTCTACAATTGTTGCACCAATTATGTCTGGAAAGGGAGTACCCATCTTTGATGGAAAAGACTTCCATCAATGGAAGCTCAAAGCTCAGTGGTATCTTGAATCTATTCACCATGAGATGCTCACTGTGCTAAATGATGGTCCCATCATTCCACAAACTGTGGAACATGTTGCTGCTACTGATGATGCTCCTGAGGGCATAAGATCTGTACCTAAACTAAAGCATAACTGGACTGATACTGACCGTCAGTTGTATGCTTTAGACTCCAGAGCTAAAGGAGTGATTGGTAATGCTGTTACCAAAGAGATACTTAATGCAATTATGAAATTGCCAACAGCAAAGGCTATGTGGGATAGCCTATCAGTCACCTATGAAGGCACAGCAAAGGTGAAGTTGCAAAGAAAAAGCAACATGAGAAGGAAATATGAAAATTTCTTTTCAACTCCAAATGAAGACATCACCACTCTCTATAACAGGTTTAATACTGTTATCCATGATTTAATCAGTGTAGGCATCGTAAAAGAGGAAGGAGAGCTTGTTCAAAAGTTCCTGGATAGTCTTCCTCAACAATTTCTTGACATGACAAATTCTGTCAATGCTGCTAACAACATTGAGTCATACACTCTTCAAACTTTGTATGGTCTAATGTTGAATCATGAGGAGAATAATGCTGCAAGACTGATCAACTGGAAGAAAACTGACAAGTCTTCCACTGGCATGGCTCTAGTTGTACAACAGGCCTATACTGTGACTGAGCCAGATGAACCAGAAGTTGATCTTGCTGATGCTGAGGCAGAAGAGCTTGAAACTCAAATGGCTCTTATGTCTATGAAGCTGGATCAGTTGAAGAAGAAGAGGCTTGGTGTTAGCTGTTCTAATACTGACCCAAGATCAGGTCTGTGCTATAGGTGTGGAAACCCTGGACATATTGCTGCAAATTGTAATACCAAGTCTTCTGAGACTGACCAAAATGACAAAATTGCATACCGAGCAAAAAGGTATAGAGACAAATATGTCAAGCTGAAGAATTGGAGCAAGGGAAAGAGGGCAGAAGGGAATGGAGCACCTCATCAAGCACTTTACTCAGAAGCCTAGATGGATGAAGAGTTAAGTGATGATGAAGAAGAGATTGAGAATAAAGCCTTTATGGCTTTCACTGAAGATGATTTGAAGAGCTCCTTTGAAAAGGATATCAAAGAGGCTGAGAGGATGAGTGTTCATACTGATTGGGATTCCACTCAATTGTACAAGGTAAGTTCCTTTCAAACTTATTCAGTGAATGAAAAAACCAAGATTTTTGAGTATATGCTTGTTGATCTTAAAACTTCTGTACAAAAAGAAAAAGCTTTAAAATTAAAAATTCAAGAACTTGAAAGGGTAAATAATGAGAACTTGGATAAATTAGCAAAATATAAAGATTTAGAACTAAATTTTTCAGATTTAAAAGACATTAACCAAAGATTAGCTGATAAAGCTCATTTACACAAACTTGAAAAAGAGAAATTTGAAAAACAGTGTAAATCTTGGGGAAATGCTTCAATAAAATTAAATAAATGTTTAAATGAACAATTTCCAGAAAATGTGAGGGCTGCACTTGGTGTTGATCCTAAATTTAAAAACAGGAACAATTTTGCTGATTTATTTGAAGAATTTTCCACTATGAATCCTATTAATTTTGTAAAAGCTAAAACTTTATGTGAAGTTGGATGTCAAACTGAGTCAGATGATGAGGAAAATCAAATTTTAGAAAAACCTATTGGCCCTTCCATCTGTTCAAAGTGCTATACTGAGCTACAAGAACTCAGTATTGAATTTCAAATAACAGAAATTTCTGATACCGAGCTACCAATAGTTCAGTATGACACTTCTGCTGTTCCACCTTTTGAATTATTATTTAATACAACAACTTTTGAATTATATAATGATAATAAGACAACTTCTATCTCACATGTTTCATCAAATACAGAAGTTGCAGGAACAGAAACATCATATACTGAGAAATCTAAAGAACCTGTTAAAATTGTTTCTATAAAACATGATAAACAAAAACCAACCTTAACTAGATCCTTAGCTGGCAGAGACAAGAAGTCTACCACAAATAATATTAGAAAGACTTCTCTGCCAAATAAAAAGAAGCAACCAGGTCCTTCATCTCCTAAACCAGTTAAAAACAATGTTAAGATACCTATCAAAAATGACAAAATTAACATTTTAAAAACACTTGGTGATCAGGTCAAATCTTTAAGTAAACAATTTGCAAAACTTGTTCATACTGACTTACCAAAAGTGAAACATTTTTCTAAAATACCTTATGAAAATATGTTTAGAAATAGACCCAGGAAATGTTATAGATGTCATCATACTGGTCACAAGGGAGATGAATGCTGGACTGATCTCTCAAGTTCTAGGTATTCAGTACCAAAGAAAAGGAGAGAAACTAAGTCAGTATCACCAAAGAAAACTTCTAAAGTTACCTCCGAAGTGATACTGACCTCTCCACATAAAGAGATCAAGTTAAAATATGTTTATCCCACCAAAGGTCCCATTCAAAAATGGGTTCCTAAAAAGAACTAACTCTTATTTTGTGTCTTGTGCAGGGTGATAGAAAGTGGTATTTAGATAGTGGCTGCTCAAGACACATGACAGGCAGTATGGAGTACCTTCTCAATTATACTCCAGAGAAGGGTCCTTCTGTCAAGTTTGGAGATGACTCGGTGGGAAAGACAAGAGGTTATGGTGTGATCAAGGCAGGCAACATAACTTTTAAAAGAGTTGCCTATGTAGAGGGTCTTAAACACAATCTGCTCAGTATCAGCCAGATGTGTGATGATGACAATGAAGCTCGATTCAGGAAGGTTGCAGGAATCATCTACAATGATAAAGGGCAGCCTGTACTCATTGCTAGAAGAGAAAAAGATGTATATGTGGTCAACCTATCTGAAATAGATCCAACTATTCGAGTATGCCTGCTTTCTAAAGTCAAGCCAGAATTGCATTGGCTATGGCACAAGAAACTCTCTCACATCAACTTTAGAAATATCAACGAGCTCAGTATGAAGAAACTGGTGAGAGGGTTGCCCACTATTACTTACTCAAAAGATAAGTTATGCTCAGCATGTGAAATGGGAAAGCAGAAGAAGAGTTCATTCAAGTCCAAAGTCAATCATTCCATCAATGAACCTCTTACCATGATACATATGGATCTTTTTGGCCCCATCAGCACACCATCTTTGGCCAAAAAGATCTATACTCTAGTCTTAGTTGATGAATTCTCAAGATACACTTGGGTCATCTTCCTCAAGACTAAGTCAGATGCAACAACAGAAATCATTGCCTTTATAAAAAGAGAGGAACTTCAAAAAGGCAACAAGGTCAAGCAACTTAGAAGTGACCATGGTACTGAGTTTAAGAACTCAGTATTAGCTGATTTCTGTGAAGAAAAAGGAATCATTCAAAACTTCTCTGCAGCCTATACACCACAACAAAATGGTGTTGTAGAAAGAAAGAACAGAACACTAATTGAAGCTGCAAGAACTTTATTATGCCATGCTGGACTGGCACTGAGTTTCTGGGTTGAAGCTGTAAACTGTGCAAACTTCACTCAGAATAGAGCAACTATAGTCCAAAGACATCTGAAGACTCCATATGAGTTATACAATGGCAAGATTCCTAATGTGGAATATTTCCACATCTTTGGGAGTAAATGCTTTGTACTCAGTACAAAACAAAATCTCAATAAATTTGCTCCCAAATCAAATGAAGGTGTGTTCATGGGCTATTCTCCACACTCTAAAGCTTTCAGAGTGTATATCATCTCAACTAAGATGATTGTAGAATCCATTCATGTCACATTCGATGAAGATCAAAATGAGCATTCTACCTCAGCAAGTGAAGACATAAGTGGCATAGATATTCTATGCAATCCAGAACACTCCATTGCTGAACAGCCTAAGTTTCATCCACACTTTATTCCTAATAAATTTAATGAAACTGATCAAGTTCAAACTCAGTATCACTCAAATGAGACTCATACTGAGGTTCCCATAACAGAGGACCTCCATACTGAGTTTCCAACTAATGATCTGAACCACTCTATTTATGAAGAAGGTGAAACATCCAACACTTCACAAGAATCCACATCAACTCTGCAAAATGAAGATGAACAGCAACCTGCACTGTCTAATACTGATCTGAATTCCACTCAGCATCAGACGGACAACACACCAAATCAACAAGATATTGTTGATCCTATTTCAAATGCTCCCTTAGGAAACAATTTAAGGGAACACAGAGACCATCCACACTCAAACATTATTGGTCCTATTGAAGAAGGTGTCCAAACAAGAAGAAAATTAGAATTTCCAACCCAAGCTACTGCAAATTTTTGTTTCTTCTCAAGTTTTCTATCTACCATTGAACCAAAGAAAGCTGATGAAGCTTTATTAGATGAAGATTGGGTAGAGGCTATGCAAGAAGAGCTCACAGAATTTGAGAGAAACAAAGTTTGGAACTTAGTGCCACCTCCTTCTGGCAAAACTATTATTGGTACTAAGTGGGTGTTCAGAAACAAGATGGACAAGGATGGTGTTGTCATCAGAAACAAAGCAAGGTTAGTTGCTCAAGGTTACAGGCAAGAAGAAGGCATTGACTATGATGAAACTTTTGCACCAGTTGCAAGGATTGAAG
This sequence comes from Calendula officinalis, assembly GCA_963853835.1. Lineage (NCBI taxonomy): Eukaryota > Viridiplantae > Streptophyta > Magnoliopsida > Asterales > Asteraceae > Calendula > Calendula officinalis. Next base: position 5,276,283 of record OY970828.1, on the reverse strand, counting down.
CTATTAGGTTGTATCTTGCATATGCAGCCTTTAAGAATTTCAAAGTTTATCAGATGGATGTCAAAAGTGCTTTTCTAAATGGAAAACTCCAAGAAGAAGTTTATGTTAAACAACCTCCAGGTTTTGTTGATCCTAAATTTCCGAATTATGTTTTCAAGCTTGATAAAGCTCTATATGGGCTCAAACAAGCTCCAAGAGCCTGGTATGATACCCTGTCCGAGTACCTTATTGAAAATAAATTTACAAGAGGTAAAATTGATAAAACATTATTTTCAAAAAGGAAAGGGTCTGACATCTTACTCATTCAGATATATGTAGATGATATTATCTTTGGTTCCACTGACAAGTCAATGTGTGACTGGTTTGCTAAGATAATGTCAACTCAGTATCAGATGAGTATGATGGGAGAACTTACTTACTTTCTTGGTTTACAAGTTGAACAAAAGCCTGATGGCACTTTTATAAATCAAAGTAAGTATGTGCATGACATGTTAAAGAAATACAAATTTGAAAATTTATCTTCCATGCACACTCCTATGGGTACTCAGGATAAGATAAGTAAGGATGAAACTGGTAAACCAGTATGTCAATCCACATACCGAGGTATGATTGGTTCCTTACTTTACTTAACTGCTAGTAGGCCTGATATCATGTTTGCCACATGTTTGTGTGCTCGGTATCAGGCTGATCCTAAAGAATCACACATGAAAGCAGTTAAACGCATCTTTAGATATCTTACAGGTACTCCTAACCTGGGTCTTTGGTATCCCAAAGACTCAAACTTTAACCTTGAAGGGTACACAGATGCAGATTTTGCAGGTTGTAGATTGGACAGAAAGAGCACAAGTGGAGGATGTCAATTTCTAGGTGGAAGACTAGTTGGCTGGTCATCCAAGAAGCAAAATTCAGTAGCAACTTCCACAGCAGAAGCAGAATATGTTGCTGCAGGAAGTTGTTGTGCTCAATTATTATGGATGCAATATCAACTCTTAGACTATGGGTTCAACTTTCATAAGACTCCCATTCATTGTGATAACAAGAGTGCTATTGCTATCACAGAGAACCCAGTCTATCACTCGAAAACCAAGCACATTGATATCAGACACCACTTTATTCGAGATAATGTGGAAAAAGGTAAGGTTGAAGTAGATTATGTATCAACAGATGAACAATTGGCCGATGTGTTTACTAAACCTCTTCCTGAGGAAAGGTTTATGTATTTACTAGGGCAATTAGGTATGTTGAATCCTTAATCTTTCTCAAATTTTCTTTAAAACTGAGCGCTCAGTATCACTCCTGTTGATACTGACCACTCAGTATCACTAGTCTGTTATCATCAAGATTTAAAATTTTTATTTTTTTTATTAATTTCAAGAGTAAAATAATTGTTTTTATATTTTTTTAAAATTTTTAAAAATTAATTTTTTTTAACTCGGTATTGGGGTATGACGGCTCTTACACCGAGCTTAATCCTCATACTGCTCAAACGGTAACCTTTCTCAATAAGAAAGTTACCGTTGGCAGAGGATAAGGCAGTCAAATCAGCCGTTTTTACTTCCCAATACCTTAATTATCTTTCAAATCTCTTATAAATAACCGTTTTTTTTTTCTTCAAACATTTTTTAACAGTTATTTCACTCTCTATCTTTACTCTTTAAATTCTCTCTGCGATTTAACGATTTCACTTCTTCTTAGAAAGCAAACACAGTTAAATCCAAATCACAGATGGCCAATTATACTTTCGTCGCTCCAGAGGTTGCATCGGAAATCAAATTCCGAGATGAAGAACTGCCCAAGTTTGCGAGGAACAACATCACAGCAAATTTCACTATTCCTCAAGCCTGGGTATGCCAAGAATTCACAAACATTGTGACTTTTTTGAAGCATTGCCCAATTGCTCGTGCTCTGACCTTATCTCCTAGAGCAATCTACCCAGAAATGTTATGCGAGTTTTGGTATTCTGCCACACTCGATTCTCCCGATATGATTGCTGGGTGGGTAATTAGAGATCAAAGAAGAGCATTTGTTTCGACTGCTATTATTCGTGAAACACTGAGGCTTCCTGCACAAGCTCAGTATGATCCTTTCGTTGACAGAACAGAGGCACGATCAGTATTGCCGTTTTTGGGCAGAAGAGGCACAACAGGCATTATTAAAAGAAATCAATTTGGTCCTATGTGGGGTATTCTCATTACAACAATTATTCGGTGTATGACCCACAAGACTGGTGCTTTGGACCAAATCAATGAATTTGGGATGCAAATTGTACATGCCTTGTACTACGGAAGAAACATTGATTATGCAAGGCTCATCTTCAATGAATTAGCTGCTTTGGTTCGGGCTAACATAAGGGAAAAGAATGTCCCTTTCTGCAGATTCTTATCACTCATCTTTCAACATTCAATGCCCACACATATTTATGATGAATTTCACAGTCCAAGGGTTGATCTTCCTCCACTCAGTGAGAAGATTTTCTTCTACAGACCAAGAGAAGGAGAGCCTCTTCTAAGTCCTCCTATGTGGGCAATTGTTCAAGAACACATCGATGATGCAGAAGACATGTCTGATACTGAGTCAGACAATGATGATGATGATAATGATGATAATAGTGGTAATGGAGCACAGGCTGGTCAAGATATTGAGATGCAGGATGTTCCACAAGTTCAAGAACCGACTCAACAACATCTCTCTTCACCTGCACAGAATCCTGATGCTCCTCACATTGAAACAGTGTTTGATACTGAGTCCTCTGAAGACACACCACTGGTCCTTCAAAGAAGAAGAAGAAATCTTTCCCCTATCATTATGGGAAACTTATCATCTGAGGAGGTGCAGCCTGTAAATGTTCCATCATTAACTGCATCTCTTCAAGCCCAAAGCCTAATTGCAGCCACAGCTGCCTTCCAGCTCCAGAACTAGTTTCAACTGCTCAACCAATTGAGGAACCTCATGTTCCTCTTGATGTGGAGATTCAATATGCACAAACTACACTGGAAGGTGCTCAGCATGACAGAGAGGTCGGTATTGAAGATGTTGGTGCTGCACATCAACAAACCCATGATCCTGCACCGACCTCTGTAGATGCTAGAAGGGAATCTGACAGAGTCTCAGGTATGAATTTCTAAAAAGCCCTTAAACTTATATATATATATATTTCATTCCCAAATAGAGACTAAGTATTGGCCAGTACCAACTCAATACTGACCAAAGTCTCAAACGATCTTTCAAATATATATCCTTTTATGGCCAACATAGCTAGCCCACTGCTGCTATGCAAAATTCATATACTGAGCACACTAAATTGATCATTGTCAGTCTATAGTTGTCTCAACATTTAAAGAGACAATGGTGGTTGATGTCACACTGACACCCACTAGTGCTGCTTGAATCATGTCCAACTTATTTTTGAGTTGGATAGCATGATTCAAGAAATGATCCCAAACCCTTAAGCCACAGAATCCAAAAAAAAAATAAAATAAAATAAAATAAAATAAAATAAAATTTCCATGGGGTTTAGCCACATTTCTGTTATCACTCTAATACCGAGTGATAAACATTGAAAATAACAAGAAGCACATCCCAGGCTTCGAATACCCAAACCCAAACCTTTTAGTAAATGTGACTTATCCAATACTGAGCTACTTCAATTTACATACTCACTTTTACTAAAAACTTCTTACACATGCTATGCACAAGTCCACAATATTTCATCATAAACCAGATGAAATACAGACTTCAAAAATTCTGTTTATATGATTATAGAGTTCAACAACACCACAATTCTATTTGATAAACTTTTCTTTCTAACCAGTTTTATATTTTTGTTTCTTTAGCACCATCTGTGCAGGGCATTCAGGCATCTCAGGCTGCAGCAGACCAAGTGACTCTGCAAGCAATCATGCAGCACATTCTGGCCATCAAACAAACTCAAAATACAATACTAGCCAGAATGGACAAGATGAGTGGTGATATTGACTCTATCAAACAGTCAGTCTCACTACTTCAACAACCACAGCAGCCTCCACAAACTCCACCATTCTCACATGGTGACCACAATGAAGAAGGAGAAGGAGAAGGAGGTGCTGGTGATACTGATGCTGCAACTGAGCCCATGCCCTCCCCTACTCTTGAACAACCTGAAGGGGACATGGGTGGTGATACTGATCCTCTTCCCTCCTCCTCAAATGATAACAAAAAGGGGGAGAAGAGACAAAGAGTTACTGAGGTTGATCAAACTGAGCCATCTGCTCAGGGGGAGAAAAGAAGACGATTGAATGAAGATCAACTTCCACAACAAGAACAGCAACATCAGCAAAGCCCTCATACTGAGTCAATTCGGATTCAGTATGAGAGAAGAAGACAAAGATCAAGGTCAGCTTTACAAGTTCAAGACCCACTTGAGCCATCTGCTCAGGGGGAGACTCATACTGACCAACCACAACAACCTTATACTGAGTCATCTGCTCAAGAAGAAAATAACTTACAAATTGTGGTCTATAGACCTTTCATCTGGCCTATTGCTGATGATGAAGATGAAGAACCAGATTTAGCAAACTATGCACTAAATCTGGTAGAACAAGCAAGATCTTCATCATCATCCTCGGATGATGAAGAACCAGAAAATCTGGTAATTAGAAGAAGGAGTTCCTTATCAAGAAGACCTATTAATGCAGTTCTCACTTCTTCTGAATCAAGTGAGGAACCTGCTCCTTTGATAACAAGACAAAGAAGACCTGTTCATACAATGGACAGTGATACTGAGCAGGGTCCAAGACTGACTCCTCAACAACTCTGGGCAGAACAAGAAAGATTCTTATATGAGCAAGAGTTGGGAGTCAAAGCTGAACCAGAATCTGACCCAGATACTGACACTCCTGGTCCTTCCCATAGAATCTCAAGAAAGGGTCCAGATCATATTCAACATTACTGGAATATGGTTGCTGCAAGGACTCAGTATAAGGAGGAGAGAAAGGAGTTCTTGAGGACCAAAACCGTTCCAAATGTAAGGGGAATACACTGGTTAAATCTGGATGTCAACAAAGTAAAAGTGAAGCTCAAAGAGGGAAAAATCACTATCACTTGTACTGGCTTAACCAGTCCTCCCTTGAAACTATCCATTAATGATATTCAAAGAATTGGTCTTCAAGACTGGGTGAGGATCACAAGACTGATCAAAGAGCTTCCAAAAAAATCAACTTATGATCAAATAGTCTTGGATGAGATCTGTGCAGTTTCTGCAGTATGTTATGAGAAGAGTTTGCTTCATGAGATTGAATATAGAACACTCAGTGTGATGACTGAAGCTTACTCAAACAACAGACCACAATGTCTTCATACATACAAGTATCTCAGAAAGTACCCTCTTCCTCCTAATCTTATTTTCCAGGATCAAAAGAGTGTCATATATCCAATTTCTGGATATATGTATACTGACTCAGAGGATAGGGAGTGCTTCATTTCTGAAGAAGATCTTCCAAGAGCACAAATCAGTCATCTTGTTTGACTAAAATGGATGATCACCAAGAAAGAAGACTCTTGGTTCAGAAAGAAAATTGTTGCAGTTCTAAATTGTAGAAAGGATGAACTCAAGAGCAGAGAAGAGTTTGTTCACATCAAACAAGAAGTCTTCTATGAAAATGAAGCTATCAACAGCAGCTGAAGAAGAAGATATTGCTACCTATGTTGTTGCATTTTTTTTTTTTTTTATTGTTTTGTTATCATTAGATAGGGGGAGATTGTTAAGGCAAAAAGCCTTGCCCCTGTGGATCTTAAGATAAACAAAACAACCTAGACTAGCTTAGATTAATATGTAGAATAAAATAGCTAAGTTTAGGTCTGATACTGAGTGATCAGTATTAGAACTCAGTATAAGTACTCAGTATCAGATAGTGATACTGAGTACAAGGACTGAGTAGAAGGACTGAGTTTCTATATGTAACGGACTAAGATCAAATCCCTTGATCTTAGTCATTTTCCTATCTTAGTCCTTCGGTTACTCCTTTGCCCATTATGTAAGATCTCTATATCATTATAAATAGAGATCATCTCGCAAAGGAGAAATTACCAATTCACTTTACACTTTCACATATTTGTAATTGACTAGTGGTCTTGTTATTCCGCAACAAGCCACACTTAGTGGATTTATACATTGACTATATTCTTGTGTTATCACTCTAATATTTCTCTAAGTATAATAATCTATCAATCAACATTAAACCAGGGTTGTTGTGACCTAACAAGATCAACTGATGTGTTGATAGAAGTTCAATAAGGGTCTTAGCTTTTAATAAAATTAATTGGGTAGTTAATTTTTTAAAAGAAATTATTATTGAAAATACTATTTTTTGAACTTTGTGTGTTATACAGATAACAACAACAAATCAATACCTAAGTATCTCTATTCTATAATCAGTTCTTGAAAACTGAAACCGACTAATATCAACTTTATCGACGGATATCGAACTCTAAGGAATGTCCTTAGAGATGAGAACAAGTTGATACACCTATAAGAGGCCTTACCTGAGGCACCTCCTGTCAATGCTTCTGCTGCTGTTCGTCAAGCCTTTACCGAAACGTTTAACGAACACCAAGAAGTCGCTACTCCTATGCTTGTGAGCATGAACCCCGAGATCCGAAAGAACTTCGAGGAACTCACAACATATGACACGATAAGCGAGTATAAAATCATATTTCAACAAGCAGAACATGAACTGTTCGAAACAGTTAAAGCATTCCACGCTTACAAGCATGAGGACGGCCAATCAGTTAGCACTTACATCCTGTACATGAAATGCTATCTTGATCAAATAGAGCGTCTTGGTTACCCATTGCCACAAGTTCTTGGAATGAGCTTGATTCTTACCTCACTATCCAAGGACTATGACCAGTTTTAAATGTACATAGCATGGGGAAGACAACTGTTGAATAACATGCTATAGTAAAACTTGTTGAGCAAAGGTTACTCAATACTTTTCTAGCAATTAGGGAAGGTAAACTGCAAGCACAAGGCAAGAGTCTAGGTAAGGGTGAACTAGTTTACTTTTCCAAACCTACGATTCCCTTACCTGCTAAAAAAGAGCACCCTTCAAAGGATATTTCTTGCCATCATTGCGATGAAACAGGCCATTGAAGGAGGATCTGTCCTGCCTACTTGGCAGAGTTGATGAAGGACAAATGTGTTTTGGCTAGCACATTATGTATCTTCATAATAGAACTCTATACTTTTACTAATAAATCTCGAGTTTTTGACACTAGTAGTGAAACTCACATTTACACAAATGTGCAAGATTAAAAGTGAAGTAGAAAGCTAAAAGAATGGAAGCTGTGATCTAATCCTTCCTAATGCGTTAACTATTGTTTTGAACAATTGTCAATTATGCATTGTTTAGCTTTATCGTTTGATAGATAATGATTTATTCAAACTATTATGGATTATGATATTTTGTTTTATGAAAAATAACATACTTTATAACTATTTCTTGTAATAATATACTTATAATTGATATGCATGATCCAGATTCAAATGATAGTTCTATATACAAATGTAGCACTCAAGAATCCAAAACGGTTTGGATTCCATTTACCTAGAGCATTGTCATCTTTTCGACATAACCAAGAAACGCATTTTGATACTACAACACGACGCGCTTCTGAACAAATGATTATGAATTATTTAAATGCCTCTCTTGTATATTATGGAAAGATAACAAGAAAGCCTTTCTTCCATGTTGGCGAAAGAGCTAAAATCTACTTGGACTCATACATACTGATGTATGTGGCCCTTTTAGAACTAAGACTAGAGAAGGTGCCACCTACTTTCACTGATGATATCATTCGATGTGGTTATGTTTACTTAATTTGTAACACCGCAAAATTGAACCATTTTTTTAAACATTTAGGGAAGCGAATAAAAATATTATCTACTATTTACAACTAGTAACAAAAAGGCATATATAAAAAGTTATTACAACACCTTAACTAATATTACCTTTAAAACAGTGTCACATTTAAACCTTGGCTCGATCCACTTACAAAAACATAATGAGGTCAAACTTCCCAAAAGCAATGCTACAACATCCAAGCCTACCCACCTGAAATAGCCAACAAATGAGGATTAGCATTAAGCTAAGTGAGTGAGATCAAAACACAATATAATAGAACAACCGATATAAATTCACACTTTCCAACACAATAAACCGCAGTAGCACACAAACGGTAACCACAACTCCAAAGGTCTAATCAAGTATCCTAGAGGACCGGCGGTCCTGCAGAACCGTAACCCTTTTGCCACAAGGTTTACCGGAAGCCCTAAGCTACTTGGCATAATATTAAGTCCCCTTATACAACAAATGCAAAAGATGTCTTAATACTATCGCCAATAGCTAACGATGCCCAGCCCCTAACCACCAGGTTGTCCCTTAATCTTAATAACCAGCCCCTAACCACCAGGTTGTCCCTAATCTTAATCTATGTGCACATATCCACTTACTCAAAACTACCATAATCAACTAGGCATCAAGGAAGTAAACCAAAAGAAATCATAACAAAATTCTGCACCAGGCAGAGCTCACGTCGAAAACATCGCACGAAGTAATTTGCGCTGCGATCCCCAAAGTTCTTGCTGCACGAAGAATGTTCGTGCTGCACGAGAAGTTCGTGTCGCACGAAATCGAATTTATGTCCAAGTTCGTGACACGAAATTTCAGGAAGGTTCGTGACACGAAAGCTGAAATCCTGCATTTTTCGAGTCCAAGTGTAATACCAACTACACTATCATACTAAATACAAGTTGTAGGCTAGATCCACTCACCTTAGCACCGCAGTTCGTCCATACTCAGTTGTCTTATATCACTGAGTTTGCTTTCCAACTCCTGTACATAAAATGAATACCGAATTAGAACTGAATTCCACCAAATTAAGATAACAAACAAATATGGTAAAATGCTCTTAATTGTGTAAATTTAAAATGACAAATAACTTGAAACTTATCCCAACTAAGAATGACCATAAAAAACATCTTCCAAGTCAAAGTCAAACAAAACACATTTAACCACTTTATGTGCAAAACACCCAAACAGGTCAAAATTGCATAACAAATCGAGACCACAATTTATCGTTTCTAATATGTCAATTTACTAATCAAAACACTAATTCCATAATTAATATGCTATTATCATCAAAAAGCAAAAGTAACCATTGTAATATGTTTCAAGTCAATTTTGTACAATTGCAATCAAACGGGTCAAAACGTACCATTTTAACTTAAACACTTTTATTTGCTCATCTATCAATCATATAAGCATGTTTGTTTTTTACATTATACAACTAACCAAGCATTCAAAACAAAAGTTAACTCCAGATTTGGACCAAAATCAAAATCTTTTAAAATAACTAGTTTAAGACCAAAACTTGAAATCCAATCCCGACACCTCCTATGTCTTGATTAATAATTGTATAAATTCTCAACTTACTTATTAATACATGTAGAGTCAATTCAAGTGCCATAAAAATGCATTTGGTCACAATTTAGCATACAAGGCCCAAATGGGTCAAAATCGGTTACGTTATTATAACACTTTCGAAATCCCTAGTTATCAATACTTTCATCTTTCATGTGTCATCTTAAACATAATTAGACATCTATAATTTAGGTCAAATCTCAGTTTTGACCAACTCTAACAATGTTACAATTTAACTAGTTTTATGACAAAAACTAACAATTAGCCAAACACTAGATTTTCTAACGTAACTACCACTCAATCTTGATAAAAACTCAGTTTTAATAACAATTTAACAATTAAAATTATCAATTTAACCTAAGGTAGCAATTTGAACATAAAATCCTAATTTGAGAATTTGAGTTTTAACTCATCTTCTTCAAATCACCTACCATGGTGATTTCATGAAACCTTCAACAAATCAAGATTCTAGCTAACAATCATGAACATGCAGCTTGAATAATCAAACACAAACACCATATAACTTACTAATTTCGGTTTTAAGCAAGAATTCACCAAAAACTTACAAAAAAACCCACAAAAAGACAAGAACCCTAACTTTTCATTCATAAACTAGGAACATTAACATAGATGGAGGATTTCTTACCTTATCCTTAAGTAATTTCGAGATCACAGCTGTGATTAGAGATATTTCAAGCTAAAATGCACCAACATAGGAAGAACACACAAAGTGGAAATGGGGTTTTGGGTCTTAGACGTGAAAGGAGAGGAGAGATAGTAAAAATCTGATTTTCCCTTTTTGGGCACTTTTAAAAAACGTGGCAGTCATAGAATAAGCTAACATTTTCATTAAACAAAGTATAAATACCTAAATAACTGTTATCTGATTCGTAATCGATTTATTTATAATAGCTAACTTACTCAGTTTCAGGCAACAAGGATATATTTAGAACCCAGATTCAAAAGTAAATCTAAATATATAATATCACTATTTTAAATAAAACATTTAAGTTTTCACTAAATTTAACCCCATAGTTAAGATACAATAAATTAAATTAAATTAAATTAAACATTAAATAATAGAATATTACTTTACTGAAAGTAATAAAATAATAGGTCGGGTCTCGGGATGTTACAAATCTATCCTCCTTAAAAAGATTCCGTCCCCGGAATCTCAACATGCTCAAACTAACAAGGTAACATTTTCATCAAAACAATAATAATTTAACATAAATTTTTTTTATCATATATAATCATGTTAGTTAAATCTAAAAAAACACAACATTCATTTATTTATATTTTTTTTTGAACTACTAATAAAGTCAAATTCGAAAACTCCCAAGTAGCGACATCAATGCAAGATTGTTTAATATTTAATCCTTCTGTCGTAATCTCAATGTATTTACTAACTCAAAACTATTTCAACTTGCAGCAAAATAAATATTGATCATGGTTCTCTTTCATCCTAAAGCAAAGGTTATTACATCATTTTCTTACATACAGTCATAATAATTGATTCAAAGCTTACAATGTTACGTCTCGTTCATCATTTCGTTAAAAATTTCTTACACTTTTATAGGTTAACTTATTAAGAATCTCGCAATTTTAGAATTATTATCAATAAATCTGCAGTCATAATTCACCAATTCACAAAATTACACCTTTCGAAATCTAAATTCAAATTAATCTTCTCATATACGACATTAATTCTCATTATCTCAAAATTTATCTTTAATAAATTCCACACTCTTATTAAATTTTATATTTACACAAGAAATCATCCATCAATATAATCGAAAAACAATTCAAATTGGTCAATCAACTTGATTCTTTATGTCAATTTTCAATTTTTCACATCCACCACAGGTAGCAATTTTGGTACATTCATTAGCTAACATTTCAGGTTATTCAAATCTATTCGAATATCTATATGCAATAGTCTTTTATTTGTAACATCCATAGCGAGAGTAAGAATCAAATCACTCATATTAGTCAAATAATTTCGGCATACACTTTACGAGTCATTACATGTGACTCGACAAGTCTCGGTTAATAACTATCTTTCTTAAATTAAATATTAGCCTTATCTAGGACTACTTAGTTTATGCCTATGATTACATCAATCTACAAAAGGCACTACATAAGCAGAAGTTCATAGCAATCACTTAAAAAAAAATCAAATCGAATCTCAGACACATATTGTGACTAGAATCAATATATAATTAACTACCTTTTCTTTTAATTGAGAAAACGTAAAAACAAACAGTTTCAGTTCATCACATAATTCATGATCATAAATTAGCAATTTGCTCAAATATCAAATAATATATGTGTAAGTAGTTTATCAGAAATTCTCTTTTGATTCGGTTTATTTCAAATGAGCTGCAATATTTTTCACATAATTTTTCTGAAATTGATCCCATGTAACCATGTCTAATTGAGGGGGAGGTATATGTATAGTTAAGGTATCCCACCACACCATCGCTTCATCTTGGAACATTCGGGTTGCATACTTGACCCGCAATTCTTTCTCACAATTGCAAGCATCGAGTGCCCTAGACATTTCTCTTAACCAATTCAGTGTTATGTTGGGATCCGTACTGCCTTTGTATATTGGAGGTTTTCACCCAAGGAATTGCTTATAGGTACAAGGAGGTTTCATTCCGGTTTGAAACGGAAAATTCATGTATGGGTATTATGGTACACCTTGAAATGGGCTAGGGTAGAAATATTGTGGTTGGGATATCAAAGGAGCAGTCATTGAATGCATTGACATAATAGGTGTTGGCATAGTAAAACTCGACATCGTATTAGTGATAGGGATGGTATTGGTTTGATTTTGTCTAAGTTCATCAATAGTAATTTCAAGATCTCGCATTCTACTTTCCATTCTTAAGATGTACTAATCACGGTCTGTATTCGTATACCCTGGGGGTCCATCGGGTTCAGGTTCTCCGACAAACGGGGTTGAGGAATTATTACCTTGTTCGGCCATACCTGTAATTAATAACAACATCTCACCAATAATTAGTTGAAAATCTTTAGTACCTATCTTACTAACCTCTAATCAACCAATTCACTAACCACCCAATTCCCACTCTTTTGGAATGTTTGACCAACTCGAGCCATGATTTGGGAATGCTACACCTAACTGTGTACCCATCGTCAAATCAAGGCTCTGATACCAATTTGTAACACCGCAAAATTGAACCATTTTTTTTAAAACATTTACGGAAGCGAATAAAAACATTATCTACTATTTACAACTAATAACAAAAAGGCATATATAAAAAGTAATTACAACACCTTAACTAAATTTAACTTCAAAACGGTGTCACATTTAAACCTTGGCTCGACCCATTTACAAAAACATAATAAGGTCAAACTTCCCAAAAGCAATTCTACAACATCCAAGCCTACCCACCTGAAATAGCCAACAAATAAGGATTAGCAATAAGCTAAGTGAGTGAGATCAAAACACAATATAATAGAACAACCGGTATAAATTCACACTTTCCAACACAATAAACCGCAGTAACACACAAACGGTAACCACAAGTCCAAAGGTCTAATCAAGTATACTAGAGGACCGGCGGTCCTGCAGAACCGTAACCCTTTTGCCACAAGGTTTAGCGGAAGCCCTAAGCTATTTGGCATAGTATTAAGTCCCCTTATACAACGAATGCAAAAGAAGTCTTAGTACTATCGCCAATAGCTAACGATGCCCAACTCCTAACCACCAGGCTGTCCCCTAATCTTAATAACCAGCCCCTAACCACCAGGCTGTCCCTAATCTTAATCAATGTGCACATATCCACTTACTCAAAACTACCACAATCAACTAGGCATCAAGGAACTAAACCAAAAGAAATCATAACAAAATTCTGCACCAGGCAGAGCTCACGTCGAAAACATCACACGAAGAAATTTGCGCTGTGATCCGCAAAGTTCGTGCTGCACGAGAAGTTCGTGCCACACGAAATAGAGTTTATGTCCCAGTTCGTGACACGAACTTTTAGGAAGGTTCGTGACACGAAAGCTGAAATCCTGCATTTTTCCAATCCAAGTGTAATACCAACTACACTATCATACTAACTACAAGTTGTAGGCTAGATCCACTCACCTTAGCACCGTAGTTCGTCCAAACTCAGTTGTCTCTTATCACTGAGTTTGCTTTCCAACTCCTGTACATAAAATGAATACCGAATTAGAACTGAGTTCCACCAAATTAAGATAACAAACAAATATGGTAAAATGCTCTTAATTGTGTAAATTTAAATGGACAAATAACTTGAAACTTATCCAAACTAATAATGGCCATAAAAAACATCTTCCAAGTCAAAGTCAAACACAATACATTTAACCACTTTATGTGCAAAACACCCAAACGGGTAAAAATTGCATAACAAGTCGAGACCACAATTTATCGTTTCCAATATGTCAATTTACTAATCAAAACACTAATTCCGTAATTAATATGCTATTATCATCAATAAGCAAAATTAACCATTATACCATGTTTCAAGTCAATTTTGTACAATTGCAACCAAACGGGTCAAAACATAGCATTTTAACTTAAACACTTTTATTTGCTCATCTATCAATCATATAAGCATGTTTTTTTACATTATACAACTAACCAAGCATTCAAAACAAAAGTTAACTCCAAATTTGAAACAAAGTCAAAATCTTTTAAAATAACTAGTTTATGACCAAAACTTGAAATCAAATCTTGACACCTCCTATGTCTTGGTTAATAATTCTATAAATTCTCAACTAACATATTAATACTTCTAGAGTCAATTCAAGAGCCATAAAAATGCATTTGCTCGCAATTTAGCATACAAGGCCCAAACGGGTAAAAAGCGGTTTTTTTATTATAACACTTTCGAAATCCCTAGTTATCAATACTTTCATCTTTCATGTGTCATCTTAAGCATAATTAGACATCTATAATTTAGGTCAAATCTCAGTTTTAACCAACTCTAAGAATTTTACAGTTTAACTAGTTTTATGACAAAAACTAACAATTAGCCAAACACTAGATTTTCTAAGATAACTACCTCTCAAGCTTGATAAAAACTCTTTTTTAATAACATTTAAACAATTAAAATTATCAATTTAACCAAGGTAGCAATTTGAACACAAAATCCTAATTTTGAGAATTTGAGTTTTAACTCATCTTCTTCAAATCACCTACCATGGTGATTTCATGAAACCTTCAACAAATCAAGATTCTAGCTAACAATCATGAACATGCAGCTTGAATAATCAAACACAAACACAAACATCATATAACTTAGTAATTTCGGTTTTAAGCAAGAATTCACCAAAAACTTACAAAAAAAACCCACCAAAAGACAAGAACCCTAACTTTTCATTCATAAACTAGGAACAATAACATAGACGAAGGATTTCTTACCTTATCCTTAAGCAATTTCGACATCACAGCTGAGGTTAGAGAGATTTCAAGCTAAAATGCACCAACATAGGAAGAACACACAAAGTGGAAATGGGGTTTTGGGTCTTAGGTTGTGTTTGTTTGCAGCTTAATGGAACCATTCAGCGCTGAATGCTTAATCATTCAGCATTCAGTGCGTTTGTTTAGCGCCTCTGAATGAAGTATATGCTGAATGGGACAGCAAAAAGCTGCTGAATCATTCTTTCTTAGAACATATGCTGAATCATTAAGCAGTCAGAATTCTTATAAAAAAATTTCTCACATTCAAAACAAGTTTTATGCAAAACCTCTTAATCATTCAGACCATTGAATCATTCAGCACTTAATCATTTTGTTCCTATCAAACAGCACCTTAGACGTGAAAAGAGAGGAGAGATAGTAAAAATATGATTTTCCCTTTTTGGACACCTCTAAAAAACGTGGCAGTCATAGAATAAGTGGACATTTTCATTAAATACGGTATAAATACATGTTATCTAATTCGTAATCGATTTATTTAAAATAGCTAACTAACTCAGTTTCAGGCAACGAGGATATATTTGGAACCCAGATTCAAAAGTAAATCAAAATATATAATATCACTATTTAAATAAAACATTTTAGTTTTCACTAACTTTAACCCCATAGTTAAGATATAATAAATCAAATTAAATTAAATTAAATATTAAATAATAGAATATTACTTTACTGAAAGTAATAAAATAATAGGCCGAATCTCGGAATGTTACATGATTAAACATCAACATGAAAGCTTTGATGATATCAATCGCTATGGTTATGTTTACTTGATTAAATATAAACATGATTAAACCCCTAACTATCAAGTGACATTATCGAATTTTGAATTCGAAAAAATGACTTGAAGCTATGAATGCGAAAATGAAATCCATGAGAGACAATCTAGGTTTGAACTTAGTTGGCCTTTCTCAAAACAGTAAGACTGTTGACATGGATGAAAATATACACACCTATAAAGCTCTTGTAGTAGCAAAAGGTTACACTCAATCCTACGGAATTGACAATGATGAAACCTTCTCGCCTGTTACTAAAGACGTTAGGATTCTTATAGAGAAAGTAGTGTACAATGACTATGAGATTTGGTTAATGATGAAATAAAACCGTTTGTTTCACCTAAAACTCAAACTGAGCAAGTGTATATATTAACGCTAGTGGGAGCATTGTCATTTCTCAAATCATACATGTTGATGACATGTCACTCATGTGAAACAATATCCCAATGCTACAAGATGGAAATCCTGGCTTGGAAAATGTTTTCACATGAAGGAATGCAGAAATACGACCCACATACTTGAAATTAAGAATCTATTGGGATAGATCAAAGTGGTTAATTGGGTTAAGTCAAAGTGCTTACATTGACAAAATTCTAAAAGGGTTTAGAATGGATGCTCCCAGTCGAGGAAGTCCTCATATGCAAAACAATGTAAACTTGAGTGAGACTCAAGGACCTTCCACACCTGATGTGGTGATGCGAATGAATGTAATCCCCTATGAGTCGGCTATTTCATTCATCATGTACGCTGTAAGGGGAACTAGGCCAAATGTAACGTCCTTAGGGGACCGTACTAGAAAATACCAAAAGAATCCACGAGAGAGTCACTGGATTGCTATTAAGAACACAATGAAGTATTTTTGAAATACTGGATATATGTTCATTGGTTATGGTGGAGATACCAAACTGAAACTAAGTATACATGCTATACTTATGCTAGTTTTGAAATAGGTCGTGATGACTCTAGATCCTATTTACGAAGGTTCACTACTTTCGAATGATTTATCGAGATATGTGAAATTCGTACTCTTAAAGTTCAAACAGATAACTAACTAGCTGACACTTTATCGAACTCAATGTCTTGTACCAAACATATTGAATATGAATGGAACATTGGACTTCGACAAGCTAGTACTTTCATGTAAATCTGTTTTAGTATTTGAATAATGGAACGTTGAGCAGTTTTTATTGGAATAAATTGATATATTTGATATGATCATTTTTATATGAATATCTACTGTGTTCTATATTTGCATGTTTATATCCTTGAGTATTTACTGTGTTTTATATTCTAAATTATCCATTGTCATATTAATAATATGGGAATATTATTAGGGCAAATTTGAGGGCATTGATGACATAATCTTAGTATGACTAAGGATTATGAAATCAAACTCACATGTTGTTCGTTGTGATGCACAATTGGACTGACCCAACCTATGAGAAATCACTTCCTAGATTTATGTCACAAGTGAATCTCACAAAGGCTTTGTCGCTTATCCTCTGACTTGAGATGCAAGTTGGTTTGTGTATGTGGAGTGTCAAACTTTGATGTGGTTAAACGTTGACCTGAATAAGGCTGCTATAACAACCATATTTAGGTTTGACATTAAGCATATATCAATCACGTGTAGTCAATAAAGAATTTGTTCCTCCACATGTTTGGATTAGATACTACTGGGCCACTCGATGATTTGAATAGATGCTTGTACGGCCGTACCCAAAGGTAATCAATATGAATCTTGATTGGTTTGGTAATCTACTACAATGTAAAGATCGAGAAACAGAATCCTTAAAATTTAGATTGACATTAGTCCTTGTCTAAAGTTCAACATGGGATCAGTAACAAAAGGATAACTGACTGAAAAAATTTGAAAATGGACTTTTCTGAAAACTCACTCATGTACTTCTAGGGGCATTGGCAGGTTGCTAGACTCTAACATTTGCTTGTATAACTTCATGATGTTATGACGTGCGCAAGTGGGAGATGTTGGAATATGCTTCATGCTCATTAAATATAGTTATATGGCTAGTTGTATGTGAGCCTAAAGGGTCACACACTTATACACAAAACACCATTAGATATATGTAATATAATTAGTGTAATTATATTATTTATATAAATTAACCAATTAAAATTTTGTGTTAAATTGTTAAGTATGAAACATAGTTGGTGTGCCAAAAAGAAGAACACAGAGACAAGGGACCTAAGTGTAAAGTACAATTAGGAAACAAGAGAGAATTAGACAAGTTAATTAAAAAACCCTAATCCCCTCTTGATAACGATATACAGCCGCATAACAAAATCAACACAAAAAGCAGGTTGTGGTTTTCTATTGGTATATTCGTACGCATAAAACCATATGACACAAAAGAGTTTCCTTTTGTTGATTGTGATTTGGGACGTCCAAATTCTTTCGGGTTATTGATTTTGAGCAAGGGACTAGCATCTTATTTGGTGTTCTTGATAAGGTGTAGTGTTGATACCATTAGAGGAATTCTACATTGAATTCTTGGAGTTCTTCATCCTTATTCGTTGGTATAATCAAAGGCTTCAAGGGTATAATTTTACATACTAAACTCTTTGTTAATTATTTCTTAATTATCTTGTCAATATGTAGATCCGTTATTAGTGATTTATTTGTTATATTTCCGCTGCGGTTTACGTTCATTAAACCGTAAATCACTAACAACAACCACCGTCATTATTGTGTGTGTTATGTGGCTATACAATAAACAATAGTCACTCAAAACTTTTATTTGTCTGCGTGGCTATATGGTGTATATTTGTCATACCCTAAATTAAATCAAGATAAAACTAAAATTGTGTGTGGCCATAACCTAAATAATAGCAATGGTAAAGGTAAAATTAAAATTATGTATCTAAAATTAGTTTATAATCACCATTTAATCGTATATAAATGTGTGTCTACAAGTAGCAAATTGTCACGTTAATAATGTTAAATATGGCTTAATATTATCAAGGGTCGCATATATATTATAACGACTTATGTGGCTAAAGGGAAAACAACAGCCATGATTAAGTGTGATACTAGTATTTGTGGGCATATGCATTTATTAGCCACATGTCGTCGTTGTTGTTGAAAGTTAGTATACAACCACGATCATTATTATGTGTCATGTGGCTATAAGATAAACAATAGTCACTCAATTTTTCATGTGGCTATAACAAGATTACGACTACAGTTAAATTGATTATATGTCTAAAAGCAACCAATTATCACGTTAATTGGTTTAAATGTGGCTAAATGTTATCCCACATTGCTATTTGTATGAAAGTTAGGGAATTACTTTCACTATAAAAAGAAGTGTGCACCAACTATGAAGCAACAACATAAAACACAAAGAATTAAAAGCGCATACAGTTTTAATGGAAATTAGATGAGTACAATAATGGATTTAGCATGATGATACATTAATAGCAAATTAGATAACAGCAAACTTGAGTATTATAGTTATTGACATGTATTGTTATACTCTATTCTGGTTCAACCATCTAGTTCGACCAGTCCGACCGGTTCGACTGTCTTTAAGTCATCAGGCAGTCCGATTCGAAATCCGGGTTTTAAAACATTGATTTTGGGATGTTGAATTGTTACACTTGTAATATTATGTTCATTATATCAATAACTTTTTATTTGTATACTTTTCAAGTAGTGGTTAAATTAAGATAACAGATATACATTTTAAAATAGATTTGTATAGTTTTAATAGATAAATCTTAACCATTAATCAATAAGATCTCATGGTTAAAATTAATTACTTCCTCCGTTTCAAAATAAGTGTTACACTTTCCATTTTGGGGTGTTTCAAAATAAGTGATACACTTTGAAACTTTCCTTATTTGGTAAAATATAGTGGGACTCGTACACACTATCTATCTCATTTAATATAGTGAAATAACTCATTTACCCTTACTTTTACTTTTAAACATCATTAAACTTACTTTAATCATAATATGTGGGACTCATATTCACTAACTATCCAATTTAATCTAATTTAAACTTCATTACCATCTTTTGCCTCAAACCACGTAAAACTTAATTTGTATCACTTATTTTGAAACGGATGAAGTATATATTTTGTATATGAAGGGTATTTTGATCATTTGGCACTTGCAAAGAAATCCGACTTTATTATATTTATTATTTTAAAATAATTTGTTTATTATTATTATTATTATTATTATTATTATTATTATTATTATTATTATTATTTATAATTACTTTATTATTTTTTTGTTAAAAAATAATATTATTTGACTATTAAAAAAATCCGACAATTATTTGACAATTAATAATATTATTTATAATATTATTTTTTTGTGATTTCAGTGTATAATCACATGTGATTAAATATACAATTACATGTGATTCAGTATAAAATCACATGTGATTATCAGTTATGTGTGTATTAATCAAAAATAAATAATAATTTTTAAATAATAATAAAAAAATAGTTCTAAAATAAATAATAATAAAAATAGTTCTAAAATAAATAATAAAAAATACAATTTTTTTGTGTGAAAAGTACCAAAATACCGCTCCATGTATAAATACTTCATGATTAATCTTAATCATTACTTATAATTAATCAATGGTCGAGATTTGTCTTAAAAATATATAAAAATTAAACACTACCTTGAATACAACCCTATTTTAGAATATTGTACATATACCTAGGCCTGTAAACGAACCGAACGAACACAAACGGGGCCTTGTTCGTGTTTGTTTGTTAAGGTAAATATGTGTTCGTGAACGGTTCACGAACACTTATCGAACGGAATTTTGTGTTCACACACAGTTCGTTAAGAAAATTTAGTGTTAACGAACGGTTTAGAACGAGGGTAACAAACATAAGCGACCACAAACAAACACAAACGTACACGAAACAAACACAAATGAACATAAACAAATACAAACGAACATAAACAAACACAAACGAACATAAACAAACACAAACGAACATAAACAAACTCAAAGGAACACTAAAAAACACACGTAAACAAACGAACATGAACGGATGTTCACGAACGTAAACGAACGAACGGGCCTTTGTTCGTGTTCGTTTGTTTAACTAAACGAACACAAAATCTTGTTCGTGTTCGTTTGTTTAGCTAAACGAACAAACATAAACGAACTCCCGCACAACAGTTCTTGAACGGTTCGTTGAACGTTCGGTTCGTTTACAGACCTACGTATACCTCATTTTCCCTTCATAGTTGTTCCCTAGTGTTACCTTCCATACATCCCTAATGAACATTAGATTTCTATAAGGATCGTATAGTAGGTATTAGGCTTGTACAAATTGAACCGAACAATGACTGAAATCGTAGAACCGAATTAAACTGAACCGAGCTATATCAATTTGGTTCTAGGTTCTAATTCTCATGAAATTGGTTCGGTTATTGGCCCGGTTTAGCTCGGTTCTAAGCAGTTCGTTTCTGTCCGGTCCAAAACCGAAAAATACCTGAAAAAAGTCGAAGAAATTTCTTGGTTCTAGTTTCGGTTCGGCCGGAATCATTTTCTTGGATCTCAGTTCGGTTCCAAGTGGTTCAATTCAATTCTTAAATCGTGCACCAGCCTAATAGGTATAATTGAGGACTGTGTGTCAGTCGATTTTTTTTTTTTTGAAACGGCAAAACTAATCTACTCCTAATTACCACATATGTCCACGACGGGACTCGAACTTCTGCCCTCAAAGTTGAGAGTCAAACAGCATACCGCAAGGTGTTGTAAAGTTTATATATTCGGTGATAATATAAATAAACAATTAAGATATTGAAACAGTATTTGATATTGATAATTCAATATCAAACCCAACAAATAAGAAAGAACAAAATGGAATGAACACACCTGATTCTTTATGAAATAACGAACCTCACGGAATTATGATTCCTGTCCTTTAAGGTTTTTACGCGCTCTATATGCTGCAAGCCTCAACGTAGAACCCCAGGATTTGATGCAGTTGTATCGATATTATTCTACAGCACGAGAATTACCGACAACACAAAGTGACTACTTGGAAACACATGATGAATGTAAAACACAACATCATGAGAGGAGAGCTTATGAGAAGAGAGCCTATGAATTTCGGTGTTGGTGTGTACTTGAACTTCACAACTAGAAATTCTTTATATAGTGAGTGAGCCATCAAAGCCATCAATATAATTTATGAAGAGTTAAGCAAGAGTTTTGTAACTCTTGGTTTAATATTATTTATGAAGAATAAAATAATGGTCTTATAACTCTTGGATTAATGTAGCTAGTAAAGATAATAACTTATCAATTAAGGCTCGACAAAAGACAAAGCTCCACAACTCCTCGTGACCGATAAGAAATTTGCCAACTTGCAAATAACCTTGTAATTTCCAACAATCCCCCACCAAGTTGGAAAGTTTCCTTTCACTCAGACAGATGTTGTTACCTA
This sequence comes from Calendula officinalis, assembly GCA_963853835.1. NCBI lineage: Eukaryota > Viridiplantae > Streptophyta > Magnoliopsida > Asterales > Asteraceae > Calendula > Calendula officinalis. The sequence continues at coordinate 5,254,124 of OY970828.1, read as the reverse complement.
GGTGTCATGAAGATTAAACCCAAGTTTAATGTGAGCAAACAAGAGGAGATTGATTCAATGTTATCCTAATAGGTTTAAACCAAGAACCTTAATAACCTCCCTGGTTTACCCCCACACAACATCTGTCGTCTTTGTGTTCTCCCTGAGCACAAATATGGCCATGTGCTAAAATCCTTTTCAAGACCCTTTAGAAGACAAACCAACAATCTCCATTTGAGGCGACACCACCTCTAGATCATATAGGCAAAAAATTTACAACATCTTCGTTGCTTAGATGTCTCCAATAATATTGTTAAGAGTATTAACTCATCCTGGTTCTCGGCAACGACGTACTATCCTACCTCACATGGATCTATCACTATTGATAGTACCTTCTATCGTTAGTAATTTTGTTATTACCCATTAAACTTGAAAATAGGAGCACTAAGTTCAAGTTGGGTTTCCATTACTAACGATTCTAGTTTGGTTTTAGACCCATGACTCTCGCGGTAGATGTAACCAAATCTCTCGTCAGAGGTTTGGTAAACGGATACGCCAAGTTCTTCGTTGTCTTGACATAAACAACTTTGATGGTACCACTATCAATTAGTTGTCTCACAGAATGCTGTCGAAGACCTACGTGTCTCGACTTCCTATTATATAAAAAATTATATACTTTAGACAGTGTGGCCTCACTGTCACAGTACATAGGAATTGAAAGCAACGGAGTATCCCACAAACGGATATCCAAGAGTAGATCTATAATCCACTTTGCCCTTGGCCTGCAGCGGCTAAAGCAATAAGCTCAGCTTCCATCGTTGAGTGAGCTATACATGAGTGTTTCTTGCCCGCCCAAGAAATAGCCCCACCAGCTAGTGTCTAAATCCATCCACTTGTGGATTTATAATCACTCATGTTATCAATCCAGCTGGCATCTGAATACCACTCTAGTATATTAGAATTTGACGTGTTAGTCAACTCAAGATTACTACTCCTTTTCAGGTATCCTAGTACTCTTCCTACTGCCTTCCAGTGCTCTGTACCGGGGCTGACAATATATTGACTTAGTTTGCTTACTACAACATTAATGTCAGGTCTAGTGTAGTCTGTAGCATACATCATGCTTCCAGTCGCACTAGCATATTCTAGTTGAGTCATTGCTCTACCAGACTTCACTTCAAGTTTAATATCAAGAATGATATGCACTTCCCTTAGATCTTCCATCTTAAAGTTCCAGAATACGTATTTCTTCATATCAAGTAAACATTGTAGGTGAGTGCCAATGATCAACATAAAGACTGATAACTACGGTGTATTCAGTTGTGCATTTCGTATAGATACATCTATCAACACTATTATGCTTCAAACCAAATGCAGATACAGTGGTGTCAAATCTCTCATGCCACTGTTTTGGAGCTTATTTCAAACCGTACAGTGATTTAATAAGTCTACAACTTTTTTTTCCTGTCCGGATACTATAAAACCTTCAGGTTGCTCTAAGTATATCTCCTCCTTGAGATATCCAGTTAGAAAGGTTGTCTTCACATCTATTTGATGAATGTACAAGCCTTTCAATGCTGAGATTGCTATAAGAGTTCTAATTGAACTAATTCTAGCAACCGGTGCATATGTATCGAAATAATCAATACCTTCTCTTTGTCTATAACCTTTAGTGACTAATCTCACTTTACAGGCAGATATTTATCCATCTGGATGATACTTCCTCTTGAAGATCCATATAGATCATATGGGTCTCATACCCTTGGGAAGATTAGCTAACTCCCAAGTTCCATTTCCCATAATTGAATCCATTTCATCATTAATGACATCCTTCCACAAAGGAGCATCTCTCGATGTCATGGCTTCAGTAAAAGTCTTAGGATCATCATCTATATTAATAGCTAAAATGACCTCTCTCGTCACCTTAGATTGAGATCCTTCAACCAAGTATGATAGAAAATCGTCTCCAAAATTCTTTTCCCTTCTGACCCTTGTACTTCTCTTTGGTTCTTCTACAACAGAAGAATGTGGTTCTTTTACAACAGAAGAAGATGAGATAATATCTCGAGAAGTAATGGGTGCTAGAATATGATTAAAGCTGGGATTGGAGTTTTCATCATCTCCTATTAACTTATCCTCGAAGAACTCCACATCTCTGGATTCTACATGGCACCTGATTCTTTATCCAACAATCGGTAGGCCTCGCTATTTTGAGCATATCCAATGAAATACTCTTCATAGCTCGAGCTCCCAACTTGGATCGTTTAGGATAAGGTGTACGATAATAAGTTAAACACCCCCACATTCTTAGATAATCTAATCGTTTAAGATCAGGTGTACCATAACAATCTTAATGTGTTTGTCATGTTGATTTTTAGCCATGCACTTATACAGTTTGAATGCATTAAAAGCTTCATCTTTTGAATGCAACAAGTAAACATGTAAATAGCGGCTAGAGTCATCACAAAATGTAATGAACTATCTTTTACCTCCACGCATGAGTATTCCATTCAGTTCAAAAATATCTGAATAGATCAACTCTAGTAATGATGTAATTCTTTTGACACTTGAAAAAAGTTTATTTGTAAAGTTTGATTTTATACAAGTTTCACATTTGTCAAAATCTTTATTATTTACTTTTAGATTGTGTCTTTTCAATATTTATTTTATAATGTTAGTGTAAGCTAACCTTTTATGGCACAAAGAAATTGAACACGCAATATAATTTGAAAAAACTATTTCATTAATTCGAAACTTAGTTACATCATCACTAGCGATATTGTCACTAACGCTGACAGTATCATACTCTCACAATTACAAAGATCAATATTTAACACATAATCATTGGATATAGATACACCATTATCTTATCCATCACCACATAGATCAAGCATAAACATTCCACTTGTGTTGATGGTTTGATCCATAATAACCCATCTTTGGAGAACACGATATGACCATTTTTTATTATTACCATCTTGTAACTATTTTTGTCATATTTGTTCTCCGATATAAGTCCCTTGGAGATTTAAGGAACATGTACGACCTCTCGAAGGTAACCATAATTCCATTTCGGAATGTTAGAACTAGTGTGCCAATGCCATGAACACGCACTATATGGCAATCAACACATGTCACCAAATGTCACCACAGTTCCTTCTCGAACCGTACTATGAATTTAGAAACTATCACGATTTCCATATACATGGATGTTTGCTCCAGAATCCACAAACCAGTCTCGGGCCTCTATCACCCGAGTAATTGAGGTAGTCATATTAACTCATACATGACCCATACTTGCACCCAAGTGGGTTAGATTTGCAACAACATTTGCAATTCCTTTTACATAAGAAAAATCCGAGTTCCCACCTGACACGTGGTACACACTTAATCTGACTTTACTCTTTTTATCTTTTATGAGAGCCTCCCTCTCAATAAAGAAGTGTATCAACAAAAACATCTAAAGAGTAGTCCTCAAATTTGTGAAACTCCAAGTATTTAACCACATTCAAGGAAAACATTATTTAGTCAACCCTTTTCGGTAGCTCTATTTGAATACAACCAGGAAAGACGGTGAGGGTAGACATCGCTAGTGCGTATCGGAACCACCCCCATTTGGAGTCAGAAAAACCGCCTTTATCTTTCCTAGACATTGTAAAAAGAATAGGTGAGCCTGTTTGGGGATGACTGATAATTTATTCCATTTATAGGTTCAATACAATGCTTAATGATACACATCTGGAAAGATTCCGTTTAACATTAAAATTATCTATTTTGTATAATCATGATTTTTCAAATAGTACACTTTTCAAACATAAAAGTATCTTGAAATAATCTATATACAAAAAATAATAATTATTTAACTCAATTATAATGCCTCAACCATAAGCATGATAATTCATATAACACCCACTTTAGATGAGAAAAAACCTCTTGTTTTAACTTATCCATTAGATTAAAATAGATATTTAAATATGTCAAAACATTAAAATACATATATTAAATAGCCATGATTAGAAAAAATGTAACTCATACAAGTTGAACTTAATAGTCATAATTATTTTCTTTTAAAACAATTAATTCATAACATGAATATAAATATTAAACATTGACATAATGAACTCTATAAAAAATATATATTAACCATTGAAATAATATCTCAATTTCCATTTGTCTAATATTTTATTAGTCACAGAATATATATAAAGAAAATATGTGTATATATACACAATAATATATAACTTAAAAACCTTAAAGATTGTTGTAATGTTTATTTATTCGGTGATAATATAAATAAACAATTAAGATATTAAAACAGTATTTGATATTGATAATTCAATATCAAACCCAACAAACAAGAAAGAACAAAATGGAATGAACACACCTGATTCTTGATGAAATAACGTACCGCACGGAATTATGATTCCTGTCCTTTAAGGTTTTTACGCGCTCTATATGCTGCAAGCCTCAACGTAGAACCCTAGGATTTGATGCAGTTGTATCGATATTATTCTACAGCATTAGAATTACCGACAACACAAAGTGACTACTTGGAAACACATGATGAATGTCAAACACAACATCATGAGAGGAGAGCTTATGAGAAGAGAGCCTATGAATTTTGGTGTTGGTGTGTACTTGAACTTCACAACTAGAAATTCTTTATATAGTGAGTGAGCCATCAAAGCCATCAATATAATTTATGAAGAGTTAAGCTAAGAGTTTTGTAACTCTTGGTTTAATATTATTTATGAAGAATAAAATAATGGTCTTATAACTCTTGGATTAATGTAGCTAGTAAAGATAATAACTTATGAATTAAGGCTCGACAATAGACAAAGCTCCACAACTCCTCGTGACCGATAAGAAATTTGCCAACTTGCAAATAACCTTGTAATTTCCAACACTAGGCCCTCAAATTTGGTACGTGCAGTTAATAAAATAATATTATTATAAATGACTCTAAATTAACTATCTCCTAAGATTACTCTCTCTCAAGTAACCTTATATTTTAATTAAAATTATTTTTAAAGATTTTATCACTCGTTATCCCTTAAAAACTTAACTAAAAGGAAAATGAATTTTTTTTAGAGGAAGCACTTAATATATTGTTTTTGTGTCAGATCAAACGAATTTACACATTAATTAAATTTGAAAAGACAAATGTTCAAAATTGAAATTACTAAATTAGTCGTTTGAAATTGACCTGATAAGGACAAAATGTAGAATAACTAAATATGTCGCAAAATTGTTCATGTGTGAAATCAGACTAACTACACATTGACTAAGTTTATTGATTAAATTTGACGAGACATCTGTTCTAAATGGAGTTCTTTAATTTAATCTTCTAGAATACACACGATAAGGACACTGTAGAATAATCAAATATATTGCAAAAATTGTATGTGTAAATTCAAACTAATATATTCTACACATGGATTTAAACCACTAGGATATCCGTGCAATTCGATTACATATTTTTTTCTAGCAACATTAGGATACTCACGTTATGAGTCACTAATTAGATAAAGAAGATGATAGTGATGGATGGTAGCGTGATTAGTGGTAGATATAATTTAATTAAGGTTAAAAATAATTAGTTGTTCAATGGTTAGCATTCAATTGACAGTAAACAAAAAAATGGAAAACTCTTTTAACATTCGAAACACCTATTTATTCGAGAAAATATAAATAGAATAATTGAACAAATTAACTGTTTTAGCTACGATATAATTATACTTGTTACAATAGGAGTTCGTTTCTTAAAAATAACTTTATGGTTGACTGTATATCGTTGTTTTTGTTGGAAATATTGTGAGGAAAATAATTTTTTACCAACTTTGAACGCATGTTATTACATGTATATTTGTTATATAAATTATGGTTGATAGCTTTGCGTTTATCTTCGTGAGAGCAACAGAACGAGCTAAACAATGTCCAAAATGGAGTTGTATGTGATGAATGACTTATCGACAATCAAATAGAGTGTTTAGAACAAAAAATAAAAAAATAATGAGTGCGAAATTGTCACGCATTGAAAGATTAATAAACCCAAGTGAAATTTATAACCAATGAATGAGAAGGAGGTCAAACTCCTTCATTGAGTTTTCCTTTAGGATCCAAATTATTGGATCAAAGACTTCTTAAAGCTCGATCTCATGCGCACTTGATTCATGGGCTCTTTCAGGTCTGTTTTTGCCACCTGATTTTTATCCAACTAGTGGATGTGCAGCAAATGCAAATTCAACCTGCTTACTTGGGAAAATTGGTTGTTGAAAATTAAGACTTCAAATTTGAGAAAGTCTCAAATGCAATTTATATAGTAAAGATTTATTGATTTAGCAATTGTAACAATAGACATGTAGTAGCATGCTTTAAGGGTGTAGGGCGGTGTTGAGGTGATTTTAGTATTAAACTGAACCTGGTCCGCTAATTTCGGTTTTATGATTTCTTCTGTTCATTAAGATTTCGGTTTTAGTTTAAAAATCGAACCCACTTGGTTTTCAACAGTAATATATAGGCGTGAAAGTGAGTGAGTTGTTCGTGAGCTACTCGTGCTCAGCTCGTTAAAAGATCGGTTAAAGCTCGATTCAAATTGGTTCGAGCCGAGCTTGAGCATAACTTAGAGCTCGTTTATAATATGAGCTAGCCGAGTCCGAGCTAAAGAACTCGTTTAGACTGAACTCGTTTAGGCTCGCGAGCCTAAACGAGCAAATATATATTAATTATTATAAAATTATAATTATATATTATATATTTCTATAATTATGTGTGTTTGTGTATTATACATATATGTATACTAGGAATGAAATGCCGCGCGTTGCAGCGGTTTTGTAAAAAAATTATTTTTATTTACCTAATTGGAGTGTTACAAAGAATGTTAAATTAGCTAAACTTTCATTCAAAATAAAGATGTCGCGAGTTGCAGCGGTTTTGTAAAAATTTTATTGTTATTTACGTGATTGAAGTGTTACAAAGAATGTTAAATTAGCTAAACTTTCATACAAAATAAATGTAAAGAGCGAGTTTGTCACTAATCTAAAGTATGTTATATGCTATCAATGTTAAAAGTTAATTTTGTCTTCAAAAAACATATAAAATAGAGTAAATTTGTCAACTAAATTATTTCAGAAATAATTCAAAAACAATAAACATATTTCATCATATTATTAAGGGGTTTTCTAACTCATGCCCTAAGGACATTAGATAAGAGATAATTAATGAACTATAAATTCCTTAAATAAGTGATATTGCATTCAATGAATCTCATGAATTAATAAAAAAATGAAGTTCATTGATGAGTATTTATACATTTTTTAGAATGTTTAAAATTATTAAATGTCTTTTAACTCATACCATACAGATCTTTGTCAATGTTTAATGGCCACGGTTCAAAAATGTTTAATGGCCATTAGACCGTCCGTATCGCATGACCCGGAAGCCGGTCGCGACCTCCACGTACACCAAGTCCGACGCGTCGCCGCCGTTACGGCCTTTCGTCCCCGACGCGTCGCCGGCCTCCAATGGTCGAATAGTCGACCGATCATCTCTTTCTCTGGACGATCTCTTTCTCTTTCTCTGGCTCTATACATATACTATATATATATATATATATATATATATATATATATATATATATATATATATATATATATATATAGTGCCCGATTCAACGCAGAACCGTTTAAAGCTGCAGAACCGCAGAACCATCCTAACATCCAATGTTTTCTATGTTATACATAAGCTTTAAATTTTCATACACGTTGTAACCATCCTAACATCCAATGTTTCTAATTTTTTATACAAATAATATATAAATATATTTATATATTATGTGTATAAAAAATTGAAAACATTGAATGTATAAATGTGTTATAGCGTGTATAAAAATGTACACCTTATTTATAACATAGAAAACATTGGATGTTAGGATGGTTCTGCGGTTCTGCACCTTTAAACGGTTCTGCGCTGAATCGGACCCTATATATATATATATATATATATAATTTAATTTATATTTTATATATAATAAATATTATATATATATTAATAAAACTGAAATTAAAAAAAAATTGGTCGCCGATCGGTCACCCATTACGGGCGTTTGGTCGCTGTCTGGTCATGTGTTTGATCAGGAGAGAGAAAGCTGATGTGGCGCAGATGTGGCAGAAGTGACCAAACTGGGTTTGGTCACCCATTACGCATAGTCTTACACACATACAAAAAGTTAAGTAATTAAATAATAAAGTATGGCACATATATCGAAGTTATCACCTAGTAAAAAAATGCATTGATGTTGAAGCGTGGAAAAATGCTCATAAACCATATTGCACGCGCCATTACTTCGCATGTCTACAAACAAAATTTTCACACCCCGTTTCCTTTTAAACGCCGTTCTCCAGCTTCTAATGAACAGTGACATTAAGTATGACTAATGTATTATATGATAATTCATATAGCCATTCATTTACCAATACACATATGTATACTAACAATGAAAGTGATGGCCACTCGATGCGGCGGGTTTTTAGAATTTTAAATTTTTCAGAAATTCTAGCATTTGACAATTTTTTACGCAAATTTTACTTTCTTAAATACATGTAGCATTAATTTTTATTTTTATTCTGAAGTAGAAAAACATATTTTCTAAAATAGTATATTTTTGGGAAAGTGTCAATTATAGGAAATATGTTTTAGGGGATGACTCGTTTTAGTAATTATCACTTTTATGCTTTGTTTTAATCATCACTTCCTTCTTCGTGGGCAATATTCCAGTGGAAGCTACCGTCGAAGATCTAAAAAAAGTGTTTATATCCTACGGAAAGATTGTTGATGTGTTCATTCCAAATAGAAAAGACAAAGATGGCTCTCTTTCGGGTTTGTTAGATACTCTGGCATCAAGGACGTATTGAAACTTGAACAGTCACTCAAGAAGGTTCACCTCAAAAATAATATCTTGTCTGTTAATTTTGCCAAACATAATAGATTTGGTGAACCTCTTTCGGGTTTTAGTAATTATCACTTCTTACATTTGACTTTATATTTGTAATCTTATTAATTCTCTTTACTTGTATTATCCCTTAATTTTGACACTTATTATGATCAAATGGTATGTATATTTGTAAACATAAATTATAGACACTAATATCATTGCTCTTAACTAATACTTTTTCCGATTCAAAATAAGTGACACACTTTCCTTTTTTTAATGATTTAAAATAAGTGACACACTTTGAAAAACTACCATATTTGACAAAAAAAAATAGTAGGACCAACACCCACTAATTATTTGTTTTAACAAAGTGAAATGACTCACTTACTTTTACTTTTTACTTTAAACATTATTAACTTCATTTTATTTTAAAGGTGTGTGACTCATTTTCATTAACCATCCAATTATTCTAATATGTCGAGGAAGTATATACTTGACTATAATTCCATTTATATTATTAAAATTATTAAAAAATAAATAAATATAAAAGAATTAAGATCCGTTCATTCACGTGCCACATGTGCATCTTTCTCACACTCAACTTAACACGTAAACAAAGAAAACAACGGAAATGGGGATAATACATCATGCATATATCCTTCAGTCCTTCACGCTCCCTATTAGAGGTGCGCATATGGGCTTTAGCCCGAGCCCGGGCCTAAAAAAAGCCTGAAAAAGCCCGGCCCGAAAAAGTCCGAACCCAAGCCCCTTTTAGCCCGAAATCCTAAACGGGCCTGACTTTAGTCATGAAAGCCCGTTAAAGCCCGGGCCCGGGCCGGACCGGGCTAAGCCCGAAGCCCGAAAAAGCCCGAAAAAAGCCTGAAAGCCCGAAAGCCTGAAAAAGCCCAAAATCCCGGGCTTTTTAACGTTATAAAGCCCGGGCTATTTCTAAATGCCCGAAAAATCTAGAGCTTCTCTTGTCTTTCCTAGTCCGAGTGAAGTGAACAATCAAAGTCTATATACTATTGATGAATATCCAAGTGGGGAAGACTACTAAAGATGGTGATAATATGAATTATGAAGACTACCGTTGCGTTATATAAATGAATTCCAATTTGACAATCAAAAGTTGTATGTACTTTATGTTGGTTAAGTATTAAAAGTAATAGTTTGTTGATTTATTTAATTAGGTATAAAGAATATTTTGATTATTTATATATTTTTCTAATTATATTATTATATATAAAAAATATAATAGTAAATAAAAAAGTCCGAAAAAGCCCGGGCTAAGCCCGCTAAGCCCGTTCAGGCCTAGTTTTTTTCTTAAAGCCCGGGCTTTTTTGGGCCCGGGCTTTTTTACTCCAAAAAACCCGGTATTTTTTAGGCCCGGGCTAAGCCCGGGCTTTGTGCACCTTTACTCCCTATGACACTTATTTTACACGCTCCTTTATGAACAGTAATACCTGAATGCCTAATGTATTATAAGATAATAATATATATAATATAAAAATGAAACGTTTACATAATATATTAAATACTATTATTAAATAAAGAAGTATATGTGAGAGCTTGAATGAGCCTAATTGAGCTGAGCCCGAGCATGCAAAAACCTAAACGAGTCGAACTCAAGCTTTACATATAAGCTCGAAACCTGAACTTAAACGAGACGAGCTCAAGCCTAGTCGAACACGGGCTCGGCTTGGCTCCTTTACACGCCACTCTATTAATATATAATTTCTTATACTAACCTTCATTTTTCCAAAATTACGTACAAATTCCAGCAAGTTCTAATTTTTATCATTATATTCAAAATAAATGTCTATATTCAAATTCACAAATAATTTCATTTCTAAGTGGGTAAAGATGGCATTTTATTGGTTAACAACACAATAATTACAATTCTCGAATATTTTTTTGGGTTTTATCTAGTGAATACTAATTTTCGGACGGATAAAGTATCATTTCTTAATTAACTAGTACTATCATATATTTATTTAACTAATTTGGTTATGCACAAAATAGTGTTATTAGTCTTGGTTCACAATTTTACCATCACAATTTTACCAGATTATACTTAAGCTCAGCAACATAAAATACATCATTAAAAGTAATCTTATCATTTGATACTGTATCTTTACCTGTAATCGTACCACCTCTTGGATTTTCACCAAAAGCAACATATCCACCTTCAAAGGACTTGAAATCTCTATGAATTTGAAGATTACCAGTCATGTGCCTAGAGCAACCACTATCAATGTGTCATGTTCTTTCTTTTTTAGGGATCTGAATGCTCTGCACACACACAATAAATGGATTAGTTAATTTTGGGAACCCGAGCTTGTTTGTCTTGGGTTCATCCTTTGAAGAGTAATATTTACGAATTTTATGAGCTTTGAATGCAGTTTTGATTTTCATTTGTTGTTTATTACTGCTGTTTTGTTTTACTACTGACCTAGGTTTATACCCATAGTTTTTGGCTTTTGAGTATTTTACTACTGATGGACCAGTAGTATTTGGGTAATGTGAGTTTTTAGCATAGTCAGTAGTATTATGGTAATTGTATCCGACAGCATTGTAATTAGGGTTTTTACCAGTAGTAAACTTGAAATAGTTCCTACTGCTGTTAGAAAAGTTTGAGTATCTTGAAAATTGATTTTGCTTTCCATTATTTTTGAAATAATTGCTTCAGTTTGGACTTCCATGCCTGATATTTTGCACAAATCTTTGTGCAGTTCTCCCAAATTTAAGGACTTCAACATGTGGATTTTTGATCTGTTTAGCTTCTTCAGTTTGTTTTAATTTCAATTGTTTTAATTTTTCTTTGTTTTCATTGAATTCCTTAAATTCTTTGCAGTTAATTGGATTGAAGTGACAATCCTTTGCTAGGTGATTAACTTTGTTGCAAATTAAACATGTTAATTTTGTTGTATTAGCACTTTCAGGTTTTCTTTGTTCTTTTAATTGGTTTAAATTTCTTTGATTTCCCCTTCTTAAAATAGTTGGTATGTTTTCTGAATTATATTTAGGGGATTCAGTTTGACTTTTTGTGGTATGAAAACTTGTATCAGTTGAATTAATTGTTTGATCATCATCAGATGAATCATTACTGGTTTCAGTTTGACTTTCTAATTTTAATTCATTTAAAATTCTTTCTGAGCTTGACTTAAGAGGAGGAATAAAATTAGTTGGGGTGGGACTGCATGATATCCAACCCCATGAACAACTTTCTCAGTGGTTTGATTGCTGGTTAATTCATCAATTATTTTAGAACTTCTTTCAAACTTTTTAATAGTTAATTTATTTTGTTCTAATTCCAACTGACATTCTTCTAATTTGATTAAAATTTCTTTTAATTTTAACTCAACATGTTCTTTAACATAAGTTGTTTGTAATAATTCATATTTTATCTTTTGATCAGTTATTTTATAAATTTTGATTTGATTTTCAAGATCAGCAATACAACCATTAAATTCAGTTCTTCTATTTCTGTTTAGAATCATCTCATCAAGAGTTTCTTTGTTAAGTTTTTCTAATTCTTTGTATGCTTTAATGCATTCAGGAGTGTAGGATTTAGAATGTACCTCGGTTGTAGAATCAATGAAGGCCATAAGAGCTTGGTTTTGAGCATGTTCCTCTGCTTTAAAGCTCCAGTCATAGCCTTGACCCTCTTGTGATACTAATGCAGTTGAGTTTTGAAGTGCTATTTTTGTTATAGTTTGATCTTTGGTCTTTGCTAGGATATTCTCTAGCAAAGTGACCAAAATTGTTGCAGTTGTAGCATTTGACTTTGGTTTTGTCAATTCCAGCACGATCAACTTTATTGAAGGTCAGATTTTGTCTACCAGTTCTTTTGAGAAATCTTTTAGTTCTCAAACTCAGCATTGCCATCTGCCATTTGATGTCCATCTCTTCAAGATCATCAGGATTGAGTTGTTCCAAATCTTCACTAATCAATGCAGTGTGTACATGACTAGTAAAAAAAGATTCTCTTGCTACATCTTCAATTTCTACATTCTTTCCAGTTGCAGCATCCTGACCTGTTCTCGTACTAGACACAAAAGCAGCATTGTTTGAAGGTAAAGTAGGAGTTTTATTACTTACCTCAGATTCAAACACTCTTAGTTCATTGTACAGTTCATCTAGCTCCTTCTCTTCCAATGCATCTCCTTGTCTGTATATGAACGTATACATAGACCATTCTTCACCAAGAGATCTGAGGAACTTTCTGTTGACATCATCATTGTCTGGTTTAACTCCAACTTGATTGAGTTCACCAATAAGTTTATTGAATCGATCAAAAACTTGTGACAATAATTCATTCTTCTGTCCTTTGAAGTTTTCAAAGTCTTGCTTCAAAACAGACTTCATGTTTCTTTTAGTACTTTTGGTGCCAACAAACCTTTTCTCCATTGCTTGCCACAACTTCTTAGCATCATCATATTCAACAAATAAATGTTGATAGTCATTAGGAATAGCAAGCAAAAGAGTGCTTAAGGCTTTTAGTTCGATTCCTCTGTCCTTCTTTTCTTTGTCTCTCTTGAGTTTGTCAGATTCGGTTGATGAGCTTATGAGTTGAGTCTGAATGGTTTTGTTGCCTTCAAGAACAACTTCCCACGTGGAATAATCAGTAATAAGCATGTATTGCTTGATTCTGTTCTTCCACATCCCGAAGTTGTTGGGAGTGGGAATTGGAATTTTGTTTGCCTGTGTGCTTTCATTGTTATCAGACATGATTAACAATTTTTGTTTCGAAAGTATGAAACTTTTTGATGCTCTTAATTCGTAGATCTAGAACCTTAATGCTCTGATACCACTTGTCAGGATCGAATAACTTAAACAAGTTATTGAATCACAGATCTACTAACAAAGAGAAGTTACAGCGGATTAACACTCTTGTTATTAGATCAAGAACATAGTTTATCACAAAAAGCTTCAATGTATATTAATTATCGATCAATACACACGTACGTTTACAATTCGTAAGGAACTATATATAATAGTCCTTGAAGCCATTTAACCTAGTTATTCTAGGATACGATTACAATTGAATTACAAAAAGATATGCATTCTAAACTAACTAAACTAGAATCTCGGACACGATCAGCACCATAAATAGACATCAGTAGTATTTGCCATCGTCAGTAGTAACTTCAAGATCAGTAATAACTTTGCTTTTCTGCCCTATCAGTACTAACTTGTATTAAGTCTTTATCAGTACTAACGGCAGCATCAGTAATAGAATGCTTATATCCTAACACTGGCTCAAACTTAATTGCCCCTCTTACCATTTCATTTATTTTATTGGTCATCATAAAAAACTTTATCCTGGAGTTGTGCCTAATTTAAAACATTACTATCCTTTTCATCAGTCAAGATTCTCTTTTTGAGAAGAAGTAATCGTTTTATTTAATTAAATATTCGGTATTTTGCTTGCACCTTGCCACGTAAATGTTAGCTCAAATTAAAATAATTATTCTTCCAGTTGTTCTTAGTGCTTGGCACCTTCCCAATTACTTAATTCCTAGTTTTTAATTACAAGTAGTTAGTTACTCGTATTATTTTTCATATAAATTGTATTGACTTTCCATATAAAATTAAGAAACTTTGATGACAAATACGGGTAGATAGAATTTGGCTGGGTGGAGAGGGATGATGACATGAGCATATGATGTCAGTGGCTCGCAAAGGATCGTCACCATCGTAATGATCGTGATTGGACGGCGACCATATAAATCAAACTTTCAGCAAAGAGAATGAGAATTAGTTTGTATACAATTTTTTGATTATAAATATATATCCGAGATTCGAACCCACAACCTCTCGCTCAATGCTCCAAACGATTCTCCACTGAACTAGGGGAGATTATTGGTTCAATATCAACTCACTTAATCTTAAACACACATTAAATCCTCACGTTTTAAATAATTTCCTTGAGACATTGTATTTTTTAAAAAATATTCATCATGTAGGATTTAAAATTGAGACCTCTCTACTATTAACACCATGCTCTAAGCATTAGAGACAATAGACCATATGCTCTTTACTTGACATAGAATATCTTTATTAATCTTTACAAAATTAAAATTAACATCACTCACCATCCGCACGATCACAACCAGCAGCCACTATCACTACCATCGTCACCACCCACTACTTTATCGCCGTCAAATTTAGTCATAAGGTACCCGCTGTCACATTGCGCGAGTAACATGCTTGTATTTATTAATGGACTTTGTTATATAGTAAAACCTCCATAAATTAATAAGGTTGGGACTAGGATATTTTATTAATTTAGCAAGATATTAATTTATCGATAAGTTAATAAATTATTAATTTAAAGATAATATTATTATAAAATCAACTTATCTAATACGTATTCACATATTCACAGGACCTTCAAAATTCCCACATTAATGAACTTGTCAAGTTCAATGTACATAGATTTAGATTGATCACCATAAAATGTCTAATGATAAATTTTATAATCACATCAACTATGGCTTCTAAACTAAAAGGTGTTAAAAAATCAACGATGACCAATCAACAACGAAAACTATTATGCGAGTATCAGAGAGATCACCAAGGATGCACTCAACAAGATTTGTTGCAATACGAGAATACAGTGCCTCAAATCTTAAGTGCAATTGGGATATTTAAAGATGAACACAATATAGATTTGAAGTTCACAAAAAAATAAGTGACTATAGATTCATTTTTTACTTGATAACTCTAGAATTTTAGAATTTTATTTTAGTAATTATTAATTTATAGTTTTGTTGGGACTAATATATTTACATTAGGATTTTAAAAAAATTATTATCTTATTATTTTATCGATTAATGTCCAATTTTGTACTAGTCCCAAGTTGGGACCGGATAAATTATTAATTTTATCGAGGTTATTAATTTATCAAGTATTAATTTATGAAGATTTTATTATATGTGTCTTAAATATTAGGCTCTAACGTGTATCACAAACTACTTCAAAATAGTTATGTATATTGTACATAGAACAAACAGTTTTCTAATTAGGTACTCATTATCTTTCATATAAATTATGTTGACTTTTTAAAAACAACATTTTCATAACCAAACATCAATATTTTTATAACCAGGTTCAACCGTCTGGTTGAACATGGATTTGGTGCAAACTCCGGTCCGACAACCCAATAGGAAATCCGGACTGGATAAAACCGGCCGGTTTTGGGTCAAACCCGGGTTGAACTGGCGACCCAGTTTACAAATACAAAATCCGCGTACTCTTAAATAATTCTGGTTGCAATGTGGGATGAATTCCAACGCATAGAAAACATGTGTAGAACAAATGCAACTTCATGGATTTGAACTCTTGACCTTGTGTATGAATAATGAAATGTTATCCAACTCATCTAATAACATGTATGAGTGTGTTTTGTGATATCTTGCGTTTTATCTAGCTAACTAATAATAAATGCTCTTTAATAATAAATGATCCGGTTGAACAGGTCCAAGGTTCGACCACTTTTAGGACATCGGTCGGTTCGATTCAAATCCCGGGTTTTAAAACATTGAAGAATACTACATTAATTACACTATGTCACCAATCAAATTTTCTCTTTCTCACTTACATGTTTTTTGATTGTTTGAAATTAATGAGTAGATTATTATTTTAGGACAAACTAAAATAGAAATGTGGACAATAAAATTGGGACGAAGGGAGTAATAAATTGCCTTTTGTGTTTTTATATCTCCTGCAAGTGTTAATTTGCACGTCCATTTTCTTATTAAAGAGTTTGAGTGCAGTTGTGATTTTCAACAGATTCCATAAACACATTATACACCGACAATAGAAATTATCATTATTAAGTACATTACATACAACAATAGAAATTATCATTATTAAGTACATTACATACAATATAATCCCCGTTAATTAGTGTCTTAAGTGATTGATGTATTCAGTTCATATTGCAAACATCATACAATGTATACTTATATATTTTTGTTTCGTTTATGGATAAATAGAGTCAATGTATTCATGTTCTCCATAATTTTCTTAAAAATTGAGTGATTTATCCAAATTGGGTATTACCAAAGCTCGAAATTTGTTATGCACTCAATTTGATGATCAATTTGAAGATTATCTTTTTGGTGTTTGACTGTTTCTTTAAAGTCAGACGACTCAAGGTTAGTGATTTGACCTTTTAAGTGCTCAAAATTTACTTGTTTTTTGTGTTAGTAATTCAATGTGTTTGAGGTTTCAACATTTAATTTCAACGAATTGATTGATTTTAATCGACTTTTAGTGTTCTAGTTCATGTGTTCTTGTGGAAATTTGGTCAATGGTTTTGGACAGATAAGCTGGAGAAAAGTTGGTGTGAAAGGAAAAGGGTATTAGTAATTAACAAAAATTTTACAACCAATTTTAACGGTAGTTAGTATTAGGGATCAAAAGCGTGACACAATTTCATATTTATGGACCATCTGTGTAATTTCTGAGAGTTAGTGACTAAATCCAAAACTTTTGGCAAACCACAAGGATTATCCTTGTAATTTACCCTTTGACTAAAATACAATACAGAGGGAAGAGTCAAGAGCAATCCTCATAGGGTTTATCATCCATCATAAAGCTCGTTTGAGGAGCTAAACGAGTCAAACGTTGAAATCTTCCAAAAATTGTTTTTAATGCATACAACCTCCTAAATCATTTTTATTAAAGAATTAGATTCTTATTGTAATAACATTTTTGTAATTATGATTAACACATCAATTATGGAAAATTGAAGTGTTTGCGGGTCGACGCTACCCAGAGCATGCAATCCATACGTTTTTACACACATTATCGGTCCCACAAGGATAATACAACGTAAATTAAACAGTAACTTAAATGTTGTTAAGCTAACTATTGAAATATATGTAATTTACTTCTAATCAACTAATAATACGAGAATCTAGTTATTGTAATAATACGAGAATCTAGCAAATTTAATCAATAAAATCAGACCAAAAAGAAAGAAAAAGATACAATAAACAGAGGATATGTACTTTTATTTTTAACCAAAAAAATTGAATTGTATATTTGAATCCAGGAACATCTTATGCATCAAAATTGATATGTTTTTTAAACCGACAACCAAAACCTTGATCATATTTCTAATTATTGGCCCGTTAATTGCCAAACCGTGATCCACTGGCCCGTAACTAATACCCGATTAACCCAACACGCTCTACATTCCTTACATTTCATAAAAATAATAACAGAATAAAATAATAAAAATAAATTCTATGGATGCTGAAACATAATGAATAATCTGTGATGCATGGCTGTAGACATGCAGATGTAAATGGTCTTCAAGGTGTAAAGGTAAAGAATTTACTTTGAAATTTCATCTAATTTACCTAAAAATGACAATTAATATCTCATTATGAGTATTGATTAATACTTTTGTGCAGGTTTGGGACAGAGTAATTGGAGTGCAAAATATGGATGCTGCAAATGCAGAAACTTATACTCTGAAATTAGCAAGTCAACTAAGTGAAAAGTCAAAACGACCAAATAAAATTGGATTTGTTGGTCTAGGAGCAATGGGATTTGGGATGGCAACTCAACTTCTAAAATCTAATTTCTGTGTTCAAGAATATATTGTAATGTTCCAATACTTCTCATTGATTTTAATGGTAGTTTGAGATTCTGCTATCAAAATTAAAATAAAATAAAATTATTTGAGGTGTTATTGTTGGGATATATAGAAGAAATAAACATTCTAGTACTGATGCTGCAGTTAGTACTGATCAACATATATTGAAGATAGTACTGATGGGGCAGAAACACGAAATACTACTGATCTCGAGTTTACTACTGACGATGGCAATTACTACTGATTCTATATTTGGTGTTGATCGTGTTCGAGATTTTCGTATAGTTTGTTATGGAATGTTTATCTTTTTGTAAATTGATTGTAATCGAATCCTAGAATAACTAGGTTAATATTTTAGGCTTCAAGGACTATTATATATAGTTCCTTATGAATTGTAAACATACGTGTGTATTGTTCGATAATATCAATATACATTGAAGCTTTTTGTGATAACTGTGTTCTTAATATTGTTCATATTCAATTACAGTTTTCATTGTTCTTAATCGAATAACGAGAGTGTTAATCCGCTGTAACTTCTCTTGTTAGTAGATCTGTGATTAAATAACTTGTTCGAGTTATTTGATCCTGACAAGTGGTATCAGAGCTTTAAGGTTCTAGATCTACGAATTAAGAACATCAAAAAGTTTCATACTTTCAAACTCAAAATTGTTAATCATGTCTGATAACAATGAAGGCACTCAGGCTAACAAGATTCCAATTCTCACTCCCAACAACTTTGGGATGTGGAAAAACAGAATCAAGCAATACATGCTTGTTACTGATTATTCCATGTGGGAAGTTATTCTTGAAGGAAACAAAACTATTCAAACTCAAATAGCTACCACTTCAACTGAAGTCGACAAGCTCAAGTGTGAAAAAGAAAAAAAGGACAGAGGAATTCAACTCAAAGCCTTAAGCACTCTTTTGCTTGCTATCCCTAGTGACTATCAACATTTATTTGTTGAATATGATGATGCAAAGAAGCTGTGGTAGGCACTGGAGAAAAGGTTTGTAGGCGCCAAAAGTACCAAACGAAACATGAAGTCTGTACTGAAGAAAGACTTTGAAAACTTCAAAGGCCAGAAGAATGAATCATTGTCACAAGTCTTTAATCGATTCAACAAACTTATTGGTGAACTCAATCAAGTTGGGTTTATACCTGACAATGATGATGTCAACAGAAAATTCCTCAGATCTCTTGGTGAAGAATGATCTATGTATATTGTTATATATAGACAAGGAGATGCATTGGAAGAAAGAGAACTGGATGAACTGTACAATGAACTAAGAGTGTTTGAATCTGAAGTAAGTGCTAAAACTCCTATTTTACCTTCAAACAATGTTGCTTTTGTGTCTAGTACAGGAACAGGTCAAGCGGGTACAAAGACTGCAGGAAGTGAAGATGTAGCAAGAGAATCCTTCTTCACTAGTCATGTGCACACTGCACTGATTAGTGAAGATTTGGAACAACTAAATCCTGATGATCTGGAAGAGATGGACATCAAGTGGCAGATGGCAATGCTGAGCTTAAGAACAAAAAGATTTCTCAAGAGAACTGGTAGACAAAATTTGACCTACAACAAAGGTGATCGTGCTGGATTTGACAAGACCAAAGTCAAATGCTACAACTGCAGTAATCTTGGTCACTTTGCTAGAGAATGTCCTAGCAAAGATCAAAGATCAAATTACAACAAAAACAGCACTTCAAACTCAATTGCATTAGTGTCTCAAGAAGGACAAGGTTATGACTGGAGCTTTCAAGCAGAGGAACATGCTCAAAATCAAGCTCTTATGGCCTTCACTGAATCTACTACTGAGGTACATTCTAAATCTTGTACTCCTGAATGCATTAAAGCATATAAAGAACTATTAAAACTTAACAAAGAAACACTTGATGAGATGATTTTAAATAGAAACAGAAGAATGGAATATAATGGCTGTATAGCTGATCTTGAAAATCAAATTAAAATTTACCAAATAACAGATAAAAAGATAAAAGATGAATTACTACAAACAACTTATGATAAAGAGTATGTTGAGTTAAAATTAAAAGAAACTTTAATTAAATTAGAAGAATGTCAAATGGAATTAGAACAGAATAAGTTAACTATTAAAAAATTTGAAAGAAGTTCTAAAATTATTGATGAATTAACCAGTAATCAAACCACTGAAAAAGTTGGGCATGGAGTGAGATATCATGCAGTCCCACCTCCAACTAATTTTATCCCTCCTCTTAAATCAAGCTCAGAAAGAATTTTAAATGAATTAAAAATAGAAAATCAAACTGAAAACAATAATGATACATCTGATGATGATCAAACAACTGGTTCAACTGATACAAGTTTTCATACTACACAAAGTCAAACTGAATCCCCTAAATACAATTCAGAAAATATACCAACAATTTTAAGAAGGGGAAATCAAAGAAACTTAAATCAGTTAAAAGAACAAAGAAAGCCTGAAGGTGCTAAATCAACAAAATTAACATGCTTAATTTGCAACAAAGTTAACCACATAGCAAAGAATTGTCACTTCAATCCAATTAACTGCAAAGAATTCAAAGAGTTTAAAGAAAACAAAGAAAAAGAGAAAGCATTAAAGCTAAAACAAACTGAAGAAACCAAAGAAATTAAAAATCCGCATGTTGAAGTCCCCAAATTTGGAAGAACTGCACAAAGATTCGTGCAAAATATCAGGCATGGAAGTCCAAACAGAAGTAATTATTTCAAAAACAATGGAAAACAAGATCAATTTCCACAATACTCAAAGTTTTCAAACATCAGTAGGAACTCTTACAGGTTTACTACTGGTAAAAACCCTAATTACAATGTTGTCTGGTACAATTACAAAAACACTACTGACTATGCTAAAAATTCCTATTACCCAAATACTACTGGTCCATCAGTAGTAAAACAGTCAAAAGCCAAACAATACGGGTATAAACCTAAGTCAGTAGTAAAACAGAACACCAGTAATAAACAACAAATAAAGGCCAAACCTGCATACAAATCTCATTCATTTAGAAAATCTTACTCTTCAAAGGATGAACCCAAGACAAAACAAGCTTGGGTTCCCAAACTTAACTAATCCATTTACTTTATGTGCAGAGCATTCATATCCCTGAAGAAGGAAGAACATGGCATATTGATTGTGGATGCTCTAGGCACATGACTGGAAATCTGAAAATTCTCAAAGATTTCAAGTCGTTTGAAGGTGGATATGTTGCTTTTGGTGAAAATCCAAGAGGTGGTAAGATTACAGGTAAAGGTATAGTATCAAATGGTAAGATCACTTTTGATGATGTATTTTATGTTGCTGAGCTTAAATATAATCTGGTCAGTGTCTCACAAGTATGTGATAAAAAGAACAAGATTCTTTTTACAAATATAGAGTGCATCATTCTTTCTCCTGACTTTATTTTAGATGAAAAATTTGTTGTTTTAAGAACTCCGGATATAGGGGGAGAACTCATTTCTTCAAATGAGATCAACTGTTTTATATCCAAGGTAAACACAAATGAATCAGAACTCTGGCATAGAAGGATGTGTCACACAAATTTTAAAAATATGAATAATTTAGTCAAAAAGAATCTGGTAGTTGGTTTACCTCAAAAAGAATTCATGTGTGATCATCATTGTGTTGCATGCCTGAAAGGTAAGCAACATAAGACTTCTCATAAGTCCAAAGCAATTAATTCTATTTCTGACCCTTTACAGCTCTTACATATGGACCTTTTTGGACCTACAAATGTAATGAGTATTGGAAAGAAACAATGCTGTCTTATTATTACTGATGATTTTTCCAGATATACTTGGGTTTTCTTTCTTAGGATCAAAGATGAAACAAGTGAGATCATAAATAATCTAATTGTCAAACTGGAGAATACAAGAGATCTTAAAGTGAAAGCCATTAGATGTGATAATGGCACAGAATTTAAAAATACTAATCTAATCAATTTCTGTGATCTTAAGGGTATTGAAAGGTAGTACAGCTCACCAAGAACTCCACAACAAAATGGTGTAGCTGAAAGAAGAAATAGAACAATCATTGAAGCAGCCAGATCCATGCTTGCAGATTCAAAATTACCAATAACTTTTTGGGCTGAGCTGTTAATACTGCATGTTATGTACAGAACAGAGTATTAATAGTTAAGCCTCATTTTAAAACACCTTATGAACTTTTTAATAAAAGAAAACCCTCAATAAGCTTTCTAAAATCATTTGGTTGTCCTTGTACAATTTTAACTACAAGAGAACAAATTGGTAAATTTGACTGCAAAGCAGATGATGGGATCTTGGTAGGATACTCGACTCAAAGCAAATCTTATAGAGTGTTCAAAAAAAGGCTAAGGATCATTGAAGAAAGTGTAAATGTATCCTTTAATGAAAAACTGATAAATGAACAGGGAAATGGTCCAGATTGGTTATTTAACATTGATAATCTAACCAAATCTTTTGATGTTAATTATGACTTTAATACAGGAGATTCAAACCATCAAAGTCAACAAGGAGGATCATCATCAGTCAATGATAGTCAAGATATAATGAAATATATCTTAGTTAATACTGATCCCACAGTTGATACTGAGGACAGTAGTAACTCAGATAACCCTAGCAATCTTGACATCAGTAACAACTCCAATTCTCCAGATGATACTGATCCCAGTAGTAACTCAGAAACTCATATAAACGATGATGAACTAAACAATACCAATGTCAGTACTAACAATGAACCTCCTGAATCAAACGAAAACCATGTTACTACTGACACCAGTAGCAATGAAGAAACGACACAAAGTGCAGACAATCAAGAAGAAACATGGACAGATGCACAAATTCCTGAATCCAATGAGCCAAACCTTGATAGTCAATTAGCAGTTGACAAAGTTCATGGCACTAGAACTGAAAAAGAATCATCCTTTGGACCAAGTCCTAAGTGATGTCAATTCAACCATGCAAACAAGAAGCAAATTCAATTCATCATTAAATTCAAATGTTTGCAACATCAGTCTAATCTCTAATGAATGTATGTTTGAATTTTTTCTGTCACAGGAGGAACCTAAGAAAATTCAACAAGCCATGAAAGACTCAAATTGGATAACTGCAATGCAAGAAGAACTCCTTCAATTTAAGTTATAAGCTGTATGGACTCTTGTACCTCTACCAAAAGGAAAAAGACCAATTGGAACAAGATGGATCTTCAGAAACAAGAAGGATGAAAGAGGTATAGTGATCAAAAACAAAGCTAGACTTGTTGCCCAAGGATACACTCAAGAAGAAGGAATAGACTATGATGAAGTATATGCACCTGTTGCTAGAATTGAAGCAATAAGGATATTTCTGGCATATGCTTCATACAAGAAAATCAAAGTGTATCAAATGGATGTTAAAAGTGCATTCCTGTATGGGAAAATAGAAGAAGAAGTTTATGCATGTCAACCTCTAGGATTTGAAGATCCAGAACATGATGACTATGTGTACAAACTAGACAAAGCTCTATATGGCCTTCATCAGGCACCAAGAGCTTGGTATGACACATTGTAATCATACTTGTTAAAAAATAACTTCAAAAGAGGTGCAATTGATTAAACTTTATTCACAAGAAAAGTCAAAGATGATATACTACTTGTCCAAATATATGTAGATGATATCATCTTTGGCTCAACAAATGATCTACTGTGCAAAGAATTTGAAGAATTAATGCAGATTAAGTTCAAGATGAGCTCAATGGGTCCAATGAACTTCTTTCTTGGACTCCAAATCAATCAAAGATCAGATGGTATTTTGATTAATCAATCAAAATATGTCAGAGATATCTTGGAAAAGTTTGCAATGAAGGACTGCAAAAGTGCAAGCACATCAATGGAAACACACAAGCACCTACATTCTGATGTTGAGGGGGGAGGATGTAGATGAACATCTATATAGATCAATGATAGGTTCATTAATGTATTTAACTGCATCCAGACGTGACATTATGTATAGTGTTTGTGTATGTGCCAGGTATCAAGCAAGACCTAAGGAACTACACTTGCAGGCAATCAAAAGAATCTTTAGATACTTGAAAGGAAAACCTTCTCTTGGTCTGTGGTATCCACATGACTCACCATTTGAACTCATAGCCTACACAGATAGTGACTATGGAGGTGAATGTCAAGACAGAAAATCTACTAATGGTGGATGTCAATTCTTTGGATCAAGATTAGTGTCATGGCAATGCAAGAAACAAATAAATGTGTCAACCTCAACTGCTGAAGCAGAGTATGTAGCTGCATCTGCTTGCTGTGCTCAAGTTCTTTGGATTCAAAATCAACTCCTAGAATTTTGGTATCTCTATACTTAAAACTCCTATTTTTATTGACAATCAAAGTGCTATCAGTATTGTGAATAATCCAGTAAAACATTCAAAAACAAAACACATTGAAATAAGATTTCATTTTATAAGGGATTGCAATGAAAAGAAATTAATCAAAGTAGAGAAAATTCATACTGACAATCAATTAGCCGATCTCCTTACAAAAGGTTTTGAGGTAGGAAGATTCAGCTTCTTGGTTAGCAGTATTGGAATGATTTTAATAAATTAATCTCATAAATAAAATCATATGTAAAGTTCTTGTACAATTTTTATACTTATAAGTATGTTTTACTACTGGTTATTCATTACTACTGATCATGTGTTACTGTTACTATTTAGTACTGATAGGGTTTTTCTTAGAATTAGGTTAAGTGTAAAACCAATAGTTACTACTGACGTTTCTACTACTGATACTTAATTACTACCGATCGACCGTTATCTGCAAAATACGACAGTTTACCATACTAACCCCCATGAAAATAGCCGTTGGGCTATGATTCGAATGGTATTTTGGTCCTTTTGCAGGTTAATTTGAAAAATATAAATAAATGAAAGTGATTAGTTTAGCATTATCCACACCTCGATTCCATAAACCCTACGATAAACCCTAAACTCTACAACTCTCAATCAAAACCCTGCATCAGTAACAACGAAATTCACTTTACACATCTCTCAAACGATCAAAACTCTCTCTGAAATCAATAATCTAAACATCAATTTCAAGTTAAAGATCATTCAAATGGCTACCCTAAAGTCTCTCGAAGTCAAAATCGATCTCAAATATTCCGAATTTCACAATATGTGTGCGTTCTTAAGAAATCCTGATGGCACAAAGGACTTTCAACCCATAGTCATGTTCTTGAAGAACTCATACATAAAGTTTGCTATAACTATCAAACCCAAGGCTTATGAACAACATCTGGTTGACTTCTGGGAAAATGCTGAACGGATTGAAGACACAAACATGTCTAAATCAAATCCAGTGTAGACGGAAGGGATATCATCATCACAAAACAGTCTATAAGGCAACATCTTCAACTGAATGATGATTCAGGTATGTTTTCTCTTCCTAAGGAGGATCTTGTTGAAACTTTACAAAAAATGGGATATGAAGGAAGACTGGATATTGTCACTTTTCAAAAGGGTCTTCTTTCACCTCAATGGAAATTTCTTGTGCATACTATTCAACACTGTATCTCTCCTAGAAAGAGTACTTGGAATGAGTTCAACAAGTCAATAGCATCTGCTGTTGTTTGTCTGTGCACAAGCCAAGTAATTAATTTTTCAAACATGATCTTTGTAGGAATGCTTGCAAATTTATCATCATCTAAATTTTTAATGTACCCAAGATTCCTTACACATATCTTTAACTGTGAAATTCAAAATCTTTCAATTCCAAAGAATATTTTTGTAACTCCTGAATTGAATAAAAAGGTATTTTCCAACATGAGAAAACAATTGAAATTTTCTCTGGAAGGTCACTCCATTATTCCAAAACATGATCTATGATCTTCCCCCAACTGGAGAAGGTTCAAGTCACCCCATTGAACCCCAACCAACTCCACCACTAAATACAGCCCAAACACAACCCACTCAGTCCACTCAATTACCCACACCAACTTATGTCCTGTATATGACCCAGGTACATGAAATCAATCCACAGAGTGCTACTCTTCACTCTGAGGAAGACTAACCAATTGCCAAACAAATTTCTAAAATTTATAAAAGGAAGAAAACTTTTTTAAAGGACACCAGGGGACCAATTGAGTCAGACCCCAGACTCCAAGAGTTGTCCTCCAAGGAGGAGAGAGGACATGAGGAAAGAGCTCTCACTACTGATGCCCCAAAGGTGGGTGCATAGGCTATTGAGAACATCAATAGGACCCAGACCTCGGCAACTCTCAGTGATGACTCATCTTTTGAGGAATTATTAAGAGGACCCCGGTGCCAAGAAACCACAAGGGGGGAACTACTGCTTCTTCTAGGAAGAAGAGAGTGTCTAAACAACCCATTTCATCACCTAGAAGTGATGAGGGTAGAGAGTACCAAACTGAATTGACGGATAGGATGGAAAACCTTCAAACCAATGTACCAAATGAGCCCAATGATCCACCCAAAGGGGCTGAGGGCAGTATTAAACCAACCCAGTTGACGGATAGGAAGGAATACCTTAAAACCAATGTACGACATTGTCTGAATCTTTTAAACAATCAAGGGAAAACCATGAGCTACATGAAACACTACATAAATACTCTGAACAGAAGACAGAAGAGGTTCGAGTACAAGCTTCAAAGGCAATCCAAACTCATCAGAAAGTTACAAAAGAAGATTGCAGATAGTGAGGCTCAACAAGTTGAGATCACTAAGGGGGAGAAGGATCAAATACAAGGAATGATTGATCAATCAATTGCAGCAACAGCCCTCCTAAACCTAAAAGAAGCTCATGGTGAAACAGGTCAAGATTATGGTGAAGACCTGTACAGAGGAGTTAGAAGTATGGAAGAAGATGTGTTTGTGTCTGCAAATTCACCAACATCAGAACAAATACAATCTCCTGTTACTACTGAAGTTATAGAGACTACTGATCCTATGGATACTATTGATGCAAAGGATCAAGAGGTTGTTACTACTGATCCTATTGAAGAAGAAGCAATACCATTAGTAAATATCATTCCTACTACTGATGACCTAGCAGTAGTAACTACAACAACAGCCTCACCAGTAGTAGACTCCTCACACTCACAACAGCTGATAGTATATACAAACATTGAAACACCAGCAGTAACTGCATTAGTTACTACTGACTCAGAAGAAGAAATTCCTGATGTACTTGAACGAGAACGAGCTGTAATCATATCAAGACCTCCAACTTCAGAATTACAACCACTTATCATGCCTGACATTGATGATAATGTGAATTGGTATGAGGTTGATGAATGTGCACTACCTCCTCACCCAAAGATACTTCCATTGAACAAAATTAATAAATTCTCTCCATCTATAACCATACCAGAAGTGGCTGACATGAAATAAACTCCACCTCTACTTACAGCCTGTGTTGGAAATGGGAAAGAACAATTTGATGATGACTATCCAAACAGAGCTCTAGGTCACCACATGGTAAATAAAATGAATCGTGTCAGATCAGCAAAACAAGACAAATGGAAGGTGAATAGAATGAGGTATCTGAGGAAAGTTGAAAAGACTCAAGCTCTTGAAGATAAGAAAAAGACTAAAGAAGAAAGACTCAAAAATGCAGAAATTCAAGAGGTTGAAGAATTCCTGGTAGAGGATCAAAAGGCAGAGTTCAATAAACAGAGAAAAATAGAAGAAGAACATCTGAATTGTCTTGAAGATCTTGTGGCTGAATGCAAAAGAGAAAAAGCAGACCTACCAGATGAAATTTTTGAACCGAAAACCAAAATGATTGACTTTTTAAAATCAAAAGGTCATAGTGCTAAGTCTTTTGGCAGAATGAAAATGATAACAATAGTTGATAAATATTGTACTGCCAAAAAGAGGGATTTAGCAGAGTCTGAAGTAGAAGAAGAAAAGGAAAAAGTTTTAGTTGATATTGATCCCACAATCATACTCTCCAGAACACCAATCTCTGGTGAACCATCAAAATCTCCTTCCAAAAAGAGAAAAGCTCTTCAAGAAGAACAAGAGGCTAGGAAGAAATCAAAACAGACAGAACAAGAAATACAAGTATTTGATCTTCCTATTGCTCCTATACAGGATAATCCAATTATCAATTGGAGAGTTGTAGATAATGTCATAGTAATCATAAGAGAGGACAAAACAACTCAAAGATTTACTGGTTGGAAACCAATGGTGAGATCCTGTTCAAGAAGTGACATAATTAAAGTGTTAATTATTGGTAAACCAAGAATGACCAAGAAGTCATGGAGAAACTCAAGAGCTGGATACTTGACTAGAATGATTGATGCTGCTTTCTATCCAGATAACTATCCTGAAATTTTCACTAACAAAGAAAATGTATATGCTTGGAATGTATTACCAACAGTTAATATGTACTTCTTTGAAAGAACAAGTAAGAATTGTGAGTTGTACTTATTTGAAAAAGAATATCCTCACCCAGAAGAAACAATGTATCAAATCATCTGTTGCTCCTTCATGAAACCAAATGATGCTGTAATGTTTCAAGAAAAATATAATTACTTTGTGAAAAGAAACAACAAATATATAATAGCACAAAGGAAGAAGCAAAATCAAAGAATAATTGAA
The DNA here is from genome assembly GCA_963853835.1 of Calendula officinalis. Lineage (NCBI taxonomy): Eukaryota > Viridiplantae > Streptophyta > Magnoliopsida > Asterales > Asteraceae > Calendula > Calendula officinalis. Next base: position 5,224,995 of record OY970828.1, on the reverse strand, counting down.
GGAAGAACTTCTAAAAGAACAGAAGAAAAAGGAAGAAGAGAAGAAACTTGATTAATTAAAAATGAATTAACAAGTTTAGGGGGAGATTGTTGGGATATATAGAAGAAATAAACATTCTAGTACTGATGTTGCAGTTTGTACTGATCAACATATATTGAAGATAGTACTGATGGGGCAGAAACACGAAATACTACTGATCTCGAGTTTACTACTGACGATGACAATTACTACTGATTCTATATTTGGTGCTGATCGTGTTCGAGATTTTCGTATAGTTTGTTATGGAATGTTTATCTTTTTATAAATTGACTGTAATCGAATCTTAGAATAACTAGGTTAATATTTTAGGCTTCAAGGACTATTATATATAGTTCCTTATGAATTGTAAACATACGTGTGTATTGTTCGATAATATCAATATACATTGAAGCTTTTTGTGATAACTATGTTCTTAATATTGTTCGTATTCAATTACAATTTTCATTGTTCTTAATCGAATAACGAGAGTGTTAATCCGCTGTAACTTCTCTTGTTAGTAGATCTGTGATTAAGTAACTTGTTCGAGTTATTCGATCCTGACAATTATTATTTGAGGATGATAGGTGTATAAGCCCAATCTATCAAGGTTTGAAATTGCTGGTGGTCTGATTGGAATCTCTTCGGGAGAAATATCAAATGGTAACAGAAAAGCAAATAATTTTTAAGCAACTATTTTTTTAAAAATAGTAAAATTTTCAAAAATAATCTGAAAATTAAAATGAATACACGTACACATACACAATATTTATATTGTATCAAATTAAGGTGTTTATATGTTTATTCTTACTATTATCGTATTTAAACTATGACAGTTTTTCTGTTATTTAAAAGACGTTTTACAACGGATTTATCAGTTAGAAAGAATTCTATTTCTAGTAGTTGTTATAAATTAACTATAATTAAGGCCCTATTAGAAATTGATCAAAGAACTTGAAGATTATAAATAAGAACAAAAACAATATGGAGAGAGTTTATAACACTTAAGAAAGTGTATTATGAGGTGCACTTTGCTTCTTTACATGATGGGGTATTTATACTACAAAATTTACTATGCTACAATAATTAGTAGACAAGAACATTTATGATAGATTTGGAATTATTGAAAATGGTTTACCCTAGGGTTGAAAATGTGTCCATCCATATATATACTTATATATATTTTATAACACTCCCCCTTGGATGACACTTTTTCAAAACTGAGTTCAACTTTGAAGTACTGCCTCATTAAAAACCTTGCTAAAGAAAACCCAGTGGGAAAAAACTTTAACGAAGGGAAAAAGAGTGCAGTGTATACTTGACTCCCCCTCATGTAGACATCTATCACATCTGATGAACATGCCGCATTCCAATATTGTGAACATGTTTTCTGAACATTGCAGTAGGGAGTGACTTTGTGAAAAGATCTGCAGAATTATTACTAGATTGAACGTATTTCATTTCGATTTGTTTATCCTTTATCAAGTCTTGAGTGTACGAGAAAAATCTTGGGGGTATATGTTTTGTTCTATCAGTCTTTATATACCCTTCTTTCATCTGTGTAACACAAGCTGCATTGTCTTCATGAATCACAGTTGGATTTTTCTCCCCCTCTAGTCCACACGAAGTCAAAATAAGTTTTGTAATTGATCTTAGCCACACACACTCTCTGCTGGCTTCATGTAGTGCGATGACTTCTGCATGATTTGATGATGTCGCGACAAGTGTTTGCTTTTGGGAGCGCCATGAAATAGCAGTGCCTCCACTCATGAAAACATATCCCGTTTGAGACCTAGCTTTATGAGGATCAGATAAATAACCTGCATCTGTATAACCAACTAACTCTTGTTTTGAATCATTAGAATAAAATAGACCTAAATCAATAATTCCTCGAAGGTATCGAAAAATATGTTTGATACCATTCCAATGCCTTTTTGTAGGAGCTGACCTAAATCTTGCTAACAAATTAACAGCAAAAGAAATGTCGGGTCTAGTACAATTTGTAAGATACATTAAAGCTCCAATTGCACTGAGATATGGTACTTCTTGACCAAGAACCTCTTCATTTTCTTCACGAGGTCTAAAGGGATCGTTGTCAACGTTAAGTGATCGAACGACCATTGGAGTGCTTAATGGATTCGCTTTGTCCATATTGAAACGTTTCAAAATCTTTTCTGTATAATTTGATTGATGAACAAGTATTCCATTATTCGTATGCTCAATTTGTAAACCAAGACAATATTTGGTTTTTCCAAGGTCTTTCATTTCAAATTCTTTCTTTAAGAGTACAGTAGTTTCATGAATTTCTTTATGTGTGCCGATAAGATTCAAATCATCAACATAGACGGCTATGATTACAAACCCGGATGTTGTTTTCTTAATAAAAACACATGGGCAAATAATATTATTGGTATAACCTTTACTTATTAAGTAATCACTTAAACGTTTATACCAAATGCGTCCGGATTGCTTCAACCCATACAAGGATCGTTGTAACTTAATTGAATACATTTCTTTGGGTTTTTCACTTAATGCTTTTGAAATTTTAAATCCTTCGGGAACTTTCATGTAAATATCACTATCAAGTGATCCATACAAATAAGCTGCGACAACATCCATTAGACGCATTTCTAAATTTTTGGAAACTACCAGGCTGATTAGATATCTAAAAGTTATTGCATCCATAACCGGGGAATAAGTTTCCTCATAATCAATTCCTGGTCTTTGAGAAAAACCTTGAGCTACAAGTCTAGCTTTATATCTTATAATTTCATCTTTCTCATTTCGTTTTCGTATGGGAACCCATTTATAACCCACAGGTTTCACACTTTCTGGTGTGAGAGCAATGCGTCCAAAAACATTACGTTTGTTCAACGAATTTAATTCAGCTTGCATGGCTTCTTTCCATTTATCCCAGTCATGTCTATTTTGACATTCAATGACAGACTTTGGTTCAGGATCATCATTCATAATTTCACATGCAACGACATAGGAAAATATTTCATCAATATTTCCTATTTCATCCCGATTCCATAATATATTTGTTTGGCCATAATTTATGGAAACCTCATTGTTAACATCATTCATTTCCTCTTGTGGAGGAGTTTCAATATTTTGTGTTTCTTCAGAAACACTTTCCTTATGATCATTTGCATTTTCTACATTCTTTCTTTTTCTAGGATTCTTATCCTTCGAACCAATTGGTCTTCCACGCTTTAAACGTGTTTTAGACTCTTGAGTGACTTTATCACCAGATTTTTCATTTGGTATTTCAATTCGGGCTGGAGCATTAACAGCCGGTATATATGATTTTGTCACTCTTTTGGTGTCAGTAAATGCATCAGGCAATTTATTTGCAATTTCCTGTAAGTGCATTATTTTTTGAACTTCTTTTTCACATTGGTTAGTTCGAGGATCAAGATATAATAGTGATGGCTCACACCATGATACATCATTTTCTTTGCTTTTCTTTTCTTCTCCCAATGTTGGAAAGTTTGCCTCATCAAAGTGGCAATCTGTAAAACGTGCTGTAAAAACATCACCTGTTAAAGGTTCAAGATATCTTATGATTGAACTTGTTTCATACCCAACATATATTCCCAACCTCCTTTGAGGTCCCATTTTTGTACGCTGTGGTGGAGCAATAGGAACATATACAGCACAACCAAAAACTCTAAGGTGGGAGATGTTTGGCTCTTGGCCAAACGCAAGTTGTAAAGGAGAGTATTTATGATATGCACTTGGTCTTATACGAATTAATGATGCAGCATGTAAAATAGCATGACCCCATATAGAAACATGAAGTTTTGTTCTCATTATTAATGGTCTAGCAATTAACTGAAGACGTTTAATCAAAGATTCAGCTAAACAATTTTGTGTGTGTACATGAGCAACTGGGTGTTCAACAACAATTCCTACAGACATACAATAATCATTAAATGCCTGAGACGTAAATTCACCAGCATTATCCAATCTTACTCCTTTTATAGTATGATCAGGAAAATGTGCTCTTAGTTTAATGATTTGTGCAAGAAATTTTGCAAATACAACATTACGTGTTGATAATAGACAAACATGAGACCATCTACTTGATGCATCTATTAAGACCATAAAGTATCTAAATGGTCCACATGGTGGATGAATCGGTCCACAAATATCTCCCTGGATTCTTTCAAGAAATGCAGGGGTTTCCATTTCAATTTTAATAGGTGAAAGTCTTATAATCAACTTACCAAGGGAGCATGATGCACATTGAGTTGTTTTACCTGTATGAGGGATCTTATGATCTTTCAATGGATGCCCATGAGTGTTTTCAATTATTCTCCTCATCATTGTTGAGCCTGGATGCCCTAACCTGTCATGCCATAAGCTAAATATACTAGGATCATGACTATTTACTTTGACTACCATGTGTGACTCTGCCATGTTTATATGTGTGTAGTGTAGACCACATTGAAGCAATGGTAGTTCTTCCAATACATGACTTTTATTAGTAATGTGTAATATTTTCTCATTATGTGCAGTCACACTCTGAGTGTCATATCCATTATGATATATGTCCTTAAAACTTAACAAATTTCTCTTTGATTTAGGAGAAAATAAAGCATTATCTACCAAAACGTGTGTACCATTTGGTAGTATAAAATTAGCTTTTCCTACACCTTCTATCAAGTCCGCTAGACCCGATATGGTGTTTTTATTGAAATGCATAGACGAATTACAAAGATGATAAACATAATTATGATTTAGACATGAGTGATTAAGCTTCATATTACTCCATGTCATTCAAGAAATTAGAAGCATTTAGATCAGTGTTTTCAGATTGTTCCACAAAGTTTACTTCTTTCTCCTTTTGAGGGAAGCTTGGTAAAGTTCACAAAGATGTGCAGGTGTACGACATTTCCTAGACCAATGGTCTGCGCAACCACATCTATAACAACAACTCTCGACATTTTTTGATTTACCAGCATCATACCTTTCCCCTTTGGTCTTATCTTGTGGTTGGACATTGTTCTTTTTAATGGCATTATAATGAATACTCTTATAAACATGGCCACTACCATGATTATAATAGTTGTCTTTTCCACGACCATTGTTATGGTTTGGGTTTCGATTAAAATGCCCACGGCCTCGTCCATAACCACGACCACGTCCTCGTCCACGTGTATTGTTTCTAGGATCATCAGTATTAGTAGCATTTACTTTAGGAATTGCTACTGATCTCGTTGGACGAGATTCATGGTTTTTCATTAAAAGCTCATTATTTTGTTCCGCGACAAGGAGACAAATATTCAGTTCAGAATACTTCTTGAACTTTTGCAATCGATATTGTTGCATTAAGTTAATGTTTGATGCATGGAATGTGGAGTAAGTTTTCTCCAACTTTTCTTCATCTATCACAGGATCTCCACAAAATTCAAGTTGTGAACATATCCTGAACAATGCTGAGCTATAATCAGACACTTGTTTAAAATCCTGGAATCTTAGTGATCTCCATTCTTCTCTACCAAGGGAAGTAAAACCCTTTTCTTATTATCAAATATTTCTTTAAGAGATTTCCAGAAAATATATGGATCTTCAATGTTTAAGTATTCATTTTTTAAACTAGCATCAACGTGTTTACGAAGATTGAAAACTGCTTTTCATTTTTCTTGGGAAGAGCAATTATTATTTTCATTTAAGGCATCTAAGATGCCCATTGATGTTAAATATGCTCTCATATCAATGATCCATGAGTTGTAATTTTTACCAGATGCTTCTAATGCATCAAATTCAATCTTCGCAACGTTTGACATTTTTATAACTATATATATTTAAAACAAAAACAAGTTAAAAATCAGAATCCATATATATCAATATGTATTGCACAAAACAGAAGTGGGAGAACAATCATCCCATACGTGAACAAGAAAGGATAAAATACATCAGGCGTGAGACTAATTAAGATGCCAAGTACAATAACCATTACAATCATGAAAATTAAAAACGGGTGAATCATTCTTGATCTTGATTTTGAAGATGAGAGAAATTATTTTTTGTAGTATAAAGAAGTGTGGATGATGTGTTTATTTATAGTGTAAAAATATAGCCGTTGTATATTTTATATAATTTTTTTTTACCGTTTATAACCGTTACATATATATATATATATATATATATATAATTTTTTTTTAATAAAAGAATAATTAAAGAAATAAATTACATAGACATATTTATAAAAATATTAGTGAATTTTAAATAAATTAGTAAATAAAAGAAAGAAAAATAATATGCATAAATAAATGTTAGTATACATAAATGAAAATTAGTATGTATAAATAAATGTTAGTAACATAAATAAATGTTAGATGCGATAAAATTAAATGTTAGTTTGCATAAGTAAAAGTTAGTAAGCATAAGTAAAAGTTAGAATACATAAATGTAAATGTTAGCATAAGCATAAGTAAAAGTTAGAATACATAAATGTAAATGTTAGTTTGCATAAATTAAAAGGGTTAGTAAACATAAGAATAAAATTAGTACAATAATAAATGTAAGTATGTTAGTAGTCCCAAGATTAGTAGTCCAAATGTCATCATAATGTCCTTGATTAAAGATGTTTGGTTTCATTTAATTTATTATTATATTATAACTTATTGTTATAAGAAATGTTTACCTTAAGTAATTAACTTGATTAAGTAAATGTACCTTGTGATTGAGTTGATCTTCCTTGATTAAGAACTTTCGTGCTGATAACATGTTATAAATTAACTATAATTAAGGCCCTATTAGGATCAAAGAACTTGAAGATTATAAATAAGAACAAAAACAAGATGGAGAGAGTTTATAACACTTAAGAAAGTGTATTATGAGGTGCACTTTGCTTCTTTACATGATGGGGTATTTATACTACAAAATTTACTATGCTACAATAATTAGTAGACAAGAGCATTTATGATAGATTTGGAATTATTGAAAATGGTTTACCCTAGGGTTGAAAATGTGTCCATCCATATATATAGTTATATATATTTTATAACAGTAGTTATATTTTTCTCTAGTTCTTGAATCCAACACTATATACATTAGGGTAGCTTTAGACCTTGTTAAGGTCAACCGTCAATAGTCAATACAGGAAGCAATTATTTAACAAGGCATTTTATTGAAACGTAGAAATGAAGACAAGGTAACGTACATGCATAAATAATTGGGTTTCTTGTCACGAGTAGATAATAAATCCAACTTAATTAACACATCCAAGCAAAGCAAAGGAAAGGAAACCTATGCATTCAATATATACATATAGATATATGTATATAAGATGTATATTAATTATTTGTACCATACTTATCACAACCGATTAATTAAGTAGATGAAGCTTCAACGCCTTCAGGGTTTTTGGTGGCTATAGTCTCGTCAATAGTGAGCATTGCATCGTACAAAGGAGTAGTTTTGCCATCCACAGTGATGGCATTTGCGTACATTCCCATCTTTCTGACAGTACAAGAACTTGAGTTTTTATCCTCCATCTTCTTGTAGATATCATCAGGGTCAATAGACACGTTATCATCAAATATGCCACAATACGCCTGAAATATTGACACAACAAATTCTTAACATATAGATATATACTTCATTCTTCACACAAAAAAGTTCTCATTTCTCTTCATCACATGTTTTTAAAAGATAGTTAATGTTGAAATTAAATATCAATTGTCATTTTTAAATACTAGTATTTGTATTATAATAGTTAAGATAGAAGAAAAGGTGTCACCAAAGGGTAATCAGTGGCAGCTTGTAACTGCCGCCACTCCACAGAAACCGGCACCAACATAACTGCCGCCGGTAACCTTCACAACCAAGGGGCGTGACTGTTCGTTCATACGTTATAAACATTTGAATTGAGAGACATAAATTTTCGATTTTTAACCGTTAGTGGTAGGGTCCAGTAATAACTTGATTAAAATATAAGGTTAGATTGGAGAGTAAATATGTTTTTAGGAAATAATTAATGGTGAGGTATTTGATAATAGAACTTTTTTATGGGCCTAACCTGGGCATAGTCCACCAGGGCAACTGCCTAGGGCCCAAAAATTTTAGGGGCCCATTAATATATGATTAGCCTATATTTAATAAGGCCCAGTCGTTCCATACTCAAAAAGTTAGCCCATTTAACTATTGAAAGGGACCGAGGAAGTACAGAATCAAGCTCGACGGGGCTTTGGGCGAAAGAAAAAAGCGGCAGTAATTTGGAAGATGGAATTTGAATTGGAAACGGCGTGCATGTTATTCTCCTCTTCATATCGATTTGGCTAATTGGCAGTGAAGTGAGATAATTTTGTTTAATTTCAAGATATATAATCATAACAAGAAACATTAAACACTTCATTTTAATTATTTGAACTTTGAAACATATTGATCAATACAATCGGCAAGTCATGTTGATTTTGGGTTTAGAAATTTAATTTGGGATTCCTGCTTGTATGCTTAATGTAATGCTACCTTTTATTTATATGCCCTAATTGTTTGCAATAGTGAGATTGATGGATAAAAAATTGGGTCATATGACCTTATGTGATTTTTTCTAAGTTCTAAGTCATATGACACAGATTGATAGCAGTAGAATTACAACCAAATAAAAAAATGACGAAGCACATCAGAACTTGTGAACCATGTTAATTGTCAATTTGTCATTATGTCATGGTGAATTTAAAATTATAGTCAACTTCCTATAAAAAGTTGTCACAAAATTGTCATATTGATTTAGTATTATACTCTTATATCTATAAATCTTGAGGAGTTTCTGTTCATACTTTTTTAAGATCTTGTTCATATGTAGAAATGAGCCGATTTAGTGCCAACATATTTAGACAAATAAATAAATTTAAATGAACTTTTTTTTTTGGTTTCAAGATAGTTTTAAAGTTTATATTTACAACAATTATGACATCATCTAATTGTAAGTTATTTATTTCTTTATAATCTTCATCTAAGGTATATATATTCTATATTAATTTTACTTTAAGAAAAAAGTTTACTTTAGGAAGAGACTCATTTTAAAGATTCTGCCTAGGACCCCAAATTTGATTGGAACGGCCCTGTTATATATTAGGAAATTAAGGCTACAAATTTTCAGTATTTAGGAAGATAAGTTTAGATAAAACTTACAATGTTTTTAGAATTTTCGCCCCCAGGAGTCTTCCAAGCAAGGAGCAGCTTACAGAATGTTTCCATACCCGTGTATTTGCCCCGATACACAACAAACCCAACTGAACCAGAACTAGAATCAGCAACATGCCAAAACCCGCCAAACTGGCCATTCTCAACTGTAACTGGATAATTTTCATCATCGACATGCCCGTGCAACGAGTTCTGCTCATAAAAAACCAAGGGCTGACCCGTAGCATTATAAAACATGCACACGGTCGCAACTGCAGTCTTCCATTTTTCTTTTTCTGAATTATTAATCACATAGTTTACCACCGCATCTCGGGAAATTTCGCTTTGATGATCTCGAGCCTTGATTGCACTCTCCAAGGGAGTTTTTTCTATCACAGGCTCGCCAAACACGTTAGCACTTGCCATCTTAAAGGAGTGGTTTCAATGAGATCAAAGGAAGTTATATGTTTTGTTTTGCTTGCTTGCTTGCTTGCATAGCTTAGGCTCTATTTATATTTTATAGCCAATATTCTCAAACCGTCACACCAAACTCAGTGCATGCCACGTTACTATTTATTTTGCAAAATAAATCTCTATGTTCAAATTTACAAGTCATTCATTTTTAATTATGTGTTGGATACCTATGAAAATAGAAACACGTTGAATACAAATCCTATCAAAATCATTAACAACTTGATCTTGAAATTGTGCCTAATTTCAAAAATTATTCTTCAGGAATTATCCCAAAAATTGCAACTTCGCGAACCCATGTATAGAATTGAGATATCTAATTCAGAAAGTGATAATTTTAGATATCTAATTCAGAAAGTGATAATTATAATTCATGTTTCCAGAAAAGATTCTAGAAACACACTCTATACACCTATAATAAAAATTACATATAATTATTAAGTAATTTTCAAACCCTATTCGGTTTGGTCTTACTCTTTTATATATTTTAACCCCAATTCAACCAGGATCCATCTAGTAAAAAAATACAATAGAATGACTACTAGAACCCTTCGATAATATGCTTATTACTTATATATATTTTATGTAAACTTATTACTTATATATTTAATGTCTCATTTATGGACAAATAGAGTCAATACTTACGATGATATCTTATCTGTAAGAATAAAAAGTGAGGGTTGAGAAAATCTGACCTAGACATTTTCACAAACAGCTGGAAGGTTCCTAACATACCAATTTTAGAGGGATATCCACACAATGTAACGTTGTGTACCTTGTAACTATATTTTGCGGTGACCAATTGGTGGTTGGCGGCGGCGGTAGTGACCTGGCGGTGGTAGATGGTGGTCGCGGATGGTGGGTGGTGCTGGTGGTTGTAATGGTAGGTGGTGGTGGTGGGTGTGATGCTGATAATTTCAACATTTTAAAAGTTTAAGGCTTTAATAATGATAATCATAGTGAACTAAAAAACACATGGTCTATTAGCTCAGTTTGTTAGGACATGTGTTAATAACGCAGAGGTTAAAAGTTATACTGCATATATTTTATAAAAACATATCTTTGTCAAAATAACAAGTGTGTTATTTGAAAATTAAATATTGCTAATTTCAAGAGATTTAAAATGCATTATATATAGTAACCATACAAACATTACTTAAATATTAAGCTGTAACGTGTTTCAAGAACTATTTCAAAATGGTATCGCCACTTGTTCCTCGGAAAGGACCACCGTGTTTTTTTTATCTTATATTTTTTAAAGTTAGGTGTACTAGGAGTTCACATGGATGTTGTGCAGAAAATTGGATTAGTAGTCTTCGATGACGGATTGACGGATACCGTATATTTGCTCAATATATGTATCCTATATAATAGAGAAGTTACATATTTAGAGCAGATTGTCAAATATTAAGTGGTTTGGAGAAAATTTGGTAGTTGGTACAATATAATGATTGTATTTTTTATTTTTATTTTAAATACACTTCTACTTTCCTTTTGTATAACGCTAAGATGACTTCGTGAAAACATATGTTTTGGTTAAATGTTGAAATATTAGCTTAACGATAGAATGAGTAACATGTAAGTACGAATCCAATTAGTTAAAAATACAATATTAATCACATATAAAAATGAAAGCATAAAAGAGGGAATGGGCATGTCAATTTTAGTGACCGGCCACATTTTTTTCAAATCTTTAAAATTTTGGTGTAACACAGATTTCATATGCATCTTGTGTATAAAATTAGATTATTAGTCTTAGATGACGATTTTATATTGTATTCCTCAAGAAGACCATCACGTTTTTATATTTTTACTAGGTTAAAGCCCATGAAAAATTACGGGTTGTCACTTTTCATGTTGAACGTAATTAATATTGAATAAAAGAATTAACCATTAATTTCATAATTATTACAATGAGTTGAAGAAACAATAAATAAAAAAAAAATCAAATTAAACATTAAGAAAAATATTTAATATAAAAAAGCAATGGTTTTAACAAAATTATAAAATTTAAGCTAAATTTCTAAACATATTACAGTATACATGAATTATAGGTACAAAAAACCTTTAAGAGATCATCAAACGGATCCTTCCAAACTAATGCATCATGATCAACGAATGCCTTCTCACTCCATCCAAATGGTTCTTATTCTGCTATATTGTACCCATAGGTATAATATGAAGAATCAGAATAATCACCTAATTAGTTAAGCAATGGAAAGTTGACACCAAAACCATGAATAAGAACTGGGAAGCTTTTTACGTATTCAATGTCATTAATTTTGTGACCATTACATTTCCAAAATTTATATCCATCATTTTCAAAAAAGGTAGTCTCTGTAAATTTGTTGAGATACCATATTTACAATTTAGCTATTACAAAACTGTCATTATTAGAGAAAACAATCATAATGATGCTTAGCAATCGATCTCTACAGTTGACTATGTAGATCATCATCACGGTTTTTACATGTCCATATGTAACCACTATCACTCTTGAGAGCATACGCCACCATATTATCAATAAGACTGTGTTCAAACCTAAAAATGAATTGCAATTCTAAATATATGTGGTTCACGATGACAAAACATAGGTTAAAGATTTATATTAATTTTTAGTTACCATATTAGAGCACCCTCAAACTTTGACTTCCAGTTGCTTTCGTAACTTTCTTGAAATATGCCTCTGAATCTTTCCTCAAGAGACAATTAATATAAGTGAGTATATAATTTATATTTAACAATATATTATAAAATTTAATAATTTTGCATACCTTTCATCGAATTTTTCAAGATTGTGCTTAGATAAGTGGCCATTGTTGTGGTAACCTATGTTTATTGAGGCTTCAGCAATATCAGTATTCTATTAACTGTCGAACACTAAGATAACCGGTGTTCATTAAGATAATATACATTTGAACATTTCTTAGAAGGATTACTATAAAAACAGATTTTCAATGATAAAGTTTTGAAGGTACAAAGAATTTACAATAAAGTACCTGGAATAAACAAATTTTTAATTAATGAAATTTGTTGAAAGGTACAAAATTTTCAATGATTTCCTAGTACAAAATTTATCAGTCCCTCTAACAAATGTTATATACTTGTTCAAAGGCACCCAACACCTCCTGAAACAGATCACACTAAGCAAAAGCTTAGGTATATTTAGAGATAAAGTTGAAATGGGAACTAACCGAAGAGAACTCCTAAACCAAGACTGAACATAACAGTGTATCCAAAGTAGAAGTTGGTTTGGAAGAAGCCTGGCATTTTAGTCTTGACAGAGTAGTTATACATTGAATATAAGTAGGCCTAAATAGGTGTTCACTCGGGTCCACCAAACCTATACAAAAAAAGCAACTTTTTTTTAGTTTCTATCAACTAACTTATTATGATTTAATAAAAACATGCCCAATTATCATTGCATTAGATTTATCAATAGCTATACTTGAATCGGGCTCAATGTGAGTCTTGAAACATATGTCTTCCAGCTCAGATATCCTTTTCATAACTAATTATTTCATTCGGTTGCTTTCAGTTTACTCAGTCTATCAACTCCTTTCTGAAGCCTGTCAGATGGGTCGGGTAGAAACGGGTCAGTTTTAGCATGGGCCAAAATAGGTTGGGTTGAATTGTAAACACATTTTTGAACTTATTTTTATAATACAGATATCCAATGCTTTCTATATGGTTAAACAAAATTATTACAATAGTAATATAATTATAAACCTTCAAATAAAGCAATTTAGTATAATTTCAAGCATTTTGATCCATACAACATACCATGGACATAAAAATTCTTTGTGTCTGACTTAAAAGCAGATCTGATGCATGCTGCAATAAACTCGAATATTTCCTGAAAAGCATAGATTTTTTATGAGGTTACAAGTAAAAATAAAAATAAATGTTATATAAGATACGGTATATCTTTCTGAGCAGTATGTTACTTAATATATAAATTTTGATTCTAATTTAAATGGGTCAACACAACATTCATTGTTAGCCAATGATGCTATATTACACCAGTAGAATATTGTTTTTTTTTTTTGAACGGCAAGTACCAGTAGAATATTGTTAGTTGCACTAACCTGTGTAGAATGCTACCTGCTTCAGAAATAAGCAAAAAGATTATCTTAGTCATAGAAGTAAAGAAGATACAGAAATTAAAACAATACTTAGTTTCAAATTCAGAAATAAAAAAATATAAAAAAACTAAATTACTATAACTAAACATTTATTTTAAGTACCTTGAGGGTTGATCGATGGTGGTTGAGAAATCCCCTAAATCGATTACCATATTAAATCAAGTGCAGGATTGTTTACCTGCGTTAAGTCGATTACATTAAATCCAAGGAGGACCAATTACATTCAATCGATTAGGTTTAAACATCATTACATGGTAATTAAGTTTGAATCTATACCTGCTAAATGGCTGCTCGTCTCCACCGTTGCTAAATGGGCTGTTCGTTTATAATTAAGGTATCACCCAATTAGGTTTGAACTTTCAATCGATCAAATACTGCTGCTCGTGAAAAATAACTGAAGTCCCACATAAATGATTAGAAATTGCGTGAAGTTGCGGTTATTAACTGTCGCATCAAAGGTGGAGACGTTTATGAAACCCTACAAAGTAAGTAGCGGAGGGTGGAAACAAAACTGTTCTAAAATCAAGCCTGAAATTAAGGGCGGATTTGATAGAGGGCGTTGCAGTTAGCAAAGGAAGCTGAAAATGATTTAAGGCCTCATGCTTAACCGTTCCTAATTAAATCGCAAGAAAATGAAAAATGGGAAATTCTGAAAACTTGCCACCTGTCTTCATGCTTGCTAAGAAGGTCCACGTGGCTCTTAAAATGCTTGTTTTATTATAAGATAGATTTGTAATTTCGGTGTACTACGAATTCCCCTATATTACAAATGCGATTCAATTAATCGTTAAATTACTGTTCACAAAAAGTTGATGGAGTTAACGATTTGGTTAGCAAACAAAACTGAAAAGTAGGCAATATTAATAAAATATTATTTTATATACCAGGTAAAAAGGTTAATGAGTTATAGATTACTGGGTTATGTTGCAATACAAGAAGTCAACACGTTTTTGTTTTGCTGTCTCTCACCCTCCACTATCATATTAAAGCTTTATGATTTTTACGGTCAATAAGATTTCCCTTTTCTATTGTCTGTTTCTCGATATCTAAGCAAGATAACAAAGAACGAAGTTTGTCTCCAACACCTAATCCATCCAAGAGTGAATGGTTGTTGCATTTGGTAAATTCCCGTAAGTTTTACCCTTTTATTGATGAGTTAAGATTTGCATGTACCATCATAAATTTACTTTGTGTGAAATCTTTTCCTTCCTAGTGTTAACATATGTATATATTTGGCAGCTTTAGAAATGCACACCAAGTGCTCGACCAAATGCCTGAAATATATTTTGTCTTTTATGTTGTTATCAGCTTCCATAAGTCCATTTATATGTATTACAAGTAACACTAGGGTCACTAAGTTAGAGACTTAAACATTTACTATAAATACCATCAAAATCCAAAAAACGTGATATCTAACTTTTGTTGGCTTAAATAGTTGCAAAATGTTCACTGGTAGAAATTTTAATTTACTAGTTGCATAAAACTTTTTTTTTAATTGACTTTCATAAGTAACCAATATTTTAAACATGATTATGGTCAACCGGTTAAGTTCACCCGGTTGATCCGACGGGGTCAATCGGTTCAACCAGTTGAACCAACAGGTCAACCCAAAATACTTAAAAACATAGATAATATGTCATTAGTTAAAATACATATGTAATCAAATACATTGCAAACATAATATTTTTAAACTAAGGAAAATGAGAGAAATTAATCAAAAGAAAAGAAAATTTTAGTGAAAAATACAAAAAAAAAACATTAAAAAGGAAATAAGGAAAAAAAAAATTTTAAAAAAAATTATGTATATGAAACAGACTTGAACCCAATGCTATGTGTTTAAGATATATAAGTTAACCACTAAGCTAATATACGACGTGAACTAGTTATCGTTCATACATTGTAAGCAAAAGCCAAAAATAAGTTGATACATAAAAAAATTTATATTAATCGGAAAACTTTTAGGATGGGCAGCTGCCCACCCTGCCCACTCACTAGAACTGCCCTTGATAATTTCTATGTTCAAGAATATATTGTAATGTTCCAATATTTCTCATTGATTTTAATGGTAGTTTGAGATTCTGCTATCAAAATTAAAATAAAATAAAATTATTTGAGGTGTTATTTGAGGATGATAGGTGGGAGAAATATCGAATGGTAACAGAAAAACAAATAATTTTTAAGGTACTTTTTCATCAACTATTTTTGTGAAGTAGTAAAATTTAAAAAAAAAAAATCTGAAAATTAAAATGAATACACGTCACATAAAAGACGTTTACAACGGAAATCAGTCAGAAAGAATTCTTTTTCTAGTAGTTATATTTTTCTCTAGTTCTTGAATCCAACACTATATACATTAGGATAGCTTGAGACCTTGTTAAGGTCAACCATCAATAGTCAATACAATAAGCAATTATTTAACTAGACATTTTATTGAAACATAGAAATGAAGACAACGTAACATACATGCATAAATAATTGGGTTTCTTATCATGAGTAGATAATAAATCCAACATAATTAACACATCCAAGCAAAGCAAAGGAAACCTATGCATCCAATATATACATATAGATATATGTATACAAGATGCATATTAATTATTTGTACCACACGTATCACAACCGATTAATTAATTAGAAGAAGCTTCAACGCCTTCAGGGTTTTTGGTGGCTATAGTCTCGTCAATAGTGAGCATTGCATCGTACAAAGGAGTAGTTTTGCCATCCACAGTGACGACATCTGCGTACATTCCCATCTTTCTGACAGTACAAGAACTTGAGTTTTTATCCTCCATCTTCTTGTAGATAACATCAGGGTCAATAGACACGTCATCATCAAATATGCCACAATACGCCTGAAATATTGGCACAATTAATTAATTCGCAACATATAGATATATACTCCCTCCGTCCCACAAAAAAGTAAAAAAAATTCTCATTTTTTTCGAACACAAGTTTTTAGAAGATAGTTAGTGTTGAAATTAAATATCATTTGTCATTTGTTTAAATATTAGTATTTGTATTATAATACTTTGGATAGAAGAAAAGGTCACCCAAAGGATAATCACCGATCAGCTTGTAACTGCCACCACCAACCGCCACTAGCACCACCATTTCTGCCGCCGGTAACCATCGGGTGTGACTGTTCGTTCATGCCATTTCGTTTAATCTAAATAGGATATAAATACCTCAATTTTATACATTCAAATTGTAAAATTTAAAATCAATCAAAGATGTTTTTCTTTTGTTCTTGTCCCTGTTTCTTACTTCACGGAGAACCACTGGAAAACCATTTCTCCACCAATCGATCAAACACCATAGACAGAATTCTCCGATATTTTAACAGTTAGTGGTGGGTCCAGTAATAAATTGATTAAAATATAAGGTTAGATTGAAGAGAGATTATATTTTTAAGAAATGGTTAATAGTGAGGTATTTGGTAATAATATTATGTATTAAGCGAACCTCTTAAATTTAATCAGTGAGAACATTTTTATGGGCCTAACCTAAGCATAGGCCACCAGGGCAACTCCCAGAGCCCAAAAGTTTTAGGGGCTCATTATTAAAAAGTTAGCCCATTTAACTATTGAAGGGACCGTGGAAGTACAGAATCAAGCTGGAAGGGGCTTTCGGCGAAAGAAAAAAGCGCCAGTATTTTGGAAGATGGAATTCGAATTGGAAACGGCGTCGTTATTCTCCTCTTCATCTCCTTCTCCCAATTTTCCTATACAGATCTACACTCTGCTATTCTCCTCTTCATATCGATTTGGCAAATTGGCAGTGAGATAATTTTGTTTAATTTCAAGATATATAATCATAACAAGAAACATTAAACACTTCATTTTGATTATTTCAACTTTGAAGCATATTGATCAATACAATCGGCAAGTAATGTTGATTTTGGGTGTTGGAACAAAATCACAGATCAACTTGATACTGATGCTGCAGTTAGTACTGATCATACTTAGTACTGATGGGGCAGAAACATATTACTGATGAAGTTGATACTGGTGAAGACTATAACTTAGTTACTACTGATCAAGGCTTATTGAAGATACTACTGATCAATAGTAGTTACTACTGACGATGTATCTGGACTTACTACTGGTCACCAGACTTACTACTGATGTTACTTATTTACTACTGGTGATTGCAGAATACTACTGATGAGCGTTTATGGAATATATCAAGTCCGGGATCTTCGTAGAGATAGTTATAGAATGTAATTCAATGTATATCTTTATATTTTGAATGTAAATCAAGTCCTAGAATAACTAGGGTAAATAGTTTAGCTTCAAGGACTATTATAAATAGTTCCTTACGAATTGTAAACGTACGTGTGTATTGTTAACTCGATAATATACATTGAAGCTTTTTGTGAAACTGTGTTCTTAATATTTTCGTTTATTTTTTACAGTTCATTGTTCTTAAATATATTGATATAGTGTTGATCCGCTGCAACTTCTATAATCAATTAGATCTAAAGGTGTTTATTAACTAATCTATAGTTAATCGATCCTGACAAGTGGTATCAGAGCATATTGGTTCTAGATCTACGATTTTAAGAACAACAAAAAGTTTTAATCTTTAAAACACACAGATTGTTAAACATGACTGATAACAATGAGAGCACCCAAGCAAATAAAATTCCTATACTCACTCCCAACAACTTTGGGATGTGGAAGAATCGTATTAAGCAATACTTGCTTATCACTGATTATTCCATGTGGGAAGTTGTCCTTGAAGGAAACAAAACTGGTCCTGGACAAGCAAGCAGCTCTGCAATTGAGGCAGACAAACTTAAATGTGAGAAGGAGAAGAAAGATAAAGGAATCGAACTTAAAACTCTAAGCACTCTCCTACTGGCCATTCCTAACGACTATCAACATCTCTTCGTTGAGTATGATGATGCAAAGGTGCTATGGGAAGCACTGGAGAAGAGATTCGTTGGGACCAAGAGCACCAAGAGGAACATGAAGTCTGTTCTCAAACAAGATTTTGAAAACTTCAAAGGAAAGCCCAATGAAACACTCACTCAAGTGTTTGACAGATTCAACAAGCTAATTGGTGAACTTAACCAGGTTGGGGTTAAGATGGATCAAGAAGATGTCAACATGAAGTTCCTAAGATCTCTTAGTGAAGAATGGGCCATGTACACAGTGGTATATAGACAGAGAGATGCACTAGAAGAAAAGGAGTTGGATGAACTCTACAATGATCTCAGAGTATTTGAAACTGAGGTAAATCAAAAGAACCCTTCTATTTCTTCTAATAATGCTGCATTTGTATCTAGTACAGGTCTAGGTCAAGAAACCTCCATAGGAAAGGCTGCAGATTCTGAGGATGCTGCAAGAGAATCCTTTTTCACTAGTCATGTGCATACTGCACTGATTAGTGATGATTTGGAACAATTAAATCCAGATGATCTTGAAGAGATGGATCTTAAATGGCAGATGGCTATGCTAAGCCTAAGAACCAAAAGATTCTTAAAAAGGACTGGTAGGACAAGCCTCAACTTCAACAAAGGTGACAAAGCTGGATTTGACAAAACTAAAGTCAAATGTTACAACTGCAACAACCTTGGTCACTTTGCAAAAGAATGTCCTCAGCCAGACAAAAGATCAAAGTAAACTGCTCTTGTTTCACAACAAGGACAAGGCTATGACTGGAGCTTCCAAGCAGAAGAGCACACTCAAAATCAAGCTCTCATGGCCTTTACTGATAGCAAATCTGAGGTAAAACCTAAACCTTGTACTTCTGAATGTATTAAAATTGTTAAAAATCTATAAAAAGAAAACACTAAATTAAATGAAGATTTAGCAAAAGCAGTAAGAAGAAATCATGAATTTGATGGTGTGATTGCTGATCAAGAACATCAGATAAAGGTGTACCAGATGATAGATCAACGGATAAAAGAAGAATTACTTCAAGCTGTAGATGAGAAAGAGTTCTATGAATTAAAAAATAAAGAATTAACAAGTAAATTAGAAGAATGTCAACTTGAAATTGAACAAAATAAATTGACAATTAAAAAGTTTGAAAGAAGTACTAAAATTCTTGATGAACTAACTAACAATCAAACTACAGAAAAAGTTATTCATGGGATGGGATATCATGCTGTACCACCTCCATATAAATTCATTCCTCCACTTAAAAACAGTTCAGAAAGAATCATTAATGAATTCAAAAACTGAAAATCAAACTGAATCACATAATGAAACATCTGAATCAAATGATTCTTCTGATGATGATCAGTCAATTGAATTTACAATTTCACCCTATCCAATTGAATCTCCAAGATCAATTGATACAAGTTTTCACACAGCACAAAGTCCAAATGAATCTCCTAAATATGATGTTGAAAATATACCAAAAATTTTAAAAAGGGGAAATGAAAGAAATAAAAATCAACTCTTAGATGAAAGACTACCTGAAGGTGCTAAAGGTAAGAAAGTAAGATGTGTTATATGCAACAAAATGAATCATTTAGTAAAGGATTGTCACTTCAATCCAATAAATTGTAAAGAATCCAAAGAATTTAAAACTTTCAAAGAAAAGGCAAAAACACAGAAATTAAAAGATACTACTGGTCCTTCAGTAGTAAATAAAAATAAAATTCCAATTACTGAAACACCAAGATTTAGAAGAATTGCATCAAGATTTGTGCAAAACAGAAGAGTTGGAAGCCCAAAGAACAGCAATTACTTCAAGAACAATGGAAAATCAAATCAAAATAAATAATATTTTAAATTTTCCAACACCGGTAAAAACATTAACAAATTTACTACTGGTGTTAACCCTAATTATAATGTTGTATGGTACCAGTACAAAAACACTACTGATAAAAACCCTAATTACAAAAATACTACTGCTCCTAAACCAACTTTCAAATATACTGCTGGTGTCAACCCTAAAAACACTACTGGTCATTCTAAACATGGTAAGTACCCAAATACTACTGGTCCATCAGTAGTAAAGTATTCAAAAGCTAAACATCATGTATATAAACCAAGATCAGTAGAAAATTCAAACACCTGTAATAATTTTAAAAGGGCAGTAGTAAAACTAAACAACATTAGTAAACAGGTATGGGCACCAAAGATGTTTAAATTTAAATCTCCAAAATCTTACTTCTCAAAGGATGAACCCAAGACATATAAAGCTTGGGTTCCCAAACTTAACTGATCCTTTACTCACTTGTGCAGAGCATTCAGATCCCAGAAGAAGGAAGAACATGGCATATTGATAGTGGATGCTCAAGGCACATGACTGGAAATCTGCAAATTCTTAAAGACTTCAAGTTATTTGATGGAGGATATGTGGCCTTTGGTGAGAACCCAAAGGGAGGTAAGATTACAGGTAAAGGTACTGTTTCTAATGGCAAAATTACCTTTGATGATGTATTTTATGTAGCTGAACTAAAATACAATCTAGTCAGTGTGTCTCAAGTTCGTGATAAAAAGAACAAAATTCTTTTCACACACATTGAGTGCATCATTCTTTCTCCTGACTTTATTTTAGATGAAAAATATGTTGTTTTAAGAACTCCAAGGAGAAACAATGTGTATTGCCTAGATATAGGGGGAGAACTCATTTCTTCAAATGAGGTCAACTGTTTTATATCCAAGGCAAACACCACTGAATCAGAACTATGGCATAGAAGGATGTGTCACACTAATTTCAAAAACATGAATAATTTAGTGAAAAGAAATTTGGTTATTGGACTACCTCAAAAACAATTCATGTGTGATCATCATTGTGTTGCGTGCCTAAAAAGGTAAACAACACAAAACTTCTCATATGTCCAAATCTGTGAATTCTATTTCTGTTCCTTTACAACTCTTACATATGGACCTATTTGGACCTACAAATGTAACGAGTATTGGAAAGAAACAATATTATCTTGTTATTACTGATGACTTTTCCAGATATACATGGGTTTTCTTTCTCAGGACAAAGGATGAAACAAGTGAACTCATCAAGAACTTAATTGTTAAACTGGAGAACACATCTGATCAAAAAGTTAAAGCCATAAGATGTGATAATGGCACAGAATTTAAAAATACTAACTTAATTAACTTTTGTGATCTTAAAGGTATTGACAGGCAATACAGCTCACCTAGAACTCCACAACAAAATGGTGTAGCTGAAAGAAGAAATAGAACCATCATTGAAGCAGCAAGATCAATGCTAGCAGATTCAAGTTACCAATCACTTTTTGGGCTGAAGCTGTTAATACTGCCTGTTATGTTCAGAACAGAGTATTAATAGTAAAGCCACAGTTGAAAACACCATATGAACTTTTTAATAAAAGAAAACCCTCTATAAGTTTTTTAAAATCATTTGGGTGTCCTTGTACTATTCTGATTACAAGAGAACAAATTGGTAAGTTTGACTGCAAAGCTGATGATGGAATCTTTGTGGGATACTCTACTCAAAGCAAGTCATACAGAGTTTTCAACAAAAGACTAAGGATAATTGAAGAAAGCATCAATGTATCCTTTAATGAAAATGTTTCTAATGAACAAGGAAATGGTCTAGATTGGCTATTTAACATAGACAATCTAACCAAATCCTTTAATTCTAACATGGATTTAAATGCAGGAAATTCAAGTTGTCACTCTCAAAAGGAAGGAACATCATCTGTTAATACTGGTCAAGAAAAGATGAGATACATAGTAGTTAATACTGCTCCCATAGTTAATACTGAGGACAGTAATAACTCAAATTCTGAAACCAGTAGTAACTCTGAGAATGAGTACAGTAGTAATTCAAATACTACTGGTACCAGCAATAGTACTGAAAATACTACTGGTCCTAGCAATAACCTAGATTCTCAAGATACTACTGATCTCAGTAACAACAACAATACTACTGATCTCAATGAAGATAATAGCAGTAGTAACTCTTACCAAGATGATGATGTACCAAACATCAATGACAATGAAGGATCACTAGAGGAACAACTGCCTGAGACAAATGAGTCCAATCTTGAAAATCAACTAGTAGTTGATAAAGCTACAACCACAAGGACTCAGAAGAACCATCCATTAGACCTTGTTTTAAGTGATGTTAACTCACCACTGCAAACAAGAAGCAAATTAAATAAAAGCTTAACTACAAACATTTGTAACATAAGTTTAATTGCTAATGAATGTATGTTTGAATGCTTTTTGTCTCGGGATGAACCAAAGAAGATCCAACAAGCAATGAAGGACTCAAACTGGATTGAGGCAATGCAAGAAGAACTCCTTCAATTCAAGCTACAAGCTGTTTGGACACTTGTACCTCTACCCAAAGGAAAAAGAGCCATTGGAACAAGATGGATCTTTAGAAACAAGAAAGATGAAAGAGGTATAGTGATCAAGAACAAAACCAGACTTGTAGCCCAATGATACACTCAAGAAGAAGGAATAGACTATGATGAAGTATATGCTCCTGTTGCTAGAATTGAAGCTATAAGAATATTTCTAGCATATGCTTCATTCAAAAAGTTCAAAGTCTATCAAATGGATGTGAAGAGTGCATTCCTATATGGGAAGATTGAAGAAGAGGTCTATGTCTGCCAACCTCCAGGTTTTGAAGATCCAAAACATGGTGATTATGTGTTCAAATTGGATAAAGCTCTGTATGGCCTACATCAGGCACCAAGAGCATGGTTTGACACATTATCATCATATCTATTGAAGAATAACTTTAAAAGAGGAGACATTGACAAAACTTTGTTCACAAAGAAAGTCAAAGATGATATACTACTGGTACAAATCTATGTAGATGATATCATCTTTGGTTCAACAAATGATTTATTATGCAAAGAATTTGAAGAACTGATGCAGATTAAATTCAAGATGAGTTCTATGGGTCCAATGAACTTCTTCCTTGGACTCCAAGTCAGTCAAAGAACAGATGGTATTTTGATAAACCAATCAAAATATGTTAAAGACATCTTGGAGAAATTTGATTTGAAAGACTGCAAGAGTGCAAGCACACCAATGGAAACACACAAACACCTACATCCTGATGTTGAGGGGGAGGATGTAGATGAACACTTATATAGATCAATGATAGGATCTTTGATGTACTTAACTGCATCAAGACCTGACATTATGTATAGTGTTTGTGTGTGTGCAAGATATCAAGCAAGACCTAAAGAATTACACTTACAGGCTGTCAAAAGAATATTCAGATACTTGAAAGGCAAACCATCACTAGGTCTATGGTATCCACATGATTCACCCTTTGAACTCATAGCCTACACAGATAGTGACTATGGAGGTGAATGTCAAGATAGAAAGTCCACTACTGGTGGATATCAATTCTTTGGATCAAGACTGGTGTCATGGCAATGTAAGAAGCAAACAAATGTATCAACATCAACTGCTGAAGCAGAATATGTAGCTGCATCTGCTTGCTGTGCTCAAGTGCTCTGGATTCAAAACCAGCTTCTAGACTTTGGTATCTCTATCCTTAAAACTCCTATTTTTATTGATAATCAAAGTGCTATTAGTATTGTGAACAATCCAGTAAAACACTCTAAAACTAAACACATTGAAATAAGATTTCATTTTATAAGAGACTGCAATGAAAAGAAATTAATCAAAGTTGTTAAAATTCATACCGACGATCAATTAGCAGATCTTTTTACAAAAGCATTTGATGTAGGAAGATTCAACTTCTTGGTTAGCAGTATTGGAATGATTTTAATAAATTAAAGTCTCACTTAAAATCATGTGTAAAGTTTTGTTGTAAAATGTTATTTATTTATTTAAGTGTTTTACTACTGGTAGATCTGTATTACTGATTGTAGGCATGTGCACAAAATACTACTGGTAGTTCATTACTACTGGTGTGTATTAGGTTTACATAAATACTACTGGTAAGTAAGTACTACTGGTATTCACATATACTACTGGTCTTGGGTGTTGGTAGTTACTACTGATGTCTATAGTTTCTACTGATGTCAAAATCCTTAGTTTCTACTGATGTTCGTAAATACTACTGACATTTTATTACTGGTATAATGTTTACTACTGGTCTTTCAGAATCACAATTACCAAACTAACCCCCGTGAAAATAACCGTTATGTTATGATTCGAAGGGCAATTTAGTCTTTTTGCAGGACAAATCGAAAGATATAAAAGGCGGCAGTCGATTAGTTTAGCATTATCTTTACTTCGATTTGCTAAATCCTCTCGATAAACCCTAGCTTTCGATCAAAAACCTTGCACCAGTAACAAAATTCTTACGTTTTTCTCTCAAATCAACAACAATGGCAACTCTACAATCTCTCAATGTTCAAACCGATCTCAAATATTCAGAGTTCCATAATATGTGTGCCTTTCTACGAAATCCAGACGGAACAAAGGATTTCCGTCCAATAGTAAATTTTTTGAAAAATTCGTATATAAAGTTTGCTCTAACTGTTAAACCGAAAGCATACCAACAGCACTTGGTGGATTTTTGGACCAATGCTGAAAGAACAGAAGGTGCAACTGCACCTATGATAAAATCATCGGTGGATGGGAAGATGATCACAATCTCTGAGCAATCCATTCGACACCATCTACAACTACACGATGATACAGGTATGTTTACACTCCCTAAAGAATTCATTGCTGAAACTTTAAATAAAATGGGATATGAGGGAAGACTTAACATAGTAACTTTTCAAAAAGGTCTTCTCTCCCCACAATGGAAATTTCTTGTTCATACTATTCAGCATTGTATTTCTCCAAAAAGAAGTACTTGGAGTGAGTTTAATAAGGCAATAGCCTCTGCTGTTGTCTGTTTATGCACAGACCAAGTATTTAATTTTTCTTACATGATTTTTGAAGGTATGTTGGGAAATCTTAGCTCCACAAAGTTTTTAATGTATCCCAGATTTCTCCAACATATCATTAACTGTGAATTACAAAACTTGTCAACTCCCAAAAATATTTTTATAATTCCTGAGTTGAACAAGAAAGTTTTCTCTAATATGAGAAAACAATTTAAATTTTCGGGTAAGGAAACCCCTCTGTTTCCTAATATGATCAAAGATCAAACACAAATTGGAGAGGGTTCAATCATATATACAACCCAAATTGAACCTCAACCCACTCCATCACCCCCAAATACAGCCCAAACACCACCCCAAATAGTCACTCAATCACCCACTAACATAGAAGTCCTGAATGTGTCCCACGAACTTGAAATAAATCTGCAGAGTGCTACTCTTCACTATGTGGAAGACCTACCAAACAAAACCCAAAATATTTCCACTACTTATAAAAGAAAGAAAGCTTCTTTAAAGGACACCAGGGGACAAATCGAGTCACACCCCAGACTCAAAGAGTTGTCCTCCAAGGAGGAGAGAGGACATGAGGCGAGGGCTTTCACTACTGATGCCCCAAAGGTGGGTGCACAAGACAGTGAAAACATCACTAAGACCCAGACCTCGGCAACTTTAAGTGATGACTCTTTTGAGGGATTACTTAAAGGACCCCGGTGCCAAGAAACCACAATGGGGGGCATCTCTGCTTCTTCTAGGAAGAAGAGAATGTCTAAAAGACCCCATGAATCACCAAGAAGTGATGAGGGCAGATCTGTGGAATTGATGGAAAGGATGGAAAACCTTCAAACCAATGTACCTGTTAGTGAGCCCAATGATCTTGCTAGATGGAGTGAGGGCAGTATTAAAACCAAACAATTGACGGATAAAGTGGATTCTCTTGAATCTACTGTACAAGATTGCCTTAAGTACCTAACAAATCAGGGAAAAACCATTGCAGTTATGAAGAGACATGTCAATACCATCAACAAAAGAATGAGGCTATATGAACACAGGCTTCATCAACAAACTAAAATTATCAGAAGATTGAAAAAGAAGGTTGATGATAGTGAGGCTCCTCCAGTTGAGCTCTCTAAGGGGGAGAAGGATAACATTCAAACAATGATTGATGAATCAATTGCAGCAGCATCATCCTCTCACCTAAATCTAAAAGAAACAACTGTTGATGAAGACCAAGAAAAGATGGTTTTTGATGATGAGCCAATGACTACTGCTCCCATGGAAGAACAAACTGAAAAAGAAACATCAGTAGTAACTCCTACTACTGATATAATAGCAGTAATAAGTAAAGAAGAGGAAGTAAAAGCAACAAATACTACTGATGCCCTATCAGTAGTAACTCCTGAAGTCCCACCAGTAGTAACTACTTTGGTTACTACTGAAGAGGAAGAACTGCAACTTCTTGAGCTAATTGAAAGAGAAAAACATGTCATCATCTCCAAACCACCAACACCTGATCAACCACTTATCATACATGACATTGATGATAATGTGAACTGGTTTGAGGTAGATGAATGTACACTTCCTCCACATCCCAAGATACTACCAGAAGACCAACTTAAACTCTTTTATCCAAAACTACTACTTCCTGGTATCCCTGATATGAAATACATTCCACCTCCACCATCTGCTTGCATTGGAAAAGGAAAAGAAGTTTATGATGATGATTATCCAAACAGAGCATTATGTCATCACATGGTAAACAAGATTAATCATGTCAGATCAGAAAAGCAATCTAGATGGAGAATAAAACATAGGAAATTTTTGGAGAAAGTGGAGATGTATCAAGCACTTGAGGAAAATAAAAAGAAGGTTCAAAGTGCAATTCCTGTTCAAATACCTGCTCAAATTAAAGACATTCAGATAGAAGCTCAAGAAGCAGAATTCAAGAGGTTAAGAAAAGTTGAAGAAGAACATATACAATGCCTTGAAGAATTAGTTTCTGAATGCAAAAGAACAAAAAGTGAGCTAACTGATGATGTATTTGAACAGAAGACAAACATGATTGATTATCTAAAAACAAAAGGGCATAGTGCAAAATCCTTTGGCAGAATGAAGATGATGACTATAATTGAAAAATACTGTGCTGCCAAGAAGAAGGATTTGGCTGAACAAGAAGAAAAAGAAGCAAAGAAAACTAAAGCCTTAATCCCAATCAGTCCAACATTAATCAAAGCTGGTAGTGTATCAACTACTGGTAATACCTCAACTTTCCAATCAAAGAAAAGAAAAAATGTTGATCAAGAACAAAACACTCAAAAGAAATCAAAAACACAAATTGTACCTGTTCTTGAAATGCCTGTTGCTCCCTTGCAGAACAACCCAATCATCAATTGGAGGGTTATGCAGAATAATGTGATAGAGATTATAAGGAAAGATAAAATTGTGCAGAGATTTACTGGATGGTTACCTTTGATCATGTCCTGTTCAAGAAGTGATGTGATTAAACTACTGATCATTGGAAAACCAAGAATGTCAAAGAAATCATGGAAAGATTCTGGTGCTGGATACTTGACAAGAATGATAGATGCTGCATTTTATCCAGACAACTATCCAGAACAGTTTACAGATTCAGGAAATGTCTATCATTGGAATGTGATTCCAACTGCACAAATGTACTTCTTTGAAAAATCTGGCAAAGTCTGTGAGCTATATTTGTATGAAAAAGAATATCCTCATTCAGAAAAGACTATGTATCAGATATTCACAAATACAATGATGAGGCCATATGATGCTGTTATGTTCCAAAACAAATTGAATTATTTCACAAAGAGAAACAGCAAATACATCATTGAGCAAAGACTTCAACAGAATCAAAGGACGTTAGAGAAAAGAAAGAAAGAAGAAGATGAACAAAAGAAACTTATGTGATTAAAAGAGAATCAATAAGTTTAGGGGGAGATTGTTGGAACAAAATCACAGATCAACTTGATACTGATGCTGCAGTTAGTACTGATCATACTTAGTACTGATGGGGCAGAAACATATTACTGATGAAGTTGATACTGGTGAAGACTATAACTTAGTTACTACTGATCAAGGCTTATTGAAGATACTACTGATCAATAGTAGTTACTACTGACGATGTATCTGGACTTACTACTGGTCACCAGACTTACTACTGATGTTACTTATTTACTACTGGTGATTGCAGAATACTACTGATGATCGTTTATGGAATATATCAAGTCCGAGATCTTCGTAGAGATAGTTATAGAATGTAATTCAATGTATATCTTTATATTTTGAATGTAAATCAAGTCCTAGAATAACTAGGGTAAATAGTTTAGCTTCAAGGACTATTATAAATAGTTCCTTACGAATTGTAAACGTACGTGTGTATTGTTAACTCGATAATATACATTGAAGCTTTTTGTGAAACTGTGTTCTTAATATTTTCGTTTATTATTTATAGTTCATTGTTCTTAAATATATTGATATAGTGTTGATCCGCTGCAACTTCTATAATCAATTAGATCTAAAGGTGTTTATTAACTAATCTATAGTTAATCGATCCTGACTTTAGGTTTAGAAAATTTCCTGACATTGGGTTTAGAAAATTTATTTAGGATTCCTGCTTGTGTGCTTAATGTAATGCTACCTTTTATTTATATGCCCTAATTGTACGCAATAGTGAGAGTGATGGATAAAAAATTGGGTCATATGACCTTATGTGATTTTTTGTAAGTTCTAACTCATATGACACAGATTGATAGCAGTAGAATTATTACCAAATAAAAAAATGACGAAGCACATCAGAACTTGTGAATCATGTTAATTGTCAATTTGTCATTATCTCATATTATGGTGAATTTAAATTATAGTCAAATTCCTATAAAAAAATTGTCATAAAATTGTCATATTAATTTAGTATTATACTGTTATATCTATAAATCTTGAGGAGTTTCTTTTCATACTTTTTTAGATCTTGTTCATATGTAAAAATTAGCCGATCTAGTGCCAACATATTTAGACAAATAAACAAATTTTAATAAACTTTTTTTTAGTTACAAGAAGTTTCAAGAATGTTTTGAAGTTGATATTATGAACACCTATGACATCATCTAATTGTAAGTTATTTATTTCTTTATAATCTCGATCTAAAGGTACATATATTCTATATTAATTTTACTTTAAGAAAAAAGTTTACTTTAGGAAGAGACTCAATTTTAAGATTCTGCCCAGAGCCCCAAATTTAATTGGAACGGCCCTGTTGTGCCGATCTATATGTGTATGTATTAGGAAATTAAGGCTACAAATTTTGAATATTTAGGAAGCTAGATGAATTAGATAAAACTTACAAGGTTCCTAGAATTTTCGCCGCCAAGAGTCTTCCAAGCAAGGAGCAGCTTACAAAATGTTTCCGTGCCCGTGTATTTGCCACGATAAACAACAAACCCAACTGAACCAAAACTAGAATCAGCAACATGCCAAAACCCGCCAAACTGGCCATTCTCAACTGTAACTGGATAATTTTCATCATCGACATGCCCGTGCAACGAGTTCTGCTCATAAAAAACCAAGGGCTGACCCGTAGCATTATAAAACGCGCACACTGTCGCAACTCCACTCTTCCATTTTTCTTTTTGTGTATTATTAATCAGATAGTTAATCACCTCAAGCTTGGAATCTTCGTTTTGATGATCTCGAGCCTTTTTTGCACTCTCCAAGGGAGTTTTTTCTATCACGGGCTCGCCAAACACATTAACACTTGCCATCTTAATTAATGGAGTTGTTGGAGCAAAACACATATCAACTTATTACTGATGCTGCAGTTAGTACTGATCACTTAGTACTGATGGGGCAGAATTGATTAAAACTGAGAAGTTGATACTGATGATACTATAACTAAGTTACTACTGATCATGCAAAGATTGAAGATACTACTGATCAATAGTAGTTACTACTGACGATGGTTTCTGGACTTACTACTGGTCACCAGACTTACTACTGATGTTACATATTTACTACTGGTGATGAGTTTTACTACTGATACGCGTTTTTGAAGAATATCAAGTCCGAGATCTTCGTATAGATAGTTATAGAATGTAAATCAATGTATATTTTTATTATTATTCGATGTAAATCAAGTCCTAGAATAACTAGGGTAAATAGTTTAGCTTCAAGGACTATTATAAATAGTTCCTTACGAATTGTAAACGTACGTGTGTATTGTTAACTCAATAATATACATTGAAGCTTTTTGTGAAACTGTGTTCTTAATATTCTTTCATATTGTTCATACAGTTCATTGTTCTTAATATATTGATATAGTGTTGATCCGCTGCAACTTCTATTATCAATTAGATCTAAGGTGTTTTATTAACTTGTTTATAGTTAATCGATCCTGACAAGTGGTATCAGAGCGTATTGGTTCTAGATCTACTATTTGTTAAGAACAACAAAAAGTTTTAATCTTTAAAACACACATTATTAATCATGACTGATAATAATGAAAGCACTCAGGCCAACAAAATTCCTATACTCACACCCAACAACTTTGGGATGTGGAAAAATCGTATTAAGCAATACATGCATATTACAGATTATTCTATGTGGGAAGTTGTCCTTGAAGGAAACAAAACTGGTCCTGGTCAAGCAAGCAGCTCTGCAACTGAGGCAGACAAACTTAAATGTGAGAAGGAAAAGAAGGACAAGGGCATCGAACTCAAAACTCTAAGCACTCTATTACTGGCCATTCCTAATGATTATCAACATCTCTTTGTTGAATATGATGATGCAAAAATACTATGGGAAGCACTGGAGAAGAGATTCGTTGGGACAAAGAGCACCAAGAGGAATATGAAGTCTGTTCTCAAACAAGACTTTGAAAACTTCAAAGGAAAACCCAATGAAACACTCACTCAAGTGTTTGACAGATTCAACAAACTAATTGGTGAACTTAACCAGGTTGGGGTTAAGATGGATCAAGAAGATGTCAACATGAAGTTCCTAAGATCTCTTAGTGAAGAATGGGCCATGTATACAGTGGTATATAGACAAAGAGATGCTCTAGAAGAAAAGGAGTTGGATGAACTCTATAATGATCTCAGAGTATTTGAAACTGAGGTAAACCAAAAGAACCCTTCTATTTCTTCTAATAATGCTGCATTTGTCTCTAGTACAGGTCAAGGTCAGGAAACCTCTATAGGAAAGGCTGCAGATTCTGAAGATGCTGCAAGAGAATCTTTCTTCACTAGTCATGTGCATACTGCATTTATTAGTGATGACTTGGAACAATTGAACCCAGATGATCTTGAGGAGATGGATCTTAAATGGCAGATGGCAATGCTGAGCCTAAGGACAAAAAGATTCTTAAAGAGAACTGGTAGGACAAGCCTCAACTTCAACAAAGGTGATAAAGCTGGATTTGACAAAACTAAAATCAAATGTTACAACTGTAACAACCTTGATCACTTTGCAAAAGAGTGTCCTCAGCCAGACAAAAGATCAAAATCAACTGCTCTTGTATCACAACAAGGACAAGGCTATGACTGGAGCTTCCAAGAAGAAGAGCCAATTAATCTCCCCCTAAACTTATTGATCATCTTTTAATCAATCAAGTTTCTTTTGTTCCTCTTGTTCTTTTCTTCTTTTCTCAAGAGTTCTTTGATTCTGTTGAAGCCTTTGTTCAATAATATATCTGCTGTTCCTCTTTGTAAAATAATTCAGTTTGTTTTGGAACATAACAGCATCATAGGGTTTCATCAAAGTGTTTATGAATATCTGATACATAGTCTTCTCAGAATGTGGATATTCTTTCTCATATAAGTACAATTCACACACTTTGCCTGATTTCTCAAAGAAGTACATATTTGCAGTAGGAATGACATTCCAAGCATATACATTACCTGGATTTGTAAATTGTTCTGGATAATTATCTGGATAAAATGCAGCATCAATCATCTTTGTTAAATATCCAGCTCCAGATTCTTTCCATGATTTCTTTGTCATTCTTGGTTTCCCAATAATCAGAAGTTTGATTACATCACTTGTTGAACATGATCTGATTAAGGGTAACCATCCAGTGAATCTCTGTACAACTTTGTCTTCCCTTATGACCTCTATGACATTGTTCTGCATCACTCTCCAATTAAGAATTGGATTGTTCTGTAGAGGAGCAACTGGCATTTCAAGAACAGGTATAATTTGTTTTGATTTCTTCTTAGAGCTTTGTTCTTGATCAACAGATTTTCTTTTCTTAGATTGGGGAGTTGAAGTATCACCAACAGTTGAAACACTACCAGCCTTGAGTAAATTTAAGCTGATTGGGATTAAAGTTTTGGCTTTCTTTGATTCTTCAACTTCTTGTTCAGCCAAGTCTTTCTTCTTAGCATTGCAGTATTTTTCAATGATAGTCATCATCTTCATTCTTCCTAATGACTTTGCACTATGCCCTTTTGTTTTTAAATACTCAATCATGTTGGCCTTCTGTTCAAACACATCATCAGTCAAATCACTTTTAGTCTTTTTACATTCAAAAACCAAATATTCAAGGCATTGAATATGTTCTTCTTCAATCTTTCTGAGCCTTTTGAATTCTTCCTTTTGAGCTTTTATCTGAATGTCATCTGTTTGAACAGGTATTTGTGCAGGAATTTTACTTTGTACTTTCCCTTTCTTTTCCTCTATTGCTTGATACATTTCCACTTTCTCCAAAAATTTTCTGTGTTTTATTCTCCATCTGGACTGCTTTTCTGCTCTGACATGATTTATCTTGTTTACCATGTGATGTCCTAAAGCTCTGTTTGGATAATCATCATCATATATTTCTTTTCCTTTTCCAATATGAGCAGATGGTGGAGGTGGAATGTATTTCATATCTGGTATACCCATCATCAGAAGTTTTGGATAAAACAAATGTAGTTGACCTTCTGGTAAGATTTTTGGGTGTGGAGGAAGTGTACATTCATCTACCTCAAACCAATTCACATTATCATCAATGTCAGGTATGATAAGTGGTTGATCAGGTGTTGGTGGTTTAGTAATGATGACATGTCTTTCTCTTTCAATCAGCTCTGGAAATTGTAGTTCTTCCTCTTCAATAGTAACCAGAGTAGTTACTACTGGTGTGACTTCAGGAGTTACTACTGATAGGGCATCAGTAGTATTTGCTGATTTTAATTCCTCTTCTTTGTTTGCTACTGCTATAATGTTAGTAGTAGGAGTTACTACTGGTGTTTCTTTTTCAGCTTGTTCTTTAATAGGAGCAGTAGTAATTGGCTCTTCTTCTGTAACCATCATCTCTGGGCCTTCATCAACTTCTGTTTCTTTTAAATTTAAGAGGGAGGATGCTGCTGCTGCAATAGATTCATCAATCATTGTCTGTATGTTATCCTTCTCCCCCTTAGTGAGCTCAACTGGTGGAGCCTCACTATCATCTAGTTTCTTCTTCAATATTCTGATGAGTTTTGATTGTTGATGAAGCCTACGCTCATAGAATCTCATTCTTCTGTTGATGGTGTTGACATGTCTTTTCATTGCAGCCATTGTTTTCCCTTGGTTTGTTAAATATGTGAGACAATCTTGTACAGTGGATTCAAGAGAATCCACTTTATCCGTCAATTGAGTGATTTTAATACTGCCCTCACTCCATCTAGCAAGATCATCGGGCTTACTAACAGGTACATTGGTTTTAAGGTTTTCCTTCCTTTCCATCAATTCCACAGATCTGCCCTCATCACTGCTTGGTGAGTCATTGGGTCTTTTAGACATTCTCTCCTTCCTAGAAGAAGCAGAGATGTCCCCCCTTTTGGTTTCTTGGCACCGGGGTCCTTTAAGTAATTCCTCAAAAGAGTCATCGCTTAAAGTTGCCGAGGTTTGGGTCTTAGTGATGTTTTCACTATCCTGTGCACCCACCTTTGGGGCATCAGTAGTGAAAGCCCTCCCCTCATGTCCTCTCTCCTCCTTGGAGGACAACTCTTTGAGCCTGGGGTGTGACTCGATTTGTCCCCTGGTGTCCTTTAAAGATTTCTTTCTTTTATAGAGTGTGGAAATATTTTTGGTTTTATCTGGTAGGTCTTCCACAGAGTGAAGAGTAGCACTCTGCAGATTTATATCAAGTTCCTGGGACACATTCAGGACTTCTGTTTGGGCTGGTGATTGAGTGGCTAGTTGGGGTGGTGTTTGGGCTGTTTTTGGGGGTGATGGAGTGGGTTGAGGTTCAACTTGGGTTGTGGCAATGGTTGAACCCTCTCCAATTTGAGTTTGATCATTGATCATGTTAGGAAATAAAGGGGTTTCCTTGCCCGAAAATTTAAATTGTTTTCTCATATTTGAGAAAACTTTCTTGTTCAACTCTGGAAGTATGAAAATGTTTTTAGGAGTTGACAAGTTTTGTAATTCACAATTTATGATATGTTGTAGAAATCTGGGATACATTAAAAATTTAGAAGAACTAAGATTTCCCAACATACCTTCAAAAATCATTTGAGAAAAATTAAATACTTGGTCTGTGGATAAACACACAACAGCAGAGGCTATTGCCTTATTAAACTCATTCCAAGTACTTCTTTTTGGAGAAATACAATGCTGAATATTGTGAACTAAGAATTTCCATTGTGGGGAGAGAAGACCCTTTTGAAAATAGATAATAAAAAATAAAAATTTATAATTAAAAAAATAATAATAAAATTATTATATAATAATATAATAGTCCTTGAAGCTAAACTATTTACCCTAGTTATTCTAGGACTTGATTTACATCGAATAATAATAAAAATATACATTGATTTACATTCTATAACTATCTATACGAAGATCTCGGACTTGATATTCTTCAAAAACGCGTATCAGTAGTAAAACTCATCACCAGTAGTAAATATGTAACATCAGTAGTAAGTCTGGTGACCAGTAGTAAGTCCAGAAACCATCGTCAGTAGTAACTACTATTGATCAGTAGTATCTTCAATCTTTGCATGATCAGTAGTAACTTAGTTATAGTATCATCAGTATCAACTTCTCAGTTTTAATCAATTCTGCCCCATCAGTACTAAGTGATCAGTACTAACTGCAGCATCAGTAATAAGTTGATCTGTGTTTTGCTCAACCAATCTCCCCCTAAACTTATTGATCATCTTTTAATCAATCAAGTTTCTTTTGTTCCTCTTGTTCTTTTCTTCTTTTCTCAAGAGTTCTTTGATTCTGTTGAAGCCTTTGTTCAATAATTATTGTCAAGATCGAATAACTCTTCATAAACATAGATCTTTAGGCTCAAGAATAGTTAGTTCTTGATCTGGAATAAGCATATACAAATAACAAAATTGCGGAATTAGTTGAACATATATGTATAGCTAAACAAGTTTTCATCATTAAAAGCCCCAATTCTATATATAAATACATAGAACGGTTCTTCGTTAAACAGGATCAAACGATCTTGAGGCTTAGGTTTTACACACAAAAACACGTTAAAACGTGGGTTCTAAGAACATCTAATTCTATGTCATTAGGTTTCTTTATATACTAGAAAACCCAAGACTTACAAGGAAAAGATAATGACTAAATCTTTTAAACTAATAAAGATATACTATATCTTTTACAATTATCATTATCTCCTAAATCTTTTTCAAATCTTGAACTTCATATTACCGACTTAGGTCCTTGTAGTTTAATAGTTTTGACATATCAAATCTTTAATGAATATTAATAAAAATATTCCTAACAATCTTCCCCTATTTGATTTGACAAAACTTGTAGAATTAGCTAGGAATCTTCAAGTCTCTTCCCCTTTTTGACATAATCAAATCAATCCGAAAAACTTGAACTTCCCCTTGAATGATCAACACTTTTTCTTCCCCTAAAAGTGTGATATCATTCTTGTGTTCTTCAAAGCTATATTAATTACATTGAAAATCAACTATCTTCTATTTGAAGTTGAAGTAGAAACTCAAACTAAGCATCACATTCCGTCTAAATATAGTAATCAGCAACGTCATATCTCGTATGAGGGACTTGCTTATCTTAGTCTTCAACAGATCTTTTCGTTAAGATTCGGTTGAATTGCAGTTACAACAATACATAACATCTTATGTAGTAAGATTTTCCACTTCTTCTTCAAATAAAATATAATCAATTATCTTCTGTAATCAATTGATAAAGATCAAATATGTAACAAATAAAATTTTCCTTTATCTTCATCATGCCTTCAACCTGTGTGTGTGAATAATGTGATTCTTTCACATTATTATCAGATACGATCAATAAACCGTGGTATGGAATGAGCATGGTGTGTGTCATGCTTTCCAAAGTATGATGTATCAGTTGTATGGAAGAAATCAGTATCAAATTTTCTTCAAAATTTTCTTCGGTCAGTACTGATTAATAATTGATCAGTCAACGCAGCAGTAGTAATATGTATATTACTGATCCTTGGTAAAATTTTCGGTTTGTTACTGATCGGTAGTATTTTTCTTCATTTACTACTGATCAGTAGTATTTAATATGGATCAGTAGTAAACAGCGAAGATCAGTAGTAACCTGTCGAACCAGTAGTACTGATTGAGCATTGGATCAGTAGTAATCGGGACATACTACTGATCAGTAGTAAAGTTGGCATGAAACAGCAATAGTAAAATCGAAATTGGATCAGTAGTAATCTCATATACTACTGATCAGTAGTGTATTGGTGTTGGATCAGTAGTAAATAGAATAGGATCAGTAACAAATGTATTAATTTGAAAAGGATCAGTGATAAAGATGGCAACCTATCCGGCAGAAGGCGGCGCGTGAGAATCTTCAACAAATACCCAAAATCATAAAACAAATTGATTTCTTTAAATGAAGTATTATCATCACCTAATTGTGGGGAACAGTCGGTTGGGATTTCATCATTTGAATCATAGATTCTTCTTCTCACGTGATCCATTAACAGCTCATATGCTTTTTGAATTCTACTTCAAGTTTAAGCTTTATTGAAACTACCTAACTATTTTAGCAAATCTTCAATTCGTATCGATACAGTTTATCACGTGATCCATTTAGGCTTCAAACACAATTTATCACGTGATCCATTAACAGCCCATTAACAGTTTAAGCTTTATTTTTATTTTTGTATTCTGATCGATCATAACAACATCCGAATCACAACATGCTCTTTTACCATTTATTTAGCATTCACCGTTAAGACTTTGATCAACTGTGATTATTGATAGATTCTTGTTTCATTCCAGATCTGAGCCACCGTGCTCTGATACCAATTGTCAAGATCGAATAACTCTTCATAAACATAGATCTTTAGGCTCAAGAATAGTTAGTTCTTGATCTGGAATAAGCATATACAAATAACAAAATTGCGGAATTAGTTGAACATATATGTATAGCTAAACAAGTTTTCATCATTAAAAGCCCCAATTCTATATATAAATACATAGAACGGTTCTTCGTTAAACAGGATCAAACGATCTTGAGGCTTAGGTTTTACACACAAAAACACGTTAAAACGTGGGTTCTAAGAACATCTAATTCTATGTCATTAGGTTTCTTTATATACTAGAAAACCCAAGACTTACAAGGAAAAGATAATGACTAAATCTTTTAAACTAATAAAGATATACTATATCTTTTACAATTATCATTATCTCCTAAATCTTTTTCAAATCTTGAACTTCATATTACCGACTTAGGTCCTTGTAGTTTAATAGTTTTGACATATCAAATCTTTAATGAATATTAATAAAAATATTCCTAACAGGAGTGGTTTCAGTGAGATCTTAGGAAGTTATATGTTTTGCTTGCTTGCATATCTTAGGCTCTATTTATAGCCAATATTGTCAAACCATCCTACCAAACTCAGTGCCACGTTACTATTTTAATTTCTCCCAAAATTAATCTCTATGTTCAAATTCACCCGTCATTATACGGAAATAGATACAGAATACGAATTCTCTTAAAATCATCAAAAAAAAAACTTCATATTTGAGATTTGTGCCTAATTTCAAATATGGTTTTTCAGGGATTATCCCAATAATTGCAACTTTGTGAACCATATAAGGTAGAGATATCTAATTCGAAAAGTGATTATCATAATTCCTGTTTCCAGTCAATTACATTCCAAAAACACACTCTATACACTAACTATAAAGTTCCCTTTTCGGCCGAAAACAATTTTCGA
This sequence comes from Calendula officinalis, assembly GCA_963853835.1. Taxonomy (NCBI): domain Eukaryota; kingdom Viridiplantae; phylum Streptophyta; class Magnoliopsida; order Asterales; family Asteraceae; genus Calendula; species Calendula officinalis. The sequence continues at coordinate 5,186,291 of OY970828.1, read as the reverse complement.
TTCTCGGTTTGATTCCAAGTGGTTCAGTTCGGTTCTTACACCGTGCACCGGCCTAATAGGTATAATTGAGGTCTTTAATTTAGTCGTTTAAAATGTAGATTGGGACAATATGTAGAATAGTTAAATATATTGCAAAAATTGTTTTTGTGTCATATTAAACTAATTTACACATTAATTAAATTTGAAGAGACAAGTGTTCAAAATTGAAATTACTAATTTAGTCGTTTAAAATGGATCTGATAAGGACAACATATAAAATAACTAAATATGTTGCAAAAGTTGTTCATGTGTAAAATCGGACCAACTACACATTGACTAAGTTATTGATTAAATTTGACGAGACATGTGTTCAAAATGGAGCTCTTTAATTTAATCTTCTAGAATACACACGATAAGGACACTGCAGAGTAACCAACATTACTACAGAACAACTTTGAAGATGCGGGTAAAATGATATGATAATGCGGGTGAAGGGCCGCACCAACAATCTACGCACTATCAAACAAACAAATCGCAACAAAAGAAACAACACACCAACTATTTGGATTGTTGGTGCGGTTCTTTCTCTTACAGTGCGAATTTCCTTTGTTGATGCGGTTTTCTTTGACAACCGCAATATATAAATTTCTGCCGCCGCACTTTCCAACCTGATTTGTAGTAGTGCAAATATATTGCAAAAATTGTATATGTGTAAATAATGTATTAGATTGTTAGATATGTTATAAATAACGATATGGATGTTAAAAGCAAAATGCATATTTTTTTTGAAGATAATGACACGTTTACAGAAACAGATAACAACTTTTGAGAATACAATGATATTTTTAAAGACATGAACGACTTTTGATAAAATAGTGACCTATTTAGAAACATGTACAGCGAATTTTAAAGATTAGCGTAATCTATAGCGACTTGGATAACAAAATTTAGAGACAGTGTCACCATTAGCCACTTAAGTAGCGACATGTTAACTAACAGCAACTTATACTAGTTACATCTCAGCGATAGCCATAGCGACTCATGTCTCCTTGTCGCTAGAAAACTCAACGACATTATAATGAATGTCATTACAAGTGTCTCTACTATCAGAGAGATGATGGTGGATGTCACTAAATCAACGACTATTTAGTAGTGACTCTCCGGCTGATGTCACTATGAGCGTGACTGCATGGCTTCAAATAAGTCACTAACTGTGTCTCTAAAAGGATATTTTTTTGTAGTGAAATCCAAATACAATTTTTCGTACAAAGTATCGATTAAACATACTAAAATCCAAAAAGAACATAATAATCTAATGTGAACTATTTGAAAGTATTTAATCATCATGATGAAACATCTAAAATATATTTAGTTGTTGTTTAGACGGTTTTAAGACAATGTTTGTCGTTAACTTATTTTGGATAGTTTTAAGACTTATGTTTATTGTAGATTAACTTTGGTATTTGTATAACTAATAAAGATCGATTTGCATTAGATGTTGATTTTTACACCACATATTTTAATTATGTACGACAACCATTTGCTTTATATATTAATACAGTTTGCAATAATATTTGCACATGTAAGCATCAAAAACTGTAGTTTACAAATTCTTTATTTTCTGGTGGTTTTGATTCGCTGTCTTTTTCTTGCTTGGAAAACTTTGAAGGGTGGGTAAGGAGTAAGGGTGATGGTTTTGTGTTAAATAAGAGACTGTTAGCCACGTGTTAGCTCGAGATCCCGTAAACTATTCAATTTTTTTTATTTTTCTTGGATACCGGATATCCGATATTTCGGATATTATAAATCTGGTTATCCGAACTTTGTATACCGGATTCGGATAGTTAAAATCACTATTCGAAATTCCGGGTGCCCGAAATTCAAGTATCCAAAATCCGATTACCCAGATTTAAACACTCTATTGAAAACCCTAGTGATACCTTCGCAGAACTATTGATTTAGGACTATTTTATTGTAACAACTAAAAGCAAGAATTGGTTGGTTAAAAAGATGCATGTTATTTGTTTTGTTCAAATGATAAAGCCAGATATCAAACTGGTTATGTATTCATGAACGAAGGCACTCTATTATTTGGCATTCTTAGAGCATCCCCATTGGTTAACCTCACAATAGCTTATTACTTTTGCCACATTAATAATCTACTCACTAAAACCCTTTACATAAATAACATCTCCAATGGTTAACCTTTCTAAAAGCTTTTTCTATTACAGTATTTCTAATTTACCTTTATCTATCTTAAATATTTTATAAATACCCCTTATATAATTTGACACTTTTTATAACATCCTTACTAAATATATTATTTTTTAAAATATCTCATACAAATATATTGTAATAATTGACACTAAATATTATATAATATATTTATTAACTAATAGAAATATAATAAAGAATTTATGTATAATATATCTAAGGTTTAAAATGAAAGACTATATTATACATAGGGGACTAAAAATGACAAACATTGAAAGTCCATTAAAAGCTTATTAGAAAAAAAGTCTTTGCAATAAGCTTTTAAAAAAGCTCACCATTCCAATGGTAAAAAGTCATACAAAAGCTTATTGTAATAGTAATAAGCTTTTAAAAAAGCTACCATTAGAGATGCTCTTAGAAGCAAACACTAGTTGAAACATCTTTAAATCATTATGAAGTTAGTGCACTACTGATGACGCAACTCATTCTTACCAAGTGTTGATTAGATAAAAAGAAGACTCCAAGTGTGATTTACGAAGATAATGGAGTCTTCACACAAATGAAAGAAGAGTATATCAAGTGTGATAACTAGACATAAGCAAGGTTCTAAAAGACGCAAGGCGCGGCGTGGTGGTACCATTAAGCCTTGAGCATGGCGAGTCGTGGCGAGTCATGACGTTATCGCGTTTTTTTAAAATAATGATTTTAAAAAATATTCAAATTTTATAAGATATTTCAAAAAAAACTCGTCATAAGGCGCTGCGCGCCTTACGCCACCTTATCGTGTTTTTTCTTCGCCGCACCTTAAACTGCCGCAATGGACTGTTTCGTAAAGGCGGAGCCGCGCCTCACGGCTTGGCGCTGCCAAGGCACCGCCATGGCGCGTTTTTTAGAACCTTGGACATAAGACTACGCGTAAAAGCATGGTCGCCTCACGACCACGACCACACTTTTCCTCCTCATAGACGCGTCCCACTCCTTACGGGCTTCAAGCCCGACGCGTCCCAATACCAGTGTGGCAAACGTTTGGTCGCATGGACGACAGGCGGGGGTCGTGAGACGTTGTGCATTGGGTGTTTGTACTTTGTGCTAGGTAAGTTGTACATGTATTATTAAAATTAATATTAAGGGTTGGTTGTGGGTTTGGTCGCCTATATGTGGATTTGGTCGAGATTTTTCATGCGTTTTGTCGGAAAAAAAACTAATGTGGCGTTGATGTGGCATGGGTGACCAAACTGGGTTTGATCACCCCTTACGGTTGTCTAAGCTCCAATAGTCTTTTCATAGACTCAAATTTTAATCCTCTAAAAGGTGCTAAATTTTGAAAAAATCTTAGGCTCTCCATGTTGATTTTCTTTTATAGGTATTAAATATATGCAGTCACATAACCATCAAAGTAAATGTTTCTCATAACAATAAATAACCACTATTTTATTAAAACATAACAGGCTAACAACTTAAACAATACGCTTAACAATGGCCTAATGCTACACCTATTACAAGCGGCTTAATGATGCCACAACCTTACAACAATTATGTTCAATTCATCGGAAGGGGCGTCTCCGAGAATCTGAAGGCCCTGTGCAAATCAACGAAAATGGCCCCAAAATACAATATTTTTATAAAAAAAATTGATTTTCTATTTTTTATTATTAAATTATTAAGTTTGCTTAAATTTTAACATTATGTATAAGATATATATATATATATATATATATAAATTGGGTCCCCAAAAAATATGGGGCCCTGTGCGGTTGCACCCCCTGCACCTCCTCAAAGACACCCTTGTTCATCGGAAGAATAGGTATAGCAACAAGTGGTGTTGCTTTACGCAATGTGAGGCCATATATATCATTCATATCCATTTTTTTCTTTAGAGTGAGGAAGCTTTGTCACACCCGGCCAAAAATAATTTAAATAAAAATAGTTTGCGAAAGAATGGGTTTGGACTTAATGAGTAAACACAAACATATGATTATTGTAACCAATAAATGTTCAAAAATCTCAATGAATATCTAAATTAATGTATATCACAAAATTTAATGTAATTGAAAACGATTGAAAATAAAAGTTAACGTTTGGTAGTGAAAAGACATTCGTGGCATCTTGACAATATGCATGCTTGTGATCCAATGCTACTAAGACTCATATAAAATAATATGATAGGGCAAGAAAAAGAGATCGGGTCTAATGTCCTTTTCAATTAAAACCGGTTAGCAATTTGGGTTGGATCTGAACACCATGTCGGACTGAGTTAGATGAAGTTTGAGGAAAGCGAACACTCTGATTCGGACCGAGTTTGTAGTTGGAGTCTGAGTCTGAAAAATTAAGTCCAAATTAAACACGGCCTCCTCAGACTTCAAAGTAGTGGTTTATATAACATTTAATTTCTTGAGGAAATATAAGTCTTGTCTAAAATTAATATTTAATTTGTATCATATAAGTATATAGATGTGTTCAAATTAATCTTTAAATTTTTTGTAATTCAAAAGGACACATCTCGACCACTAATCAATAATAATTCATGGTCAAGATTAATTACATAACTTATAACATAAAGAGTATTTTGGTTATTTTACAAAAAAAAAAAAAAAAATTACATTTTTTTTAATTTATTATTATCATTATTTTATCATTTTAGAAAATTTAAACTTTTTCGTTAAAAACACATAATGTGATAATCACATGTGATCGTATAATTAATCACATCTGATTGTACAAAAACATCGCATGTCATCAAATATATAATCGAATGTAATTATCACACGTGTTTATTAAATAATATTATTTTTTAACTGGAAAAAATAAAAAATTAATAATATAAAAAATAACAAATAAATGATTTTTTTTTGTAAATGTCAAATGACCAAAATACCCCTTCATGTATAATATATGTGATTAATTTTGACTATCAGATATTGTTGATTAACAGTTGAGATATGTCTCTTAGAATTACAAAAGAATTAAAGAGTACCTTTAACATTTACAATCTTCTACCTATATATGCAGTTAACACATGATTTACTTCTGCCCACATGTCAATTTCGTGAATTTCCATTGGACGATTATGATGACAAACCCTCACAAAGTTTCTTTCCATTACACGAGGGCCAAAATATTTTTGTCTTCTTAATATTAAGTTCAAGACCCAAACTCGGGCCACTAACCCTTATAATATCTAACACCTTGGCCACCTCTTGTGCATCTCCAATAACAGTCCCATCATCAAGATACCAAGCATGAAGAAGCTTGCACTTGTGTCTGATCTTATATAGTAGCGGTGCAATACAAGAGCAAAAAGAAGGGGTCCCAAAGGGTCAACTTGTTGCACCCCAGTAGCAGTAGATCATATATGAGAATCTCCTATATACAATTTCGATGTCTACCCATATAAGAAATTCACCCATAATTAATGATATAGAGGGACATCTTTAATTGAAATGGTAACTGTAATCTTCTAAAATCGACAAATATTGGTATCAGATGATCTTATTTATACAAAAAAACCTTTCCTTCCTACGATTAATCAAATTGTGTTTATAGATTTTTTTTCATTCCTCAACCAATTTATCCTAAAATTTTAAGGGGGTGTTTGGGAGAGCTTATTAATGAATCTTTTGAGCTTTTAAGCTTATTTAAGTTTAATAAGCTTTTGTAAGTGTTTGTGAGATCTTATAAGCTTGTGCTTATTAGCTTATTTAAGAGTTTTTAAAATTTTAACCTCTTAGTTCGCTAACCCTCTTATTTAGAGTTTTTTTTAAGCTTTTACAAATGTCATTTTTAGTAATTTTACGATAAGCTTATATAAGCTAGTCCAAACACTTTATTTAACGAAAACTTATTAACTTAATTAAGCTCATAAGCTATAAGCTCGTAAGCATAAGCCATTTTAAATAAGTTTTCCCAAAAACCCCCTAAATCCACAGTCAACCCTTTGTCTTCTTCATGAGCTTTTCCCCAAATTAACCATTGTTGTGTTCTTTGTGAGCTTCTCCCCACTGAAATCGATGGAGACTTCTGAAATTGATGGAGCTTCTCCCCACTGAAATTGAAGGCCATCATCTGCCCGCCACCGCCGGCCAGATCACCGCCCCAGTCATCTACTCCGATTAATGTTTTCTCCGTGTCGAAGATGAAGGAGCAATTTGCAGGTTATAGAAAGCACATGGACAATTACCATATTAATTTGTGAGCCACTAAATTCTCTGTATAAAGAGTTCTTACCTCTTCGTGTGTTGGGTCTCAAATGTTGTAACCAATAGTCTAGGGTTCATTTGTGTATTTAGTCTAAACTTAGGCTAGGTATAAATAGTTGGTGTAACCTAATTTGCAAAAAACCTTTGCCCAAAATTGTATTGTTCTTATCTAATAGCAAAGAGTTCTATCCATCTAAATCTTCAAATTCCTAATTGTTCTTGCTTAATCCATTAGTTTAATCATTAAATATGGATCTACAATTGGTATCAGAGCAAAAGTCTTAACTGATTCGATCCATATCAGTTGAGATTAAGCAGATTCATGAAGATTTTGATGGATTTTTGAAGATTTTTGGTGAAAAAGTGCTAAAAAGTGGTATCAAATTCAAAATAAAAGGTATGTTTCATGTTTTTGATTTTATAGCTTTGTTCTATTACTGATTTCGAGCAAATCAGTAACAAATTTCACTTGAAAATCATAACAAACGAAGTTTAATTTCTGTTTTAAAGTAAAAAATGAAGAACACATGAAGTACACCATATTTTCGGAGATTTAAAGCTAAAATCGAGAAAATCAGAACTTGTTTTCGAAAAAGTGTTTGAATAGGATTGTAGGTAATTGAAAATCGAACGTTTTGCAAAAAGAACCACTCGATTTGCTTAAGAAATGAGCAAGTTATGATGATTTTTGTGAATTATTGAAAAATCGAGATCTGATTCAAAAGAGTTCGGCCCGAGAACCCAAAAGAGTTCGGAACGAGAACCCAAAAGATCTCGGCCCGAGGAGTTACTATTCAAAAAGGCTGACATATTACTATACGGCGTCGTTTTACACGGAATAGGACAAAACGTACAAAAAAAAAAATATCAAATCTGGCACTCCTCGTTTCAAATCACACATTCAGTTTTCAACTTTCCTTATATACAATTTTTAATTCAAGATACTAGCTGTCATCTCTTTACATCTCTCTCTTCTCTCTATTCAATTACCCACACAATC